>OX439483.1:275261349-275861349 GCA_949320155.1 Melangyna quadrimaculata
AAGACGGCTATAAACAAAAATGCAAAAAAATAGCTTGTAGTAACATGCTACATAACAAACCCACGTGGCTTGATTTGTATTAGTTGGCTATATACAAACCGCAAAGACCTGCTTATTTGCATAAGAACAAAATGCAAAAGCTATAGCTTGTAGTAATTTGCTATATACAAATCCACGTGGCATGATTTGTATTAGTTGGCTATATACAAACCGCAAAAACCTGCACATTTGCATAAGAACAAAATAAAAAAGCTATAGCTTATAGTTATTTGCTATATACAAATCCACTTGGCATGATTTGTATTTGTTGGTTATATACAAACTGCAAAAACCTGCACATTTGCATAAGAACAAAATTCAAAAGCTATAGATTGTAGTAGTTTGCCATATACAAGCCCACGTGGCATGATTTGTATTAGTTGGCTATATACAAACCGCCAGAACCTGCACTTTTGCATAAGAACAAAATGCAAAAGCTATAGCTTGTATTAGTTCGCTATATGCAAATCCACGCGGCATGATTTGTATTAGGCTTGTAGCAGAATGCTCTACACAAACTATTTATTTTCACGCTTTATCTTACCAATGTTGGCAGGTCTTTAAAAGGCCTAATGAAAGTTTAGCCTCATTGACTGCTATATAACTTGTTCTAAAAGGCCTTAAGGAAATTGTTTTGGGTAAAAATACCAACAAAAATGTTTGATTTGCACAACTAAGCCTTGTGCAAATTTTATACAAGCAATAGCTCCCGAAATCATGAAAATCGGACCTTCTACAAGCTAAATTGTTAGTTGGGATGATGTGTCAAATTTCATTAAATGGTGGCTATGATAATGATGGATTAAAAATCGTCAAAAAAATCCGATTTTTTTAAGAACTATCATAAAAAAAATCGAAATTTTGGAAATAAAATTTTTAAATTAAAAAGCCAAAATTTATGATTCAGATGATGTACAAGCCTATGTGAGATTGCGACTTTGTGATTTTATTTTCGTTTTCGTCATTAAAGTGCGATTTACCAAATTTTAAGCAATTTTAATCAAAATATAAGATCGAACCCTAGAAAAGCTAGCAGAACGTAGCCAATAAAAAACTTGAAAACAACTTGCCCGGCAACATGCCTGGCAAGTTGCTTGCCACTTACGTCACAGCATATTCACGTATAGGAATTAGACAATCAATCTATGTAGCCAACTTGCTTGCCAGTACTTGCCCGTGTAGCCTCAGGGTAAACAACTAAATCTAAGGCAATGAATTCACTTGTATTTTTTTAATTTGTACTTACAACCTACGCAAGTCTTAAGGTTCTTCCATAAATCCAAACACACGTGAAATATTCGCTCCGGGCAACGTTTTTTCGTCGAGTTCATAGGGAATCGCAACACTTCAGTTATCGCTCTCGTTTAAGAACATGCTTATTAATTTTGAAAAGGAAAAGTTAAGTTTTCGTGTCGAATTTTTCGTGTTTGTTTAGGAAAACCCTGCGTTGTTTTACATTACATTATGAAAGATTCTTCATATTTTTTTTTTTAATCAAATGAGCCGTCTTCGGCAAAATCAAAGCAAACATGTGGTGGTTCTACCAGAGGTTGAGGAACCAATTAGTAACAAAACGACATCCGAACTTAGCAAAGCCATCAAAACAAAAATGCCCAGCACTATCACGAAACTCAGATATCCCCATCATTACCTTTCAGCTTTTGGAAAAGCATGCAAATCAGAAACAAAGTACATTCAAATAAAAAGAATACTCGGATAGAAAATTATTCCGATCGTTAATGAAACCAAAAAACAAATGAAAAAAAGGCAATTTTAGATCACAAATCAAAAAAAAAAAATCAAAAAAAAAAAAAATCAAAAAAAATAAAAAATATTTTCATTTGATGGCTCAGATATTTTGACGTTTCTATGCAAACTATCGAAAACAAAATAGTAATTGGAGCTGGCATTACTTTTTCTATCTGAACTTAAATTAACAACCGATAATTATCTGGACTTAGTTAAGTTCATATGGGCTTCAGTTGTTTTTGTATTAAACATGTAAATTCCTTAGTTCAGATGTTGTTTTTTTTTTTTGTCAAATTCTATCTAAACCTGCAAAAAAACACGGCTAATATGTAACATTTATAAAAATTGTTACCCGTCAATTGTGAGATAAGTGCAGCAAATTTGTAGAATTGGAACCTGTCGATTTATATGAAATAGGGCCCTCGTCTAATGAATCCTAGACATGAGTTATTTCTGTAAAAAGTGAATTGTCAATAGCACCTTGAAATAAATCGCTTTTATAATAAGCTTTTACTATCTATTTACATTCCTCCCTATAGGTTTTAATAGGTACCTATAGATTATAAAACAACATCAGTCAATCAAGTCATTGTTTTTGTCAAAACCTCGTGACTTGAAAATTGACATTTAAAAGTATTTTGGATCAAAAAATCACTGAATTCAAATTGCTTTCAATCCCTCTCTCTGCCAATAAGATTCAATCACGTTTGGGTTGAACAAATTTAGTTTTATTTTTTTTTTTTTTTTTTAAATTGAACAATTTTTTATTTTTGACTTACGATGCTTCAATATGCTTAGATATGCAAACACACATAGCCATATATGTATACAGTATCTGTCAAACCAATTCTTGAACTCAAGTTTTTCGGTAGACATTTCGCAACAACTCTGCTCAGATTTGGATCTGTTAAAATCGTATGGATTTCTTTAAAACTCAACAAAGGTTTGGTAAACTGGCGTATTTAATAGAATAGCCAACACCACTGAAATTAAGAAACGAAACCATCCATGTAGTAGGTATGCGTTCTTTTTTTTATTGAGTTCATTTACGTTATTAAACCACGTCCACATCCAAACAAAAATTGAATTGTATCCTGAGTAAGTTCGGTTTAATTTTTTCATTGCATCAAAGCCACGGAAGGTTTATGATTCTTATAAATTCTCAACGCACACGAACAAATCTGCTCCACGTGGCAGTTTACGCAACTTATACTTAATTTACATGTAGATATATTCGTCTGCAAATATAAAGAAAAGTAAAGTGGGACAGATCTATGCCAAAAAACCGATTGTGCGAAAGAGAGAATATGATCATGTACGTCTTCATATCTGTATTATGGCACTTCCTATAATCTGCATGTATAAAGATCTTCTCCATTTTGGTATTCTCTATCCAACAAATGTAAATTTTATATTTTGCATCCCTTTTTTTTTTACAGAAGTCAGAAGAAGATTCATGTAAATCTACCATTACATGCCAATATACATTTTTCGAAATAGGTATGTTATGTACATTACATACAATAATTGTATGGATGCTGCTCTCTCTCTTTACCTACCGGACATCGGAAAATGTCTCCAAAATGTAACTAATCATTTTAGGCCTGATGTACGCAGCTTTAGCTTAGAAATCAAATATTTGTGTCTTACTGCACAACACTATCTGTCAAAAATTTGCCAGCCCTTATTTCAATTCCATTCTTAATGGCGGTACTAGTCACAACGGAATTAGAACGAAGGATTCCCTTCGACTCATAAAATCCGTGATTACTGTTGCTTTCCAATAGATACGTTTTTTGAAGGATTATTGATCTTGATTTTGGACAACTTGATTTTAGTTTCTAGGTTCGTTTCCTTGCCTCAGAAGACAAAATAATAATAATCAATTTGGCAGCAACAAAATTTCAATGAAGGTTGCTTTTCGTTTGAAAACATTTTAATGGTTAAAATAGTTTTCATATTAAATATATGTACATATATAAAATTATTTTTAAATATTTTTATCGTCAAAGAACCAACCTAAAATGATAATTTTTAAACATATCCATACATATGCAAGCGCGAACGCAGGAAAAAATTTCGGGGGGGGGGGGTTGAAAAATTTAAGATGTATTGTTTCAACTCCGATTAAAATGAAAACAACTACATATTTTAAAAATTACAAAAGTTATTCTGAAAAAAAAAAAAAAAAAAAAAAAAACAAGATTTTTTAGTTTTTTTTTTTTTTTTAATCGACAAAAAAAAAAACTTTATTTCATAATCATTTGCATAAAAATCTAAATCAGTTTATTTTTTAGAAAGTCGAAAATAAAAAAACCGACTGTTGTCGGTGGTACTTTTGAGATCCAACGTTGAAAAAAGCTTACTTCCTTTTTTCGACAATGACGAGAAAACAAAGTGTATCTATATAAGTACTATACAGTTGCTTGGAAAAAAATATAAATATCATAATCATAACTATATTTTATCATAGCTAAGGGTTCCAAGTACGTGAACACAAATCAGTGCCAACTTAAGTGTCCTACTTTGAACACAGCAATGATGCAAACATTGCTTAACATAATGTTTCTTGCAAAACTATTTGACCGATTTCAATCGAGTTTTCGAATTACGTCTTGTAATACTCTAGAATATTTGATTCCAAATTTTTAGTAGAATTGGAAAATGTTTGACCTATTTCTTGGGTGCTTCAAAATTACTTAGTTTTTTAGATTTGTTTTTATTTCATGGTTAGATAGCAACACATGCATGAATTTAAAACTGATGTGGTCTTATAGAAAATTTTATAACAAACAAGTTTATAGTGAACGGTTTTTTCCTAAGTTGCATATTTCCAAAATAATAAAGGAAAATTTCGGCAAAAATGGCGTTTTTTTCACTGTTGCATTTTTCTGTAGCGAGCACAGGTTTTTCGAAGTTGCAAACTTGGCTATGGACTACTCTAACATGCCCCAACAACATATCAAAAATGCATAACTACTTTGCTAATTAAGCACTTTTTTTGTAATTGATGACTGGGCTAATAGCTATACTTTCTTAATCATTGTTCGTAGTAACAATGAAAAATAGAGAATTTTATGATCTACAAACTGTACCCGAACTTCTTTTCGATAGCATTTGCCATTAAAAAGTTATTTCCTAAAAACTGATTTTTTTGACACTTGACCATACCTTACAAGTTATTCTCCTGTCGGATCGACGTGGACTTTTTGTCATTGCTGCGTTATAGTCACTGGAAGGCCCCCACCAAGCTTAAGCGTTATCGGAATTTCGTTAAGGTTTTGAGATTTGTATGTCTATTTTGACTGGGCTATTTTATCTCGTGGAAAAAACTGGAAACTCAAAAATTAAGAGTGAAATTCTTATGCGAGGAAGTTAATTTGATACATTTCGGGGGGTTTGAATGACACTTAAACCAAAACGATACCATTATAAGGTCCGTCAACCTGGAACCGCCACAACTGCCAATATAGCTGATACAAAGTCCTTTTCATGTAATGACTTTTTTTTTAAGTAGGTTCAACAGGTAAAATATTCCGAAAACCTTTCGAAAACATTGATACACTTAATACTGAGTTTTTTTATTGTCTTTCAAACCAAGAATCAAAAGAGTCCATTCAAATAATTTGACGTGATAATGAGACGTTATGTGTTTACTTCCTTACGGAGCACAATATGAGGTCATAATTACGAAAAACGATGTTTAGCTTTTTATAGAATAATCTTATCGATTTGGTTTTAATTCAAGGTTGAAAAATACTCAAATGTCATTATGCTAAACTTACCAAAATAAATATTTCAAAGTGATAAGCTCCCACCTATCCATAATGTGGTGATTTTCAGGGACTTTGGATATGTTATGATATGTTCTGTGGCTACATAGAATAAAAAGGAAGACTCACATGGACAATCATGCTCGACAACTTGGCTTCAAACACCATTTTGTGTCTATAATTGTTTTCAAAATATTTTGAAACGTGCTTCCGTTTCCATCAAGACATGTACCAGTACAGGATAGTCAAACTTGCCGCCCAACGTTATCATATGGTTCTCATTTTCGTTTACATTTGCGCTAAGTCAAATTGAAAAAATCAAACTTGTATTTTGAGAATTTGGCCCAACGCACAGACCTTAAAAATTCAATAATCTGCACGTCAGATTTCGTCTGCAAACGTACTACATAGTTAATAATCTGTCTGATGGTTAAAACAATAGCTTCAGCATTATCTTCTATAGGTACCTATACTTGCTCTCGCTTCAGATTCTCAAACCTTATCTACCTAACTTGTTGGCTATCTGTTGAGACTATTGCCAATCACGTTTTATCCTGTAGGTATCAATGTTTTAAAGTTTTGTTTATAATGTAGACCAAGATTTTGAATTTCCTTTCGGTATTTTATTCGAATTATAGAAATAAAATCAACAATTTTTTCCTAAGTGGACCCATTTTATATCTATTATATTTTTTCATATCAGATAAACAAAATTTTCATTTCTCCTTCCAACTCTCAAACAATTTTTTTTTTTAAATTTAAATGACATCGATGGCGGAGCTTAGTTTGAAATTGAATTCTGCATTGCATACTTTTAGGAAATACTGTTATTTTCCAATTACCAAACCAAATTCTATTTATGTATGTGTCTAATTATTATGTTTTTTTTTTTTAATGTCGAGTATACAGAAGGAGGAGACTTTTTGATATGTTTGGCACTAAATTTAGAGGTCAAACCATGGAGTACTTAACTTGGAAATCCGTCAAATCACCAGCCCAAAAATCGAACTAAATTCCCTCATCATTTGTTTTTTGAAATTTCGTGTCTAAAAGTGTGGTGGTTCTAGCTTGACGTCAAGCTGGAACCACCACAAGTAGGAGGGGTTATTAAAGTAGAACTAAAACCAAACCAGTGGGAGTTGAAAGGCCAAATTTGTAATTTTTCCAATTTAACTCATTGTGCATCTAATCCGTATTTTTTTTTTTTTAACGGACGAGTGTAGAAAGTCTCCACAATTTTTTGTGTTTGGATCTACATTTCAAGGTCAAACCATGGAATATTTAATTTGGAGTTCCGCCAAATCAGGAGCTTAAAACTTAAACTCAAATATGGCATCATTAGTTTTTTTTAAATGTTGTGTTTTCGAGTGTGGTGGTTCTAGCTTGACGTCAAGCTGGGTCCACCACAGATTTAAGGGGTAAGGGTAGGAGTATTAAATTTGGGATTCCGCCAAATCACCAGCCCAAATATCGAACTAAATTCCCTATTCATTAGTTTTTTGAAATTTTGTGTTTAAAGGTGTGGTGGTTCTAGCTTGACGTCAAGCTGGGTCCACCACAAGTTTGAGGGGCAAGGTATTTTAGTTCTCCATCGGGATTGGGGTACTAAATTAGCCCAAAAATCGAACTAAATTATGGCATCATTAGATTTTGGAATTTCGGTTGTGGCGGTTCCAGCTTGACGGACCTCTTTTGTCACATATACAGTGTACGTGAGTGAAGCATTAAAATAAAATTAAAAAAAAAAAAATCTGAAACTAACCTGTCATTTTGCCTAGCTGAAAAAAGTGTTAATATTTTGAGATTGTAAATTAACGAAAGATAGACTTCAAATAAAAAAGTGAAATAAAAGTGATTATTGGAAACCATTGATATATTTTATTAAAAAAATATAAAAAAAAACATGCGGTGCTGCGTTAAATCCTGTAAAAACACCTATAATAAGGCGAAAAAAAAGTTTTCATTTCACAAGTAAGTTTTGGCTCATGTAACACAAAAAGTAATTTGAAGTGATGGTTGTTAGGTAAATACACTATCTAAGAATACTTTTTAATTGATATTTCATGGTATTTTTCCATAAAAAAATCAAATTTGTTGAAAATAAAAATATACTTTCATCATGTAATTATCTAAAACTGACCTGTCAAATGAGAAATTTGTTTACAGTGACGGATAAGCTTTGATGGGAAATGGCAAGGCGTTCAAAACCGTTGAGCGCCCTTAGTGCAGAGTTATTTTTCTACGTTTTAGTTTTGGATATAATTTATATATTCAAAATAGAAAATATTTGTAAGTTATTTCTGTGTTTACTCTGTCTATCGTGTCGGTTGTGTTCTTCGTCAGGAAGAAAAAAACTCAAATAACTACAAGTTATTTTTATACTGCTTCAAGAAGTAACGAAAAGTTACTAATTAGAACTAAATTGACAAAAATAGTTCATTTCAGAAGAATGTAACTACAGAGATAAAATGTACATAATTTCAAATTATTTGACTAAGGAAAATATCTGTGATAGTATTATTGGGCCATCACACAGAGGCTCAATTTCGAAGTGGACTAAACTGGGGAAATTAAAGTTTGTAGGCGAGGGAGTTAAAGACTGAGGAATGAAAAGACTAAAATGTTCATCCTTGTTTTGAGCGGACTAAAGTTTAATTACTAATAAATACACAGTTGTTCGTTTCTAGGAAAAAAAACAAATCTATTGTCATGCAAAACTGAAAATTTTAAAGGAAATTTAGTTTTTTTGATTCTCAAACTGAGAGTACTAATACAATTAAAGCCGGTTCATGTACACAGAATTTTCAGCCAGCTTTGCTTACCCCGTTTGCGATTGAAGGAAAAGTTAGTCTGGCTTTAGTTAAGTTTAAAATTGAGCCAGTGTGTTAAAATTAAAAATTATATTTTCAATTATCCATTTTCAATTTTCAGGTTTCTGTAATAGGTGAGTTTTATTTTATTACTTCAAGCGTGCTTTGTTCGTTATTATTATAATCCAGCTCAGCAAATAAATCCAAAAACCAGACTTTCATTCAACTATTTTTTTGATCGAATAAATTTGAACCAAATTAAAAAAATCTTTTTTTTTTTTTTTCAAGGAACAACTATGTTCCTTTTGTATGTGCCTGAGTACTTCTGAGGTGATGAAAACCATAATCCAGTACTTCTAGATGTACATACTGTTGCAAAACTCGCCAATAGGAATGGAATTATGGAAACTCAACTCTGAGAAAAAAAAAACAAAAAGAAATAAAAAAACTTGTCAGTCTGGTTCCCGAGAGGATTTTAATTTGTTTTTGTTTTATTGATTTTTGTTTACAGTGATCGTTCTTTTTTTTTTTTGTTCTAGTTGATTTTTCTCTTTTCTGTTGTAAGATGTTTCTTTTTTATGATGACTCGTACGAGGTCTGATTCCAACTGTCTTCTTTTTCGTCAGCTTACTGCCCAGTTATATCCAAGTCCAGTTGTTGTCCGTAATAAAAGCTCGGAATAGTGTTGACTGATGGGTGTGAATTTCGAACTTCGCAACATTGCCCCCCTCTTAGAACTCATTGCTCCAGCTGAGTTTCATTGATGACGTATGGGGACAAGCGATTGACATGTATTACTTTTTGTTTGCGCTGTCCGGGGGACTGGATTTTGTACACTAGGTCAGTCAGCCGTGATATAATCTTAACTGGACCCTCCCAATCACTCTGCAACTTAGGACAACGACCTTTACGTGTCTTAGGGTTGTAAAACCAAGCACTGTCGCCTGCGTTAAATGTTAATGAGTTCGATTTAAGATCATACCTGGCTTGCATCGTATCGGCGTTTAGATTAAGGTGCTCCCTTGCTACTTCGTGTACCCTCAGCAGTTTGTCCCTCAATTCCAGCACGTATTGTGGAGCTTCCAATTGCTTGTCTGTTGGAGAGCCCACAATGAGGTCGATTGGCAGTTTAATTTCTCGACCAAAATTCAACATAGCTGGTGAAAATCCTGTTGCTTCTTGTTCGGCCGCTCTGTACGCTAACAACGCTGGATGCAGGAACAGATCCCAATCTGTTTGATGTGGACTAGTAAATTTGGATAAATAGTCGAGTAAGGTTCGATTAAATCGTTCCACCATTCCGTCTGATTGTGGCCGCAGGGGAGTTGTTTGGGTTTTCTGCGCACCAAGCATGTCCATTGTCTTGCAAAAAATTTCGGACTCGAAATTTCGCCCCTGGTCGGAGTGGATGTACTGTGGTACTCCAAACCTGCAAAAAACATTTTGAATAAGAGTGTTTGTTGCCATCTCAGCTGTTTGGTTCGGAACTGCAAAACATTCCGGCCATTTAGTAAAATAATCCATAACTACAATGATGTACTTATTTCCAGCAGCGGTTTGCGGGAGCGGACCTAGTACGTCGATAGCTATCCGTTCGAAAGGATTTCCAGGCCTGCTGGGTTTGAGCTTACCTCTAGTTGCTTGTGCTGGTCCTTTGCGAGCCATACAGACGCTGCAGTTTTTGCACCAGAGCTTGACGTCTAATGATCTACCAACCCAAAAATACCTGGTTTTCAGCTTGCTTAAAGTCTTGCGCTGTCCCAGGTGTCCTCCACTGGGGCTGTCATGAAGTGATTTTAAGATTTCTGGAACTAAATTTCTTGGGATGACGGGCAATTGTTTTGTTTCTCCAGACTCTTCCTGCCATATACGGGTGAGTACTCCTGAACATAACTTCAGTTGTTGGAACATTGCCCAGAGACTCTTCACAACCGCATTTTCAGCCAAAACGTTCTCCTTGTTTGGTCGTTTCCCATCGTTTAGCCAAGAAATGATTTTTGAAAGAACTAGATCTTTACGCTGCTCCTCTTCTAGGTTGGCTCCAACCACTTCCACGTACAGCAAATTGCTCCGCTCATTAGATTTTTCCTCGATCCTATTGCAGTGCTTACAATTTCCGCATGGTCTCCTTGATAGGGCATCCGCGTTTCCATGTCGTGTCCCAGGCCGATGTTGAATTTGAAAGTCATATTGTTGCAATCTCTCTAACCATTTAGCCATTTGACCTTCTGGTTGTTTGAAGTTACACAACCACCGTATGGAGGCATGGTCTGTGCGAAGTAAGAATTGCCTGCCAAAAAGGTAATGGTGAAAATGCTGCGTTGCTAAAACAACAGCCAATAATTCTCGTCTGGTGACGCAGTAGTTTCTTTCGGCTTGCGCAAGAGTGCGACTAAAGTATTCTATCACAACTTCTAAGCTCCCTTGCTTTTGGCTAAGTACTGCCCCTATTCCAACGTTGGACGCATCTGTATCCAAAATGAATTGTCCCTGCGAAGTAGGAAACGCCAAGATTGGTGCTGTAGTAAGCTGCGATTTAAGAGCGTCAAAAGATTTGCCACAATCTTTACTCCATTGGAACTTCCGTTTTTCCTCCGTCAATTCTGAAAGCGGTTTTGCGACACTCGAAAATCCTTCAATGAAGCGCCTGTAATACGAGCAGAGTCCAAGAAAACTTTTAACATGCCGCTTTGTTTTTGGAACTGGCCACTGTTTAACTGCTTCAATTTTGATCGGATCAGTGCTTAGCCCACTAGGAGAAACAACATGCCCCAGATAATGGACACTTTTCTTAAAGAAATGACACTTACCTGGGCTCAATTTGAGATTAGCTGCACTTAATCTGCCTAAGACAGCCTCGAGGTTTTTTAAATGGTCTCCAAACGTCTGTGAATAAACGATAATGTCATCTAAGTAAATGAGAGCAGTTTGCCATGATAACCCACGAAATACCTCGTCCATTACCCTTTCGAAAGTCGCGGGAGCATTACAAAGGCCGAACGGCATAACTGTAAACTGCCAGAGACCGTTTCCACTGGTGAATGCTGTCTTTTCACGATCGTTATGGTCCATTTCCACCTGCCAGTATCCGCTCTGGAGGTCCATTGTCGAAAACCATTTTGATCCCGCCATTGTTGCAAAGAGATCGTCCATCCTAGGTAAAGGGTAGGAATCCTTTTTGGTGACTTCATTTAGGCGCCTGTAGTCGACACAAAATCTGGATGACCCATCCTTTTTTCTAACAAGCACAATTGGCGCTGCCCATGGACTTTTTGAAGGTTCAATTACACCTCGCATATTCATATCGTGAATAAGTTCATCCATCTCCTCTTTTTTGGCCAATGGAACTCGTCTTGCTGGAAGCTTGATAGGTTTTGCGTCACCTGTTTCAATACGGTGCCGAGTTGCACTGGTGCGTCCAAAGTCAGCTGGTCCTTTTGAGAAGACATTACTAAATTTTTTTAATAATGTTTCAAACTCCATCAGCTGTTCTGGGTCCAATTCACACTGGGCGTCTTTAATGAGGTCCTCCAACTTTGAAGGTTCAGTGGAAGGTTGTATTGAGGGTATATCACAAACTTCTACGGCTTCGACTTGTCCTACTACAGAACCTTTTGGTAAAATTACATCCTGTGTTGTGCTATTTATCATTCTTACGAAAAATTTGTCATTACCTAGATCAATTAGACATCTTCCCATCGCAATCCCTTTAGGCAGTTCCCAGTGGGATGATGCTTCAACTAACGCCGCTGCCGTTGAACCTTTCTCTGCATTGTAATTACTGAATTCTAAAAGTATTTCCATCATTGCTGGTAGTATTTTCTTATCTTGGGTAGTCAACAGGTGTACTCTTGCGTCAACGGGAGGAAAAATCGGAATTCTTCGGCCTTGTATTTCGAATGACATTGCTGCAAAATCCAAGCGGCATTGCTTGTCAGTAAGAAAATCAAGTCCTAGAATGTTTGGTACATTGTGACGAACAACAGCGAACGAGTGATGGTACTCTGTGCGATTGACAACAAATTTCACCATTGCGTTTCCCTCGCTCCATATCGCCCCTCCACTAATTCTAACCATTCTGATGGGATCGCCTTGTAGCACGGTATTTTCTGGCAGGAATTCAGCAGCTAGCAGAGATACATTTGCTCCCGAGTCTATAATAAATGGGCACTTGTGTCCATCAACAAAGGAATCCAGTTTAATGCTAGTGATACCTGTAGTTCCAACGAAAATGTCACTTACTTTGTCCTCTAAACAGTCCAGGTTCGTAATCTGTGGAGCGCTTGAATTGACTTCAGACAACTGCTCCATGTTGTCTTGGTCCATTAGTTTTTTGGTAAAGTACCTGAATATTTTGGTTCCCCAGTTGAAACCTGATGATTATCGGTTAAAAAAACGCGCCTCCGCCTTGTTCGTGAGCTCAATTCCTTAGCTAGGCTCACGGCTTCTGCAAGAGTTGCTGGTCGTGCAACCGTCAGTAGATCCTGAATAGAATCATCCCTAATTCCTTCTATGAATTGGCTTACAATTACTTCTTGGACAACTTTTCCAGGACATCCTGGTAGCGCCGACGCAACTAGCTTTTGGAGACCTGAAGCGAACTCCGCAAAGTTTTCTTTGGGGCCTTGTATCCTGCTCCGAAGATTCGAATAGCATGACGTGCTGCTATCGCAAAACCTTTGACGTAGCAAACTTACTAAATTGTCGTATTCGAAATCTGGTTTGGCTGGAAGAGCACTCAAAACGGACAATGCTTCTCCACGCAACTGCATCGCTAACCTATCCGCCATTTCCATTCGATCCCAGCCTGCATAACGTGCAGTAATTTCAAATTGCCGTTGATAATCAGCCCAAGAACCAGACCCATCGTAATGGAACAGGCGCTTTGACAGATGAGCACGTGGCTACTTTGGGCAAGATTGCCACGTGTGATTTTTTTTCCGGCTTCAGCCAATAAAACCCCCGCTGGCGAAGTCTCAGATACCTCCATATCAACCGGTGTCAAGTTTGTCATCTGACGTTGAAAAATAGGTGGACCTGATGGTGTTTTTGCACCATCATGGACACAATTTGGTGACGAAGTTTGCCCGTTATGCATGCCATTTGTAAATGACAAACCACTCACAGTACGTTCCAATTCTTCCATTTTTTTTTCCATCCTTTTTTCCATTTGGCATTGCTGGGCAGTAAATTCGTTTTTCCATTCTGCTAATTTTTTTTCCCAAAAACTTTCATGCTCGATGGTAACCTGATCACCATTGGTTCCATTCGAAGGTAAACCACCTTGCTCTGTACTTTTTGGATCTTCAGGATTACCCATTATAAGCGTGGAATGCTTCGAAATCTTCAATGCGAACGCTAACCCCACACCTGACACCAATGTTGCAAAACTCGCCAATAGGAATGGAATTATGGAAACTCAACTCTGAGAAAAAAAACAAAAAGAAATAAAAAAACTTGTCAGTCTGGTTCCCGAGAGGATTTTAATTTGTTTTTGTTTTATTGATTTTTGTTAACAGTGATCGTTCTTTTTTTTTTTGTTCTAGTTGATTTTTCTCTTTTCTGTTGTAAGATGTTTCTTTTTTATGATGACTCGTACGAGGTCTGATTCCAACTGTCTTCTTTTTCGTCAGCTTACTGCCCAGTTATATCCAAGTCCAGTTGTTGTCCGTAATAAAAGCTCGGAATAGTGTTGACTGATGGGTGTGAATTTCGAACTTCGCAACTTAACCACTTAACCACCCGCAAAGAAACGCAGCAAACAATTCCTTTGGGTGCCCAGCAAGTAGCCGTCTACCTTCATTGCGACCCTGTGTCAATGCATTTGTGTTTGTGTGACTCACACAATTTTGAAAAATGCTTCAATTTTTTCTTGATATGCCGCTTCCTGTACTTCTTATTGTGCCCGATTACACGATTCGTTTTTTCGGTTGTTTCGTCTTTCGTCTTTTTGACAGCTTGGGTGAGGGGAGTAGAAATGTAGAGGGAAGGAAGTAACGAAAGCAGGAATGAAAATTTCAAGACTTTTTCTGGTTGAACTTTGACGTTTCTGATTTGGCAACCACAATTCTCCTCGATGTTAGCAAAAAACGATTTGAACAAAAATTATTAAATTGAAAAATAGTTTTTCGTAATTGGATACACCTAATATGCGTTTGTATTTGCGAAACAAGTGATTAAAAAATATTTTTATTTATTACTATTGATTATTTTCTTACAAAACATCCCCCAATTCCATGAACGTCAAAATAACGAATGGAAGTACGTACGTATTTTCGCGAACCATGTAATCATGAACGTTCTTGCCTGTCAAAAACACGAAAGACGAAACGAACTGTATAATCAGACTCATTCAATGTAAGCAAGTGGATAAATTTTGACGTTTGTATTAAGCTTCTTGCACATAACTTACACCATCGACCTATTATACCTGGACTGCTAGGAGCCAACATCACGATGGTTCCCTTTATTTAAAAAAAAAATCGATACACTAGCGGCAATTTGAAAACGACTAATTTATTCACTCAAAGTTAAACATAACTTTGGAATTTTTACAATCAACTTGAGAAATTGTTTTTATTCACTCGAAGTTGACGTTTTCAACTTTAGATTTTCAACTCTAGAGTTGAACAACGAAATAGTAGAAGTAAGTGAGTAAACTTGGGAGTTTTCATCATTTCTGTTTATTCATTCAAAGTGCCGATTTGCATACCACCGCGAACAGACGTGTTGTGAGCTGTGATTTTTTACCGCGCCGAATACCCCTTATCAATTTCCCCCCTCCCAAATTCTAATTTTAAATAAAATCAATAAAACCCTACCTAAATACATATTTAAGTGCGAAAATAAAAAATAGTAAATGCCCGCGAAGCTACAAGTGCACCGCCTATCAATAATAATCATATCAAACAATTAGCCTACTAAATACCCATGTAAAGAGAAAAAAAAAAATTGATAAAAGAAAATTGCCAGTGTCTGTGACTGTGTACACAAGCAACAACAAATAGTGCACCCATGTTCATGAAGCTGATGCTGCACAAAAATAAAAGTTCAGCAAGCGGTAAATTTCGTAAATCTCTCCTTTCATCATCACTCACATTGCTCGGGCTTAGTCATTACATGCAGTGTGTGGCTCATATCATGCAATGTATGTAACTGATTGAGTCAAAGCAAATCAGATAAATTGCTGTTTTTGGTTTTGGGTTTCCAGGGACGGATCAATACATACTTTTAGGGCATAACACTGAGAGTATTTTGTATTGTGAAGTTTTATTGGGGCCCAAACTCAATATCAGCATAGATAATTGTCTGATTTGATTTTTTTATGTTTGTTTTTTTCGTAATGGTAGGTGAATTTAGGATCGATTTCAGCAACATTCGGGGGCTGAGAAAGAATTTCTGTGCAGTGTACGTTCATACTGTAAAACACAGGCCAGCAGTATTGGCACTTAGTGAAACCCAGGTAGGTGAAAATTCTGATTACTCCGAATTTAGCCTACATGGTTATAGCTTAGTGCCTTTGTTTTTCTTACACCATGGTCTCACAATATATATACGTAATGATGTGGCTTATCAACTTCAACCACAATATGGCCATTGTTTAAATACAAACTTTAACTTCATGTAGTTAAAATTCACCGTCAATAAGCACATCATTCATACATGTTTCATTTATCGTAGTCCGATGGTAATTCGACTTCTAACGAATTCGATAAGCTATCCGACTCAATCTAGAGAATTGTTTCCCACTATCCGCACAGTGAAATCGTTGATACGGGCGATTTCAATGTACACAATTCTTCGTGGCTACGCTATTCTGGTCAGACAACACCCGAAGGAAGGTATGTCGAGATTTTTGCTGAGTTTAACCAACGGACTCAGCTTGTTGACGAGCCTACTCGGATTCCTGACGTTGCAGGTCAATCCGCCTACACCCTAGACTTGTTCCTTACCTCTGACCCTGATAAATACACTATTAGTGTATTATCACCTCTAGGCACGTCAGACCATTGTGTCATATCTGCGAATTTCTCGTGCCACCAAATCACAGTTAAAGAAAAAATTCCAAAGAGAACCGTTTGGCAATACGAGAAAGCCAACTGGGACGGTCTCAATAACTTCTTCAAGAGCTTTAACTGGTCACTATGCTTCCTCGATAGTGACGTAGACGCCAGTGCGGATATGATTACAAACTTGATTATTTGTGGAATGAGAAATTTTATCCCGAATAGGGTGAAATCTATCAAAGCCAAAGAAAACTCTTGTTTTGATTCGAGCTGTAAGGAGGTAATTAGGGTTAGAGAAGTAAGCTTCCGATGTTATAAAGCCAACCCTACTGAGGAAAATCGGAAAAAGTTTCAACAAGCTAGAAAAACCTGTAACGTTCATATTCGAAAAATCAAATTTTTACATGATCAAAAATTACGGCAAAAAATACTGCAATGTCCCAAAGGTAGTAAAAATTTTTGGTTATTTGTAAAAAACATAAGAAATACCACCTCGTCCTCGGTTCCAACGCTCGTCTTCAATAACACCCCTTTTGTCAGCTCGTTAGGTAAAGCCAATTTGCTTGCAGGCCAGTTTGCTGTCAATTCGACGCTGCCAGAAAGTGTTATGACTCCTCCTGTACATGAGAGCGTAAATGATTTTATGGGACAAATCTTCTTTCAGACTCGTGCAGTTGCTAGAGTTCTGAAAGATCTCGATGTGCACAAATCCGCTGGCCCGGATAGTATCCCTCAAATTGTTCTAAAGAGGTGTTCTTCAACGCTGGCAAAACCACTGCGTAAGCTTTTCCATCTGTCCTACTCTACTGGTCTCTTTCCGAGTGGATGGAAAACAGCATTTTTCCAGCCTGTCCCTAAAAAAGGCGTATATTCTTCAATTGCATTAATGTCCCTTCTTTCCAAAGTCATGGAAACGCTGATTTATTTTCAGCTCAAGAAATATCTTGAAGAACGAAAGCTTCTTAATGACCGGCAGTACGGCTTTCGTAGCAATAGGTCCACCGGTGATCTGATGGTTTATCTCACCGAACAGTGGAACAAATCTTTACATCGTTTTGGAAAAAGTAAGATTATTGCGCTTGATATTTCTAAAGCGTTTGATAGAGTTTGGCACCAAGCTCTCTTATCGAAAATGCGCGCATTTGGTATTGATGAATCTCTTCTTCGTTGGATTAGAAACTACCTTTCGGACCGATCAATACAAGTTGTATTGGACGGTTTCAAGTCTGAAATTCACAAAAAAAATGCTGGTGTGCCCCTGGGCTCCGTTTTGTCTCCGACTCTCTTCCTTATATTCATAAATGATCTTTTGTCAAACTTCTAATCCATTAAACTGTTTCGCTGACGACAGCACCCTCAGCTTCTCATATTCGTTTTCAGATTCACATCCATGTCCTTCGGATGTGGAACTAGTACGGCAGCGTATTATTAGCTTACTAAATTCAGATCTCGACAGCATTATCCAATGGGGAATCAAAAACCGCGTAGAATTTAATGCTTCAAAAACTCAGTGCTGTCTACTGTCGTCAAAACGAAACACACCCCCATGCCGCTGTCCATGAGCGGTACTTGTATTGAGGAAACTGAAAAGCTTTCAGTCCTCGGTATGTGTATCACAGACCACCTTCTGTGGAACGAACACATATTCGACGTCGCCAAAAATGCTGCTAAGTGCTTAGGTTTTCTTCGGCGATGCAAGAAATTTTTTCTCAAAAACAGATCGGGGAGCTGGCAAAGCGGGTAGACCATCTCTACTCTTATTTGCCAAGCTTAACGCAATTTATAGGTTAAGGGCGCGCTGCCGGAGTGGCCCTTTAGGATCCTTGCTGTGAATGTAAATTCACTGGTTAGGACCGAACGTAGAGCAAATCTATTCCAACTGTTGAAAGATCAAAGTCCAGATGTGTTTATGGCCAGCGAAACTAAGCTGAACCAGAAACATAAAATGACTCACAATAATTACAATATCGTACGAAGAGATCGGCCCAACTCCACTTTTGGGGGAGGAGTCGCAATCTTTGTACGAAAAGGCATAAATTATAAAGTAATATACAGGGTGTCCCTTAATTCGTCAAGAGTATTTTAGGGTTTGATTCTAAGGGTATATTATAAGAAAAAAATTGTTCTACAGTTAGGGCTATCTCCAATTTTGATATCATTTATCGGGAATTTAAGAAAAGTCTTTCTTTGGGGTACTCTGATCCATGTTATCGATAATTGCGTCGTAAGTGCTTACGACAAAAACTACGTTTAGGCCTTTATTTTTAGAAGAAACACCAGTCTTTGTAACTGCGTTTAAATAAATTTGACATCTTTTCTAAGTCTTCAGATATTCAGTTTTTAGCCTGTTCCATTTTTCCTGCTCATCCTAATTTTTTGACTTTGGGGTTTGCCGGAAAGCCTATAGATTTTATGATAATTTGGAAACACAGAAGCAGGTAAAATTTAAAAAAAAATGTTTCTTTAGCTTTTAGCTCGAAAAGCTATGAATAAAAAATTATTTGTGTGGTTTTAGATAATTTTTTAAGTATGTTTTTTACTTAAACAGTTATAACGGCTGCACTTTGACATTCCTTGGTTAGAAAAAATGCTAATTTTAGTAGCCACTTAAGTTGAATTCTACAAACTATCTGCAGTTGTTGCAAAATGATTTATCAGAACTATTGAAGGACATTCCATAGGTTCAACTAGCTTCATCTTATTCATAACTTGATGGTGCTTTCGCCCACTTTGCTCGAAAGGTTTAAAATTGACAAGATGAAGAGTAAGCGGTAATTGTAGGATAGGAAAAAGTTAGAGCAGTTCAATGGCCTTCAAGATCACCTGACCTTACAATATTGGATGTTTATGAATGGGGAAGAATGAAATAAATCATTTATTCAACAAAAACAGCAACTTAAAGTGAATTAGAAGAGCGCATGCTCAAAGCGTCCTCAGAAGTGAGGCAGTAGCAAGGATTATTAATATCAATATCATTGAAATACGAAAACGGGCTCTAGGATGCATACAAAATCAAAGAGGACTCATTTGAACAACTGTTATAACAGTTTTATTAGTTCAGACATAAAATACAAATTATCGATAACCACACATATCATTTTTTATTTATAGCTTTTCGAGCTTAAAGCTAAAAAAAAAAACATTTTTTTTTAATTTTACCTGCCGCTGTTTTTCTAAATTATCATAAAATCTATGGGATTTTCGGCAAACTTCTTTCTGACTTTTATTTTAAGTATTGTTACGTTCATTCAAAAAAATTATTAAAACAATATGTTGATTACGCATTTTTTGGAGAAAATTGACCCCAAAGTCAAAAAATTAGGATTGGCAAGAAAAATGAAACAGGCTAAAAACTGGATATCTTAAGACTGAAACAAGTTAACAAATTTATTTAAACGCAATTACAAAGGTTGGTATTCCTTCTAAAAATAAAGGCCTAAACAAAGTTTATATCGTAAGTACTTACGGCGCAATTACCGGTAACATGGATCAGGGTACCCCAAAGTAAGACTTTTCTTAAATTCCCGATAAATGATATCAAAATTGGAGATAGGCTTCTTAAATTCCCGATAAATGATATCAAAATTGGAGATAGGCCCTAACTGTAGAACAATTTTTTTCTTAGAATATACCCCAGAATCATACCCTAAAATACTCTTGACGAATTAAGAGACACCCTGTATAATAGTGAAGTACGCAGATTTCGGTTGCTTGAGGCGTGTATCGTATGCATTCCTCTCAAACATGGGAAGCGGTTGTATGGCATTGCGGCTCATGCACCGGAATCACCTCAGCCAACTGACTTTTTAACAGAGCTCGAAAAACTTTTTTAATGCTTACAACTGAACTCGGAAGAGAATTACTATCTCGTGGCCGGTGAGTTGAATGCCAAACATAAAGATTGGGGAAATCAAATACAAAATCCGAGAGGTGGCCATCTATTTAATTGAATGGGTCAATACAACGTTGAGTATATGCTCGACCTTCTGGCTACTGATCGGCCTTCATTTCCAAGAAGCGGTTCCTATCTGGATCTATTGCTTAAAGACTCAAGACTGACAATTACTGACACTGTGGGTCAACGACCAAGAAACTGCTTACGAACGATCGAGTACGACAGTGACCACTGCGGACTTGCTGCCGTAATCCAACTGCCAAACGAGCTCGTGAAGTTGGAGGAGTATATGCCAGTGCATTCTTACAATAACAGTAAGACTCGCTGGCCACGCTTCACCAGCGCTTTATCGAGTTTGACAAATAATGAAATTGACAATTACTTGGAAAAAATGGACAGTACAATCTAACGAACAATGGAAAAAACAATACCAAAATACAAAGAACGCGAAGCCACAGACATGTACCGCAACGCGACCATCGACGCACTACACAGACAAAAAAGTGGACTTTAGACAAGACTGAAACTCTTGTACAGACGTTTTACTAACATACACGATCTGGAGATTAGGGCACTGAAGTCGTCAATTAAAAACATCAACCAATTGATGAAAGAAAATTATCGGTTGTCTATTAATTTTTACTGGGACAACAAAATTCGGGCCGTTAATTCTAGCGACCCGAGTATGTTTCCGCAAATTAATAAAATATTTAGACGGAATGATCAGAACGAATTTCCGTGTCTTAAGCTTCAGAGAACGACAGAGAACAGAGACGTACTTCTGATAGCAGGCATAGATCCAGAGGAAGCCGTCTTGGACGATGACCTCTTTATAATCCAAGATCCTCGTGAGAAAGTGGAGGCTGTGGGGGCTGCTTTCCAGCAAGTGTACAAGGTGAATGCTAGCATTCACCCGAACCATGACCTGGAAAACAGAGCCTTGCTTCACCACTTCTACCTTCGAAATGAAATGACGCAATGGCGATCAGAGAATCGCGGTTTCATCGCCGAGCAAAACGGGGCTAATTCCCTGTTAATTTCGAAAGTTGAGCTCCAGCTCATCTTCGCCTCATTAAAGAAAAATAAGTCAGTAGGAATCGATGGTATATCCAACGTTATACTGCGACATCTGCCTCAGGAAGCAGTTGACATTTATGCCACACTGTTTAACAACGCTCTGAATAATGCATATTATCCAGGGCGGTGTAAAACAGCTGTGGTTCATCCTCTCCCGAAAAAGGGAAAGGAAAACTCCAATCCGGCAAATCTCCGGTCGATAAGTCTTCTTCCGAGTATGAGTAAGGTATTTGAGAAAGTTATAAATAGAGCTCTGTCCAAGTGGGTGGAGGACAACAATATCATACCGGATAATCAGTTCGGTTTTAAGGTGGGACATGACACCATTCATGCCGTGTCTAAACTCGTTTCTGATGTCCAAAGGAACAAATCTAAAAGACAGTGTACAGGTGCTTGTCTGGTTGACTTGGAGAACCGTATGGTTAGAAGTTCTGTATCTAAAGCTAGCCAGACTTGGCATAAGTAAACCACTTTTATATATGCTTTATGATATGGTTAATGGTAGAAAGTTTGTTGTCAAAAGTGACAATGTAACTTCTACCGCAACCTTCGAAATTAAAAATGGTCTTCAACAGGGAGCACTGAACTCACCGATTCTCTTCAGTATTTTCACCAGCGATCTGCGTGGAGTCTTCGACGCTGCCTTGGATTACACAGAACACCAGAGTCGGAGTACAAACATTATTATTCCAACGAGGTTCTATACAATGGAGCCATCATTAACAGGATCGATAATTTTATACTCAAGCTGATTCGGGGTCACATTGCAAGAGCGATGTCCTCGGCTAATAGCTTAGTTTTTGGGGCTTACTACCCCAACAACGAATACTTTGAGAGTGTGCGTTTGAGCGGTTATAACCCACCTAACGCTTTCCTCTATTTAGACAGTCGAGGACTGATACAGGATAGAGAGGTGGTTCCGCTAATCTACCACGTCTGCCGTAGAACTGTGGATAGGCGACTTCTTTATGATCGAGACGTCATCGCACAAGGCGGAGCTGAGCGACTTCGGTTCAGTAGGACTGTGTCTAATATGGACCGAAGACATAGGATGAAGCAGGAGAACCAGTTTTGGTGGCTTAACACTGATACTGATAATTTAAATTGACCTCTATCTTTCTTGTCTTGGCTGATACATAGGTTTAGGTGAATAGTTAAGTAGGGACAGTCAGGGTGGCACAAAAAAAAAATAATTATAAAACCATAAAATCAAACAAAAAAAAAAAAAATTATACAAAAAGCAACAAAATCAAAGAAAAAAAAAATTACAAAAATTAAAATATGCTTGCTGTGGCTGTTCTAGTTTTAAGGTAGTTATAAGTAGTTTTTTAGTAGTTTTAAGTAGTCTAAGTAATTTTAATTAGTTTTAAGATATTTTTAGGTAGTATGTAAGTTTTATATAAAAATAAAAAAAAGGATATTGAGACCAAGTTTTTTTTTACATCTTTCTTGTTAAAAAATAAAACCATAGAGAGATATTAGTTTTAAATAAGTTCATAGGCCGAAAGGTATTATTTTTAATATATTGTTTAACTTAGAGCGCCCGACTAGGGCTTTTGTTATAATTTATATAAATAATTTGTGCCTCAAAGTGGTAGCCGCGATAATTGGAATTGAATTGTTATAAAGAATTTTATCGCTTCGCGAACCGTGACGTTTGAAATTTAAATCGCGGAAGTGATGGTTATGGATATACCTAGCCAATAATTTACAAACTAAAAAAAAAAATAAAAAAAAAAGTTTTCAAAGTGTACAATTAAAAGGTATACCTAACGCTCGTATCTTTTTTCGTACTAAAAACAGTATGTTTACCTCAAAAGTGGAAAAAAGCAGTAAGTCGATAAAAAAGTAGTATTTTTCGCAGCATCAATATTTTTTTTTTTTGATTTTTATTTATTTTATTCCCTAAAAACAAAGAAAAAAGCAAATTAACCACCAGGCTATTCATTTCCATCATCAGAATATTCGTTTTCCATTTCAATACGAGTATCTCCTGTGGGTTTTGCTTCGTACTTGTCCTTTGCAGCAATTTGACGAAGCAATTCCGGCTTTGTTTTAAGGTATTGATAAAAGTCAACGCAAGACTTTTTCATGTTACACTTAATGATAAGAACCAAAGACGGATAAGTAGAAAATTGTAATGTATTCACAAAAAATTCATTCGGTAATCAAGCTAGAATTCCGATTAGGTGTGACAGTGTGCGTGGAACACACGCATACCCTTTCACCTAATGGAGCAGCTTCCAAAAATTGTCTTTGTCTTTTCTCCTTTCTAATTTTACATGAAAAAAAGAAGAAAAGAAATAAGCGTATGGGTTTTGGAGTTTGAAGTTCTGTATTTCAGTAGCTCTTTATGTTTCTCAGTATAAAAGCAGTATTTTTGAAAAAAAAAACACAGTACGCAGTTTTTGAAGATAAAAAGCAGTTTAATACTGCGAAAAAGAGTATAAATACGAGCGTTAGTATAAATACGAGCGTTAGCTGGAGTTGTTGGGTAAACCGTATACCCAACAACGCCAGCTGCAGTGGCCATTACACAAGGATTTACAGGGGTGAGTTTAATTTTTTTTTTTTAATTGAGTTATATTGATTGTTTTCCAAGAAACATAAATAAATCGTAAATATTCATAATTTCTTATAAATTTACGCGATTTAAAGGGGGGTTTTACTTTGGGGAAACATTTTTTTTAATGATTTGTGATACGATAAAAGAGGATCATATATATCCCAAATTTGCTAAATAAAACGAAGACGGGCTTATAAAGTTTTTGTATAACATTATCAATTAAAGTTTCGTGGTTGCCATTAGAGCTAGAATTTGTATTTTTTTTTTATTAATTTTCGAATTGTATAGCAAATTCAAATTAATTGTTAACAGTAACGTCAATGAAATTTCAAAAGATATTGAATTTATTAATTACGATGTTTAAAATAAACGGTTTAACTTATATTTGATAAAGTTATTTTAGAACAAAAATGAGTGGTTAAATTTTTTTTAATAAAAAAGGATGAGAAGGAGAATGGGAGGAGGATGATGCAGTAAGAAAGGGAAGAAGCCTAGTCAAGGGGTAAGTCTGGCGAGGGAGTAACCAAGGTAGGGAGGGTAGAGGCAAATTTCTCACGCATCATTGCTATGCTAGACTGGCATACTAATTTTTTTTTTTTTTGTAATGAGCCCAGGGTCAAAGAACCTCCGCAACCGCTGAGCTACGGGTTCAAGTTTGCCAGCCAAGACCCCACGCAGGCAAAGCGGTTCGTTACAATATGTAGTGTGTACATATAACTGCACGGATATCTACTTGAGTTACATATTAAAGGTGATCTCTTTTTCAACTTTTATTTGGTGAAAAACCGGAACCTCAAAAGTTAAGAGTGAAATAAGATAGATAGATAGATAGATAGATAGATAGATAGATAGATAGATAGATAGATAGATAGATAGATAGATAGATAGATAGATAGATAGATAGATAGATAGATAGATAGATAGATAGATAGATAGATAGATAGATAGATAGATAGATAGATTGATAGATATAGATTTTATTAATAATTAGTTTTATAAAAAATCATTACAAAATATTTCAAAAAATCTTAATATGTAATATAAATGTTACGGTATTATTGACATAACATTTAATGTTGTCTGTCAGGTTGGCTAAATATACTAATATAAATAATCATATATATTATTTCTGTTGTCAAACTTTTTTTTTTATTTAAAAAATAGCCAAATCCACTAAAATAGGTAACACTTCTAAAAACTTTATGTTATACATCATTTTCTATAAATTTTCGAAATTTCAAATAATTCAATAAATGAAAAATTTTACATAAAGAATACCTCACTTTTATATATAATTGAGTGAGTGGTGGAGAAACATATTTATTACCTGCTTCTGTTGTTTGTAATCTTTTTTCTCACTATAAAAAGCCGAATGCATTTATTAGGTATCACTAGATTGCATGAATGAAAGAAACATATTTATTAATTCTTTAATTTAAAATCTTAGAAGAAGAAATAGAGGAACGGGCATATCGAGGAAAAAGTGAGGCTTTTTTGGAAATAGTGTGAGTAACACAAACACAAATGCATTCACACAGGGTCGGAATGCAGTAAGATAGCTAAATTCTAGGGCCCCCAAAAGAATTTTTAGCTGTGTTTTTGAGAGATGTATTTTTAAGATTTAAGTTTAATAGTAAAAAAGCTTGAGATGGCACGATTAGTTTGACAGATTTGAAGTGTCTGGCTCACGTTTGGTCCCACTGTAGATGTCTGGCAAGTGTCAAATAAATTAAATGACACCATCCCCTAACACGTATCAAAAATTCAGCTTTGATAAAAGAACGAAATGTTGCAACATTTGTATGCAACTTTAACACTCGCTACCTCTTTATTGCACCCGGATTGAAGATTCTTAGTATCCATTTGTTCTTAGCTACCATAGTACCTGTTCGCAGAAAAAATCTTAGCTTTGATAAAATGACGTATGTCTGGCGGCCCTGGGCTCTTAGGCTATTATTTAACTGAATAAAAAAGTAAAAACAACATATGTATATGTATCTATTAAAGAAAATGATAAACAAAAAATTAAAAGAGATTTCATTCTTACATCAGATATTGCTTACAAAGAGGTTTTGTAAAACTAATATGTTCATATCAATAAGAATTTATTTATTTTGTTCAAACATTCTATTTGAAAATTTAAAGCCTTATTAAATGTGCGAAATTTCGCACAGGTCTTCTGGTGTTAAATAATTTTATAAATATAGTAGGCACATCATTATTTATTTTCTAACGTATTCCTATTTTTCATTAGTTCATATAATCGTATAATAATATTTCTAATTAACAAAATTCATTTAATAATAACTCTCTATACTTCAAACAATGATTTAAAAAACTGAAAATAAATGCAAGGTTTTTGCCGTTTAAAATTTCATAGAGCTTTCCAAAGGTTAGGTTAGGTTGAAGTGGCTGCCAGCAAGGAACTGACACACTTAGACCATAAGTTGGTCCGTTGTTATACCACGAGAATCTAGAGAGATTTTCTCCCGACTCGTTAAAACCAGTTGGAGCTTCTTATGAAGCGTGCGAGACTACTTATGTCTATGTTTGTTAGATCACTAGGATAATTGGAGAAGAAGTCTCCGAGATGGAGCCTACGTCTTTAGATAGGGCAGGGCATGTGCAGAGAAGATGAGAAACAGATTCTTCCTCCTCTTCTTCCATACAGCTCCTGCAAAAGTCGTTTGCGAAAACTCCAAGCCGCTTTGCGTGCTTGCCTATAAGACAGTGCCCGGTTATGACACCAATTATGGAGCTGATATGCAATCTGTTCAAAGATATCAAACACTAAGAGCGCCTCACATCTAGCGTAGGCCAGATCTGTTTCGTTGCCAGCCAAGTGGTTACGTTGTTCCACCTAAGGTTTGCTCTCCTTAACGCATTTTGCTTCAGCAAAAATTTGCATGTAGCTATAGGCATACCGATATTTACCTTTTCAGGTAAAATAGGTAGTCTTGTTCTACCTTTGGCGAGTTCATCAGCTTTACAATTACCCGGAATATCCCTAAGGCCCGGCACCCAACAAAGAAGAATATTGAACTGCTGTGCCATCTCTATAAGAGATGATCAACAGTTTAGGGCTGTTATAGAGTTTGTAGAGACACAGTCGGGAGATTTTATGGCAGCTTGGATGTCTGAGAAGATGCGGATAGCAGAAGTCGATATCACATTTTCCTTTAGTCAAGATAAATCTTCCTTGATCGCCAAAAGTTCCGCCTGCAACACGCTACAATGGCCGCGAAGACGAAATGAGAGACTTAAATTTAATCTTTCTGAGAACACGCCTCCACCAACCCCATCATCATTTTTTTAAACGTCCGTATAGAAATGAATCGATTCGTCTTCCAAAAATGTCACGTCTGAGTGACCTATTTCATTATTGGTCCACTGTGAAGAGGCTTTAAGACGGATTGCCGTACTTGTTGCCATTTGTTTACTAAATATATCGAGAGGTGCCAGATGAAGAAGAGTGTCCAGTGCCGCGGAGGGAGTAGAACGAAGTGCTCCACTTATACACACGCAGGCTGATCTTTGGACTTTACTAAGTTTATCACGGTTAACCGCTTTATCTAGAGCTGTCCACCATACTGCCACCCCGTATGTTAAAATCAGTCTAATTACCGAGATGTATAGCCAGTGAGTAATACGAGGTTGGAGTCCCCATTAACTTCCAATGGCTTTCTTGCAAGAGAAGAGTACTACTTTTCTTGACTCTTTCTTTTATATTAGGTTTTCAACTTACCTTCTTATCTAAAATAAGACCCTGGTATTTAGCTTTGTCGGAGAATGTTAGTGGAATTCCTTTAATGGTGGGAGGATCTATGTGTGGAATTTTATATTTCCTGGAGAAGAAGACAAGTTCAGTTCACACCCAGTTCACACCGTTCTGCCCAGTTTATTAGCTTGTTCAAGGCATTCTGTAAGAGATCTTTTAAGACAATAGGATGCTTACCTGATACGGCGATAGCAACATCTTCCGCATACGCAATCACTCTGTAGCCTTCCAGGCTTGTTAGCAGTTCGTTTACTACCAAGTTCCAGAGAAGGGGAGATAGAACACCGCCTTGCGGCGTACCTCTACTAACTGATCTTTGTGCAGAGAAATCGCCCAGTTTTGAATTGATAATCCTGCTTGTCAGCATTTGATTGATCAGTTCACCAAGCGAACCGTCTACCTTCAGGCATGACAGTGCAGATGCGATTGCAGATGTGTCGACATTGTTAAAAGCGCCTTCTATATCTAGGAAAGCAACAATTGTATATTCTTTATGGTACCAATGTGTATGTAGTGCCGTTTCCACCGATTTCCCTTTGCAGTACGCGTGGAGGGTATCCCTTCTGAAATCTTTTTCGGACCATAGGTGGATACTCTTCAACATTAACTTCAAAACCGAAAATAAATCCCCTTATAGAAATCCCAAAAGAATAGACTGGAAGAAATTCAGTCAAGTTGTAAAATCTAAACTGGGCAATATACCGCACCTAAGTCCGGACTCGGTAATAGATCTTGAGTCAAAGGCGAAATCCTTTGAGGCATCAATGAGCACTGCTTTTAAGGTCGCCTGTCCAATAAAATAAAGCCGTAAAACACTACCCCCGTGGTGGAATAAAGACCTATCTAATCTAAGGAAAATGACTAGAAAAATCTTTAATATCTGCCACAAACATAAGTTTTATCAACCCTATAAAGACTGTCTCAAGGTTTACAAGCGAGCTCTCGCATCAGCCAAGCAAAAAGGCTGGAGAGAATTCTGTCAGTCAATTGAAAATATAAAAGATTCCGCAAGGCTCGGTAAAATTATATCTAAGGAACATTGTAATCCATCATTCTTGAAAAAGCCTGATGGTTCCTGGACAGTCTCTCCAGCTGAGTCTTTGGAGCTATTAATGACGACGCACTTCCCGGGCTGCGAGAACAGTAGGTTCGCGACGCTGGAACCTTGGGACATGTCTTCAGCTCGAGTAGAGTATATCAATACCGTTATAACAAAAGAAAACATTGCCTGGACAATTAATACATTTTCACCGTATAATTCTCCAGGCCTGGACGGCATACTGCCAATTATGCTCCAGAAACTGTAAGAGATAGCAGTTCCCTGACTGGAAACAATTTTTAAAGGATTTTTATCTCTTAACAATGTTCCCGAGTCCTGGAGACATGTAAGAGTGGTTTTTGTCCCGAAAGTCGGTAGGCGGGGGCATGAATCTGCGAAGGATTTCCATCCAATTAGTCTAACCTCTTTTGTGCTTAAAACCTTAGAGCGCATCCTCGACATCCATATTAGAGACATCCTGGATAAATGTCCACTTGAAAACTCTCAACACGCATACCTTAAAGGCAAATCCACTGAAACGGCCCTGCATGAGGTAGTGCGCACTATTGAGAAAACTATAAACGATAAAGAATATACTCTTGCCACTTTCTTAGATGTTGAAGGGGCTTTCAACAACGTGCTTACTGAATCCATACTAGAGTCTTTAGTTGATTTTGGTGTAGAAGACTACATAAGGGAATGGATAATATCCATGCTCAGAGACAGGCGGATTCAAGCTACGTTAGGTAATACAAACTCGACCAAACATGTAAGTAGAGGTACACCCCAGGGTGGGGTTGTTTCCCCTCTTCTATGGCTTTTAGTCGTGAATAAAATTCTTGTTAAGTTGGAAAGATGTGGAGTAAAGGCGGTGGCATATGCTGATGATTTGGTGTTATTAGTGTCAGGGAAGTTTACTCCTGTGTTAAGTGAGATCACGGAAATGGCATTAAGGAAGGTTAGCAACTGGGCCACGAGCTGTGGACTAGGAGTTAACCAAAGCAAAACTGAACTGATGCTATTTACTACCAAGACTAAGATACACCCCTTCACTCTACCCCGACTCAACGGCCAAACACTCTCACTCTCCTCTAAAGCTAAATATTTAGGTGTTATTCTCGACCCCAAATTAAATTGGAAGTTGAACATTGAAGAAAGGGTCAAGAAGGCCTGCA
Organism: Melangyna quadrimaculata; assembly: GCA_949320155.1. Lineage (NCBI taxonomy): Eukaryota > Metazoa > Arthropoda > Insecta > Diptera > Syrphidae > Melangyna > Melangyna quadrimaculata. Next base: position 275,291,257 of record OX439483.1, read on the forward strand.
TAGCATTCTATGCCTGTAGTAAAACTTTTGGTAAAAAGTGGGGGCTTCAGTCGAAGATGATCCTGTGGACGTACACAGCCGTGGTACGACCGATCCTCACATACGGGTCGATTGTATGGTGGCCTGCACTTAACAAAAAATATAACATCGATAGACTTAGGAAGGTTCAAAGAACTGCTAGCATTGGCACGACAGGGGCTATAAGATTCTGCCCGACTGATGCCTTAAGTGTTTTTCTGCACCTTCTACCACTTGATTTACATATTAAACATCTAGTATCTTGCAGTGCTTTAAGACTTAAAGAATCAAACTCTTGTTTTGCCAAGCCCTATGGACACAGCAATATCACAGACTTGATTCCAATGGACAGTGAGTACAGTAAGGATTTCAAAGTTAAATTTCCATCCAGGAAGGATTGGTATGACAACTATCTTTACTGATGGCTCAAAGATGGAGTGTGGCGTTGATGCAGGAATCTTCTCTGAGTCTCTAAATGTATCTAGGTTCTTTCGGCTACCTGACCTTGCTAGCGTATTTCAAGCTGAATTGCTGGCAATCAGGGAAGCTTGCAAGTTACTTAAAGCAGATCCAAACCAGAACCGTAATGCAGCTATTATTACAGACAGTAAAGCCATTAATTCAGCTACAGCGTCCTCCAAACTGGCGCAGCAATGCCAGGATTCGCTTGCGGGTCTGAACACTGACCTCAATGTCGCTCTTATCTGGGTCCCGGGTCACAGTGGCATTGAGGGCAATGAACGGGCTGACGAGCTGGCCAGGCAAGGTTCAGCCCTTCATGGATCACTTGCCGGAAAGAGTCTACATTCCGCTTGGAGATATGAAGGGCAACATTCTCTCAATTTATCTTACTAAAGCAAACCGTAGGTGGAACAGTTTATCAAACTGTGTTATATCTAGAAATATTTGGCCCACCTATGACAAGAACTGAACAATTGATCTAATACGCAGACCCAGGCAAGACATAGCCAGGGTAGTTGCAACCTGTAGCGGACACTGGCCAATAGGAGAGCATGCAGCGAAGCTGGGCATACCTCACAATACTGACTGTCGGAGCAGTGAGGACCAGTAGGAAAAGGAAACAGTAGTTCATTTCCTCTGCAAATGCCCTGCTCTGGCCAAAGCTAGAAAACAGTCACTCGGAAGAGCATTCTTTGACGACATTAATGCTGAAAAGAAGATCAAAGACTTGATTTCTGTTCTCAACGCGACGAAATGGCTCTTGGACAAATTTCGGCTACTTCTGCATTATACCTTCCGTCGATTCCCTAAGATCACAAAATAGTGGACTAGGGTTCTGGTGGGGGTGTGTGGTGCACAGCGGCTGGATGATCATCCAATCAGATCAGTGGGCGCTCCATTGCCAGCCAACGAACTGCCCAGTGGGCTATCTGTGGAAGGTGCGGGTGCGGGTGCGGGTGCTGATCTGGTTGAGTGAGTGATCCACTTTCTGATGATTGTGCTAAAAGCTACAACAAAATCCTATTCTAAACTCAAATAAAAAGGGCGATATCCTGAGGATATGCCCATATTCTCTATCTTCAATTCCATCCACAGGTTCAAACGACTTATGGTATCAAAACGGCGCACTTCAGCGCTAATTGGGCTATGGGCTAGACTGCGGGTGGCCGCCATTTCTACCTACCTACCCTAAATACGCGTGTTGAGCCTGAGACAAGAGTCTCGTATCAATACTAACACGTAAATGGATATCAATCAGTCGTTCAAAAGTTTTGAGAAGGAATGAGATCTTTCGGATTAACATGAGAGCATTTACCTGCTTTGGGTATAAAAACAACTTTTACATCTCTCCATTAACTAGGAATATGAGCCAAGTTCAAGCAGCTATTACAGATTATTTTTAAAATTGGCAGCTTTATACATGGAGCTCATTTGAACTTCGGCTAATACTATGCCGTCTGGTCCTGGAGACTTGTAAGGTTTGAAGCTGTTGATAGCCCACAGCAATTTTTCCCTTGTTATCAAACCTTGTGGAAAAGTAAGATTATTGTTAGATCTAATGTGATCAGTACTGTTTACATCTTGGGACCTACCGGGAAAGTGAGTATCTAAAAGCAGATTGTGCGATTCTTCGCAAGTATTGGTCCAAGAACCATCAGCATTTTTCAGACATGTTGGCATTACTTGACCGGTTGAGAGAATTTTCCTAAGTCTTGATGCTTCGGTGGTTTCTTCTTCTCTATCACAGAAGGCCCTACAAGATGCGCGTTTAGATTTCCTCAATTCTTTTTTATATGATTTTAGGGCCTCTTTATAGGATTCCCAGTCTGAAACTGCTCTTGTGTTTTTGCTCTGTTGAAGAGACTCCTACAGTTTTTTTCTGAGATGCTCAAGCCTTGAGGCCCACCAATGTGGTTTTCCTTGTCCCCTTATTTGAATAAGTGGACAGGACTTTCTGCCATTGACTTTTTTAAGGCTAATGTGAGATCACTGACTTTGATGTCAAGTTCAGTCGTATTAGAGGGAGGACTTAGAAGTTCCGGTTTAATTAAACTATCAAGTGTTTTCCTGTATTTGGACCAATCAGTTTTCCTATAATTTCGAAATTCTGGTCGGGTAGTGGGAACTTCAACATCTAGACTAAACTAAATGTAACTAAGATCGGAGAACGAATGTTGTTTGGAAACTGTCCAATTCATTAAAGAATGATGAATAGTGTCTGAGACTAGAGTTATATCTAGCACCTCTTGTCGGTTTTTAGTAAAAAATGTGGGTTCGTTCCCAACGTTACTTACTATAAGGTTAGTACTTAAGATATAATCGAAAAGAGACTCACCTCTATCATTGATGTCCGTGCTGCCCCATACTGTATGATGGGCGTTAGCATCACTTCTGATTATTAGGCGAATTTCTGCCGTTCTGCTTCAGTGACTATAAAGGAAAGCACACTTTTGCCAAAACATACAAGTCTAGAGTTGGCATCTGCCAATAAAGTGGTGCTTATTTTCCGCCTCGTCTAAGTTGCAAATTGTGCAAATACCGACTGTATCTTTTTTAAAAGCTTTAGCGTTAATATTGAGGAGCCCGCCCCTAGCTTTAAAAACTAGGGAAGAGTTTTCGTCAACAAAGTATGGTTGAATGTTGTAATCAAGATGAGGGTATTGATCATGCAATTGTGAGCTTCTGGCACTACTGATGTTATTAGTGGTTTCTGAACTTTTCAGGCTTTATAAAATATTTTCGTGCAGAACGGACAAGGAAGAAGTAAAAGAGCTAGCATTTATAACTATATCCAGGTCACTACACATATCTCTCCACTCGCGGGCCCAGTAAATGTTTTCAGCGATTTGCTCCTCCGCAAGGATACGTGTCAATCTAGATCTGGGAAGTTTAAGTGTTTTTCTAATGTAGTTAAAATGGAGTCGTAGGGTTTGAACAAATTGTGAGTATGTTAAGATTTCCTTTTAATATTTTCCTTCAATAGAAATAAAAGTTCCAGTCAAATATAGTATGTGTGACGAATTCATTAATTTTATTATAAAAGTATTTAATGTTTAATATAAGAATATAAAAATTGATATAATTATTAATAGTGGAAAGAACCTTCCATGACGACGATTTAGAGAAGAAGAAGGAGGGATGACTTTTTTTAAAGATGAAGTTAGGTTCTCGATAAGTTTCGTACAGGATGTTCGAATAGCTGAATGTAGTGGTTTTTGTTCATGAATAACTTCTCGAATAAAATTTAGTTTAATATCGATGTGCTTCATTCTCTTATGCTCCCTTAGCTCCTCAGCAATATTAATGCATGCTTGATTATCCTCGTAGATAGTAGACGGAGTTACATTTTGGATATCAAGTTCAGTGAGCATTTGCTGAATCCACAAAGCTTCACATGCTGCATTACAAAGTGAGACGAATTCGGCCTCAGTTGACGAAAGTGCTACTGACCTCTGCTTCCGTGTTGCCAGATACTGATCTTCGATCTATGATGTTGTTTCCCCAGTCTGAATCAGGGTACCCGATGAGTGGTGCTGCATTTGAGTCTCGTTTGTAGACCAACTCCAGATCCTTAAATGTATCTCAGCAATCTTTTTAAATAATTCCAGTGCTCATCACATGCATTGACTAAAATAGTTCAATGAAGCGCTTAAATCCGATCTGCAAGACAACATTACCCGTGTTTTATTGGAAAAGCTATCCATAGTAGTAGTCCATAGTAGCTATCCATAGTAGGATTTTACATGAATAACAAATACAACATCGCATCGGCAGTATGAATACTGCCTATAAAAGTTAAAGTAGAATCATACTGCGGATAGTTTTCCGAGTCTCGAATGGATCTTTGGTGATTTCATTCTTAAATGTTGGTTACTATTAGTTTTTTCGTGAAGTTAATTTTGACTGCTTCTGATTCTCAAAAATATTATATTTTTTTTTTTTTAATATTCTGACAGGTGTTCTTTAAGCTAAACCAATTTTGAAATACAAAAACCAGGCTACTGCGGATGCGTTTTTTTGGTAATTTTCTACTGTACCATTTATAGAATGCTAATTATAGAATAAATTATAAATTTAATTTAATTTCCATAGGCGTGTCTATGTTATTGCTGTTTTCCATTCCAAATTGTTTAACTAAATTTGTTAAATAATGTTTTTGGCTTAATTTCAATATACCTCTCTGTTTGTCTCTCTCGATCTTTAAGCCCAGAAATTATTTCGGTTCACCCATATCCTTCATATCAAATTCTTCAGATGATTGTCCTTTAACAGTTTGAATACTTTTGAGTTCGTTGGCAGCAATAAGCAAGTCATCTACGTATAACAACAATATCATCATCTTCTTATTGTTTTCATGGATGTATTGACAATGATCTGCTTGCGTCCGTTTGAAACCCAATGTGATGATGAAATTATGGAAACGTTCATTCCACATTCTGGGTGCCTGCTTTAAGCCATAAATGGATTTATTTAATTTGCAAACTAAAGTACCTGTAACAAATCCGTCCGGTTGTTTCATGTACACAAGTTTAGCTGCTGGTGAATATGTGCTGATAAAATCAAAATTTTGTTTCTGGGCAAAACCTTTTGCGACTAGCCTCGCCTTATATTTAACCCGGTTTCCATTTTCATCGCTCTTAATTTGAAACACCCACCTGGGGCCGATCACATTCCGACCATGCGGCAATTCCACAAGTGTCCACGTGTTATTACTTTTTAACGAATCCATCTCCTCCTGAATTGCATCCTTCCAATCCAGCCAGTTATCAGTTTGTTTTGCTTCTTGAATTGTACTGGACAAACTATTTACATATATTTCAGCGCTAAGGGCTGAAATATCAATATCGTTGTATAAAGCTGGTAATTTAACTATACGACCCGATTTCGTTGAATCAATTGGTGTTTGTGACTCCTTACTTTCGAGTTCTTCCGCCTGTTCATATTCTTTCTCTTCCTGTCGATGTTGTTCCACACCCTGTTCACATTCTTCCGCATCTTCATCACTTCGATTCTCCTCGTCGTGGTCTGAGCACTCTTCAAAATTGTCTTCATCACTGCTGTGTTCCTTGAATGACTCCTTATCAATTTCCATACTATCAGCACCATCGTCGTTATCATCGTTGAAAGTTGCTTGCCCATATGACTTACATTCTTCCCCAGATTTACTTGACGTTTCATTGAAAAGGACATCTCTAGAAGTTATGATAGTTTTATGGTTGAAACCCTACAAACGGTAACTATTCGGTACATAGCCAAGCATAAGACATTTTGAGATTTCCCATCCAGTTTTGTACGGTGTTGTGATGGAACATGTGCGTACGCTGTACATCCAAAAACCTTTAAATTGGATAAGTTAGGTTTCTTACCGTACCACATTTCAGCCGGTGTGCAAAATCGATGTTCAGTGTTATTGAAAGCTGCTGTTGGAATCCTGTTTGTTAAGTATATGGATGCTAAAACTGCTTCACCCCAAAACGATTTGTCTAGTTTGGATTCCAGTAACATTGTACGAGATGTATACATGATGACTCTATTAAATCTCTCCGCAACCCCGTTTTGTTGTGGTGTCGTATATTCTAAACGAATTCCAGATGAAATACAAAATTGTTGAAATGCTTTCGAACAATACTCACCACCATTGTCCACACGAAGACGAGAAACTTGCTGTAGAAACTGTGCCGTGCTAACTGCACAATATTCTTTGAACCTCTGGAACACCTCACTTTTGAATTCAAGAAGATATGACATTGCAAAATGAGTATAGTCACCCATGAAAGTGACTACGAACCTTTTATTATTGTATGAAAGTGGAGTAATTGGTCCCATGACATCGCTATGAATTAATTCCAGGGGCCTCTTAGATCTGCTTCCAACAACACTTTTGAATAGTTTCCGATTCTGTTTTCATATTATACAAGATTCACAAAATTCAACATTAGCATTTGTATTTACCTGTTTTATTCCGCTTACCATTTTATTGTTCACTAATTTTATGATGTCTTTGTTGTTTAGTGGCCAAGGCGTCTGTGCCACAACTCTAAATTCTGATCACTTTTGCACATGCCAGCGTAATTTGGTCTGCTCACAAAGAAGTTCATCTCATAAAGTACTAATTGGTCTCCGTCAAATATTTCCACCATTTTGTTGTTGAAAACAATTTTAAGTCCTTTTTCTTCCAGCTTTCGAATTGAAAGTAAGTTATTGGATAATTCTCGAACGAATAGAACATTTTCCATTACGAATGTTTCCTTTTTGCCATTTACAACTATTTTTCCATTAATTTTAACTATTTTTGTTGCTTGAATATTAGTTCCACTTCTCGCGACGGACATTTGTATCAGATTAGGTAGAGTGTTCACTTAGTGAAATACATTTCATCGTTCACCATGTGATCCGTTGCACCAGAGTCAAGGTAAAACTGTATTGCCCGGTTAGCTGTGCATAAAGTACCGTTTTTTGAATTTGCAACGAAAGCATACTTTTTGTCGTCTGCTTTAATATAATAATATATTTTATAGTGCAATAAATTTGGATTTTTTGATAATCTTTATTATTGTAGCAGATAAAAGGGAAAATGAATGAATGCTAAAGCTTTGAAATTTTTTTGGTGGATAGATTATGAAATTCTAAGAATCTTACTAGTCTAAGATTTTTATCTATATCCTACTGGTATGCAGATATAAATTATTTTAAATATTTTATCTCAAAATAGGTTTGTTTCAAAAAATTGAATTAAATCAAGAGAGTCCAATAAATTTGAATTATTATATTATATTGCAAAATAAATAAAACCAAATTAATGTTGTCATATACAAATTTTTGATTTTGCAGAGATTTTGAGTGTAGACATTTTTGGAAATAGTCGGAAAACCTACGCAAATAAACTGGTTTATATGTTTTAAATTTTCACCTTTTTTATTTTAAATTTTCACCATTATTATTTAATTTTCAAGTTTACAACCCGAACCCATCATCGATCATTTTAATATTGAAAACATAGCTGAGTCTTATATGCCGTTTTCACTGGGCCAAATGAGGTAATTTCGTTGCAAATTTCCAAATGAGATCCGAAATTACCTAATTTCCCATACAAAATCACATTTCGAAATTAGGTAATTTCAACCTCATGAATACATCCAGCGGGAATCAGTTTCAAAAGCTCTTAAAAGCTTTTGTATGAAAATATCAATATACTATACTCAACAACATAAAACAGAAAGAGAAAACAACAAAAATAAACGGCTAACTACGATTCCAAATTAAATGAGATGTCAAATGAAATTAGCAAATTTGATAATGAAAACACTTTTTTGCCAAATTTCGAAATTACCTCATTTCGGCTCTAATGAAAACGTAGGATTACGCATATAAGCTTTACATCCTTATACATATCGAGATTTTTAGATAGTCAAAGAAGTTTCACTTCTGCCACGAGTACTGAGTTACACGCGCTCTTTTTTTAATAAAAAATCAAAACAGTTTTTCAACTTGTTCAAATTGCTGGAAGCCCCATACTTGAGCGCTATAAAACATTATTGATTTGGCAGCCGTGTCAAAAATCTTAAGTTTTTTCGAGATAACTATTTTAGAGTTTTTTATATGTATAACGACCACGTTGCATTAATTGCATTTTTTGACACAACCAGCCTTGATTCGAGATGTTTAGTGAAAGACAAATTATAGTTAAGAATAACGCCCAGATATCTATATTGATTTACTACTTCAACAAGATTTTCCCCATAATTCCATTTTTGGTTTCTAGAAATTCTTGTACCTTCTCGGAAAACAATAATTTTAGACTTATTTAATTTTATTTTCAAACCCAAAGCGTGAAATAGTTGAAAAGATGATGAATCATACGTTGCAAATCGACCGGGCAGTCAGAGAGTAAGACGAGATTATCTGCATAGAGTAAAATTTTGATTACCATATTCACCACAAACACCCCACCAGGCAAGTTTACATGAAGGTCATTCAAGTAAAGAGCAAATAGGAGTGGGCTTAACAAACTCCCTTGCTACACAACCTGGCTAACCAAGAAAGATTCCGACAATAATGTTTGATCCTACACTCGACTTGTTGTGTTCTCATATAGCTGTTGCAGAATTCTAGTGAAAATGACCTTTGAGGATAATCCGAAAAAAGACAGTTTATAAAATAAGGAATATACGTGGTATAAAATCAAAGGCGCAGGAAAAATCCAAAAAGAAAGAGTTTTTCTTTTTCTTGCAGTTGAGGTGTACGATGCTAGCAAGGTTGAAAATATTGTCGGTGGTGAAGTACCCTTTACGGAAACCCGCCTGGTATTCACTGAGGATACTATTACAGTCAATCCAGCTATTAATTCTTGTTATAAATAATAATCATGTAACAGTTGCCTTAAGAATCAAAAATGTATATTTAGCTTTTAGCCTTAAGCTGTATAAAAGACACACAAATGTAAATGAATTCATATACAGGGTGTCCCGTAAGTAATGGATAACCCTGAAATGCCGCATAGTAGACTTTATGACCGTCCTGAAAACTGATAAAAAAAAGTTCTATCCCAACCACAAGAAAAGTTATATGCATTTTTTTGTTCAGTGCATTATTTTTTTTCTTACTTTACATTTTTGAATACCACGACTACAAGTGAATGAGTTCCATCATTTTTTTTTTTGCAGGAATATTTTACATTACTTGTGCCAACACATTAGTAGAAGAAAATTATTAACACTGTTGGACTTCTTAGAGAAAAAAATTATTTAACATTGAATTTCAATGCAAAATGTGAAAACAAATAATTTTTGAAAAAGTTAAATCATAGCTGGTATAAAAAAAATGCATGAATACCTGAGTGGCCAACTATTTTAAAAATATGCGCGTTAAATGCAGATTTCAAAATGGCATTACTTATTATTATATTTAGAGTCAATAGCAACTTATTGGTAAAAATCTGCAATACTAGAGTAAATTTAGCAAAAACAAAAGTTTTCAAAATTAGCACAGTAAACGTGAAAATAATACCAAGCGTTGAACATAGCAGATTTTTGATTTATTGGCTGTTTCTACGATGTTGTCCTAATGATAAATCCAAACTTTCAACTTCTAGGGCCGAATGCATTATTGATAAAAATGTCAAAAAGTGCAAAAAACGGTTAAATTTTCGAGCTTCTTTTGAATTTTACCTGTTCTATTGGGCCTTAACAAACCCATCAAATATTTTGTTGGTTGCTATTAGTTTATTTGTTATTTTCTCTAAACAAAAAGTTTTTGAGCCAGCTTTTAATCACATGATCACTTAGTTAGAAAACAAAAACAAAAATAGATAATTTTTTAATTTTTTATTTATTTAAAGCAAATGCTCAAACTGTTTTCCACCCACTCTTATACAGGTTCTGCACCTCCGAATAAATGAACGTCTTAGTGAACGTGCAAGGTTTTGCTCAGAAATTTGTAATGCAGCTGCCTCCACACGATTTCTTAGCTCCTCTAAAGACCTGATCGGCTTGCTGTATACGATTTCCTTAATGCATCCCCAATAAAAAAAAATCAAGTGGATTTAGGTCTGGTGAACGGGGTGGCCATAAAATTGGTCCCAGACGTCCTATCCATCTGCCTGGATATCTGGCATTTAAATATGCCCGCACAGGCACAGCATAGTGTGCTGGACAACCATCATTTTGAAGCCAATGGGATTCCTTTAGTTCTTGAGGCACTTCTTCCAGCAAGGTTGGGAGATCATTTTGGAGGAACTCCAAATAACCTTGGCCAGTTAAAATCCCCGGCAACTCAAAGGGTTCAATTATTTTCCCATTGAGAATCCCAATCCAATAGTTTATTTTGAATTGGTACTGGGACCTGTCTTCCCTCATGATGTTTGGGTTTTGTAGTGCACAGAAGTGGAGATTATGGAGATTAGTGTAGCTCTCTTTTAAATGTCGACTCATCGCTCCAAATAATTTTGTCAAAAAACTGCGGATCTTCTTCAATTTTCATTATCATTATGTCGACAAAAACTCATTCTTGTTTCATAATCTTGCGGCTGGAGAGTTCGCACCCGTGTTAGGTGAAAGGGATGATATTTATATTTACTTAGCACATTATGCGCAGTCGTCTTTCCGATCCCAGTGCGTCGTGCTATTGCTCGGATTGATACTGTAGGATCTCGGTCAAGTTCCGCAAGCACTTAGCCTTCGGTATCTCCCCGAGGGGGTCGTACCACGCCAGCACCACCAACACCACTACCAGGCAGCCTTCCTTCCGAGAAACAGCTATGGACTCTAATAAACACTCGATAATCCGGGTGACGTGCGTTAGGGTACCTTTCCCTATACAGAGTCGCAGCTTCGTTTGCGTTGCCTCTGCACTCTCCATAAATGAAATGCATGTTTGCATATTCTTGTGCAGAATACAGAATACGTGGCATCGAAAAAGTTCAATCAAACGTCTTAATTATCAAAAAGCAGGTTCAGGAAAACAGCTATTTAGACCGTTAATTTTTCTGAAGAATGAACAATAAAAACGATATAAATAAGTGTTCGTCGTGGTCTTAATCTTATGAATTAAGATCAAATTACAAAAACTTTAATTCAAAATTTAAAAAACTTACGATTTTATGCGTTCTCACTTTCTCAGGATCTTACAATTTACTATTCAAAAAACACAATTAAAATTGAATCAGAAGACTTTTTGTTTGGAGAAAATAACAAATAAAAAATAGCAACCAACAAAATATTTGATGGGTTTGTTAAAGCCCAATAGAACAGGTAAAATTCAAAACAAGCTCGAAAATGTAACCGTTTTTTGCACTTTTTTGACATTTTAATCAATAATGCATTCGGCCCTAGAAGTTGCAAGCTTGGATTTATCATAAGGACAACATCGTAGAAACAGCCAATAAATCAAAAATCTGCTATGTTCAACGCTTGGTATTATTTTCACGTTTACTGTGCTAATTTTGAAAACTTTTGTTTTTGCTAAATTTACTCTAGTATTGCAGATTTTTACCTATAACTTGCTATTGACTCTAGATATAATAATAAGTAATACCATTTTGAAATCTGCATTTAACGCGCATATTTTTAAAATAGTTGGCTACTCAGGTATTCATGCATTTTTTTTATACCAGCTATGATTTATCTTTTTCAAAAATTATTTGTTTTCACATTTTGCGTTGAAATTCAATGTTAAATAATTTTTTTCTCTTAGAAGTTCAACAGTTATAATAATTTTCTTCTACTTATGTGTTGGCACAAGTAATGTAAAATATTCCTGCAAAAAAAAAATGATGGAACTCATTCACTTGTAGTCGTGGTATTCAAAAATGTAAAGTAAGAAAAAAAATAATGCACTGAACAAAAAAATGCATATAACTTTTCTTGTGGTTGGGATAGAACTTTTTTTTATCAGTTTTCAGGACGGTCATAAAGTCTACTATGCGGCATTTCAGGGTTATACATTACTTACGGGACACCCTGTATATATATAAGAACAATAAATTACTTCTTCTGAAATTTAACACCAAACGAAGCGGTTCGACTTTTCCCTTCTCAGCAATTTCCACAAAAAGGTTTGGATATAACAACTGGCGAAGAGGATAAAAAGTTAATCTTTCTTCTGAAATAAGTCAAAGTGTCAAAAAGAAATAAAAAATACAAATTATTAAATAAATGACTAATACGGAAAACGTGGTGGCGGCTGCGGCACATTTCACCTTCGAAGCATTCGACAGAAGAAAATGCAAATGGAGCAGGTATATAGAACGGCTAGAGACTGCATTCTCTATGTACAAAGTCCCTGCCGATATGCATAGCATATATCTGTTGCATCACATGGGTGCTGAAACATACGACACGTTGTGTGACAAAATCACACCCGACAAAGCGACGTCAAAATCATTCAATCAAGTGGTGGAGATTTTGGAGAAACATTTTAATCCTGTCCCACTCGAAATTGTGGAAAATTATAAATTCCACATAAGAAGACAAGAGGAAGGCGAGTCAGTGGATGATTTTGTGGTGGCGCTGAAGAGGTTGTCGGCAAGTTGTGGCTTTGGGGACTATCTGAAGACGGCACTTAGGAACCAATTAGTTTTCGGACTATATAACAAAAATATCCAGAACAGGTGTCTGGAAAAGAAAAACCTGACGCTTGATACAGCATTAGATTTGGCTCGTGGCATGGAGGCTTTAGAAAGAGGTGGTGCGGTAATGGGCGGCAAGCAGAAAGAGGTGCTGGTGAACAAGATGGTGGCGAGTGGCAGTGAGGTGAATATTTATAAAGGTAAAAACAAAAAACAAAATATTACGATACAAAATAAACCTAGTACTAGTAGTACCAGCACGTTCAGTTGCTTTAGATGCGGGAATAAAAATCATTTAGCAAATGATTGCTTTCACAAAAATTCAGTTTGCTCACTCTGTAAAAAAGGTGGACATATCCGAAGCGCATGTAGGAAAAACTATCAAGCGAACTTCGTCGAAGACGAATCAGATGAAGATGAAACTGAAACAGTTGAGAGTATTTGCAATGTGACATTAGGAAATATTGAAAGTAATAAAATGGAATTTTCGGGAACGGATAAATTTATCGTTGCACTGAACGTTCTGGATACTGATGTAAAATTTGATACTGGTTCTCTAGTTACAATCATGAGTAAACAAAATTTTATTAAATATTTTGGCAAACAAAACTTGGTACTAACAAAATCAGATATAAAATTAAAAAGTTGTTGTGGAAATAATATAAATATTTTAGGTTATCGTATGGTAAAAGTCAATTATGATAATAAAACTGTATTTTTAAAAATGTATATTGCCGAATCTCAAAGACATAGTCTTTTGAATTTGAATCAATATTTGTTAAAAATAAACACAATTTGTAATAAAAATATAACTGAAGAGTTAAAAAAAAAGTATCCTAGGGTGTTTGATGGTTCAGCAGGTAAAATTTTAAATTTTCAAGCAAAATTGAATATTCGCGAAAAAGCTAGGCCTGTTTTCAGGAAGTTCCGACCCGTAACTTTTGCGATTCGAGAAATCGTCGAAGAAAAAATAGCAGAGTTGGTTGAAAACGGAATCTTGGTCAAAGTTAACTATAGCGAATGGGCTACACCTCTTGTTCCGGTTATGAAGTCTAATAATAAGGTACGTTTGTGTGGGGATTATAAAGTCACGGTGAATCCAGAGCTTTGGGTAGATGAGCATCCACTTCCAACAACAGAGGAGTTGTTTGAGTCTATGAGTGGAGGAAACAAGTTCTCTAAATTAGATCTGTCTGGGGCATACTTGCAAATGGAAGTTAATCCGGAAGCACAAGCTGTTTTAACATTGAATACTCACCTGGGTTTAATGCGGCCAACGAGGCTTATGTATGGGGTAGCATCCGCACCTGCCATTTGGCAAAAGTATATGGAACAGCTATTGCAAGGAATCCGCGGGGTAAAAATTTGTATAGATGACATCAAGGTGACTGGGAGAACGGACGAGGAACACTTAAAAAGTTTACATGAAGTCTTCAAACGTTTGGATGAACGCAACATGAAAGTGAATCTCGAAAAATGTGCTTTCTTTGAGGACAAAATAGAATATTGCGGTTTTGTAATTGATAAGCATGGCATTCACAAGTTGCAATCAAAGATAGATGCTATTCAAAATATGAGGCGCCCGTGTAACAAAGATGAGGTTAGAGCATTTGTAGGACTAGTAAACTATTACGGTAGACTCTTCAAAAACTTGAGCTCAATATTATACCCAATTAACAACTTATTGAAAAACGATGTCAAGTTCAAGTGGGACGGGAAATGTGAAGAATCTTTTAAAAAAGTAAAAGAAGGAATGCAGTCACCCGAGTTTATAGTTCATTTCGATCCGTCATTAGATCTTTCGCTAGCAACAGATGCTTCGCCATATGGAGTAGGGGCGGTGTTGAGCCACCTACTTTTTCATATATCGAGACGGAACCGAAAGACCGGTAATGTATGCATCGCAAACATTAAACAAAACGCAACAAAAATACTCACAAGTCGACAAAGAAGCATATGCTATAATTTATGGAATAAAAAAATTTTACCAATACCTTTTCGGTCGGAAATTTACCTTGATCACTGATAATAAACCGATAGCACAAATTTTCTCACCACAAAAGGGCCTCTCGCGTTATCAACATCCAGGATGCAACATTATGCAGTATACTTGCAATCTTTTAACTATGATATTGTATTTCGGAAGACCGGTGACCATGGTAACGCAGATGCAATGTCTCGTTTACCAGTGTCGGATGAATCCAGCTATGGTATGGATGAAGCAGACATCATGTGCATTGAGCAAATAAATACCCTACCATTAACCGTAGAAGATCTAGGTAAGGCAACTATGAACGCAAAGGAAACTACTATTTTACTACAAGGACTTCGGACGGGCAAGACGGTGGATAGTATTTATCGGTTTGGAATTGACCAATCGGAGTTTGGACTCAATGATAATTGCATTATGCGAGGTATGCGCGTTTATATTCCGAAGCCTTTAAGAAATAGAGTTTTGGAAGAGCTGCATTCTACACATTTTGGGGCTACACGCATGAAAGCATTAGCCAGGAGCTATTGCTGGTGGGAAGGAATAGACCGAGACATAGAAACGATTTCATTGAATTGCCTATCATGTTCAAAGGTTAGACCAAATCCAAAAAAGGAACAGAGACACTGCTGGCAAAACAAACTACCCGAGAAATGGAATCCGCTACTTTGGAGTCGGTGACCACGTTCAAGCTAGAGAATACTTGGATTCAAAATCCAAATGGTTATTCGGAACTATTCTATCAAAAAGTGGTCTCCTACATTATGATGTAGTACTAGAAGACGGTCGCATCTGGAGACGACATGTGGACCAAATTAAAAAAGCTGGACATAATGATGAAAGCTACAAAACCAACTTGTCATCGAACTTTTCAGAACCAGAATTACCTGATGATATACTTGAAGCTGAACCGGAGCACAATATTGCCAACAATCCAACTGAAGCACCAATTGCGGAAGCAATACGGTCGGGGTCTCCTGAAAACACTACAACGGTTCCCAACGAGAATAATCCTTATGTTAATTAACCTGTCAAACACTCTGGTACCCTAAATATGTCGAAAAAACAAACAACTACTGTAAGTAACAAAGCACCAGTTAATTTAAGACGTACTAAAAGGACTATAAAACCCCCAGTTAAACTTGACTTGTTAATACTTGCAAACTTATTTAGAGGTGAAGAAATGTTATAAATAATAATCATGTAACAGTTGCCTTAAGAATCAAAAATGTATATTTAGCTTTTAGCCTTAAGCTGTATAAAAGACACACAAATGTAAATGAATTCATATATATATATAAGTACAATAAATTACTTCTTCTGAAATTTAACACCAAACGAAGCGGTTCGACTTTTCCCTTCTCAGCAATTTCCACAAAAAGGTTTGGATATAACAATTCTACTAAGCATAATGCCAGTGAACATTTTGTATATAGTATCAAGAAGCGAAAGACCTCGATACTTTGTAACACTATTTGGATCCCCCTTTTTGTGTAGGGGTATAATAATCGATTTTTTAAATGAAAAGCGAATGCGTTCAGAGAGATAAATTTGATAGAGTAGGCATAGAACTTCTTCTAAAAAGCAAGTTGGAGCATTTTTGAAAAATTCGTAGCTGACTCTATCTTCTCCCGGGGCATTTTTATTTTTTGCTCTTTGTAATACTTAAGAGCTCCCACATATCAAAAGGGGAATCAAGAAAATGATCTATTTTTTCTGGCACAGCCCAAGAGATATGAAGATCATTTTCAGATTGTGAAAAAAGTGACCTGAAATATAATATAAAATCTTCGCTTTTCAGATTCACACTTACTTTTGGGCTGAATTTCTTCATCGAATTAGCTAACTTCCAGCAATCACTAGCATTCCTAATTGTATTGAGTTTTTCAATGTTTTTGTATGCAAAGTTGATTTTTTTGCTTTTACAGATACCAATGTACTTAGAACGCCTCTCCATGTAAACTCTTTTATAAAATCCGAAATTATACTTCCGGTAAAGATTGAGCTGTTTTAACATCCCATTCCTTGCGCGGACACATTCATAGCCAAACCATTTATTTTTTGGAATAAAATTTTTACAAGCCCTACCCTTACCAGCCGCTTTGGTTATCTTGTACAGGAGAGAATTAGTTTTGTCATCTATGGTTTTGCTTGAAAAAATATAACGGCAATCAGATAAGCGACTGAGAGTGTCAACATATTTTAACCGATTATTTTCAGACCAGTTGAGTTTTTGAAGAAACACCAATTGTTCTGATTCGTAGTTGAAGGGAGAGAGTTTCAACCCCCAACCCCCCCTCCCCCTGAGGTGGCTGTACTGAAAACTATAGGTACCTCGAAAACGCCTCTAATTACCAACACATTCGAATAAAGTTATTTTTTTTTTTATTTTTAAGATTGCCCTTTTTATACTTATTTACGTATATTTCTTTATATCTCATTGCTTTGCTTGATTTTATCATAATCTTTCGATTTTTTTGGTTATTTTTAACTTTTTTTCAAAATTTGTTTGTTTAAATGAAAAAATTCAAAATTGCTATTTTAAAATGTTTTAATTATTTTTTCGTTAGATATATAAAAATATAAGCACATTTAATGTCTAGCTACATCATAGCTATTAGCTATCTGTGCGATCCAGTCGTGCATTTTTTTTAGCTAAAAAAAATAATAAAAACTAGGCCTAAGCCTAAGCCTAAGCTGTAAGATTTAAATAAAATTCACTTATAATTTCAGAGTACAATGATAATCTTTTCAACACCCTCGGCAAAAATAAAATATTCAACTGTATAAAAACCATGTCCACTGATAAAAAATCTAACGAATCCAACAGAGGAAGAATACCAGAAGTAGTAGTTAAAGAAACGGATCATATTTCCTTTAGTCACAGAATTGATAAAATCAAAAATCAATTTGAAAAAATTGAATCACATTTGATAAATCGAAGCGAATGTGTACATAAGCACACAAAACATAAAAAAAAAAAGAAACACAAAAAAAACTATCGCAAATCTCCTTCCAAAACTTCAATTACCATCATTCATGAAGAACATGAAGAAGAAAAAACATTTAATAAATATAACGAATTACAACGCTTCAATTATAACGAACAAAGACAGACAAGCGACACAATAGTGTCAGAAATAACGGAAATCAATGTCTTAGATAAAACGAACAGTACGTTATTAGTTGAGAGTGTGAAACACGAAACCAATGGACTAGATGATGAAGATTCAACTTCAAATTTTGTTTCCGAAACGCTTGATAAGGTGAGTTGAAAATAAATGTTAGTTTCCTTCTAGTGTGAATAAAAAGTAAATATACTATACTCTTTTCATCAAAAATTGTCCGTTCAGGGCACTGGATGGGAGACGTTTTGCAACAGCTACACTAAAACTCACTTTTATCCCACGCCGTTATTATCAATATCCCTCAATTATACCATGAAAAAAAACATTGTAATTACATTTCGTTATAAACTCAGTCCTTTTATTATTTTATTAGGATCGATTTCAGGTTATTTCTTTTTTGTAATATTACGATACATTAATGGCCGATCTCATGAAGGACTTTTATTATTTAATAGGTCATTTAGGCTTAAAATGTGGATTTTTGGTTTCACTAACTGCTTTTATATTAAACAGGTTTTTATTTACCCTTAAAAATTAAAAGCTCATTTTCGTATCATTGCAACTATACATTGTGAATATGTAATACATCTTGGATTTATTTCTTCTGAAGACGAAGAGCAACATGAGATTCAACGCCACATTATTCCGTGTCCACAAAATTTGTTTTTACTTCGTGATGGTGGCTACCCAACCCATGCAGAAATTATTTACTAACCCCAGTTCTTAACCCGAATACTCAACCTCAGATTAAGTTCTTATTTCATTTCTTGAGATTCTGTATTTCTGAATAATTTTGTTTCACTTTTTCTCGCATACTTCATAAATGTAAGAGGAGCAGAATACCTATCTTTTGTATACAGGGATGTGAGAAAACTGATTTTTGACCAAAATATCCCGAAAAATTTCCCTTTATTACATTGAGGAACTGTACAAATTTAGTGGCCTGTTATATAATCAAAATGGAGTTAAGATAAAACCGACTTTAGTAAATGTTTATGAAATTGGCCATAACAATTATAAAAGTTTAAAAAAAAAAAATACATATATATATATATGTATATAAATATTTACATCAGAATGTATACAGGGCTCTAGTAAATAATGGATAATCTTGCAACAGTTATTGCTGACCTTGAGAACTTTCAGAAAAAAAATTATAACAAAATATTTTCCTTGAAGTTTTAAGTTTAATTTTCAAAAAAATTAAAAAAAAACTTCCCTCAAATATGTACATTAGGGTGGATCGTTTTCAACATTTTTTGCCAAATCACTATATGCAACTCATAGTTTATGCTAAATGGTTTTCTGAACTTATCCTCATCATTTAATTTGAGTCGCCCTTTAGTCCAGTCGAATCGTCATTTGAACTTGCGTTGATCGGCACGGTCTGTTTTTTTTTCATGAATCGATAGGGGCTTGCAAGAAAAGCTTTACCCTAGATTTGCACCACCTGACAACTTTTTGTTACTAAAGTTATTCGTAAAAACGTACTTTTTTACTTTTTTTTTGGATTTTTGCAAATATCTCGGCTCCAGTACATTGCACAGTAAAAAATTTAAATACGTTTTGTTTGTAATAAAATTATCGAGCATGTAGTGTTAAGTTTTTTTTTGTTTGAACAAATAAGTAAAAAGTTACCGTTAGTTTTAGTAATTTTCTTTTGGGTTTTAGACGGTTTTTCATTATTATTTCGAAAAAAGCTTATATTTTGGTTAGTTTTTCTTTTGTGTTTTGTTCAGCTGTTGCTATTCCCTACAATTTAAAAAATTGAGTTCTTAACTCCAAACGGGAGCCGAGAAATCTATGAATGAACACAGGCAAGTCTGAGCCCCCCAAAAAAGACATTTTCTGTTTTTTACGAATACCTTGGCTCCAGTATATCGAAAAGTAAAAATTAAAAAAAATATTACTAATTAGAATATTAGCTATTGTTTAAATAAATAAATATTTTTTTTTAACAAATCAGTAAAATTTAACAGCTAGTTTTAGTCAGTTTGATTCATTTAATTTTTTTGTTGAATAAATACTTTTGAGTTATAATTTTGATAAAGGCTTGTGAATCGGCTTAATTAATAACTAATTTGTAGTCCTTTTAATTTCTTAAAATAAAAAAAAAATAGAGTAACTATATATGTACATTCATGTATGCGTCAAATCTGGTATTTCTGATTTTTTGCTGAGTTTTTTAGGATATTGGCCTAGTAAATAACCTAAGTTTTCGACCTCGAGCGGCGCGGTGACCGCTTTATGGTCAAAAATCAGAAAAACCACAATTTTTTCGTGTTTTTTTCAGTTATTGGTGATTTTAGTACTAAATAATTAATTTTAAATAAAAGCATTGTTCTACGATGTCAAAGTGTATTAATTTGCTTCAACTTGAGACCAAAACCAACTCCTCCTCCCCCATGATAAAAAATACTTGTATTTGGTCCCTCTACAAGAACCCGTTGTTTTTTGTCGCCACATATTTCCGCCCAAGATTTTGTTTTTAACAAAGGCGACAAAAAATAAATGATGAGTATAAGTTTAGAAAACCATTGAGCATATACTTGCACACAGTGATTTGGCAAAAAATGCTGAAAATTATCCACCGTAATGTACATGAACCCTATGTCCACGGTTAAATAATAATTGTTTTTTTTTTTGTTTTTTTTTTTTTTGTTTTTTTTTTTTTTTTTTTTTATACCATACTAATAAATGGTACACACAATTTTACACTTGCTATATGCTACACAAAATTTTACATTTGCTAGATGGTAGACAAATTTTACACTTGCTGTTGCAGTTTTCTTATAATAATTTTTTAAATTTGTTTTTTAAACAAAAATTGTATTTTTTTTTAATTTTCTCAGAAGTCTATCTTTAAAATAATAAAAATTTATGAAAAAATAAATGGAAAGTTATTTTAAAAAGTTGACGGTTTGATTTGCTTTTCAAAATGGTACAACACATGCTTGTCTACTAAAAGAGCTATTCACTAAAGAAAAGAAAAATTAAGTTGAGGTAAATAGTCAATTATTTGAAAGTAAAATATGTAAAATATAATATGTCGCTTTTATTTCGTGAATGCAGTCTTAAAAAATCCATGATTGAATTCAATTAGATTGAATGCATTCCCACAAGATAAATTGCAATAGGCTGTTGTAAAATGTTTGCCATTCATTGCATTCCTTAGCACGGTATGCAAAAGATTGCAACAAAATGCAAGAATACAGAAGAGAGCACAAGGAATCTCCAATAGTGGCTTGAAGAAAAACCAGAACCATGTTACTAGGAAAATCACATCATATAATATACACAAAAAAGTCTTATTTCTCCAAAATTAGCTTCCTAAAATCTTCCCTCCTGTTTTCCTACCATTTTGACTCAAGGCTTACAGGGACTTCAAAGTAGTCCTGGCAGCAAAGGAGAAGGGTGTCCAGACCACGTGTGCTTGGCATGCTTGCAACAGCATGATCTAGGTCGTTCGTGGGTGTTCCTTACAGAGGAATTTATTCGACGGTTGTTACGTTATTCATGCCAATACAAATATGTCCTATTTGCGAGGCCCAATAAGTTCCTAAAAGATCAAGTTTCATCTAATAGACGATTCTGTAGAGATGAGAGCTTTGGCGATATTGCTCTCTGTGGAATACCAACCATACAATACAGTGATCATATCAGATACTGTTTTACGAAAAAATCAGATCTACCAACAACATTATTACCCAAATAAAATTAAATAGACAATTTTCGTTTGGATTTAAATCTTCGATTTTTTTTGATTCGCTTGCTTGATGATTTTTTTGACGCAGTTGAAATATTTGAAAAAAATTGTTTTAAAATAAAAAATAGGTCCCCGAAATTTTAAGTTTCTATTTGACTTTCAATTCAAACTTTTTGTGAAGTCTTTGAGGCAACAATAAGTTCAGGTTTAAAGTAGCTGTTATGTGCTTAAAGCTGTTTTTCTGTTCAAAATCTTTGATCAAATAAAAGTTGTATAGCTCTTTTGTATTTAATAGGAACAAATATGAATAAATTATTCGAACTTAAAATAGACAGCAAATCTTTGAATCTTCACATTGATTGAATATTGATATTTATTAAAATGCTTTGTGTTGTACTGGTCGAAGAAAGAGCGTAGTGTTTAATAACAACTACCAGAAACGTGATGAAGAGCTACCAATTTCAAAAATCAACAACCAAGAAACATTAAAACAGTCCCTGGATCATGGTCACGTATGACTCTTCCAATTATATCAATTTTGAATCGAACACAAAAAACCGAATGCTTTTATATCTTAGTTTTTAAGCAAATTAAAAATTACCAAAACTATTTTTTTTATAAATTTTTTAGTTTGAGTATGTTTACTTGGTCTTACTTTGTTATGCTGGAAAAAGGAGAGCAGGACAGATGTAAGACAAAAATCCGAGCGTGTGAAAGAGAACCGTCAAGAAGATGAACATGTTCGTCTTTATATCTGCATTATGGCACGTCCTATAATCTGCATGCTTAAGGATCTTCTGCATTTAAGTGTTCTCTCTATCCAACAAATGTAAATTTTAATTTAATGTCCTTTTTTTTTGCAGAAGTAAGATGAAGATACATGTAAATCCACCATTAAACAGGGTTTTATTTATTTTTCCAGTTTTTTGTATTTTGGTTGAACTAGTGCGTAAACCGTATGATAAGTAGGGAAGGCATGCTGCCCTCCAGCAACCCCCCTGCTTGGCCCAGTATAGGATTTGTGGTGGGTGCAAGTTTGGGTATATGCACAGTTTCTAATGGATTTTCCATACAAACACCTCCAAGCGATCACATAAAGTTCTCTTCCAATTTGAATAACTAGCAAAGTTTCAAAATAGTAAAGCTTAAAATGAACAGCAAACAAACATTTATATTAATTTTTACCTTGTGTGAGACTATTCAAGTGTTACGGACTGTACATAATAGATCATAGGAACAAAAACCGAACAAGGTTTAAAATTTGTCCCGTTATTTTTTTCATGCTCATGATGTGTAATTTTTTAATAAACTTTTGAAAAAAAAATGTTTTTTATCCACTGCTTCATCCTAGACCTGTTTCCATTTTTTGTTCATTTGAGGATTTAGTTTCGACCAACGAAAAACCACTACATTTTTCAGAAGAAGTTGGACTTATTCCAAACAAAACATCAACATTTTTTTCATAACCCACAAAGAAAAATTTACAAAAAATAAAAATCAAATAAAAAGTAGGTTTTGCAATATACGTAGTATAGGGTAAGTTTAGGATTCGTGCAAAAAAAAAAAAACAGATAATAATTTTCCCTAACATTACGATTATAGAGAACGCGAAAAAAGTGGGTCTCGCAATTCTGTCTGTCCTCGCCCGTACAGCCAGACAGGGATTTTCTTCAAACTTGGTATATAGTGTTTTTTTGACTGATATGCCCAGACGTTTTTTAAAATTTTTTTTTTAGGACCAAAAATATAACGGTACCTGCCATACAATTCTTTTTTTCGCCAAAAAGGAAAATAATATTTTTCTTAAAAAAGGGTCCGAGGATTTTGTTAAACAAAATTCAAATACATTAAGTAAAGAAATGCTACTTTTTAATAATTTTTTTATTTTCATAAATTGAATATTTTGGGTACCTCCAGTATAACCATTTTTTTGATTTTCTCGAAAACTCTTGAGTTGAAATTTTTCATTTTTTTGTATGGTAAGACTCTTAGAAAGTATAAACATTAGGTATTGTGAACCAAAATTTAAAAAAAAATTGAAAATTTAAAACAGAAATCAAACATTTTTTTTTTTGAAAACTGAATATTTGTAAAACGACTTGGTCAATATTTTCAAAACTAGGTGCAAAATTTTGTTTATTATTTTGTAGAATACTTGAACAAATAATATTTCTAAATTCAAAAATAACGGTACCTTCCATACAAATTCCATAAAAATCAGATTTACCAACAACATTATTACCTTAATAAAATTAAATAGACAATTTTCGTTTGGATTTAAATCTTTGATTTTTTTTGATTCGCTTGCTTGATGATTTTTTTGACGCAGTTGAAATATTTGAAAAAAATTGTTTTAAAATAAAAAATAGGTCCCCGAAATTTTAAATTTCTGTTTGACTTTCAATTCAAACTTTTTGTGAAGTCTTTGAGGCAACAAAAAGTTCAGGTTTAAAGTAGCTGTTATGTGCTTAAAGCTGTTTTTCTGTTCAAAATCTTTGATCAAATAAAAGTTGTATAGCTCTTTTGTATTTAATAGGAACAAATATGAATAAATTATTCGAACTTAAAATAGACAGCAAATCTTTTAACCTTCACATTGATTGAATATTGATATTTATTAAAATGCTTTGTGTTGTACTGGTCGAAGAAAGAGCGTAGTGTTTAATAACAACTACCAGAAACGTGATGAAGAGCTACCAATTTCAAAAATCAACAACCAAGAAACATTAAAACAGTCCCTGGATCATGGTCACGTATGACCTTAGTTACCAAGTCCTCAATTTGGTGATAACCCCCAATTTATTCAAGGATACGACATCTAACTTCCAGACACTACATTCTGGCTGTATTTCTTTTCTCCGAAATCCACAACTTCTATCAGCCATCGCTGCTGTCCAAGTCACAAAACAATTGATGACATCCACCGACCTATACTTTACCAACATAAATTGATTCGGAATTTAACCCGCATAATCGTAAATAATATTACACATATCAGTGTAATAATGATATACACTAAGTACCTAAAAAACAACGGCAACACCGAAAATAGAGTACTATACCGATTCTGAAGGCAGAAATCTGTTCCTTAATCCTAAATTTAAATTAAATTATTTAAGTCAATAATTTTTGAAAAATTCGCATGCAAACTCAAAATTTTGATAAAAAAAAATTGTTTTCAAAATTGTGAAATGAAGTGCTAAATTAAATTTTTACGGTCAATTATATCAATTTTGAATCGAACACAAAAAACCGAATGCTTTTATATCTTAGTTTTTAAGCAAATTAAAAATTACCAAAACTATTTTTTTATAATTTTTTTAGTTTGAGTATGTTTACTTGGTCTTACTTTGTTATGCTGGAAAAAAGGAGAGCAGGACAGATGTAAGACAAAAATCCGAGCGTGTGAAAGAGAACCCTCAAGAAGATGAACATGTTCGTCTTTATATCTGCATTATTGCACGTCCTATAATCTGCATGCTTAAGGATCTTCTGCATTGAAGTGTTCTCTCTATCCAACAAATGTAAATTTTAATTTAATGTCCTTTTTTTTGCAGAAGTAAGATGAAGATACATGTAAATCCACCATTAAACAGGGTTGTATTTATTTTTCCAGTTTTTTGTATTTTGGTTGAACTAGTGCGTAAACCGTATGATAAGTAGGGGGGCATGCTGCCCTCCTGCAACCCCCCTGCTTGGCCCAGTATAGGATTTGGGGTGGGTGCAAGTTTGGGTATATGCACAGTATCTAATGGATTTTCCATACAAACACCTCCAAGCGATCACATAAAGTTCTCTTCCAATTTGAATAACTAGCAAAGTTTCAAAATAGTAAAGCTTAAAATGAACAGCAAACAAACATTTATGTTAATTTTTACCTTGTGTGAGACTATTCAAGTGTTACGGACTGTACATAATAGATCATAGGAACAAAAACCGCACAAGGTTTAAAATTTGTCCCGTTATTTTTTTCATGCTCATGATGTGTAATTTTTTAATAAACTTTTGAAAAAAAAAAAAAAAAAAATGTTTTTTATCCACTGCTTCATCCTAGACTTGTTTCCATTTTTTGTTCATTTGAGGATTTAGTTTCGACCAACGAAAAACCACTACATTTTTCAGAAGAAGTTGGACTTATTCCAAACAAAACATCAACATTTTTTTCATAACCCACAAAGAAAAATTCACAAAAAATCAAAATCAAATAAAAAGTAGGTTTTGCAATATACGTAGTAAAGGGTAAGTTTAGGATTCGTGCAAAAAAAAAAAAAACAGATAATAATTTTCCCTAACATTACGATTATAGAGAACGCGAAAAAAGTGGGTCTCGCAATTCTGTCTGTCCTCGCCCGTACAGCCAGACAGGGATTTTCTTCAAACTTGGTATATAGTGTTTTTTTGACTAATATGCCCAGACGTTTTTTTAAATTTTTTTTTTAGGACCAAAAATAACGGTACCTGCCATACAATTCTTTTTTTCGCCAAATAGGAAAATAATATCTTTCTTAAAAAAGGGTCCGAGGATTTTGTTCAACAAAATTCAAATACATTAAGTAAAGAAATGCTACTTTTTAATAATTTTTTTATTTTCATAAATTGAATATTTTGGGTACCTCCAGTATAACCATTTTTTTGATTTTCTCGAAAACTCTTGAGTTGAAATTTTACATTTTTTGGTATGGTAAGACTCTTAGAAAGTATAAACATTAGGTATTCTGAACCAAAATTTAAAAAAAAATTGAAAATTTAAAACAGAAACCAAACATTTTTTTTTGAAAACTGAATATTTGGAAAACAACTTGGTCAATATTTTCAAAACTAGGTGCAAAATTTTGTTTATTATTTTGTAGAATACTTGAACAAATAATATTTCTAAATTCAAAAATAACGGTACCTTCCATACAAATTCCATAAAAATCAGATCTACCAACAACATTATTACCTTAATAAAATTAAATAGACAATTTTCGTTTGGATTTAAATCTTTGATTTTTTTCGATTCGCTTGCTTGATGATTTTTTTGACGCAGTTGAAATATTTGAAAAAAATTGTTTTAAAATAAAAAATAGGTCCCCGAAATTTTAAGTTTCTGTTTTACTTTCAATTCAAACTTTTTGTGAAGTCTTTGAGGCAACAAAAAGTTCAGGTTTAAAGTAGCTGTTATGTGCTTAAAGCTGTTTTTCTGTTCAAAATCTTTGATCAAATAAAAGTTGTATAGCTCTTTCTTATTTAAATAGGAACAAATATGAATAAATTATTCGAACTTAAAATAGACAGCAAATCTTTGAACCTTCACATTGATTGAATATTGATATTTATTAAAATGCTTTGTGTTGTACTGGTCGAAGAAAGAGCGTAGTGTTTAATAACAACTACCAGAAACGTGATGAAGAGCTACCAATTTCAAAAATCAACAACCAAGAAACATTAAAACAGTCCCTGGATCATGGTCACGTATACTTACTTACTACTTAGGTCCTCGGACCTATTACGTCCGTGATGTTTCCCTTACGGGACATAGGGCCTCCACTACACCTACGCGCCATCGTGTACGATTTCTTGAAATATATTTGAGCTCTCTCCAACTTTTCCCCAGTCGTGCCGATTCCTGTTCGACCGTTCTTCGCCATGTACTTCTAGGCCGGCCCACTTGTCTTCCCTCCTGTGTGAGCGGGTTCCACTGCATTGCTTGAGATGCAATGCACCGATGGCCTTTTCGAAGCGTATGGCCAATCCACTGCCACTTTCTTCTTCGTATAATGAAGTCTATGGGCTCCTGACCCGTTCTCGCATGAAGTTCGGCATTGGAGATACGGTTGGGCCAGAAAATCCTCAAGATGTTTCGTAGACATCTATTAACGAAGGTTTGCAGCTTTCTAGTGACAATTTCAGTGACTTTCCAAGTGCTGCAGCCGTAAAGCAGAACGGATTCAACATTGAAGCGGAACAGTCGTAGCTTGGTCTTTAAGCTAAAAGAGTTGTTTCTCCATGTTTTGGACAGCATTCCGAACGCAGCCTTTGCTTTTCTGATTCGGCTGTTTACGTCCAGTTCAGTTCCGCCACCCGTAGAGATAATACTCCCAAGATATTGGAAATCCTCTACCATCTCTACCGGTTGTCCAGAAATATTTACTTGGATTGATGAGGAAGTTCCAAGGCTGATCCTTTTAGTTTTTGCCGAGTTGATCTTAAGCCCTACGATTTCTGCTTCTCTCTCCACCCTTGTTGTCATTTGATGGAGATCCATGATCCTATGAGAGAGTAAGCATACGTCGTCCGCGTAGTCCAGATGTTTGAGGTGAGATTGCAGAGTCCACTGAATTCCTCCATTTCCATTTGACAAAGCTGCGTGCAGTACGTCACTTATCACCAACAGGAACAGTATTGGTGACAGTATACAGCCTTGCCTAACTCCACTTTGGATTTCAAACTCCTCTGACAGCCTACCTTTGTGCAAAACGTGACACCTGGATCCATCATATGTAGCCTTGATAATAGCAATCAATTTATCTGGGATGCCCCTCCTGTGCAAAGCAAGCCAAATAAATTCTCTATTGACACTGTCGAACGCCTTTTCAAAATCGATGAACAGCAGGTGAAGTGGTGATCGATATTCAACGCACTGTTCGATGATGATCCTCAAGGTGTTGATGTGATCAACACAGGAAGATCCAGTGCGGAAACCTGCTTGTTCGGCGTCGAGTGTGTCTTCGAGGTGGTCTTTAATTCGGTCCAATATTATCCTTGCTATTATCTTGGCTACTGCAGGCAGAACGCATATTCCTCTCCAGTTTTCGCACTGTGTGAGATCTCCTTTCTTTGGGAGCTTGACAATCATTCCTTTTTTCCACTCTTCAGGAAAGCTCTCTGCTTCCCAAGCTCTCTTAATAAGTGGGTGCAGTAGCTCGCTCGATGTCGTTGGGGCTGCTCCTAAGAGCTCTGCAGGAATACCGTCAAGTCCAACCGCTTTGTTGTTCTTCCGTGCTTTGATGGCGGTGATAATTTCTTCTTTACTGGGGGGTACGGTGCGTATTCGGGAAATTGTAACTTCGGGTAGCTCAGTGGGAATAGGGTTCACTTCACTTGCGAAAACGCGGTTTAAAACCGCAGAAAAGTGTTCCCTCCACCTTATGAGCTGGTCCTCATCCGAAATTAGCAGGGATCCGTTTGTGTCTTTAACCAGGTGTTGTTTAGAGCTCTGGACACCAGTGAGCTCTTTGGTAATTCTGTAGACGGTCCTACTGTTACACCTACTAGCGGCTTCTTCTGCTTCTGTAGCCAGTGCGTTGATGTAGTTACGCTTATCACGTCGCACACTACGGTGAACTTCCCTCATCTTCATGCGGTACGTAGACTCAAGCTCGTTTCTCCCTGCTGCTGGGGTAGCTGCGATGCGAGCTTTAAGGTGTTTCCTTTCTTCGATCCTTGCCCAAGTTTCGTCGGAAAGCCAAGCACTATTTCTTCCTTGCGCCCGGCCGACTATACTTTCAGCACCGGATATGAACACATTTTTCACAGCACACCAATGATTTTCGATGGATGTGGTTTCCGTGCTGCTGATTGCGTTCAATCCTTGTGAAAGGTGGTCCCCTAGTTGTTGGCGCACTGCAGGATCCTTTAGTCTATCTGTATTAAACTTGGGCATTCGAGTGTTTCCTTGGGATCTCCGAACTGCAGCTGTACGCAATCTTACGGTAGCAACCATCAGATGGTGGTCCCGGGCCATTCCCATGTCAGCACCTCTTCTGTTACGGACGTCCTGGAGACTGCTTCTAAAACGCCGGCTGATCGCGAAGTGGTCAATTTGGTTGGAAGTTGCTTGTCTGTCAGTCGACACCCAACTGACTTTGTGGCACGTCTTATGCTCGAACATGGTCCCTCCAATAACAAGGCCGTTGGCGTTGCAGAAATCGACAAATCGTTCGCCATTGTCGTTTCGGTTCCCAACACCATGTTTTCCCATGACATGCCTTAGCCCAGTGTTGTCATTGCCAACCTTGGCATTTAAGTCTCCCATCACCATAACTATATCACCTCGTGGAACGCTATCATAAGCAGCACTCAGCCGGTTATAAAAGGCCTCCTTCTCCTCGTCAGAAGAGAGCAAAGTTGGGGCGTAACACTGTATGATGGTGACGCGACGTACTCTAGTCCGGAACCTGGCTTTCAGGATCCTGTCACCTAAAGGCTCCCAGGAAATTAGGCTTTTGAGAGCTGTTTTGGAAAGCAGCAATCCAACGCCAGATTCCCGAGCGCTTCCAGGTGTTTTTCCGGAATAGAATAGTACAGTGTTACGGGTTGGTGACTTGAACTTCCCCGAACCCAGCCATCTAACTTCACTTATCCCTAAGATGTCCATCCTATACCGCATGAATTCCTTCTCTAGTTGCAGGAATCTGGCATTCTGAGGACCTTCTTTTCCATTGTCAAGAAGCGTCTTCACATTCCAGAAACCAATCTTTGTCCGGGTACAATAGCCAAAAGTCGTCAACGAGTTATCATTAATTATCCGAGGCGTAGTGTTGGTTTCGGTAGCGGGTTGATTTCAGTTACGGAGAATGCTAACCTCCGTAACCTATTCTAGAAAGCTAGGCCTTTTCGCACTTGTAATTTTAGCCTATTTATGTATATTGGGATACATAAATAGTTGCCCGGGGACCACCACGAGGAGGTAAAACAAGCACTTCATCGTGACTGATTGTTGCGCTACTGGCCCAGACCAAGTTCTGAGCAATCAATAGTTTCCCGATCAGGCACGATGCAGGTCGCCCAAAATGCTTTTATATCTTAGTTTTTAAGCAAATTAAAAATTACCAAAACTATTTTTTTATAAATTTTTTAGTTTGAGTATGTTTACTTGGTCTTACTTTGTTATGCTGGAAAAAGGAGAGCAGGACAGATGTAAGACAAAAATCCGAGCGTGTGAAAGAGAACCGTCAAGAAGATGAACATGTTCGTCTTTATATCTGCATTATGGCACGTCCTATAATCTGCATGCTTAAGGATCTTCTGCATTGAAGTGTTCTCTCTATCCGACAAATGTTAATTTTAATTTAATGTCCTTTTTTTTGCAGAAGTAAGATGAAGATACATGTAAATCCACCATTAAACAGGGTTGTATTTATTTTTCCAGTTTTTTGTATTTTGGTTGAACTAGTGCGTAAACCGTATGATAAGTAGGGGGGCATGCTGCCCTCCTGCAACCCCCCTGCTTGGCCCAGTATAGGATTTGGGGTGGGTGCAAGTTTGGGTATATGCACAGTTTCTAATGGATTTTCCATACAAACACCTCCAAGCGATCACATAAAGTTCTCTTCCAATTTGAATAACTAGCAAAGTTTCAAAATAGTAAAGCTTAAAATGGACAGCAAACAAACATTTATATTAATTTTTACCTTGTGTGAGACTATTCAAGTGTTACGGACTGTACATAATAGATCATAGGAACAAAAACCGCACAAGGTTTAAAATTTGTCCCGTTATTTTTTTCATGCTCATGATGTGTAATTTTTTAATAAACTTTTGAAAAAAAAAAAAAAAAAAATGTTTTTTATCCACTGCTTCATCCTAGACTTGTTTCCATTTTTTGTTCATTTGAGGATTTAGTTTCGACCAACGAAAAACCACTACATTTTTCAGAAGAAGTTGGACTTATTCCAAACAAAACATCAACATTTTTTTCATAACCCACAAAGAAAAATTCACAAAAAATAAAAATCAAATAAAAAGTAGGTTTTGCAATATACGTAGTTAAGGGTAAGTTTAGGATTCGTGCAAAAAAAAAAAAAACAGATAATAATTTTCCCTAACATTACGATTATAGAGAACGCGAAAAAAGTGGGTCTCGCAATTCTGTCTGTCCTCGCCCGTACAGCCAGACAGGGATTTTCTTCAAACTTGGTATATAGTGTTTTTTTGACTAATATGCCCAGACGTTTTTTTAAATTTTTTTTTTAGGACCAAAAATAACGGTACCTGCCATACAATTCTTTTTTTCGCCAAATAGGAAAATAATATCTTTCTTAAAAAAGGGTCCGAGGATTTTGTTAAACAAAATTCAAATACATTAAGTAAAGAAATGCTACTTTTTAATAATTTTTTTATTTTCATAAATTGAATATTTTGGGTACCTCCAGTATAACCATTTTTTTGATTTTCTCGAAAACTCTTGAGTTGAAATTTTACATTTTTTGGTATGGTAAGACTCTTAGAAAGTATAAACATTAGGTATTGTGAACCAAAATTTAAAAAAAAATTGAAAATTTAAAACAGAAACCAAACATTTTTTTTTGAAAACTGAATATTTGGAAAACGACTTGGTCAATATTTTCAAAACTAGGTGCAAAATTTTGTTTATTATTTTGTAGAATACTTGAACAAATAATATTTCTAAATTCAAAAATAACGGTACCTTCCATACAAATTCCATAAAAATCAGATCTACCAACAACATTATTACCTTAATAAAATTAAATAGACAATTTTCGTTTGGATTTAAATCTTTGATTTTTTTTGATTCGCTTGCTTGATGATTTTTTTGACGCAGTTGAAATATTTGAAAAAAATTGTTTTAAAATAAAAAATAGGTCCCCGAAATTTTAAGTTTCTGTTTTACTTTCAATTCAAACTTTTTGTGAAGTCTTTGAGGCAACAAAAAGTTCAGGTTTAAAGTAGCTGTTATGTGCTTAAAGCTGTTTTTCTGTTCAAAATCTTTGATCAAATAAAAGTTGTATAGCTCTTTCTTATTTAAATAGGAACAAATATGAATAAATTATTCGAACTTAAAATAGACAGCAAATCTTTGAACCTTCACATTGATTGAATATTGATATTTATTAAAATGCTTTGTGTTGTACTGGTCGAAGAAAGAGCGTAGTGTTTAAAAACAACTACCAGAAACGTGATGAAGAGCTACCAATTTCAAAAATCAACAACCAAGAAACATTAAAACAGTCCCTGGATCATGGTCACGTATGACCTTAGTTACCAAGTCCTCACTTTGGTGATAACCCCCAATTTATTCAAGGATACGACATCTAACTTCCAGACACTACATTCTGGCTGTATTTCTTTTCTCCGAAATCCTCAACTTCTATCAGCCATCGCTGCTGTCCAAGTCACAAAACAATTGATGACATCCACCGACCTATACTTTACCAACATAATTTGATTCGGAATTTAACCCGCATAATCGTAAATAATATTACACATATCAGTGTAATAATGATATACACTAAGTACCTAAAAAACAACGGCAACACCGAAAATAGAGTACTATACCGATTCTGAAGGCAGAAATCTGTTCCTCAATCCTAAATTTAAATTAAATTATTTAAGTCAATAATTTTTGAAAAATTCGCATGCAAACTCAAAATTTTGATAAAAAAAAAAAAACAGAAAGTTTAGACGAATTGTTTTCAAAATTGTGAAATGAAGTGCTAAATTAAATTTTTACGGTCAATTATATCAATTTTGAATCGAACACAAAAAACCGAATGCTTTTATATCTTAGTTTTTAAGCAAATTAAAAATTACCAAAACTATTTTTTTTATAATTTTTTTAGTTTGAGTATGTTTACTTGGTCTTACTTTGTTATGCTGGAAAAAAGGAGAGCAGGACAGATGTAAGACAAAAATCCGAGCGTGTGAAAGAGAACCCTCAAGAAGATGAACATGTTCGTCTTTATATCTGCATTATTGCACGTCCTATAATCTGCATGCTTAAGGATCTTCTGCATTGAAGTGTTCTCTCTATCCAACAAATGTAAATTTTAATTTAATGTCCTTTTTTTTGCAGAAGTAAGATGAAGATACATGTAAATCCACCATTAAACAGGGTTGTATTTATTTTTCCAGTTTTTTGTATTTTGGTTGAACTAGTGCGTAAACCGTATGATAAGTAGGGGGGCATGCTGCCCTCCTGCAACCCACCTGCTTGGCCCAGTATAGGATTTGGGGTGGGTGCAAGTTTGGGTATATGCACAGTTTCTAATGGATTTTCCATACAAACACCTCCAAGCGATCACATAAAGTTCTCTTCCAATTTGAATAACTAGCAAAGTTTCAAAATAGTAAAGCTTAAAATGAACAGCAAACAAACATTTATATTAATTTTTACCTTGTGTGAGACTATTCAAGTGTTACGGACTGTACATAATAGATCATAGGAACAAAAACCGCACAAGGTTTAAAATTTGTCCCGTTATTTTTTTCATGCTCATGATGTGTAATTTTTTAATAAACTTTTGAAAAAAAAAAAAAAATGTTTTTTATCCACTGCTTCATCCTAGACTTGTTTCCATTTTTTGTTCATTTGAGGATTTAGTTTCGACCAACGAAAAACCACTACATTTTTCAGAAGAAGTTGGACTTATTCCAAACAAAACATCAACATTTTTTTCATAACCCACAAAGAAAAATTCACAAAAAATAAAAATCAAATAAAAAGTAGGTTTTGCAATATACGTAGTAAAGGGTAAGTTTAGGATTCGTGCGAAAAAAAAAAAACAGATAATAATTTTCCCTAACATTACGATTATAGAGAACGCGAAAAAAGTGGGTCTCGCAATTCTGTCTGTCCTCGCCCGTACAGCCAGACAGGGATTTTCTTCAAACTTGGTATATAGTGTTTTTTTGACTAATATGCCCAGACGTTTTTTTAAATTTTTTTTTTAGGACCAAAAATAACGGTACCTGCCATACAATTCTTTTTTTCGCCAAATAGGAAAATAATATCTTTCTTAAAAAAGGGTCCGAGGATTTTGTTAAACAAAATTCAAATACATTAAGTAAAGAAATGCTACTTTTTAATAATTTTTTTATTTTCATAAATTGAATATTTTGGGTACCTCCAGTATAACCATTTTTTTGATTTTCTCGAAAACTCTTGAGTTGAAATTTTACATTTTTTGGTATGGTAAGACTCTTAGAAAGTATAAACATTAGGTATTGTGAACCAAAATTTAAAAAAAAATTGAAAATTTAAAACAGAAACCAAACATTTTTTTTTGAAAACTGAATATTTGGAAAACGACTTGGTCAATATTTTCAAAACTAGGTGCAAAATTTTGTTTATTATTTTGTAGAATACTTGAACAAATAATATTTCTAAATTCAAAAATAACGGTACCTTCCATACAAATTCCATAAAAATCAGATCTACCAACAACATTATTACCTTAATAAAATTAAATAGACAATTTTCGTTTGGATTTAAATCTTTGATTTTTTTTGATTCGCTTGCTTGATGATTTTTTTGACGCAGTTGAAATATTTGAAAAAAATTGTTTTAAAATAAAAAATAGGTCCCCGAAATTTTAAGTTTCTGTTTGACTTTCAATTCAAACTTTTTGTGAAGTCTTTGAGGCAACAAAAAGTTCAGGTTTAAAGTAGCTGTTATGTGCTTAAAGCTGTTTTTCTGTTCAAAATCTTTGATCAAATAAAAGTTGTATAGCTCTTTTGTATTTAATAGGAACAAATATGAATAAATTATTCGAACTTAAAATAGACAGCAAATCTTTAAACCTTCACATTGATTGAATATTGATATTTATTAAAATGCTTTGTGTTGTACTGGTCGAAGAAAGAGCGTAGTGTTTAATAACAACTACCAGAAACGTGATGAAGAGCTACCAATTTCAAAAATCAACAACCAAGAAACATTAAAACAGTCCCTGGATCATGGTCACGTATGACCTTAGTTACCAAGTCCTCACTTTGGTGATAACCCCCAATTTATTCAAGGATTCGACATCTAACTTCCAGACACTACATTCTGGCTGTATTTCTTTTCTCCGAAATCCTCAACTTCTATCAGCCATCGCTGCTGTCCAAGTCACAAAACAATTGATGACATCCACCGACCTATACTTTACCAACATAAATTGATTCGGAATTTAACCCGCATAATCGTAAATAATATTACACATATCAGTGTAATAATGATATACACTAAGTATCTAAAAAACAACGGCAACACCGAAAATAGAGTACTATACCGATTCTGAAGGCAGAAATCTGTTCCTTAATCCTAAATTTAAATTAAATTATTTAAGTCAATAATTTTTGAAAAATTCGCATGTGAACTCAAAATTTTGATAAAAAAAAAAAAAAAAACAGAAAGTTTAGACGAATTGTTTTCAAAATTGTGAAATGAAGTGCTAAATTAAATTTTTACGGTCAATTATATCAATTTTGAATCGAACACAAAAAACCGAATGCTTTTATATCTTAGTTTTTAAGCAAATTAAAAATTACCAAAACTATTTTTTTATAATTTTTTTAGTTTGAGTATGTTTACTTGGTCTTACTTTGTTATGCTGGAAAAAGGAGAGCAGGACAGATGTAAGACAAAAATCCGAGCGTGTGAAAGAGAACCCTCAAGAAGAGAATGAGAATGAGAGAATGTCCTTTTTTTTTTTGCAGAAGTAAGATGAAGATACATGTAAATCCACCATTAAACAGGGTTGAATTTATTTTTCCAGTTTTTTGTATTTTGGTTGAACTAGTGCGTAAACCGTATTATAAGTAGGGGGGCATGCTGCCCTCCTGCAACCCCCCTGCTTGGCCCAGTATAGGATTTGGGGTGGGTGCAAGTTTGGGTATATGCACAGTTTCTAATGGATTTTCCATACAAACACCTCCAAGCGATCACATAAAGTTCTCTTCCAATTTGAATAACTAGCAAAGTTTCAAAATAGTAAAGCTTAAAATGAACAGCAAACAAACATTTATATTAATTTTTACCTTGTGTGAGACTATTCAAGTGTTACGGACTGTACATAATAAATCATAGGAACAAAAACCGCACAAGGTTTAAAATTTGTCCCGTTATTTTTTTTATGCTCATGATGTGTAATTTTTTAATAAACTTTTGAAAAAAAATGTTTTTTATCCACTGCTTCATCCTAGACTTGTTTCCATTTTTTGTTCATTTGAGGATTTAGTTTCGACCAACGAAAAACCACTACATTTTTCAGAAGAAGTTGGACTTATTCTAAACAAAACATCAACATTTTTTTCATAACCCACAAAGAAAAATTCACAAAAAATAAAAATCAAATAAAAAGTAGGTTTTGCAATATACGTAGTATAGGGTAAGTTTAGGATTCGTGCAAAAAAAAAAAAAAAACAGATAATAATTTTCCCTAACATTACGATTATAGAGAACGCGAAAAAAGTGGGTCTCGCAATTCTGTCTGTCCTCGCCCGTACAGCCAGACAGGGATTTTCTTCAAACTTGGTATATAGTGTTTTTTTGACTAATATGCCCAGACGTTTTTTTAAATTTTTTTTTAGGACCAAAAATAACGGTACCTGCCATACAATTCTTTTTTTCGCCAAATAGGAAAATAATATCTTTCTTAAAAAAGGGTCCGAGGATTTTGTTAAACAAAATTCAAATACATTAAGTAAAGAAATGCTACTTTTTAATAATTTTTTTATTTTCATAAATTGAATATTTTGGGTACCTCCAGTATAACCATTTTTTGATTTTCTCGAAAACTCTTGAGTTGAAATTTTTCATTTTTTTGTATGGTAAGACTCTTAGAAAGTATAAACATTAGGTATTGTGAACCAAAATTTAAAAAAAAATTGAAAATTTAAAACAGAAATCAAACATTTTTTTTTTGAAAACTGAATATTTGGAAAACGACTTGGTCAATATTTTCAAAACTAGGTGCAAAATTTTGTTTATTATTTTGTAGAATACTTGAACAAATAATATTTCTAAATTCAAAAATAACGGTACCTTCCATACAAATTCCATAAAAATCAGATCTACCAACAACATTATTACCTTAATAAAATTAAATAGACAATTTTCGTTTGGATTTAAATCTTTGATTTTTTTTGATTCGGTTGCTTGATGATTTTTTTGACGCAGTTGAAATATTTGAAAAAAATTGTTTTAAAATAAAAAATAGGTCCCCGAAATTTTAAGTTTCTGTTTGACTTTCAATTCAAACTTTTTGTGAAGTCTTTGAGGCAACAAAAAGTTCAGGTTTAAAGTAGCTGTTATGTGCTTAAAGCTGTTTTTCTGTTCAAAATCTTTGATCAAATAAAAGTTGTATAGCTGTTTTGTATTTAAATAGGAACAAATATGAATAAATTATTCGAACTTAAAATAGACAGCAAATCTTTGAACCTTCACATTGATTGAATATTTATTGATATTTATTAAAATGCTTTGTGTTGTACTGGTCGAAGAAAGAGCATAGTGTTTAATAACAACTACCAGAAACGTGATGAAGAGCTACCAATTTCAAAAATCAACAACCAAGAAACATTAAAACAGTCCCTGGATCATGGTCACGTATGACTCTTCCAATTATATCAATTTTGAATCGAACACAAAAAACCGAATGCTTTTATATCTTAGTTTTTAAGCAAATTAAAAATTACCAAAACTATTTTTTTTATAAATTTTTTAGTTTGAGTATGTTTACTTGGTCTTACTTTGTTATGCTGGAAAAAGGAGAGCAGGACAGATGTAAGACAAAAATCCGAGCGTGTGAAAGAGAACCGTCAAGAAGATGAACATGTTCGTCTTTATATCTGCATTATGGCACGTCCTATAATCTGCATGCTTAAGGATCTTCTGCATTGAAGTGTTCTCTCTATCCAACAAATGTAAATTTTAATTTAATGTCCTTTTTTTTTGCAGAAGTGAGATGAAGATACATGTAAATCCACCATTAAACAGGGTTGTATTTATTTTTCCAGTTTTTTGTATTTTGGTTGAACTAGTGCGTAAACCGTATTATAAGTAGGGGGGCATGCTGCCCTCCTGCAACCCCCCTGCTTGGCCCAGTATAGGATTTGGGGTGGGTGCAAGTTTGGGTATATGC
This sequence comes from Melangyna quadrimaculata, assembly GCA_949320155.1. Classification (NCBI taxonomy): domain Eukaryota; kingdom Metazoa; phylum Arthropoda; class Insecta; order Diptera; family Syrphidae; genus Melangyna; species Melangyna quadrimaculata. The sequence goes on from OX439483.1 coordinate 275,329,475, forward strand.
ACAGTTTCTAATGGATTTTCCATACAAACACCTCCAAGCGATCACATAAAGTTCTCTTCCAATTTGAATAACTAGCAAAGTTTCAAAATAGTAAAGCTTAAAATGAACAGCAAACAAACATTTATATTAATTTTTACCTTGTGTGAGACTATTCAAGTGTTACGGACTGTACATAATAGATCATAGGAACAAAAACCGCACAAGGTTTAAAATTTGTCCCGTTATTTTTTTCATGCTCATGATGTGTAATTTTTTAATAAACTTTTGAAAAAAAAATGTTTTTTATCCACTGCTTCATCCTAGACTTGTTTCCATTTTTTGTTCATTTGAGGATTTAGTTTCGACCAACGAAAAACCACTACATTTTTCAGAAGAAGTTGGACTTATTCCAAACAAAACATCAACATTTTTTTCATAACCCACAAAGAAAAATTCACAAAAAATAAAAATCAAATAAAAAGTAGGTTTTGCAACATACGTAGTATAGGATAAGTTTAGGATTCGTGCAAAAAAAAAAAAAACAGATAATAATTCTCCCTAACATTACGATTATAGAGAACGCAAAAAAAGTGGGTCTCGCAATTCTGTCTGTCCTCGCCCGTACAGCCAGACAGGGATTTTCTTCAAACTTGGTATATAGTGTTTTTTTGACTAATATGCCCAGACGTTTTTTTAATTTTTTTTTTTAGGACCAAAAATAACGGTACCTGCCATACAATTCTTTTTTTCGCCAAATAGGACAATAATATTTTTCTTAAAAAAGGGTCCGAGGATTTTGTTAAACAAAATTCAAATACATTAAGTAAAGAAATGCTACTTTTTAATAATTTTTTTATTTTCATAAATTGAATATTTTGGGTACCTCCAGTATAACCATTTTTTTGATTTTCTCGAAAACTCTTGAGTTGAAATTTTTCATTTTTTTGTACGGTAAGACTCTTAGAAAGTATAAACATTATGTATTGTGACCCAAAATTTAAAAAAAAAATTTAAAATTTAAAACATAAATCAAACATTTTTTTTTTGAAAACTGAATATTTGGAAAACGACTTGGTCAATATTTTCAAAACTAGGTGCAAAATTTTGTTTATTATTTTGTAGAATACTTGAACAAATAATATTTCTTAATTCAAAAATAACGGTACCTTCCATACAAATTCCATAAAAATCAGATCTACCAACAACATTATTACCTTAATAAAATTAAATAGACAATTTTCGTTTGGATTTAAATCTTTGATTTTTTTTGATTCGCTTGCTTGATGATTTTTTTGACGCAGTTGAAATATTTGAAAAAAATTGTTTTAAAATAAAAAATAGGTCCCCGAAATTTTAAGTTTCTGTTTGACTTTCAATTCAAACTTTTTGTGAAGTCTTTGAGGCAACAAAAAGTTCAGGTTTAAAGTAGCTGTTATGTGCTTAAAGCTGTTTTTCTGTTCAAAATCTTTTATCAAATAAAAGTTGTATAGCTCTTTTGTATTTAAATAGGAACAAATATGAATAAATTATTCGAACTTAAAATAGACAGCAAATCTTTGAACCTTCACATTGATTGAATATTGATATTTATTAAAATGCTTTGTGTTGTACTGGTCGAAGAAAGAGCGTAGTGTTTAATAACAACTACCAGAAACGTGATGAAGAGCTACCAATTTCAAAAATCAACAACCAAGAAACATTAAAACAGTCCCTGGATCATGGTCACGTATGACTCTTCCAATTATATCAATTTTGAATCGAACACAAAAAACCGAATGCTTTTATATCTTAGTTTTTAAGCAAATTAAAAATTACCAAAACTATTTTTTTATAAATTTTTTAGTTTGAGTATGTTTACTTGGTCTTACTTTGTTATGCTGGAAAAAGGAGAGCAGGACAGATGTAAGACAAAAATCCGAGCGTGTGAAAGAGAACCGTCAAGAAGATGAACATGTTCGTCTTTATATCTGCATTATGGCACGTCCTATAATCTGCATGCTTAAGGATCTTCTGCATTGAAGTGTTCTCTCTATCCAACAAATGTAAATTTTAATTTAATGTCCTTTTTTTTTGCAGAAGTAAGATGAAGATACATGTAAATCCACCATTAAACAGGGTTGTATTTATTTTGCCAGTTTTTTGTATTTTGGTTGAACTAGTGCGTAAACCGTATTATAAGTAGGGGGGCATGCTGCCCTCCTGCAACCCCCCTGCTTGGCTCAGTATAGGATTTGGGGTGGGTGCAAGTTTGGGTATATGCACAGTTTCTAATGGATTTTCCATACAAACACCTCCAAGCGATCACATAAAGTTCTCTTCCAATTTGAATAACTAGCAAAGTTTCAAAATAGTAAAGCTTAAAATGAACAGCAAACAAACATTTATATTAATTTTTACCTTGTGTGAGACTATTCAAGTGTTACGGACTGTACATAATAAATCATAGGAACAAAAACCGCACAAGGTTTAAAGTTTGTCCCGTTATTTTTTTTATGCTCATGATGTGTAATTTTTTAATAAACTTTTGAAAAAAAATGTTTTTTATCCACTGCTTCATCCTAGACTTGTTTCCATTTTTTGTTCATTTGAGGATTTAGTTTCGACCAACGAAAAACCACTACATTTTTCAGAAGAAGTTGGACTTATTCCAAACAAATCATCAACATTTTTTTCATAACCCACAAAGAAAAATTCACAAAAAATAAAAATCAAATAAAAAGTAGGTTTTGCAATATACGTAGTATAGGGTAAGTTTAGGATTCGTGCAAAAAAAAAAAACAGATAATAATTTTCCCTAACATAACGATTATAGAGAACGCGAAAAAAGTGGGTCTCGCAATTCTGTCTGTCCTCGCCCGTACAGCCAGACAGGGATTTTCTTCAAACTTGGTATATAGTGTTTTTTTGACTAATATGCCCAGACGTTTTTTTAAATTTTTTTTTAGGACCAAAAATAACGGTACCTGCCATACAATTCTTTTTTTCGCCAAATAGGAAAATAATATTTTTCTTAAAAAAGGGTCCGAGGATTTTGTTAAACAAAATTCAAATACATTAAGTAAAGAAATGCTACTTTTTAATAATTTTTTTATTTTCATAAATTGAATATTTTGGGTACCTCCAGTATAACCATTTTTTTGATTTTCTCGAAAACTCTTGAGTTGAAATTTTTCATTTTTTTGTATGGTAAGACTCTTAGAAAGTATAAACATTAGGTATTGTGAACCAAAATTTAAAAAAAAATTGAAAATTTAAAACAGAAATCAAACATTTTTTTTTTGAAAACTGAATATTTGTAAAACGACTTGGTCAATATTTTCAAAACTAGGTGCAAAATTTTGTTTATTATATTGTAGAATACTTGAACAAATAATATTTCTAAATTCAAAAATAACGGTACCTTCCATACAAATTCCATAAAAATCAGATCTACCAACAACATTATTACCTTAATAAAATTAAATAGACAATTTTCGTTTGGATTTAAATCTTTGATTTTTTTTGATTCGCTTGCTTGATGATTTTTTTGACGCAGTTGAAATATTTGAAAAAAATTGTTTTAAAATAAAAAATAGGTCCCCGAAATTTTAAGTTTCTGTTTTACTTTCAATTCAAACTTTTTGTGAAGTCTTTGAGGCAACAAAAAGTTCAGGTTTAAAGTAGCTGTTATGTGCTTAAAGCTGTTTTTCTGTTCAAAATCTTTGATCAAATAAAAGTTGTATAGCTCTTTCGTATTTAAATAGGAACAAATATGAATAAATTATTCGAACTTAAAATAGACAGCAAATCTTTGAACCTTCACATTGATTGAATATTGATATTTATTAAAATGCTTTGTGTTGTACTGGTCGAAGAAAGAGCGTAGTGTTTAATAACAACTACCAGAAACGTGATGAAGAGCTACCAATTTCAAAAATCAACAACCAAGAAACATTAAAACAGTCCCTGGATCATGGTCACGTATACTTACTTACTACTTAGGTCCTCGGACCATTACGTCCGTGATGTTTCCCTTACGGGACATAGGGCCTCCACTACACCTACGCGCCATCGTGTACGATTTCTTGAAATATATTTCAGCTCTCTCCAACTTTTCCCCAGTCGTGCCGATTCCTGTTCGACCGTTCTTCGCCATGTACTTCTAGGCCGGCCCACTTGTCTTCCCTCCTGTGTGAGCGGGTTCCACTGCATTGCTTGAGATGCAATGCACCGATCGCCTTTTCGAAGCGTATGGCCAATCCACTGCCACTTTCTTCTTCGTATAATGGAGTCTATGGGCTCCTGACCCGTTCTCGCATGAAGTTCGGCATTGGAGATACGGTTGGGCCAGAAAATCCTCAAGATGTTTCGTAGACATCTATTAACGAAGGTTTGCAGCTTTCTAGTGACAATTTCAGTGACTTTCCAAGTGCTGCAGCCGTAAAGCAGAACGGATTCAACATTGGAGCGGAACAGTCGTAGCTTGGTCTTTAAGCTAAAAGAGTTGTTTCTCCATATTTTGAACAGCATTCCGAACGCAGCCTTTGCTTTTCTGATTCGGCTGTTTACGTCCAGTTCAGTTCCGCCACCCGTAGAGATAATACTCCCAAGATATTGGAAATCCTCTACCATCTCAACCGGTTGTCCAGAAATATTTACTTGGATTGATGAGGAAGTTCCAAGGCTGATCCTTTTAGTTTTTGCCGAGTTGATCTTAAGCCCTACGATTTCTGCTTCTCTCTCCACCCTTGTTGTCATTTGATGGAGATCCATGATCCTATGAGAGAGTGAGCATACATCGTCCGCGTAGTCCAGATGTTTGAGGTGAGATTGCAGAGTCCACTGAATTCCTCCATTTCCATTTGACAAAGCTGCGTGCAGTACGTCACTTATCACCAACAGGAACAGTATTGGTGACAGTATACAGCCTTGCCTAACTCCACTTTGGATTTCAAACTCCTCTGACAGCCTACCTTTGTGCAAAACGTGACACCTGGATCCATCATATGTAGCCTTGATAATAGCAATCAATTTATCTGGGATGCCCCTCCTGTGCAAAGCAAGCCAAATAAATTCTCTATTGACACTGTCGAACGCCTTTTCAAAATCGATGAACAGCAGGTGAAGTGGTGATCGATATTCAACGCACTGTTCGATGATGATCCTCAAGGTGTTGATGTGATCAACACAGGAAGATCCAGTGCGGAAACTTGCTTGTTCGGCGTCGTGTGTCTTCGAGGTGGTCTTTAATTCGGTCCAATATTATCCTTGCTATTATCTTGGCTACTGCAGGCAGAACGCATATTCCTCTCCAGTTTTCGCACTGTGTGAGATCTCCTTTCTTTGGGAGCTTGACAATCATTCCTTTTTTCCACTCTTCAGGAAAGCTCTCTGCTTCCCAAGCTCTCTTAATAAGTGGGTGCAGTAGCTCGCTCGATGTCGTTGGGGCTGCTCCTAAGAGCTCTGCAGGAATACCGTCAAGTCCAACCGCTTTGTTGTTCTTCAGTGCTTTGATGGCGGTGATAATTTCTTCTTTACTGGGGGGTACGGTGCGTATTCGGGAAATTGTAACTTCGGGTAGCTCAGTGGGAATAGGGGTCACTTCACTTGCGAAAACGCGGTTTAAAACCGCAGAAAAGTGTTCCCTCCACCTTATGAGCTGGTCCTCATCCGAAATTAGCAGGGATCCGTTTGTGTCTTTAACCAGGTGTTGTTTAGAGCTCTGGACACCAGTGAGCTCTTTGGTAATTCTGTAGACGGTCCTACTCTTACACCTACTAGCGGCTTCTTCTGCTTCTGTAGCCAGTGCGTTGATGTAGTTACGCTTATCACGTCGCACACTACGGTGAACTTCCCTCATCTTCATGCGGTACGTAGACTCAAGCTCGTTTCTCCCTGCTGCTGGGGTAGCTGCGATGCGAGCTTTAAGGTGTTTCCTTTCTTCGATCCTTGCCCAAGTTTCGTCGGAAAGCCAAGCACTATTTCTTCCTTGCGCCCGGCCGACTATACTTTCAGCACCGGATATGAACACATTTTTCACAGCACACCAATGATTTTCGATGGATGTGGTTTCCGTGCTGCTGATTGCGTTCAATCCTTGTGAAAGGTGGTCCCCTAGTTGTTGGCGCACTGCAGGATCCTTTAGTTTATCTGTATTAAACTTGGGCATTCGAGTGTTTCCTTGGGATCTCCGAACTGCAGCTGTACGCAATCTTACGGTAGCAACCATCAGATGGTGGTCCCGGGCCATTCCCATGTCAGCACCTCTTCTGTTACGGACGTCCTGGAGACTGCTTCTAAAACGCCGGCTGATCGCGAAGTGGTCAATTTGGTTGGAAGTTGCTTGTCTGTCAGTCGACACCCAACTGACTTTGTGGCACGTCTTATGCTCGAACATGGTCCCTCCAATAACAAGGCCGTTGGCGTTGCAGAAATCGACAAATCGTTCGCCATTGTCGTTTCGGTTCCCAACACCATGTTTTCCCATGACATGCCTTAGCCCAGTGTTGTCATTGCCAACCTTGGCATTTAAGTCTCCCATCACCATAACTATATCACCTCGTGGAACGCTATCATAAGCAGCACTCAGCCGGTTATAAAAGGCCTCCTTCTCCTCGTCAGAAGAGAGCAAAGTTGGGGCGTAACACTGTATGATGGTGACGCGACGTACTCTAGTCCGGAACCTGGCTTTCAGGATCCTGTCACCTAAAGGCTCCCAGGAAATTAGGCTTTTGAGAGCTGTTTTGGAAAGCAGCAATCCAACGCCAGATTCCCGAGCGCTTCCAGGTGTTTTTCCGGAATAGAATAGTACAGTGTTACGGGTTGGTGACTTGAACTTCCCCGAACCCAGCCATCTAACTTCACTTATCCCTAAGATGTCCATCCTATACCGCATGAATTCCTTCTCTAGTTGCAGGAATCTGGCATTCTGAGGACCTTCTTTTCCATTGTCAAGAAGCGTCTTCACATTCCAGAAACCAATCTTTGTCCGGGTACAATAGCCAAAAGTCGTCAACGAGTTATCATTAATTATCCGAGGCGTAGTGTTGGTTTCGGTAGCGGGTTGATTTCAGTTACGGAGAATGCTAACCTCCGTAACCTATCCTAGAAAGCTAGGCCTTTTCGCACTTGTAATTTTAGCCTATTTATGTATATTGGAATACATAAATAGTTGCCCGGGGACCACCACGAGGAGGTAAAACTGTTACGACTACCTTCAGAGGTTTGGTCGCCAAGAATCGTCCCAGCGTTAATCCAATCACGGCAAGAGATCCTTCTTATTTCCGTAGTTGCCAGAGCTTCCTCTGAAAATTCCTTTTTGTCATGATGATGGGCAAATGAACGACTCGAACAATGGCAAGTTCTAACAAGTTCATTATGAATGTGCAAAACAATGCCACTAGGGAGTTGGAAAGCCAGCCGCCCATGAAACGTTTTTCGTCGTTTCTTTTCTAACATCGAGGGCTGGCTGGCGCACAAAACCAATGCTAACATGCTAGAATGGTGGTCTTGGAGGTTACCCCATCCAATTGTTCCAGCGTCCCCATTCGTCCGGGCGTGCCTCACTCTAAAGCGGCACCTCGTTGGTAGGTAAACAGCCACTCGGCGACACCCGTAGAACCATCCAGGGATTCAGGAAGTAAGAAGGTCTATACCAGTAACTGGGACAAGACCGTAGAATTCCATTTAGGGTTTGGTAGAGCCGGTTATATTTTGGAGCATCTCAATTACATTTTGCCTAATTCTTCTTGTTCGGCTGTAAAATTAATTTGGAATGAAAATACACTATTATCACTTTTGACAGTTGTTGAAATCGAGAGTCGAAGACCAGGTTGAATGGGTGTGTTCAGGCAATACGACCACTGAAAGTAAACGGTTCAGATACGTGATAATTACGAAGTTTTCGAACTGGAGTTTTATTGAAAAGGTTACAATCTAGGAGGGGGACGAAATCTGGGAGAGAGGGCCCCTAGTTGTAGGAGGATAGGATGGCAACGGATCTCATGTACGGAATGAATAGAGGTTAATGCAGGTTTTCGAAAATAAGATAGCTTAGGGATGAGATGATGTATAACAAGAAAAGGCAATTTAGTTATCAAGTGAACGACATCGGTGTAAGAACTGCAACTAAAGGCAACGTAATTAGAAAGGTTTTTTTCGTGATATAGAGATACATGTTAAGAAGTAGTGTTGTTTTCTTATAGTGTTTTTATAACAATCGTCAAAGCTGACAACGGAAGCGAAATCAGGAAAGGTGCGATATAGTTTTGGAAAGGATAAGCGTAGAGATTGGTTAAAAAGGGGTGAGTGATATTTAAGTTTTCGTATAGTAACAAATCCTGAAACCTAGTATTAACGGCATAGGTATCGCGGGCAAAGTCAGCGGTCATCACAAGGGCGAAAGCTGCCGCCGCCATATTTAAGTGGTGAAGAGCGAATTTCCGGCACCGCATGAAACCAGTCCGACACATATTAATTACATCGGAGAATTTTGGGTACAATATTAATAAAATTTTCCTGAAAGATTGTAAGCGCTGCACGATACCAGATTGCATGAAGAAACCGATTTTAAGCCATATGATCGAAAAATAACCCTGAACAAAGAAAAAAAAACATAGAACGTGGTTATAGTTCAGGCTATAATATCTGGTGCACCAACCTGATTTGACTTCATTAAATGACACATACTTCTAGGAAAATTTGAATTTTGTCGTTGGCATTTGAAACCATTATAATTACCTTTTTTATTCGTTATATTTTATTTAAATTTTTTATTTTAAACATATATATTATTTCTTTGATTGTAACTCTGTGAAAGAGAGCTAGAAAAGAGGTGTAAAGGGGGAGTGTGTCGTTGTGGCGAATTGCTCGGCTGATTAAGCCTAGTTTCCCCCAAGGTGTAATCGCGGATAACGTCGTGCCCTAGCGGCAACATTCCAACCCACAGAGCGCTCTATAGGTAGGAACGGGTGAAAGACCGTTTTTGGTCTCGATCAGGTGGAACCGGGTGGGACTGGACCTAATCCAGAATTGTGAGTCGGGAATTTGCTCAAGTGCGGGTACCTTTCTGGTTCCTCTGAACCCGAAACGTGCCGCCCAAGCGGGACAAAAGGTCCGCCAACGAGGTCGCGACTTTTTAAACCCTTTTCGGTCTCTTCTGTTAGTTTTAATTATGTTTCCGTTTCATTTTTCAAATTTTAGTCTACAATTATTGTAAATCATTACGACCTATCATTTTGCTTTCAATTTTAAATATAACTGTTAGATTCTTTTCCTGAATATTGTGGAACCATTCCGACTGTTAATTTTGAAAATATAAAACTATAACCTAAGGTTTTGATTATGGTAGCTTGCTTTCTTTTGCGAAATATTTTATCGTCAACATCTAGCGAAATCAAATAAATGTTTACGGTGAGCCACGCCAACTCGTTTGAGTTTTTTTTGTAGCTATAGAGGAACTATGAGTTCCTAGGTTAACCATTTTCAGGGGGTGCGAGGGTGAGCTGAATGGACGGTGAAGGATGACGTTGCGGGCTGGACGATCGTCTATGGGGAATCTGATGAACTCAAGACCCCAGATTCCAAGGTGAGGTGAGGGAAGTTAGCTCTGCGCAAACATCTGGCAGATGCATTAAAAGTGGTAAGCTTGTGAAAAAGAGAGAGAAGTGAGATGAATTAAGATCGTGAAGGCATGAAGATATTTTTGTAGCGAGGTGAGGTTTCATGGGTCGGCAAGATCCCCCCCATATCCGGCGAGCTAAGCCGTGCAACGCCAGCATGCCTCGGCCTATCTCATGAAGCATTCGAACCGTTTCCTGTCCGAGCCACTCCCGAATTTCAAGGGTTTCCCCTCCATACCCTTTTCCCGACCCTTCCCAATTTTCTATTTGTAATTTCCGGTTTCCTGTTCAAATTCATTTCAGTTATTTTATTCTGGTTTCCCAATTCATTTTTGCTTCAGTTAATTTTCATTTCCGGTTGCCAGTTTATTTTCATTTTAATCATTTTCGGTTACGAATCCCCGATCCTTTTATCTGTTCCTCATCCTTTTGCCCCGTTACAAATGGCGCCCAGACGTAGCGTTCGAAGTTTTAGTAGGTTAAAATAGTCCTTTGTCTAATTCGGTTTCAAAGGGTGGTCGATGACATCATCGAAGTTTCTCGTATGTCTTGATTAGGAAAGCTGCGAGCATACCAAATCAATTGCGACGAGGGATTGTGAGGTTGTCATTGGAAACAATTTGGAATTGTATATGTGTAATTGCACTTGCGGCTAGAGAGCGGTTTTTAGTAAGTCTTTGACAGGAAGGTCAAATACGTACCTGTCGAATAGCGACTGGAAGTTCGATTTGGTGGCAAGTGTAGTTAAGGTCGCTGCTAGTAGAGTCAAAAGGAAACGTATGTCTTGATCGGGATAGCTCATTAGCATGCCCGATGAATCGCGACGAATAATTTTGACTCTGGTAGTAACAACAATTGTAACATATGTGTGTTTAGGTTGCGTAGAAGATGTTCACAAGTTGCCATTGATAAAGTTAAAGAAATAAAGTCCTACTGTAACGTCATACATTTAGAAAGAGAATCCACCGGAATAAGCCACCCAAAACACCCCCGCATTTTATGAAATAAAAATATAATTCAACACCCAATCAAATTTAAAGTTTACTTTTTATCACCTCTCCATTAAAACAAATTAAATAAAAACAAACCAAAATATAGCAATAAATTAACCTTGTGTCACCACTGGGTCATTCTTTATTCAGGAGAAATAAGAAGTTTGGATAAGTAGATTAAAACCTTAGAAATAGGATTCAAAATAAGTTAACTAGAAAAATATTTCGTTGAGAGTTTAGTATATGAAGGTGTTAGATTAGAGCTTAGAGATAACAAAGAAAACAAAAAAAAAATTATAATATAAACAACTATAAAGTAAAACTAACAGCATATAATTAAAATTAAGGCGTTTAAAAAAATTAGTTCAAAAATAATAATAAATAAAAGAAGGTAGTTTTTAAGTAAATAGAAAAAAAAAAACAAGAATTAAAAAGAAGATAAAAGTAAGATAAATAGAAAACCTGCATAGGAACTACTCAGAGTACATGAGATCCGAACAGCAGCCACAGTGGAATCGTCAGCGATTAAGTTCCATTAGGGCATGATCGCTAAAGAAGAACAACAAGTTAAGGAAATAATTAAAATATCATTTCAAGAAAGTCATACCACCACACGTTCCCAATACTCGCGTATTCTAAACCAAATTAGTACGATGCCGGTAGAACATTCGCCTCCTCAGAAACCCGAAGATCCGCTTTCAACGGAAAGTCAACAAGGGGTACCTAGCACGAGCGCGCCTCTCTTCCCGTTTCCTCCGCCACAACTCCCGAATGCAGAGATACCTCTAGATAGCGTGGCCGACTCCGAGTCTTCACCGGCCTATAGTAGCATTACGGAGGGGGGCTCTGCAGCCGGAGGAGTTCAGGTTCAGGGGATCAGTCAAGGACTACCAGGCAGCGAAACCATTCAGAATTCGAGAGCTGGACGAGATTCTGGAACTCATCGAGTGACAGAGACGGATGCGACTCAGAGCGAACAACCTAGAGGTAGAAGTATCATCTCGGCTGAGCTGATTTCGGCTATTAACCTAGCGGTAGGGAATGCATGTCAGCAGTATACCAACTCTCTTAGAGGAGAATTAGCGGAGGCTCTGAAAGTAGATATGCAGAGGAATTTCATGGAATTAATAGATAGGAGTATACAAATAAATCCTCAGGCAGGTCCACTCGTAGGAAGGCGTCAAACTCGAAGCGTCAACGAGGTAGTTAATGAACCACAGGGTAGGCAGCCAGGGCGTGAGAGTAGGAACCCATCGCGACTTGATCCAACATCAAGACCTTTTGTGCCAGTTCGACACGCGACTGTCCATGTACAGGATATGCCTCGCGCGACGGATTTACCAGAGAACAGGTGTTATCGGCCGATCGATTCACCGTTTTTGGGAATTCAAAATCCATCAGAGGGGTATCCTTACCATCCTGTAAGAGTTCCGATAAAAATCGATAAATGGGGTTTGAAGTTTAGTGGGAAATTGGATGTACTCACCGTGGAGGATTTTATTTTTAGGCTGGAAGTGCTTCAGAACCAACATCTCTGTCCCTGGACAGAAATTCTGCGCGATTTTCATCTTTTGCTCACGGGGGCGGCTCATGACTGGTACTGGCAGTTTCAGCGAAACCATTATCGTCCCGACTGGCCAATGCTACGAGACGCATTAATGCGCCAATTTCGGAACTCGAAGTCCGATTATGAGATCATGAGGGACATGATGGATCGTGAGCAAGGTGTCAGGGAATCCAGCGAGGAGTTCTTCGCGGCCGTGAATAGGATGAGAACGCAACTAAGGGTGCCCATTCCGGAAGTGGATCTGGTAAAGATTCTAAAGCGCAACCTGAATGAGAGAGTCGGTCGGTTGGTATACCCTCAGACTATTTTTACGTTGGATCAGTTGAGGGTGGCGTGTAAAGATGTCGAGTACTCGTTTCCTCTTAGAGATCGGGAGGCTGCAAAACATCAAAGGCCCCCAGTTCGATACGTAGCAAACGAGCTGGATTATGAGGATTCGCGGCTCGAGGACGAATCCCTTGCGGCTTTAAATGTTAGGGGAGGGCATCCTAAGTCTTCTCGTGGGGCCGGCGAAACAAGTGCTATGACGTGTTGGAACTGCAAGCTTCGAGGTCACACGTTCATGGATTGTCCTGCCGCTACCCGGAATATTTTCTGTTACCGTTGTGGGCAAGAGGGTGTTATTACCCCCAAATGCCAAAATTGCAACCCGGGAAACAAGGCCAGGAACACGACGCAAAAGGGGGAGTCGTGTTCCACACAAACACCCCAATGGCCACCGAAGGAAAATTAGATGGTCCCAACCCATATCCAAAAATTCAATTACTGACCCGAAAAAAAGAAACCTGTGAAGGAGACAAACAAAAAAAAATTTGAAATTAGACCTTTGCATATAAGATTAAGAGAGTACAACGAGGCTAGGGATAGGATATTCAATTTAAACAGATCCACAGCATCACAGAAGATTTTAAAAGCCAGGAACCGGTATAAACTTAGGAAAGAAACCAAGAAAAATATTTTGTCAACCATATTAGACATTACAACCGATCCGAGACCCTACGCAAAAGTTGTAATTGCTGGTAAGGAAATTCTTGGTCTGCTAGATAGCGGGGCTAGTATTAGCATTTTAGGTAAGGGCTGCGTTGAATTCGTGACAGCAGCAAAAATTCAGGTTCTTCCATATAAGGCTGGTGTTAAAACCGCCGATGGCAAAAACCAGGCGATAGTAGGCAAAATTAAAACGGAAGTAATATACAAAGACCAAAAGCACAGTAATACCTTTTATCTAGTCCCAAATTTAGAGCAAGAATTATATTTAGGCGTAGATTTTTGGAAGGGGTTCAAAATCGCACCTCATATTGTCAGCTCTGTTTCTGGTCCCGAGGAGGACGCAGATCAATTAAATGCACATAAACTAAGACCTGAACAGCGGGTCGAGTTAGAGGCGGTCAAGCAGAAATTTCTTGATTATGACCGTCACGGGCTCGGGAAAACATCGTTAATGGAACATGTTATCGATACCGGAAACTCGGAGCCTGTAAAGCAGCGTCACTACCCTGTTTCTCCAGCGGTACAAGCCCTTTTATACCAGGAAATAGATCGGATGCTTAAGCTCGGCGTTATAGAGGAGAGTGAGAGTCCTTGGTGCTCGCCTGTTGTCCTTATAAAGAAGCCAGCAGCCGACGGCACTATCAAGTACCGTTTCTGTCTGGATTCTCGTAAGGTCAACGCGTTAAGCAAAAAGGACGCTAACCCTCTTCCTCATATCGAAGGGCTGATCAGTCGTCTACCTAATACCTACTTTATAAGTAGTGTAGATCTCAAAGAAGCGTTCTGGCAAATACCGCTGGAAAAGGATAGTAGAGAGAAAACTGCGTTTGCGGTACCGGGGAGACCCTTATACCAGTTCAAGGTAATGCCGTTTGGGTTGTGCAATGCAGCTCAAAGGCTCTGCCGTTTAATGGATAAGGTGATTCCTGCACGACTCAGGGACAACGTTTTCGTGTATTTAGACGACTTATTAATCATCGCGCCAAATTTTGAGACCCATATCACCATGCTAGGTGAAGTGGCCGAGTGTAAAAGCCAATCTCACCATCAACGTGAAGAAGTCCAAATTTTGTTTTAGAGAACTAAAATATTTGGGTTTTATCGTTGGTGGTGGGAAATTGAAAGCCGACCCAGAAAAGGTCGAGGCTGTGGTCGATTTTCCCATACCGAAAACCGCGAGACAGGTGCGCCGGTTACTTGGTCTAGCAGGGTGGTATAGGCGGTTTATTAAAGAATTTTCTAGCTTGACCGCTCCCCTAACGGATACTCTGAAGAAAAAAGACGGCAAATTCAAAATGACAAATGAAGCCATAGTAGCATTCGAGGAACTTAAAAAGGCCCTTACGACAGCCCCAGTTCTCTCCCATCCAGATTTCAATAAACGTTTTTATGTTCAATGTGATGCGTCCGACTCGGGAATAGGAGCAGTGCTGTTTCAGAAGAACAGTGAAAATGAGGAAGTTCCGATTTCATACTTTTCTCAAAAGTTAAATACATGTCAAAGAAATTATAGTGTGACCGAAAGGGAATGTATGGCAGCGGTTATGGCGATTAAAAAGTTCAGGCCCTATGTCGAGGGTATGGCGTTTACGGTCATCACCGACCACTCCAGTCTCAAATGGTTAATGACAATGAAAGACCTGAGTGGAAGGCTGGCCCGGTGGAGTTTGGAGCTTCAAGCCTATGCCTTCGACATAGAGCATCGAAAGGGAACGCTTAACGTCGTGCCAGACACGCTTTCTCGGGCACACTTGGAAAGTATTGAAATCGAAGACATAGCTCCGTTGATTGATCTTAGTTCTGATGAGTTCTTGTCAGAAGAATACAAAAGTTTGATAGATATAATCAAAAGCCACCAGGATGAGTTACCAGACCTTAAGATCGAGGACAACTTTGTCTACAAGAAATCACTACCATTAACAGATGAAGAGTTGCTAGAACACAATTGGCGGTTGTGGGTGCCCTCCGGGTTAACCGAGGAATTAATAGTTAAAGCACACGACCCACCGCAAGCAGCTCACGGGGGGATTGCAAAAACGATTCAGCGCGTTCGCCAGTATTTCTATTGGCCAAACATGACCATTCAAATTAAGCAATATGTTTCTAAATGTGAAATCTGTAAACAGTGCAAACCATCATGTCAAATCCTGCGGCCTACTATTGACAACAATTTTGCTATTAATCGTCCGTTTCAGAAATTATATATGGATTTCTTAGGCCCGTACCCTAGATCCAAAGCGGGAAACGCCTATGTTTTTGTTGTGTTAGAACATTTGTCCAAATATGTTTTCTTAGAACCCTTACGTTCAGCTAATAGTAGTAGCATAATCAAATTCCTCAGAAAAGATATTTTTAATGCGTTTGGAGTACCCGAGATAATCCATTCGGACAACGGGCAACAATTCCTATCCAAAGATTTTCAAGGCCTAATGCAAAAATACGGAATCCGACATTTCCGAACGGCATACTATTCACCGCAGTCCAATGCTTCGGAAAGAGTGAACAGAACTCTTTTATCGGCCATACGCTCTTATCTAAAAGATGATCAGCGCGATTGGGATACACACCTCAGTGATATTGCCGGCGCGTTAAGAAGTTCGGTTCACTCTGCCACTGGGGTTTCACCATATTACGCTCTGTTTGGAGTAAATATGGTGACGCATGGTAGCGGATATAAGCTAATTCAAAAACTGAGTGTGGTAGATGATGGAGAGCTGTTGACTCTTCCCAGGCAAAATAGACTGCAATGCATCCGAGATAAAGTTAAAGAAAGTATTTTAAAAGCCAAAGAGAAGAGTGCAAAGATATATAACCTTAGAGCGAAAAATGTTCAATATGCACCTGGTCAAGAAGTATATCGACGAAATTTTGTTTTAAGCGATACTTCTAAATACCTAGCTTCAAAATTATGTCCAAAGTTTGTCAAATGCAGGATAGTAAAAGCGATAGGAAAAAATCTGTATGAGTTGGAAAATCTAGGAGGGAAGAAAATCGGCATATACCATGGCAAAGACATCAAGCAATAACATTCGAGTCTGTGATATATATGTGTGTGCTAGGTCCCTCGGTATAGTGTAGTTCGTTTGCGAGTTTGAGTGGGAAGGTGCAATAAAATACGAGTTAATCCTGAGTTTTATGAAGCAAATCTATAGTAATAGGAGTGGATATGTCTTTGTTTAAGTCTATGTATTATTATGCCTATTTATTAAATGAATAATTGATGTCACAGAATAATGATTGAGCGTGGTCAAGAGGGGGAGATATCGGAAACCTGGGCAATCTCAGATGCTTGAACAGAATATCTAGAGAAAAAAAAAAAACAAAACAAAAAAATCTCCGGGAACTCGCTTTCCTGAACACGCCAAAATATTGATTTATGTGCATCAGCTAAGCAATTTAGTTAGTAACCTGTCATAGAGTACCTATAAATTTAGTTATTCATTTATCCTACCTTAATTCATTTTCAGTTATGGATGTAATTATTTATTTGTTTGTTGTCAGATCATAGTATATTTATTTATTCAATTATTTATTTATGTATTCATTTTATTTATTAATTTATTCATATTATTTACTTATTTGTTTATGTTATTTACTAATTTATTCATACTATTTATTTATGTAGTTGCTGTCAGATTATAGTTTTTATGTTTTTATATATTCATAGGAGGTATTTGTTAATTCGTATTAGAAGTTATTTATTTATATATTTATTTATATTTATAATTAACTATACATTATTTAAGTATGTATTGGTGCGTCCTAGCGAAGAAGGCTTTCGATTAATGGCCCACCGGGGGAATCTTTCATTTTTGCAAGTCCGGTGATCGGACGGAATTTCATAAGGATCGCTGTTAAAATTTTCATTTTTGCGTCTTACAGGTCGAAACAGATCAAATGTTTATGAAGGAACGGCCATTCTTAAGCATTTGATACGCTTTGCGGAATGTGGGCGCAGGGTGGGGTTGAGACACCGGTATTATGGAAGTTGTTGGACTCGTTAACAACCAACAAAGCTCTTTCCGAGCAGGGGTCTTGTAGAATAAAGAGGTTAGAGTTCCCCTCATGTTCTATTTATCGAAAATCCTAGTACCTAAGTAAGTGTTAAAATATCGTCGAGATTATTTATTCATATATTTATTTATATCTTTATATAATCATAGGTATTAATTATTCACTTATTATTTATCATTTATGTAGTATTTATTTAATATATTATTTATGTAGGTATGTGTAAGAAAAATTAATTCATTGTATTTTTTATTATGTCGCTGTGTATTTCATTAGATACCATTGTTTTTGTTCAGTGTAGATACATTCTTTGTAGAAAAGCATATCCTATAACAGAGGAAAAAAAAGGCTCGTACCGGGGTTGTATTTGTATCTTTCGGTTTTAACTAGTATAATACGTATGGTCACCTGATAAGGGGTATTCTTTTGGCTTAAGGCACATGACATGATATTGGACGAGAAAAAAAAAAAAACCGATCACGAAGAAGAAAGAAAAAATAAACGTAATTTACTCTTATGTTCCAAATGGTTAAATATATTTTTCCAATTAGATAAATTACCTGAGGATAGGGACAAGTAGGAAACGAAATCAGGAAAGGAGTGAAGCACGCTTTTCCATCTACAATAGACACCGGACGGTTATCTGTGGTTCAACTTTTGTAGGGCTAAGGAAAAAAAAAATTCCCTTTAAAAAGCTAATACATAGCATAAATATTAATATTCCATACTAGTGAACCGTAACTCGATTTCCCGGCTGAAGGTTTAGTGGGTTCATCCCCAGCGTCTCAGTTTTCATATGAGGTAGCTTGTCACCGTCTTTGCAGTGTTCAAAGAACTTGCAAATGCGGAGATTTGTAACGACTACCTTCAGAGGTTTGGTCGCCAAGAATCGTCCCAGCGTTAATCCAATCACGGCAAGAGATCCTTCTTATTTCCGTAGTTGCCAGAGCTTCCTCTGAAAATTCCTTTTTGTCATGATGATGGGCAAATGAACGACTCGAACAATGGCAAGTTCTAACAAGTTCATTATGAATGTGCAAAACAATGCCACTAGGGAGTTGGAAAGCCAGCCGCCCATGAAACGTTTTTCGTCGTTTCTTTTCTAACATCGAGGGCTGGCTGGCGCACAAAACCAATGCTAACATGCTAGAATGGTGGTCTTGGAGGTTACCCCATCCAATTGTTCCAGCGTCCCCATTCGTCCGGGCGTGCCTCACTCTAAAGCGGCACCTCGTTGGTAGGTAAACAGCCACTCGGCGACACCCGTAGAACCATCCAGGGATTAAGGAAGTAAGAAGGTCTATACCAGTAACTGGGACAAGACCGTAGAATTCCATTTAGGGTTTGGTAGAGCCGGTTATATTTTGGAGCATCTCAATTACATTTTGCCTAATTCTTCTTGTTCGGCTGTAAAATTAATTTGGAATGAAAATACACTATTATCACTTTTGACAGTTGT
Source organism: Melangyna quadrimaculata (assembly GCA_949320155.1). Lineage (NCBI taxonomy): Eukaryota > Metazoa > Arthropoda > Insecta > Diptera > Syrphidae > Melangyna > Melangyna quadrimaculata. The sequence goes on from OX439483.1 coordinate 275,348,072, forward strand.
TGAAATCGAGAGTCGAAGACCAGGTTGAATGGGTGTGTTCAAGCAATACGACCACTGAAAGTAAACGGTTCAGATACGTGATAATTACGAAGTTTTCGAACTGGAGTTTTATTGAAAAGGTTACAATCTAGGAGGGGGACGAAATCTGGGAGAGAGGGCCCCTAGTTGTAGGAGGATAGGATGGCAACGGATCTCATGTACGGAATGAATAGAGGTTAATGCAGGTTTTCGAAAATAAGATAGCTTAGGGATGAGATGATGTATAACAAGAAAAGGCAATTTAGTTATCAAGTGAACGACATCGGTGTAAGAACTGCAACTAAAGGCAACGTAATTAGAAAGGTTTTTTTCGTGATATAGAGATACATGTTAAAAAGTAGTGTTGTTTTCTTATAGTGTTTTTATAACAATCGTCAAAGCTGACAACGGAAGCGAAATCAGGAAAGGTGCGATATAGTTTTGGAAAGGATAAGCGTAGAGATTGGTTAAAAAGGGGTGAGTGATATTTAAGTTTTCGTATAGTAACAAATCCTGAAACCTAGTATTAACGGCATAGGTATCGCAGGCAAAGTCAGCGGTCATCACAAGGGCGAAAGCTGCCGCCGCCATATTTAAGTGGTGAAGAGCGAATTTCCGGCACCGCATGAAACCAGTCCGACACATATTAATTACATCGGAGAATTTTGGGTACAATATTAATAAAATTTTCCTGAAAGATTGTAAGCGCTGCACGATACCAGATTGCATGAAGAAACCGATTTTAACTTTTCATCTGAAGTAAGCCGTATGATCGAAAAATAACCCTGAACAAAGAAAAAAAAACATAGAACGTGGTTATAGTTCAGGCTATAATATCTGGTGCACCAACCTGATTTGACTTCATTAAATGACACATACTTCTAGGAAAATTTGAATTTTGTCGTTGGCATTTGAAACCATTATAATTACCTTTTTTATTCGTTATATTTTATTTAAATTTTTTATTTTAAACATATATATTATTTCTTTGATTGTAACTCTGTGAAAGAGAGCTAGAAAAGAGGTGTAAAGGGGGAGTGTGTCGTTGTGACGAATTGCTCGGCTGATTAAGCCTAGTTTCCCCCAAGGTGTAATCGCGGATAACGTCGTGCCCTAGCGGCAACATTCCAACCCACAGAGCGCTCTATAGGTAGGAACGGGTGAAAGACCGTTTTTGGTCTCGATCAGGTGGAACCGGGTGGGACTGGACCTAATCCAGAATTGTGAGTCGGGAATTTGCTCAAGTGCGGGTACCTTTCTGGTTCCTCTGAACCCGAAACTTGCCGCCCAAGCGGGACAAAAGGTCCGCCAACGAGGTCGCGACTTTTTAAACCCTTTTCGGTCTCTTCTGTTAGTTTTAATTATGTTTCCGTTTCATTTTTCAAATTTTAGTCTACAATTATTGTAAATCATTACGACCTATCATTTTGCTTTCAATTTTAAATATAACTGTTAGATTCTTTTCCTGAATATTGTGGAACCATTCCGACTGTTAATTTTGAAAATATAAAACTATAACGTAAGGTTTTGATTATGGTAGCTTGCTTTCTTTTGCGAAATATTTTATCGTCAACATCTAGCGAAATCAAATAAATGTTTATTGTGAGCCACGCCAACTCGTTTGAGTTTTTTTTGTAGCTATAGAGGAACTATGAGTTCCTAGGTTAACCATTTTCAGGGGGTGCGAGGGTGAGCTGAATGGACGGTGAAGGATGACGTTGCGGGCTGGACGATCGTCTATGGGGAATCTGATGAACTCAAGACCCCAGATTCCAAGGTGAGGTGAGGGAAGTTAGCTCTGCGCAAACATCTGGCAGATGCATTAAAAGTGGTAAGCTTGTGAAAAAAAGAGAGAGAAGTGAGATGAATTAAGATCGTGAAGGCATGAAGATATTTTTGTAGCGAGGTGAGGTTTCATGGGTCGGCAAGATCCCCCCCATATCCGGCGAGCTAAGCCGTGCAACGCCAGCATGCCTCGGCATATCTCATGAAGCATTCGAACCGTTTCCTGTCCGAGCCACTCCCGAATTTCAAGGGTTTCCCCTCCATACCCTTTTCCCGACCCTTCCCAATTTTCTATTTGTAATTTCCGGTTTCCTGTTCAAATTCATTTCAGTTATTTTATTCTGGTTTCCCAATTCATTTTTGCTTCAGTTAATTTTCATTTCCGGTTGCCAGTTTATTTTCATTTTAATCATTTTCGGTTACGAATCCCCGATCCTTTTATCTGTTCCTCATCCTTTTGCCCCGTTACAAAACAAGCACTTCATCGTGACTGATTGTTGCGCTACTGGCCCAGACCAAGTTCTGAGCAATCAATAGTTTCCCGATCAGGCACGATGCAGGTCGCCCAAAATGCTTTTATATCTTAGTTTTTAAGCAAATTAAAAATTACCAAAACTATTTTTTTATAAATTTTTTAGTTTGAGTATGTTTACTTGGTCTTACTTTGTTATGCTGGAAAAAGGAGAGCAGGACAGATGTAAGACAAAAATCCGAGCGTGTGAAAGAGAACCGTCAAGAAGATGAACATGTTCGTCTTTATATCTGCATTATGGCACGTCCTATAATCTGCATGCTTAAGGATCTTCTGCATTGAAGTGTTCTCTCTATCCAACAAATGTAAATTTTAATTTAATGTCCTTTTTTTTGCAGAAGTAAGATGAAGATACATGTAAATCCACCATTAAACAGGGTTGTATTTATTTTTCCAGTTTTTTGTATTTTGGTTGAACTAGAGCGTAAACCGTATGATAAGTAGGGGGGCATGCTGCCCTCCTGCAACCCCCCTGCTTGGCCCAGTATAGGATTTGGGGTGGGTGCAAGTTTGGGCATATGCACAGTTTCTAATGGATTTTCCATACAAACACCTCCAAGCGATCACATAAAGTTCTCTTCCAATTTGAATAACTAGCAAAGTTTCAAAATAGTAAAGCTTAAAATGAACAGCAAACAAACATTTATATTAATTTTTACCTTGTGTGAGACTATTCAAGTGTTACGGATGGTACATAATAGATCATAGGAACAAAAACCGCACAAGGTTTAAAATTTGTCCCGTTATTTTTTTCATGCTCATGATGTGTAATTTTTTAATAAACTTTTGAAAAAAAAAAAAAAAATGTTTTTTATCCACTGCTTCATCCTAGACTTGTTTCCATTTTTTGTTCATTTGAGGATTTAGTTTCGACCAACGAAAAACCACTACATTTTTCAGAAGAAGTTGGACTTATTCCAAACAAAACATCAACATTTTTTTCATAACCCACAAAGAAAAATTCACAAAAAATAAAAATCAAATAAAAAGTAGGTTTTGCAATATACGTAGTAAAGGGTAAGTTTAGGATTCGTGCAAAAAAAAAAAAAAACAGATAATAATTTTCCCTAACATTACGATTATAGAGAACGCGAAAAAAGTGGGTCTCGCAATTCTGTCTGTCCTCGCCCGTACAGCCAGACAGGGATTTTCTTCAAACTTGGTATATAGTGTTTTTTTGACTAATATGCCCAGACGTTTTTTTAAATTTTTTTTTTAGGACCAAAAATAACGGTACCTGCCATACAATTCTTTTTTTCGCCAAATAGGAAAATAATATCTTTCTTAAAAAAGGGTCCGAGGATTTTGTTAAACAAAATTCAAATACATTAAGTAAAGAAATGCTACTTTTTAATAATTTTTTTATTTTCATAAATTGAATATTTTGGGTACCTCCAGTATAACCATTTTTTTGATTTTCTCGAAAACTCTTGAGTTGAAATTTTACATTTTTTGGTATGGTAAGACTCTTAGAAAGTATAAACATTAGGTATTGTGAACCAAAATTTAAAAAAAAATTGAAAATTTAAAACAGAAATCAAACATTTTTTTTTTGAAAACTGAATATTTGGAAAACGACTTGATCAATATTTTCAAAACTAGGTGCAAAATTTTGTTTATTATTTTGTAGAATACTTGAACAAAAAATATTTCTAAATTCAAAAATAACGGTACCTTCCATACAAATTCCATAAAAATCAGATCTACCAACAACATTATTACCTTAATAAAATTAAATAGACAATTTTCGTTTGGATTTAAATCTTTGATTTTTTTTGATTCGCTTGCTTGATGATTTTTTTGACGCAGTTGAAATATTTGAAAAAAAATGTTTTAAAATAAAAAATAGGTCCCCGAAATTTTAAGTTTCTGTTTGACTTTCAATTCAAACTTTTTGTGAAGTCTTTGAGGCAACAAAAAGTTCAGGTTTAAAGTAGCTGTTATGTGCTTAAAGCTGTTTTTCTGTTCAAAATCTTTGATCAAATAAAAGTTGTATAGCTCTTTTGTATTTAATAGGAACAAATATGAATAAATTATTCGAACTTAAAATAGACAGCAAATCTTTAAACCTTCACATTGATTGAATATTGATATTTATTAAAATGCTTTGTGTTGTACTGGTCGAAGAAAGAGCGTAGTGTTTAATAACAACTACCAGAAACGTGATGAAGAGCTACCAATTTCAAAAATCAACAACCAAGAAACATTAAAACAGTCCCTGGATCATGGTCACGTATGACTCTTCCAATTATATCAATTTTGAATCGAACACAAAAAACCGAATGCTTTTATATCTTAGTTTTTAAGCAAATTAAAAATTACCAAAACTATTTTTTTTATAATTTTTTTAGTTTGAGTATGTTTACTTGGTCTTACTTTGTTATGCTGGAAAAAGGAGAGCAGGACAGATGTAAGACAAAAATCCGAGCGTGTGAAAGAGAACCGTCAAGAAGATGAACATGTTCGTCTTTATATCTGCATTATGGCACGTCCTATAATCTGCATGCTTAAGGATCTTCTGCATTGAAGTGTTCTCTCTATCCAACAAATGTAAATTTTAATTTAATGTCCTTTTTTTTTGCAGAAGTAAGATGAAGATACATGTAAATCCACCATTAAACAGGGTTGTATTTATTTTTCCAGTTTTTTGTATTTTGGTTGAACTAGTGCGTAAACCGTATTATAAGTAGGGGGGCATGCTGCCCTCCTGCAACCCCCCTGCTTGGCCCAGTATAGGATTTGGGGTGGGTGCAAGTTTGGGTATATGCACAGTTTCTAATGGATTTTCCATACAAACACCTCCAAGCGATCACATAAAGTTCTCTTCCAATTTGAATAACTAGCAAAGTTTCAAAATAGTAAAGCTTAAAATGAACAGTAAACAAACATTTATATTAATTTTTACCTTGTGTGAGACTATTCAAGTGTTACGGACTGTACATAATAGATCATAGGAACAAAAACCGCACAAGGTTTAAAATTTGTCCCGTTATTTTTTTCATGCTCATGATGTGTAATTTTTTAATAAACTTTTGAAAAAAAAATGATTTTTATCCACTGCTTCATCCTAGACTTGTTTCCATTTTTTGTTCATTTGAGGATTTAGTTTCGACCAACGAAAAACCACTACATTTTTCAGAAGAAGTTGGACTTATTCCAAACAAAACATCAACATTTTTTTCATAACCCACAAAGAAAAATTCACAAAAAATAAAAATCAAATAAAAAGTAGGTTTTGCAATATACGTAGTATAGGATAAGTTTAGGATTCGTGCAAAAAAAAAAAAAACAGATAATAATTTTCCCTAACATTACGATTATAGAGAACGCAAAACAAGTGGGTCTCGCAATTCTGTCTGTCCTCGCCCGTACAGCCAGACAGGGATTTTCTTCAAACTTGGTATATAGTGTATTTTTGACTAATATGCCCAGACGTTTTTTAAATTTTTTTTTTTAGGACCAAAAATAACGGTACCTGCCATACAATTCTTTTTTTCGCCAAATAGGACAATAATATTTTTCTTAAAAAAGGGTCCGAGGATTTTGTTAAACAAAATTCAAATACATTAAGTAAAGAAATGCTACTTTTTAATAATTTTTTTATTTTCATAAATTGAATATTTTGGGTACCTCCAGTATAACCATTTTTTTGATTTTCTCGAAAACTCTTGAGTTGAAATTTTTCATTTTTTTGTACGGTAAGACTCTTAGAAAGTATAAACATTATGTATTGTGACCCAAAATTTAAAAAAAAATTTAAAATTTAAAACATAAATCAAACATTTTTTTTTTGAAAACTGAATATTTGGAAAACGACTTGGTCAATATTTTCAAAACTAGGTGCAAAATTTTGTTTATTATTTTGTAGAATACTTGAACAAATAATATTTCTAAATTCAAAAATAACGGTACCTTCCATACAAATTCCATAAAAATCAGATCTACCAACAACATTATTACCTTAATAAAATTAAATAGACAATTTTCGTTTGGATTTAAATCTTTGATTTTTTTTTGATTCGCTTGCTTGATGATTTTTTTGACGCAGTTGAAATATTTGAAAAAAATTGTTTTAAAATATAAATAGGTCCCCGAAATTTTAAGTTTCTGTTTGACTTTCAATTCAAACTTTTTGTGAAGTCTTTGAGGCAACAAGAAGTTCAGGTTTAAAGTAGCTGTTATGTGCTTAAAGCTGTTTTTCTGTTCAAAATCTTTTATCAAATAGTTGTATAGCTCTTTTGTATTTAAATAGGAACAAATATGAATAAATTATTCGAACTTAAAATAGACAGCAAATCTTTGAACCTTCACATTGATTGAATATTGATATTTATTAAAATGCTTTGTGTTGTACTGGTCGAAGAAAGAGCGTAGTGTTTAACACAAAAAACCGAATGCTTTTATATCTTAGTTTTTAAGCAAATTAAAAATTACCAAAACTATTTTTTTATAAATTTTTTAGTTTGAGTATGTTTACTTGGTCTTACTTTGTTATGCTGGAAAAAGGAGAGCAGGACAGATGTAAGACAAAAATCCGAGCGTGTGAAAGAGAACCGTCAAGAAGATGAACATGTTCGTCTTTATATCTGCATTATGGCACGTCCTATAATCTGCCTGCTTAAGGATCTTCTGCATTGAAGTGTTCTCTCTATCCAACAAATGTAAATTTTAATTTAATGTCCTTTTTTTTTTGCAGAAGTAAGATGAAGATACATGTAAATCCACCATTAAACAGGGTTGTATTTATTTTTCCAGTTTTCTTGTATTTTGGTTGAACTAGTGCGTAAACCGTATTATAAGTAGGGGGCATGCTGCCCTCCTGCAACCCCCCTGCTTTTCTCAGTATAGGATTTGGGGTGGGTGCAAGTTTGGGTATATGCACAGTTTCTAATGGATTTTCCATACAAACACCTCCAAGCGATCACATAAAGTTCTCTTCCAATTTGAATAACTAGCAAAGTTTCAAAATAGTAAAGCTTAAAATGAACAGCAAACAAACATTTATATTAATTTTTACCTTGTGTGAGACTATTCAAGTGTTACGGACTGTACATAATAAATCATAGGAACAAAAACCGCACAAGGTTTAAAATTTGTCCCGTTATTTTTTTTATGCTCATGATGTGTAATTTTTTAATAAACTTTTGAAAAAAAATGTTTTTTATCCACTGCTTCATCCTAGACTTGTTTCCATTTTTTGTTCATTTGAGGATTTAGTTTCGACCAACGAAAAACCACTACATTTTTCAGAAGAAGTTGGACTTATTCTAAACAAAACATCAACATTTTTTTCATAACCCACAAAGAAAAATTCACAAAAAATAAAAATCAAATAAAAAGTAGGTTTTGCAATATACGTAGTATAGGGTAAGTTTAGGATTCGTGCAAAAAAAAAAAAAAAACAGATAATAATTTTCCCTAACATTACGATTATAGAGAACGCGAAAAAAGTGGGTCTCGCAATTCTGTCTGTCCTCGCCCGTACAGCCAGACAGGGATTTTCTTCAAACTTGGTATATAGTGTTTTTTTGACTAATATGCCCAGACGTTTTTTTAAATTTTTTTTTAGGACCAAAAATAACGGTACCTGCCATACAATTCTTTTTTTCGCCAAATAGGAAAATAATATCTTTCTTAAAAAAGGGTCCGAGGATTTTGTTAAACAAAATTCAAATACATTAAGTAAAGAAATGCTACTTTTTAATAATTTTTTTATTTTCATAAATTGAATATTTTGGGTACCTCCAGTATAACCATTTTTTGATTTTCTCGAAAACTCTTGAGTTGAAATTTTTCATTTTTTTGTATGGTAAGACTCTTAGAAAGTATAAACATTAGGTATTGTGAACCAAAATTTAAAAAAAAATTGAAAATTTAAAACAGAAATCAAACATTTTTTTTTTTGAAAACTGAATATTTGGAAAACGACTTGGTCAATATTTTCAAAACTAGGTGCAAAATTTTGTTTATTATTTTGTAGAATACTTGAACAAATAATATTTCTAAATTCAAAAATAACGGTACCTTCCATACAAATTCCATAAAAATCCAACAACATTATTACCTTAATAAAATTAAATAGACAATTTTCGTTTGGATTTAAATCTTTGATTTTTTTTGATTCGCTTGCTTGATGATTTTTTTGACGCAGTTGAAATATTTGAAAAAAATTGTTTTAAAATAAAAAATAGGTCCCCGAAATTTTAAGTTTCTGTTTGACTTTCAATTCAAACTTTTTGTGAAGTCTTTGAGGCAACAAAAAGTTCAGGTTTAAAGTAGCTGTTATGTGCTTAAAGCTGTTTTTCTGTTCAAAATCTTTGATCAAATAAAAGTTGTATAGGTCTTTTGTATTTAATAGGAACAAATATGAATAAATTATTCGAACTTAAAATAGACAGCAAATCTTTGAACCTTCACATTGATTGAATATTGATATTTATTAAAATGCTTTGTGTTTTACTGGTCGAAGAAAGAGCGTAGTGTTTAATAACAACTACCAGAAACGTGATGAAGAGCTACCAATTTCAAAAATCAACAACCAAGAAACATTAAAACAGTCCCTGGATCATGGTCACGTATGACCTTAGTTACCAAGTCCTCACTTTGGTGATAACCCCCAATTTATTCAAGGATACGACATCTAACTTCCAGACACTACATTCTGGCTGTATTTCTTTTCTCCGAAATCCTCAACTTCTATCAGCCATCGCTGCTGTCCAAGTCACAAAACAATTGATGACATCCACCGACCTATACTTTACCAACATAAATTGATTCGGAATTTAACCCGCATAATCGTAAATAATATTACACATATCAGTGTAATAATGATATACACCAAGTACCTAAAAAACAACGGCAACACCGAAAATAGAGTACTATACCGATTCTGAAGGCAGAAATCTGTTCCTTAATCCTAAATTTAAATTAAATTATTTAAGTCAATAATTTTTGAAAAATTGGCATGCGAACTCAAAATTTTGATAAAAAAAAAAAAAACAGAAAGTTTAGACGAATTGTTTTCAAAATTGTGAAATGAAGTGCTAAATTAAATTTTTACGGTCAATTATATCAATTTTGAATCGAACACAAAAAACCGAATGCTTTTATATCTTAGTTTTTAAGCAAATTAAAAATTACCAAAACTATTTTTTTATAATTTTTTTAGTTTGAGTATGTTTACTTGGTCTTACTTTGTTATGCTGGAAAAAGGAGAGCAGGACAGATGTAAGACAAAAATCCGAGCGTGTGAAAGAGAACCCTCAAGAAGATGAACATGTTCGTCTTTATATCTGCATTATGGCACGTCCTTTAATCTGCATGCTTAAGGATCTTCTGCATTTAAGTGTTCTCTCTATCCAACAAATGTAAATTTTAATTTAATGTCCTTTTTTTTTTGCAGAAGTAAGATGAAGATACATGTAAATCCACCATTAAACAGGGTTGTATTTATTTTTCCAGTTTTTTTTATTTTGGTTGAACTAGTGCGTAAACCGTATGATAAGTAGGGAAGGCATGCTGCCCTCCACCAACCCCCCTGCTTGGCCCAGTATAGGATTTGGGGTGGGTGCAAGTTTGGGTATATGCACAGTTTCTAATGGATTTTCCATACAAACACCTCCAAGCGATCACATAAAGTTCTCTTCCAATTTGAATAACTAGCAAAGTTTCAAAATAGTAAAGCTTAAAATGAACAGCAAACAAACATTTATATTAATTTTTACCTTGTGTGAGACTATTCAAGTGTTACGGACTGTACATAATAAATCATAGGAACAAAAACCGCACAAGGTTTAAAATTTGTCCCGTTATTTTTTTTATGCTCATGATGTGTAATTTTTTAATAAACTTTTGAAAAAAAAATGTTTTTTATCCACTGCTTCATCCTAGACTTGTTTCCATTTTTTGTTCATTTGAGGATTTAGTTTCGACCAACGAAAAACCACTACATTTTTCAGAAGAAGTTGGACTTATTCTAAACAAAACATCAACATTTTTTTCATAACCCACAAAGAAAAATTCACAAAAAATAAAAATCAAATAAAAAGTAGGTTTTGCAATATACGTAGTATAGGGTAAGTTTAGGATTCGTGCAAAAAAAAAAAAAAAAACAGATAATAATTTTCCCTAACATTACGATTATAGAGAACGCGAAAAAAGTGGGTCTCGCAATTCTGTCTGTCCTCGCCCGTACAGCCAGACAGGGATTTTCTTCAAACTTGGTATATAGTGTTTTTTTGACTAATATGCCCAGACGTTTTTTTAAATTTTTTTTTAGGACCAAAAATAACGGTACCTGCCATACAATTCTTTTTTTCGCCAAATAGGAAAATAATATCTTTCTTAAAAAAGGGTCCGAGGATTTTGTTAAACAAAATTCAAATACATTAAGTAAAGAAATGCTACTTTTTAATAATTTTTTTATTTTCATAAATTGAATATTTTGGGTACCTCCAGTATAACCATTTTTTGATTTTCTCGAAAACTCTTGAGTTGAAATTTTTCATTTTTTTGTATGGTAAGAATCTTAGAAAGTATAAACATTAGGTATTGTGAACCAAAATTTAAAAAAAAATTGAAAATTTAAAACAGAAATCAAACATTTTTTTTTTTGAAAACTGAATATTTGGAAAACGACTTGGTCAATATTTTCAAAACTAGGTGCAAAATTTTGTTTATTATTTTGTAGAATACTTGAACAAATAATATTTCTAAATTCAAAAATAACGGTACCTTCCATACAAATTCCATAAAAATCAGATCTACCAACAACATTATTACCTTAATAAAATTAAATAGACAATTTTCGTTTGGATTTAAATCTTTGATTTTTTTTGATTCGCTTGCTTGATGATTTTTTTGACGCAGTTGAAATATTTGAAAAAAATTGTTTTAAAATAAAAAATAGGTCCCCGAAATTTTAAGTTTCTGTTTGACTTTCAATTCAAACTTTTTGTGAAGTCTTTGAGGCAACAAAAAGTTCAGGTTTAAAGTAGCTGTTATGTGCTTAAAGCTGTTTTTCTGTTCAAAATCTTTGATCAAATAAAAGTTGTATAGGTCTTTTGTATTTAATAGGAACAAATATGAATAAATTATTCGAACTTAAAATAGACAGCAAATCTTTGAACCTTCACATTGATTGAATATTGATATTTATTAAAATGCTTTGTGTTGTACTGGTCGAAGAAAGAGCGTAGTGTTTAACACAAAAAACCGAATGCTTTTATATCTTAGTTTTTAAGCAAATTAAAAATTACCAAAACTATTTTTTTATAAATTTTTTAGTTTGAGTATGTTTACTTGGTCTTACTTTGTTATGCTGGAAAAAGGAGAGCAGGACAGATGTAAGACAAAAATCCGAGCGTGTGAAAGAGAACCGTCAAGAAGATGAACATGTTCGTCTGCATATCTGCATTATGGCACGTCCTATAATCTGCATGCTTAAGGATCTTCTGCATTGAAGTGTTCTCTCTATCCAACAAATGTAAATTTTAATTTAATGTCCTTTTTTTTTGCAGAAGTAAGATGAAGATACATGTAAATCCACCATTAAACAGGGTTGTATTTATTTTTCCAGTTTTTTGTATTTTGGTTGAACTAGTGCGTAAACCGTATTATAAGTAGGGGGCATGCTGCCCTCCTGCAACCCCCCTGCTTGGCTCAGTATAGGATTTGGGGTGGGTGCAAGTTTGGGTATATGCACAGTTTCTAATGGATTTTCCATACAAACACCTCCAAGCGATCACATAAAGTTCTCTTCCAATTTGAATAACTAGCAAAGTTTCAAAATAGTAAAGCTTAAAATGAACAGCAAACAAACATTTATATTAATTTTTACCTTGTGTGAGACTATTCAAGTGTTACGGACTGTACATTATAAATCATAGGAACAAAAACCGCACAAGGTTTAAAATTTGTCCCGTTATTTTTTTTATGCTCATGATGTGTAATTTTTTAATAAACTTTTGAAAAAAAAATGTTTTTTATCCACTGCTTCATCCTAGACTTGTTTCCATTTTTTGTTCATTTGAGGATTAAGTTTCGACCAATGAAAAACCACTACATTTTTCAGAAGAAGTTGGACTTATTCTAAACAAAACATCAACATTTTTTTCATAACCCACAAAGAAAAATTCACAAAAAATAAAAATCAAATAAAAAGTAGGTTTTGCAATATACGTAGTATAGGGTAAGTTTAGGATTCGTGCAAAAAAAAAAAAAAAACAGATAATAATTTTCCCTAACATTACGATTATAGAGAACGCGAAAAAAGTGGGTCTCGCAATTCTGTCTGTCCTCGCCCGTACAGCCAGACAGGGATTTTCTTCAAACTTGGTATATAGTGTTTTTTTGACTAATATGCCCAGACGTTTTTTTAAATTTTTTTTTAGGACCAAAAATAACGGTACCTGCCATACAATTGTTTTTTTCGCCAAATAGGAAAATAATATCTTTCTTAAAAAAGGGTCCGAGGATTTTGTTAAACAAAATTCAAATACATTAAGTAAAGAAATGCTACTTTTTAATAATTTTTTTATTTTCATAAATTGAATATTTTGGGTACCTCCAGTATAACCATTTTTTGATTTTCTCGAAAACTCTTGAGTTGAAATTTTTCATTTTTTTGTATGGTAAGACTCTTAGAAAGTATAAACATTAGGTATTGTGAACCAAAATTTAAAAAAAAATTGAAAATTTAAAACAGAAATCAAACATTTTTTTTTTTGAAAACTGAATATTTGGAAAACGACTTGGTCAATATTTTCAAAACTAGGTGCAAAATTTTGTTTATTATTTTGTAGAATACTTGAACAAATAATATTTCTAAATTCAAAAATAACGGTACCTTCCATACAAATTCCATAAAAATCAGATCTACCAACAACATTATTACCTTAATAAAATTAAATAGACAATTTTCGTTTGGATTTAAATCTTTGATTTTTTTTGATTCGCTTGCTTGATGATTTTTTTGACGCAGTTGAAATATTTGAAAAAAATTGTTTTAAAATAAAAAATAGGTCCCCGAAATTTTAAGTTTCTGTTTGACTTTCAATTCAAACTTTTTGTGAAGTCTTTGAGGCAACAAAAAGTTCAGGTTTAAAGTAGCTGTTATGTGATTAAAGCTGTTTTTCTGTTAAAAATCTTTGATCAAATAAAAGTTGTATAGCTCTTTTGTATTTAATAGGAACAAATATGAATAAATTATTCGAACTAAAAATAGGCAGCAAATCTTTGAACCTTCACATTGATTGAATATTGATATTTATTAAAATGCTTTGTGTTGTACTGGTCGAAGAAAGAGCGTAGTGTTTAATAACAACTACCAGAAACGTGATGAAGAGCTACCAATTTCAAAAATCAACAACCAAGAAACATTAAAACAGTCCCTGGATCATGGTCACGTATGACTCTTCCAATTATATCAATTTTGAATCGAACACAAAAAACCGAATGCTTTTATATCTTAGTTTTTAAGCAAATTAAAAATTACCAAAACTATTTTTTTATAAATTTTTTAGTTTGAGTATGTTTACTTGGTCTTACTTTGTTATGCTGGAAAAAGGAGAGCAGGACAGATGTAAGACAAAAATCCGAGCGTGTGAAAGAGAACCGTCAAGAAGATGAACATGTTCGTCTTTATATCTGCATTATGGCACGTCCTATAATCTGCATGCTTAAGGATCTTCTGCATTGAAGTGTTCTCTCTATCCAACAAATGTAAATTTTAATTTAATGTCCTTTTTTTTTGCAGAAGTAAGATGAAGATACATGTAAATCCACCATTTAACAGGGTTGTATTTATTTTTCCAGTTTTTTGTATTTTGGTTGAACTAGTGCGTAAACCGTATTATAAGTAGGGGGCATGCTGCCCTCCTGCAACCCCCCTGCTTGGCTCAGTATAGGATTTGGGGTGGGTGCAAGTTTGGGTATATGCACAGTTTCTAATGGATTTTCCATACAAACACCTCCAAGCGATCACATAAAGTTTTCTTCCAATTTGAATAACTAGCAAAGTTTCAAAATAGTAAAGCTTAAAATGAACAGCAAACAAACATTTATATTAATTTTTACCTTGTGTGAGACTATTCAAGTGTTACGGACTGTACATAATAAATCATAGGAACAAAAACCGCACAAGGTTTAAAATTTGTCCCGTTATTTTTTTTATGCTCATGATGTGTAATTTTTTAATAAACTTTTGAAAAAAAATGTTTTTTATCCACTGCTTCATCCTAGACTTGTTTCCATTTTTTGTTCATTTGAGGATTTAGTTTCGACCAACGAAAAACCACTACATTTTTCAGAAGAAGTTGGACTTATTCTAAACAAAACATCAACATTTTTTTCATAACCCACAAAGAAAAATTCACAAAAAATAAAAATCAAATAAAAAGTAGGTTTTGCAATATACGTAGTATAGGGTAAGTTTAGGATTCGTGCAAAAAAAAAAAAAAAACAGATAATAATTTTCCCTAACATTACGATTATAGAGAACGCGAAAAAAGTGGGTCTCGCAATTCTGTCTGTCCTCGCCCGTACAGCCAGACAGGGATTTTCTTCAAACTTGGTATATAGTGTTTTTTTGACTAATATGCCCAGACGTTTTTTTAAATTTTTTTTTAGGACCAAAAATAACGGTACCTGCCATACAATTCTTTTTTTCGCCAAATAGGAAAATAATATCTTTCTTAAAAAAGGGTCCGAGGATTTTGTTAAACAAAATTCAAATACATTAAGTAAAGAAATGCTACTTTTTAATAATTTTTTTATTTTCATAAATTGAATATTTTGGGTACCTCCAGTATAACCATTTTTTGATTTTCTCGAAAACTCTTGAGTTGAAATTTTTCATTTTTTTGTATGGTAAGAATCTTAGAAAGTATAAACATTAGGTATTGTGAACCAAAATTTAAAAAAAAATTGAAAATTTAAAACAGAAATCAAACATTTTTTTTTTTGAAAACTGAATATTTGGAAAACGACTTGGTCAATATTTTCAAAACTAGGTGCAAAATTTTGTTTATTATTTTGTAGAATACTTGAACAAATAATATTTCTAAATTCAAAAATAACGGTACCTTCCATACAAATTCCATAAAAATCAGATCTACCAACAACATTATTACCTTAATAAAATTAAATAGACAATTTTCGTTTGGATTTAAATCTTTGATTTTTTTTGATTCGCTTGCTTGATGATTTTTTTGACGCAGTTGAAATATTTGAAAAAAATTGTTTTAAAATAAAAAATAGGTCCCCGAAATTTTAAGTTTCTGTTTGACTTTCAATTCAAACTTTTTGTGAAGTCTTTGAGGCAACAAAAAGTTCAGGTTTAAAGTAGCTGTTATGTGCTTAAAGCTGTTTTTCTGTTCAAAATCTTTGATCAAATAAAAGTTGTATAGGTCTTTTGTATTTAATAGGAACAAATATGAATAAATTATTCGAACTTAAAATAGACAGCAAATCTTTGAACCTTCACATTGATTGAATATTGATATTTATTAAAATGCTTTGTGTTGTACTGGTCGAAGAAAGAGCGTAGTGTTTAATAACAACTACCAGAAACGTGATGAAGAGCTACCAATTTCAAAAATCAACAACCAAGAAACATTAAAACAGTCCCTGGATCATGGTCACGTATGACCTTAGTTACCAAGTCCTCACTTTGGTGATAACCCCCAATTTATTCAAGGATACGACATCTAACTTCCAGACACTACATTCTGGCTGTATTTCTTTTCTCCGAAATCCTCAACTTCTATCAGCCATCGCTGCTGTCCAAGTCACAAAACAATTGATGACATCCACCGACCTATACTTTACCAACATAAATTGATTCGGAATTTAACCCGCATAATCGTAAATAATATTACACATATCAGTGTAATAATGATATACACTAAGTACCTAAAAAACAACGGCAACACCGAAAATAGAGTACTATACCGATTCTGAAGGCAGAAATCTGTTCCTTAATCCTAAATTTAAATTAAATTATTTAAGTCAATAATTTTTGAAAAATTGGCATGCGAACTCAAAATTTTGATAAAAAAAAAAAAAAAACAGAAAGTTTAGACGAATTGTTTTCAAAATTGTGAAATGAAGTGCTAAATTAAATTTTTACGGTCAATTATATCAATTTTGAATCGAACACAAAAAACCGAATGCTTTTGTATCTTAGTTTTTAAGCAAATTAAAAATTACCAAAACTATTTTTTTATAATTTTTTTAGTTTGAGTATGTTTACTTGATCTTACTTTGTTATGCTGGAAAAAGGAGAGCAGGACAGATGTAAGACAAAAATCCGAGCGTGTGAAAGAGAACCCTCAAGAAGATGAACATGTTCGTCTTTATATCTGCATTATGGCACGTCCTATAATCTGCATGCTTAAAGATCTTCTGCATTTAAGTGTTCTCTCTATCCAACAAATGTAAATTTTAATTTAATGTCCTTTTTTTTTTGCAGAAGTAAGATGAAGATACATGTAAATCCACCATTAAACAGGGTTGTATTTATTTTTCCAGTTTTTTTTATTTTGGTTGAACTAGTGCGTAAACCGTATGATAAGTAGGGAAGGCATGCTGCCCTCCAGCAACCCCCCTGCTTGGCCCAGTATAGGATTTGGGGTGGGTGCAAGTTTGGGTATATGCACAGTTTCTAATGGATTTTCCATACAAACACCTCCAAGCGATCACATAAAGTTCTCTTCCAATTTGAATAACTAGCAAAGTTTCAAAATAGTAAAGCTTAAAATGAACAGCAAACAAACATTTATATTAATTTGTACCTTGTGTGAGACTATTCAAGTGTTACGGACTGTACATAATAGATCATAGGAACAAAAACCGCACAAGGTTTAAAATTTGTCCCGTTATTTTTTTCATGCTCATGATGTGTAATTTTTTAATAAACTTTTGAAAAAAAATGTTTTTTATCCACTGCTTCATCCTAGACTTGTTTCCATTTTTTGTTCATTTGAGGATTTAGTTTCGACCAACGAAAAACCACTACATTTTTTAGAAGAAGTTGGACTTATTCCAAACAAAACATCAACATTTTTTTTATAACCCACAAAGAAAAATTCACAAAAAATAAAAATCAAATAAAAAGTAGGTTTTGCAATATACGTAGTATAGGGTAAGTTTAGGATTCGTGCAAAAAAAAAAACAGATAATAATTTTCCCTAACATTACGATTATAGAGAACGCGAAAAAAGCGGGTCTCGCAATTCTGTCTGTCCTCGCCCGTACATCCAGACAGGGATTTTCTTCAAACTTGGTATATAGTGTTTTTTTGACTAATATGCCCAGACGTTTTTTTAATTTTTTTTTTTAGGACCAAAAATAACGGTACCTGCCATACAATTCTTTTTTTTCGCCAAATAGGAAAATAATATTTTTCTTAAAAAAGGGTCCGAGGATTTTGTTAAACAAAATTCAAATACATTAAGTAAAGAAATGCTACTTTTTAATAATTTTTTTATTTTCATAAATTGAATATTTTGGGTACCTCCAGTATAACCATTTTTTTGATTTTCTCGAAAACTCTTGAGTTGAAATTTTTCATTTTTTTGTATGGTAAGGCTCTTAGAAAGTATAAACATTAGGTATTGTGAACCAAAATTTAAAAAAAAATTGAAAATTTAAAACAGAAATCAAACATTTTTTTTTTGAAAACTGAATACTTGGAAAACGACTTGGTCAATATTTTCAAAACTAGGTGCAAAATTTTGTTTATTATTTTGTAGAATACTTGAACAAATAATATTTCTAAATTCAAAAATAACGGTACCTTCCATACAAATTCCATAAAAATCAGATCTACCAACAACATTATTACCTTAATAAAATTAAATAGACAATTTTCGTTTGGATTTAAATCTTTGATTTTTTTTGATTCGCTTGCTTGATGATTTTTTTGACGCAGTTGAAATATTTGAAAAAAATTGTTTTAAAATAAAAAATAGGTCCCCGAAATTTTAAGTTTCTGTTTGACTTTCAATTCAAACTTTTTGTGAAGTCTTTGAGGCAACAAAAAGTTCAGGTTTAAAGTAGCTGTTATGTGCTTAAAGCTGTTTTTCTGTTCAAAATCTTTGATCAAATAAAAGTTGTATAGCTCTTTTGTATTTAATAGGAACAAATATGAATAAATTATTCGAACTAAAAATAGACAGCAAATCTTTGAACCTTCACATTGATTGAATATTGATATTTATTAAAATGCTTTGTGTTGTACTGGTCGAAGAAAGAGCGTAGTGTTTAATAACAACTACCAGAAACGTGATGAAGAGCTACCAATTTCAAAAATCAACAACCAAGAAACATTAAAACAGTCCCTGGATCATGGTCACGTATGACTCTTCCAATTATATCAATTTTGAATCGAACACAAAAAACCGAATGCTTTTATATCTTAGTTTTTAAGCAAATTAAAAATTACCAAAACTATTTTTTTATAAATTTTTTAGTTTGAGTATGTTTACTTGGTCTTACTTTGTTATGCTGGAAAAAGGAGAGCAGGACAGATGTAAGACAAAAATCCGAGCGTGTGAAAGAGAACCGTCAAGAAGATGAACATGTTCGTCTTTATATCTGCATTATGGCACGTCCTATAATCTGCATGCTTAAGGATCTTCTGCATTGAAGTGTTCTCTCTATCCAACAAATGTAAATTTTAATTTAATGTCCTTTTTTTTGCAGAAGTAAGATGAAGATACATGTAAATCCACCATTAAACAGGGTTGTATTTATTTTTCCAGTTTTTTGTATTTTGGTTGAACTAGTGCGTAAACCGTATTATAAGTAGGGGGCATGCTGCCCTCCTGCAACCCCCCTGCTTGGCCCAGTATAGGATTTGGGGTGGGTGCAAGTTTGGGTATATGCACAGTTTCTAATGGATTTTCCATACAAACACCTCCAAGCGATCACATAAAGTTCTCTTCCAATTTGAATAACTAGCAAAGTTTCAAAATAGTAAAGCTTAAAATGAACAGCAAACAAACATTTATATTAATTTTTACCTTGTGTGAGACTATTCAAGTGTTACGGACTGTACATAATAGATCATAGGAACAAAAACCGCACAAGGTTTAAAATTTGTCCCGTTATTTTTTTCATGCTCATGATGTGTAATTTTTTAATAAACTTTTGAAAAAAAATGTTTTTTATCCACTGCTTCATCCTAGACTTGTTTCCATTTTTTGTTCATTTGAGGATTTAGTTTCGACCAACGAAAAACCACTACATTTTTCAGAAGAAGTTGGACTTATTCCAAACAAAACATCAACATTTTTTTCATAACCCACAAAGAAAAATTCACAAAAAATAAAAATCAAATAAAAAGTAGGTTTTGCAATATACGTAGTAAAGGGTAAGTTTAGGATTCGTGCAAAAAAAAAAAAAACAGATAATAATTTTCCCTAACATTACGATTATAGAGAACGCGATAAAAGTGGGTCTCGCAATTCTGTCTGTCCTCGCCCGTACAGCCAGACAGGGATTTTCTTCAAACTTGGTATATAGTGTTTTTTTGACTAATATGCCCAGACGTTTTTTTAAATTTTTTTTTTAGGACCAAAAATAACGGTACCTGCCATACAATTCTTTTTTTCGCCAAATAGGAAAATAATATCTTTCTTAAAAAAGGGTCCGAGGATTTTGTTAAACAAAATTCAAATACATTAAGTAAAGAAATGCTACTTTTAAATAATTTTTTTATTTTCATAAATTGAATATTTTGGGTACCTCCAGTATAACCATTTTTTTGATTTTCTCGAAAACTCTTGAGTTGAAATTTTTCATTTTTTTGTATGGTAAGACTCTTAGAAAGTATAAACATTAGGTATTGTGAACCAAAATTTAAAAAAAATTGAAAATTTAAAACAGAAATCAAACATTTTTTTTTTTGAAAACTGAATATTTGGAAGACGACTTGGTCAATATTTTCAAAACTAGGTGCAAAATTTTGTTTATTATTTTGTAGAATACTTGAACAAATAATATTTCTAAATTCAAAAATAACGGTACCTTCCATACAAATTCCATACAATGTCGAAAAACCGTTAGGAAAAAATTCTTTTTCTCGAAAACATCTACAAGACTTTAGATAAAAAAATTATATTTTTTTTGTTTAAATAATTGTGAAAAATGATGCAATTAATAAAAGAACTGATTCACGCTTTTCCCGACGTTTCTCCGGTTATTTTCCGGCTTCTTCAGGGGTTAAAGTTTATTTTAGTCTTGAAAAATACAAATTTGAATGAATACTGTTTTTATATGTTTGCGTGTCAATTTATTCAAGTGTCTTTTAATAATTATAATGAATAATATTCTGTAAATGTTTTAAACTTACTTTTTCGTCAAATGTAATAATAGCATATTTAATTTAATTTTACTTTTAATTTTAAAACACATTATGTTGTAAAAATGAGAATAAATTAACATTGAAAAACAATTTACTGGAAATGAATAAATAAATAAATTAACATTGAACACTTTTTGGGAAACAAAAGTTAAAACTAATATCACAGATCATTAAGAAACGGCAACGCTGTATATTGCACTGATGTTATGACGTCTTCTTTGTGGTTCATCGTCTTTTCTATTTTCTGCTGAATATAGAGGCTTTCCAGCGTATAGCGTGTGTTAATTCTTCGCTCTGTCCAATATTGTGACATTGTCAAAATCTGCTTGGTGGTCGCATGTATTGAGATAGTGCAATGACTGTCTTCTTGTTGCGAATCGTCTGCTTCATGCTCTGACAATCTCACCTTCAATGCACGTTTTGTTGTACCAATGTATATTTTTTGACATTCTTCATTGGTTTTCCCTTTGCATCCAATTTCGTAGACTACATCATGCTGTTCGGTTTTGTCGATAGGTAGTTTGGCGTAGGTGAATATTTTATTCAATGTCAAATTAGGTTTGTGTGCAAATATTGTTTTCTTCTTGTCAAATTCTATTGTTTCGGCTAATGAGTGGTTGTCAGTTAAGAGTGGGACGTAGGTTAGATAGTAATAATTAGTGTTGCCAGGTTTTAATTTTCTTTTATTTTGTATTATATTGATTTTGTTATTGATCAGTTAATTTATTATTGTGTTAGGGTAATTATTCATTTGGAGTACTGTTATTATTTTTATTATATTTTCTTTATGAAAAATGGTGTCACTTATGTTTAGTACTTTCTCGATGAGATTTGTCGCAGTATTGAGTTTATATCTCATTGGTAGTGATGACATGAAATTAATCATTCTACCAGACGACAAATGTTTCGTGTACCAATCAAAAGAGATTTTGTTATTATTTTTAACAAGTTTCACATCAAGGAAGGGAAGCATATTGTTGTTTTCTGTTTCTATAGTTAATTTAAGTTTGGAATGGTATTCGTTTAGCGTTTTCAGTATGTTTTTTGGTGTCTTCCTTTTTAACTACGGCGACTATGTCCTCTACATATTTAGCAATAAATTCCATTTTTGTGTTATATTTTGTTTAATTTGTATATTGTTTCGTTCAATAAGTGGTCCAGAACTAAATCGGCTGTTGTAGGAGATAGGGGGTTGTCCATTGGCATACCAAACGTTTGATTGTAGAAGGTGTTGTCATAATTGAAGTAATTATTATCTGTTAGACAAAATTGTAGAATGTGTAGTAAATTTTTCTTTGGTATGTTGGTATGGTTTTTTAGTATATCCCATTTTTGGTATATTTTGTTTCGGCAGGCCCACCGATTATTTCAACAAGACCCACTGATTCCGCCCAACAGTTGAACGCTAAAAAGCCAGACATCGAAAGAGTAAATGCAGGCTACATCTAGGTCTATCCCTAAAAAGATAAACCGTAAACAGGCAGGCAACAACTCTACTGCTAGTTCCGGCTTAAACACGAATCTAGCGACCTCCAGCAAGAAACAGCAGACCAACGCTAAATTAAACCTGAAAAGGAACTAGAAAGCACAGGTAGGCAACTCTTATGGGACGAGGCCAGGTTCGTCCAAAAGAGCAAGATCGGAGGAGGCAGCCAAAACATAAGGTTCTAAAAAGCTTAAAAAGAAAAGTTTGACACCACAGCGATCGATCTGCAGGTGGCCATAATAAGGCGTGAAGTCCCGGATGGGAGAATCACGGCCAAAAATGGGTTACTTGTGGAAAACGAAATCCTCAAAAACATGTTGGCCACATCCGAGAAGAATAATTCTGAAGAATACATTTTCGATGGAGCTGAATGGCGGAAAAGAGTAAAAGTGGTATGCTGTGTTGACCAGAAATTCTTAGAGTTCCTCACTCGCACAATCGCCAATATTGGCGAATTTTGGGAGGGTGCTTCCCTCGGGGTTCTTTCGGTCACAGCTCTACCAATTTGCCAGCAAGTCAAAATATGGATTCCTCTCCTGCCACGCATGAGGACTCATCTATAATCAAACTGATGGCGAAGCAGAATAAGCAGTTCTCCATATTACAATGGCAGCTCCTGCAATCCAAGAAAAGTTTCAGTAAGGAAGGGAAGGACTTCTTGTTTGTAATCCACAAGAAATCTGGCCTTCTCCTGAAAGAGAAAGCGGACGTGTTGAGATATGGTCTCGTCACCGTAAAGGTTAAGAGGCATGATGGCAAAAGGGAGTCAAAAGCTGCTGGTGGTGCAGATTTACTTGCGTCACACTAAAGCAGCAACGTACGACCTAATGGTCTACATGTCTCAGGAGACCGTGGATGTGGCCTTAATCATGGATTCGCAAGAATCAGGTGCGAGGATTGAGGTCAAAAGACTACAACCTTCTCCACACCACGTCAGAAGGTGATATAAGAAGTTGTATTTTAGCTAAAAATCAATAAATGCTTTATTTTTATCTAGGGATAACGTGGCAATCAGCTTTGAATCCAAGGAAGGCAACTTCGTCTTCGCGTCATCATACATACGGGTGATGAAGATAACCCTCCTTCAAAAACGGGTCGCGATCTTGTGGATTACACCACAGCACGAGGGACATCTTTGGTGTTGAGATGTGATTTTTTTTGAGCGCGCACTATATGGATTTTGGCTGCCCTTAAAATGTTTAAACACAGTGCGAGCGTTGGGAGAATAGGGAAGGATTTAAGAGGAGATACCGATGTACATTGGTTTTGAACCTCTGAATATTAAAATGGTCGGGGAAGATAGAGCCGGGTAAAGTATTCCACATTCGGGCAGTGCGGCTAAAAAAAGAATCTCTATACTTGACAGTACGTCCGAAGTTGGACTCGAGGGTAAACTGATGTGCATTCCTAGAGGTAGGAGTATTACGGTTGAATTGTCTTAGGGGAGGAATGCAGCTGGCTATTTCACTAGAACAGTGTTTATAAAAAATAAATATAAATCGGGTGGCACAACGGCTCATGAAGAACCAGGGCCTAGTGACTAACAACTCGCAGCCATTCTTGTGTGCGCCTTTCGACAGGAATGGAAGGGACCTACAATTTTATGCCGAATCCGAATGGCTAGACGAGAAGCACTTATTCGTGACAAGTGATACTCTTGGAGGATTTGTCAATTCCTCGCAAGAGGCAGTAGCCCTGAAAAAAAAAACTTTTTTGTTTTTAGGTGGACGAGGCTGGGAAGCGATCCCAGACCTCCAGCGTGACAGTCGAACGCACTAACCATTACGCTACGGGCTACTACACAGTGTTTATAAAAGTAACGGTAAAATAATGTTAGACATGAAACATGGCGGCGGTGTTCGAGTGATGCAAATGTTTCTGTTATATTTCTGTCACCTATCATTTTCAAAGCTCTTTTTTGAATCCTATCTAAGATACTCAAGTGGGTTATTGGGGCACCTGCCCAAATATGAGAATTGTACTCAAGTTTCGGACGGATAAATGCTTTATAGATCACAGCCAGATCAGAAGGGGAGAAAAATTTCTTACATCGTCGAAGAAAAAACCTAAGCACTTAGCAGCATTTTTGGCGACGTCGAATATGTGTTCATTCCACAGAAGGCGGTCTGTGATACCGAGGACTGAAAGCGTTTCGGTTTCCTCAATTCGAGTGCCGCTCATGGATAGCGGCATGGGAGGTGTGTTTCGTTTTGACGACAGAAGACAGCATTGAGTTTTCGAAGCATTAAATTCTACGCGGTTTTTGATTCCCCATTGGACAATGCTGTCGAGATCAGAATTTAATGAGCTAATCATACGCTGCCGTTCTAGGTCCACATCCGAAGGACATGGATGTGAATCTGAAAACGAATATGAGAAGCTGAGGGTGCTGTCGTCAGCGAAAAAGTTTAATGGATTAGAAGTTTCAGACAAAAGATCATTTATGAATATAAGGAATAGAGTCGGAGACAAAACGGAGCCCTGGGGCACACCAGCATTTATTTTGTGAATTTCAGACTTGAAACCGTCCAATACAACTTGTATTGATCGGTCCGAAAGGTAATTTCTAATCCAACGAAGAAGAGATTCATCGAAACCAAATGCGCGCATTTTCGATAAGAGAGCTTGGTGCCAAACTCTATCAAACGCCTTAGAAATATCAAGCGCAATAATCTTACTTTCGCCAAAGCGATGTAAAGATTTGTTCCACTGTTCGGTGAGATATACCATCAGATCACCAGTGGACCTATTGCTACGAAAGCCGTACTGCCGGTCATTAAGAAGCTTTCGTTCTTCAAGATATTTCTTGAGCTGAAAATTTATCAGCGTTTCCATGACCTTGGAAAGAAGGGACGTTAATGCAATTGGCCGATAGTTTGAGGGTGAAGAAGAAACGCCTTTTTTAGGGACAGGCTGGACAAATGCTGTTTTCCATCCACTCGGAAAGAGACCAGTAGAATAGGACAGATGGAAAAGCTTACGCAGTGGTTTTGCCAGCGGTGAAGAACACCTCTTCAGAACAATGGGAGGGATACTATCCGGGCCAGCGGATTTGTGTATGTCGAGGTCTTTTAGAACTCTAGCAACTGCACGAGTGCGAAAGAAGATTTGACCGATAGAATCGTTTACGCTCTCAAGTACAGGCGGAGTTCTATCACTTGCTGGCAGCGTCGAATTAACAGCAAACTGTGCTGTAAGCAAATTGGCTTTATCTTGCGAGCTGACAGCAGGTGTGTCGTTGAAGACGAGCGTAGGAACCGAAGACGAAGTAGTGTTTCGAATATTTTTTACAAATGACCAAAAATTTTTACTACTATTGGGACATTGTAGTATTTTTTGCCTTAATTTTTGGCCATGCAAAAATTTGGTTCGTCGAATATGAGCGTTACAGGTCTTCCTGGCTTGTTGAAACTTCTTCCGGTTTTCCTCAGTATGGTTGGCTTTGTAACTACGGAAACTTACTTCTCTAACCCTAATAACCTCTTTACAGCTCGAATCAAACCATGAGTTTTCTTTGGGTTTGATAGATTTTAACCTATTCGGGATAAAATTTCTCATTCCACAAAGAATTAAGTTTGTTATCATATCTGCACTGGCATCTACGTCACTATCGAGGAAGCACAGTGACCAGTTAAAGTTACTGAATAAACCGTTGAGACCGTCCCAGTTGGCTTTCTCGTATTGCCAAACGGTTCTCGTTGGTACATTCTTTTTAACTGAGTTTTGTTGGCACGAGAAATTAGCAGATATGACACAATGGTCTGATGTGCCTAGAGGCGATAATACACTAACAGTGTATTTATCAGGGTCAGAGGTAAGAAACAAGTCAAGTGTGTTGGCGGATTGACCTGCAACATCAGGGATTCGAGTTGGCTCGTCAACAAGCTGAGTCAGGTGGTTTAACTCAGTAAAGAGCTCAACATACCTTCCTTCGGGTGTTGTCTGGCCAGAAAAGCGAAGCCAACTAGAATTGTGTACATTGAAATCGCCCGCAATGACGATTTCAGTGTGAGGATAATGGGCAACAATTCTTTGAATGGAGTCGGACAGAGCATCAAACTCGTTACAAGTTGAATTTCTGTCCAGATTGGGGCTTCGATAAACGAAACAAGTGTGAATGATGTGCTTATTTACCGTGAATTTTAACCACATGAAATTAAAGTTTGCATTAGCAACATCATCTCTTATATAAACGGCAAGACCATAGTGGGGAAAGAATAATGGCACTAAGTTGTACCCAAATAAATTAAATTCCGAATGATCAGAATTTTCACCAATCTGAGTTTCACTCAGTGCCAAAACAGCTGGCCTGTTTTGCACAGTATAGACATACGCAGCATAGAAATTTTTCCTAAGCCCACGAATGTTGCTATAATCAACCCTACACTTACCCGCCATTAAAAAATTCAAAACTAACTAAAAACCAACTCGGACAATTACCTAAATTCAACGTCACATCTAAATTCCAATTTGAACTTTTCAATTACAATTTATCACCAGTGTTATGCCTTAGTGACAAATTGCACTGAACCGCCCCTGGTTATTTAGAGAGACGAACAATTATCTATCCGAGATCATGATAACTTAATCCCTGCGCGCAGTGTGCGGGGGTTACACGCACAATGCTGCAACGATTAAGCTAACTCAACTGCGAGAGAAGATGGGAAGGATTAAACCACTCGTTGTGCACTCGCTGTGTTTAGTTTTTTTTTCTTTCTTCTTTGCACATTGCACTGTCACATTAACTGATTTTTTTTTTGTAATTTATTGTTATGTGTTGTTTTTGTTTTCGCGGCGCGAGTATTACATGGTGTGTGGGTATTATTTTATATATTTTTTTTTTTATTGAGACCTTTTAAACATTGAATTTTATTTAATTTTTTTGGGGGTATTGATTTTAAATATTTTTTTTTTTGAATTATTGATGGTTGGAGTTAGGACGAGAACAACAGGCAACAAAGATAACATCGATGGAGGACAGTTATTGCACAAACAAAAAAAAAAAAAAAAAAAAACTTTCACAAACACACGAAGTTGATGTGCACGCGGTGATATGCAGATCGGCACTGATGCCAATGCCCACCACACACAATGGGGTGGCAATGATATTAACAAAAAGGGTGAGTTAATTTTTGAATACATTCTTTGTTCTAACCTTACGTTATGTAAAAGGGGTAATCACTCTACTTTTCGGAATAAAAACAGGGAAGTAATTCTAGACCTCACTTTTAAGAGTAATAAAAATAAAATTTCTGTAGGCGATTGGAGAGTCTCACCTGAGGAATCCTTCTCGGCACCTTAGATAGAACTCAAAAAGCCATAAAGCCTTTTAGAAACCCAACTAGAACAAATTGAACAGAGTACACAAAATAGTCGAACGAACGTATCGAACCACCAGAGATAGAAACGTTTTCGACAACCTCAACCATTGACATTTCTGTTCAAAACCTTACTAGTAAAATGAAAACGGTCTTCGAAAAACACTGCCCCATATCTCGTAATACTAAACCCACTTACCCACCATAGTGGAGCAATGAACTTATGAAACGAAGAACAGGGGGTCAATTCTGGTTTTGTGAAAAAATGAATCGAACAATTCGTTTTCACGTTCGCTTTCATCCTTTGCTTTCACTGTTTCGATTAACTTGGTGCAAAAAAGCGATTCTCGTTCAGTAAATGAAAACTTGGTGGTGAATTCAATATCAATCGCTGTGGTGTATAATTTTGTTGTGTCTCTTGTGAATTTTGTTTGCTATTGTGAATGCTGAATGCCAAAACTGAACTTAAAGTTTTCATTTTTCCATCGTTGTTAATTGTTTCAGTCTGTTTGCATTCAATTTATACAAATTAATTAATTACAATATTTTTATTTATTTCCTTAAATATATTTAAAACTTCTCATTCAAACAAATCGTCAAGAGCAGAGTTTGGATATTTACATTATTATGTATTGTGTTAATTTATCTACAATTTTTAGGAATAAAATGAGGTTTAACACTGGGACAATGAAAATCCTTTCGAATGAATCACCAAGAAAATTTGTATTCAATTGTACCGCTCTCCAAAACACTTATGCAAAACCCAAGTCTCCTTCCAATGCTGCGCAGCTTTGTGGGTTCCTCCTAATGCATTCAAATCATTGCACAAGATCATGCACAAATCTACAAAAATCATCAACAAATTGAATAAATACATAAATCGCATTTATTAGTTTATCTATCATAATGCTATCTCGGGATTATCTTCTAAAAAGCTACTAAGAGAATCTTTTCGAGCATTGGTCACGCC
The DNA here is from genome assembly GCA_949320155.1 of Melangyna quadrimaculata. Taxonomy (NCBI): domain Eukaryota; kingdom Metazoa; phylum Arthropoda; class Insecta; order Diptera; family Syrphidae; genus Melangyna; species Melangyna quadrimaculata. The sequence goes on from OX439483.1 coordinate 275,376,548, forward strand.
TTTTCACTTATTTTTCTTTAAATTATTCCTGAACATCCATTTTCACTTTTTCACATCAAGATTCACAAACGATTGAGTTCGTGAAAGGAAAATTTTCATATGAAAGTTTTTGACGCTTTTTTCATTTTTTCACAGAACGAGAATCGAATTTAGTGTGGAAGTGTGAAAAGATTTTCATTTCACTTTTTCACAGAACCAGAATTGACCCCAAGGGATCAGAAAACTTTTCAATAAAGCCAGACTGAGCAAATTAGAGGAAGACTGGAACTCATACAGACCAAAGAATTAAATAGGGCCAGAAAGGATACATGGGCTAGACTCTGTGAAGCCATTAAGAACACAAGTGAGGCGGCGAGGCTTCGAAAGATTCTTGCATTCAATCCCACGATGATGCCAGGACATATTAAACACCCCAAAGGATCATGGTCGAACTGGAGCCAGGAAACACTTGAACTCTTTATGGAAACGCATTTCCCTGGCTGTAAGAGCCCTGAAGACTAAGGGTATAAACAACCAAACTCTTTAGATTTTATACAATCAACTCCTAAATTGGAACAGGTTACCACATACACAGAGCAGAAGAATATGTGGTCAATTAACTTATTCAAACCCTATAAATCAGCTGGACCAGATGAGATTATACCGGCATTTCTTCAACATACTCTACATATAATCACCCCATGGCTTTGGGTAATCTTTAAAAGTTGTATTAAACTGAGATACGTCCCTTGCAACTGGAGAAAGGTCAAAGTGGTTTTTATTCCAAAGGCTGGAAAACCGACACACTCGACTGCAAAAGATTACAGACCGATTAGTCTCTTTTCGTTCCTCCTCAAGACATTGGTGAGAATCATTGACTACATGTAAGGGACCTTCTCAATCCAAACAATCTGTGAAACTTCCAACACACTTACCTTAAAGGTAAGTTAGTGAAGACTGCGTTGCACGAGGTCGTCTCGCATATTGAGAAAAGTCTCGAGTACAAGGAACACACTCTGGCAGCATTTTTGTACATCGAAGGAGCGTTTACCAACTTAAAAACTGAGTCCATTTAATCTACTCTGGAAGAAGTTGGAGTTGAATCTGCCATTGTGGACTGGACTTATACCATGCTCAATGGTAGAATCATTAACTCGCAACTTGGAGATATTATTGTGGACAAATCAGTTACAAGAGGCACACTACACGGAGGGGTAATCTTCTTTCAAGATTTAGGAATCAGGGCATTAAAATTCTAGCCTATGCAGACGACATATGCAATTTTCGCGTTCAAGATTGTATCCAAAGCGATTTGGATAGATTAGTGTTGTAATGCCTTCTGAAAAAAGCTTCAACAACAAATCAAGTAATCTGAACACTTTTGGATAGGTTGCACCGTCTCGGATAGGTTCCTTAACGCAAGGCACGTCAATGGGAAATGTTTAAAAAATCCCATTTAATGCAATTGACACAGCAAAACCCTTCAATTGTATTCACCCCTACAAAAACGGAAATTTAACTGGGATCAAATTTAACCAAAATTTTAACGCAATTGACACACGGCCTTAAAATGGAAGAGACACATAGGTTTATCTGGCTACCTTTTACAAAAATAAGGTAAGTTTGAAGTTTTTAATTAAAATGTATTTAAATATACAAAAAGTATGAAAATCGTGTATTTTGAGAAAAAATTGTAAGATACTGTATTGAACAATGAAAACTTCTACGTTCTTAGACGTAATTAATAAAATTCTCGCTGGACAAAAAAATATCTATCAATTTTAAAAAGTTGGTTTTTCGTGTTGTGCGATACATCGATTGAAAGGTGGCACTTCCTAGATTACGAATATGCATTTTCGTCTCTAGGATGCTTAGTTTAGCCGCAAATAAAGTTTGAATGTGCCAACTTTGATGCTCCTAGGACATTAGTTTAGCCACAAATTTTTGTTTGTTTAAAGATAAAAGTCGGTTTTTCATATCATGCGATGCATCGATCGAAAGGTGCCACTTCCACGATTACCAAAATATGAGGGTTGTAGCGGTAGGGGAGATGTTCGAAAATTTTAATCCAGGGTGAAACGATCCACCCAGGGATACAAAGCTAGAAAGAACGGAAGCCTGCCGAGATGAGAGTCGAAATATGGTAGTGGACACACAGTCAGTGCTGAGGATCTGGAAAGAACACTTCTCTCGACTGCTTAACGGCCAAGATTCCGCAGAACACTCCATTCAACTTGGACGATGATGGCCAAACAGTTCTGTCTACCCGACCTAACCGAAGTGCGGCTGGCGATATCCAAACTTAAGTCGTACAAGGGTGCTGGGGCGGATGGCTTACCAGCCGAACTATTTAAACCAGCGGGAGATGAATTGGCTAGGAGCATACACCAGCTCATCTGCAAAATTTGGTCGGATGAAAGTATGCCCGATTAATGGAACCTCGGTATAGTGTGCCCCGTCCATAAAAAGGGATATGCTCTGAAATGCACGAACTACAGAGGAATTATTCTCCTAAACTTCGCTTATAAAATCTTGTCGGCTATCCTGTGTGACCGCTTAAAACCTTTTTTCAACGATCTGATGGGCCCCTATCAGTGTGGGCTTAGGCCAGGCAAGTAAACCATTGATTATTTTATTTATTTATTTATTATTAATTACAATATAAATTAATTTACATTATAATATAAATTTAACAGCGCTAGCTACCAGGACTTGCGGCTTGGGGTTCATAAATAAGAAGTTAAAGAATTATTTTGATTAAGTGAATGTATGCGTGGGGCTGTCGGAGGTCAAGAGATCTTCAAATTAGAGAGACACTGATCCCCGACAGCCCCACACATACCTTAAAATCATTTTTGTTATAACGGGTGATTTTTAAAGAGCTTGAGAACTTTTTAAAAAAAAAAAACGCATAAAATTTGCAAAATCTCATCGATTCTTTATTTGAAACGTTAGATTGGTTCATGACATTTACTTTTTGAAGATAATTTCATTTAAATGTTGACCGCGGCTGCGTCTTAGGTGGTCCATTCGGAAAGTCCAATTTTGGGTAACTTTTTCGAGCATTTCGGCCGGAATAGCCCGAATTTCTTCGGAAATGTTGTCTTCCAAAGCTGGAATAGTTGCTGGCTTATTTGTGTAGACTTTAGACTTGACGTAGCCCCACAAAAAAAAATCTAAAGGCGTCAAATCGCATGATCTTGGTGGCCAACTTACCGGTCCATTCCTTGAGATGAATTGTTCTCCGAAGTTTTCCCTCAAAATGGCCATAGAATCGCGAGCTGTGTGGCATGTAGCGCCATCTTGTTGAAACCACATGTCAACCAAGTTCAGTTCTTCCATTTTTGGCAACAAAAAGTTTGTTAGCATTGAACGATAGCAATCGCCATTCACCGTAACGTTGCGTCCAACAGCATCTTTGAAAAAATACGGTCCAATGATTCCACCAGCGTACAAACCACACCAGTGCATTTTTCGGGATGCATGGGCAGTTCTTGAACGGCTTCTGGTTGCTCTTCACTCCAAATGCGGCAATTTTGTTTATTTACGTAGCCATTCAACCAGAAATGAGCCTCATCGCTGAACAAAATTTGTCGATAAAAAAGCGGATTTTCTGCCAACTTTTCTAGGGCCCATTCACTGAAAATTCGACGTTGTGGCAGATCGTTCGGCTTCAGTTCTTGCACGAGCTGTATTTTATACGGTTTTACACCAAGATCTTTGCGTAAAATCTTCCATGTGGTCGAATAACACAAACCCAATTGCTGCGAACGGCGACGAATCGACATTTCACGGTCTTCAGCAACACTCTCAGAAACAGACGCAATATTCTCTTCTGTACGCACTGTACGCATTCGTGTGGTTGGTTTAATGTCCAATAAAGTAAACTGAGTGCGAAACTTGGTCACAATCGCATTAATTGTTTGCTCACTTGGTCGATTATGTAGACCATAAATCGGACGTAAAGCGCGAAACACATTTCGAACCGAACACTGATTTTGGTAATAAAATTCAATGATTTGCAAGCGTGCTCGTTAGTAAGTCTATTCATGATGAAATGTCAAAGCATACTGAGCATCTTTCTCTTTGACACCATGTCTGAAATCCCGCGTGATCTGTCAAATACTAATGCATGAAAATCCTAACCTCAAAAAAATCACCCGTTATATTAGATTCGATTTTTAGTATTTTTAAAATTTTATATACATTTTTTATATTTTCAATAGATGTTGTTGACAATAAATCGATGATCTTTTTGTTGAAAAGTGAATTACATAGGTCTTTTACTTTGGGACACTCAAAAATAAGATGCCTAAGTGACAAGATATGACTAGATTGGCAGAGGTGGCAGCTTGGAGGGTTTTCGTCTTTTTTAAGGAGATGGCTATGTGTGAATTGGGTGTGGCCTAGCCGAAGGCGTAAGAAGCATTTTATCATATTAGTTGTTAGAGCTGTTGGATACTTAGTTGGTTTGGCCATTGGGTTAATGATCGAATAGTGGTGGATGTATGTTTGCCATTCTTCTTTTCTTTTATGTTCCCAGTAGGAATTTATCGTATTAAGATAATCTCTTTTAGGTGGTGGAAGGAAACTTATGTCTGATTGTGTAGCCGCGTTTCTAGCAGCTTTGTCTGCCAAGTCATTCCCTTTTATGCCTGAGTGACCTGGTACCCAGAGGATTATGAGTTTTTTCCTGTTTTTGTAGATGTTGTCCCGTATTTTGGTAATTGAAGGTGTGCGGTTATTAATATTCTTTATAGCATTTAAAGTTGAGAGACTATCAGAGCAAATCACTGTATTTTTGTTTTTTGAGATTGCTATTTCTGTAGCTTTAAGGATTGCATGTGCTTCTGTAGAGAATATTGAGAAATAATTTTCTAGTCTCATTGAGACTAGGACGTCACCAACTTCGGAAACAACGGACAGCCCAGTACCATTTTCGGATTTGGACCCGTCTGTGTAAAGGATTTCCCATGATTTTGTTCTGTAGTCTTCTGTAATTTCGTGAAAAAGTTGGAAATAAGTTTCAATGCTTGTACTTTCCTTTTTGAATTCCGACAGTTTGGTGTTTATTTGGTTGGTTGGTGCTGCCCATAGGGGAGTATTACCAAGCGTCAGTGTGTTGACCGTTGCAGGGATACCAATGTCACGAGAGAAGTTAAGAGCAATGAACATGGTGGAGGGGCATTTTGGTGTTTTTTTGCGGAGTAAAATTTTTTTGGCATCTTCGATTATTGGAGATTTGTAGGACTGGCAGATTTTTGGCGCAAGGCGGGCTGTTAGTAGGTCTCTACGGTGTTCGATGGATGGTAAGCCAGCTTCAGTGAGGATGTTCTTAATTGGTGTCGTTGTAAATGCTTTCAAACTGGTCCTGATTGCTGAGTGATATGATGGTTTGATGATTTGTATAGCTGATTTTGCGCATTTTCCATAGATTGCCAATCCATAGTCAATCTTTGATAATATAATGTTTCTTGTGACCTCAATTAATGTGTTGATGTGGACTAAGCTATTTTTGGATGATAGAAATCGTATTATATTAAGTCTGGTAGCTAGTTTTTTCTTAAGTAATGAACAATGGTCCTTAAAACTAAAATGGTTATCAAAAATAATGCCTAGAATATTTAAGGTATTTACATTTGGTATTTGATAATTAAGTAGATTTATATTGAATACATTACAGGTTCGTGTTTTACAAATATGTAAATGTTTACTTTTTTTTGGTGAGATGATGGACCCTGAGTGGGTGCACCATTCATTTAAATCAGTCAGTGTGTTTTCAAATAATTCTTTAGTTCGGCTATTGTCGTTGCATTTAGTCAGAAGAATTAGGTCATCTGCGTAAAGTATGTGGTTTAATGTTTTATGTTTTGATATAATTTCACTAATGTCGTTATATGCAATAATGAACATAGTTACTGAGAGGGAAGATCCCTGGGGTATACCGTTTGCCAAATTATGTATATTAGAGTAGAATTTATTTGACTTTACTCTGAATTTTCTGCTTGACAAAAATGATTTTATAAATTTGAACATTTTTGGGCCAATGTTCCACTGAATAAGCTTATTTAAAACTATGTGTATGCCAATCCGGTCAAATGCCTTCTCAAAGTCAAGTGATAAGATGGATACGTGGTTTTTACATGAAAGCGCTGAGCTGATATATTCATCTACGTGAAGAAGGGAGTCGGTTGTGCTACGTCCATACTTAAAGGCAACTTGGCTTGGGCTAATAAAGTTGTTTTTTTCAACGTACCAAAGTAGTCGTTTAGAGATAATTTTTTCTAGAAGTTTACTGGGGCATGGGATTAACGATATTGGTCTGTACCCCGAAGGATCTGTTAAATTATTTGAGGGTTTAGGGATTGGTATGATGCTAGCGACTTTCCACGATTGTGGTAGTATACCCTGATTGAAAATATTGTTGTATAGTACCAAGATTCTTTGTTTAAGTTGGAGTGGGGAATTTCGAAGCATGGGATATGAAATGCGGTCATAGCCTGGTGTTTTTCCTTTAAGAGAGTTTAAGCAGCTTTCTACTTCAAGAAAAATTATTTGTTTTTCAATGAGTTTTGCTGAAGGACTAAGGTTTACTATTTGTGGTTCTCTATTCATTGCAGAGCGTTTAGAGTCAAGAAAGTCTGTTGAGAAGTTTGAGTCACTAGAGTATCCAGACCAAGTCTTGGCAAAGTGTTCACAGATATCAGGTGGATTAGAAAGTATTCCTAAGTCAGTAGTCAATGTATTAATTACTGATGGGGAGTAATTACCTGTAAGCGTTTTGATATCAGCCCACATTTTTTTACTCGTAGAGTCTGGGCTAATGTTCGATGTAAATTTTTGAAAACTTTCTTTTTTTGCTACCTTTGCTTCCCTTCGAAATAGGGCATTAGCTTTACGATATTTCACTAGGTTTATATCAGTGGGATATTTTTTGAAAATTTTCCAAAGGCTCTGTTTTTCATTCCGTAGTATAGATAATTTTGAGTTCCACCATGGAACAATTGCCTTCTGTGGGGAGTTTTTTGTTCGGGGAATAGCTTTGTTGGCAGCAGAGCGTAGCGTTTTAGTAATTAAAGCAGCTTCTCTATTGATATTTGAGGATTGTGGGCTATTATTGACTCCAATGATTGCTTCGCTTTGGAATAAACTCCAGTTAGCGCGATCAGTTTGAAATTTTAATGGAGTTTTCTTAAGGGTGGTTTTGGATCCTAGGTCTATATGGGTCAATATCGGGAGACGGTCGCTGCCGTGTAGATCGCCAAAGATAGTCCACGATGCATTGGGTATTAATTGCGGGGAAATAGCTGTCACATCCACATGTGTCCATGTTTTATGGGTCGAGAAGTGTGTTGGACTTCCATCGTTGAGAATGACAAGGTCAACAGTAGAAAGAAAGTTCTCAATCTCGTTACCTCTGGAGTTATTCACAGGGGAGCCCCATAATGTGTTCGATGAGTTGATGTCTCCTGTTATTAGAGTCGGAGTTTGGATGTTGTTCATGATGCTTATTAGATCTGTGGAAGTGAATGCTTGGCAAGGAGGAATGTATATCGAAATAACGGTTATTTTAATGTTAAGGGAAATTTCTATTGCTACTAGGGATATATTGGAGTTGATGGATAGACGTTTGTGAGGAATAGAACTGTGAATCAGTAGACCAGTGCCTTGTTTTGCTGTGGTGTTAGTTTCCAGGTTATGGAAGTAGGCTGTATATTGTTTTGGAGGATGAGGGGTAAAATTGGCTTGGAGATGTGTTTCTTGTAAGGTTATTATTGAGGGATTGTAGTCATTAATTAATAATTAGAGTTCGTGCCAATTATTAAAATAACCATTAAGGTTCCATTGAAGAACCTTTAATAAAGATTTGGTTGTGGTGTTGAGCCTTTGTCCAATATACGCTGAGTTATATTGTAAAAAGCCGGCGTTGGTGTTATAATTTTTGGTGTGAGGTTGCTTGGGACTCCGCTGTCCAAAGCTTGGGGCATCCGGGACTCTCGAGGTTCCCGGCTGTCCCAAGCCGTGGGCAGCAGAGGCAGAGCAGTTAGGGCAAATTTTTTTATTATATACTGTCATCATCGGTTTCTATGGGGGTAATGTAGTAATTTTTCGTATTAACAAGTGATTGAGTGTATTGAGATATAGGTGAGATGCAGTTAGATTTGGTTGCTTCGGAGAGGCGGGGTGGTATATTTGGTGGACTTTGAGGTTGTGTTGTGATATTGTCTGAGTTTGATAATTGGGGATGTTGGGGTATTTGGTGGTTGATTGGAGTTGAATGTTCTTGAGTGTTGGAATCATTGTAAGATAGTGTGTTAGAGGTTGTGTTAGGGTTGTGTTTTTGTGAATTCTCTACGTAACTTGAGGTAATTTTGTTGGTTAGTGTCGGAGCTTTTGTTATTTGGGTTGTTGGAGTAATTTCAGTTAGAGTTGTGGCCTGTGCCAATGAGGATGGTTTCGGTTGGATTGAATTATTAACAACTGTGGCATATGTTTGAGCTGAGGGGGTTTCTGGATTTAGATCTCTGTAAACTTGCTTAGCTTCAAATATTGAACATTTTTTAGTAGTTTTTATTTTTAGGATTTCTTTAGCTTTAAGAAAGCTTTTACAAGATTTTGAAGAGGCGGGGTGTTCTTCGGAACAGTTTGCACACAGTGTGCGCGTGCATGTGTGGGGTGCTGCTGGTGGAAGATTGCAGTTTACGCAAGATGGCGGGTTTGGACACCTTTTAGCCGTATGGCCTAAGAGTTGACATGTTTTGCACCGCATGGGATTAGGGAAAAATTCCGCAACTTTGCAATTGTACCAACCTATATTGACAGTACTCGGTGGACGGAAGATGTCAAAGGTAAAAAGAATGAGACCAGTTGGAGTTTGTTTGTCATCTATTTTTTTTGTGAATTTATAGACATCTGTTACGCCTTGCGTTTTCATCTCTTTGACAATTTCATCCTCGGGCACGTTTACCAGATAGGGAGCGTAAACTGTACCTTTAGAGGAATTGAGGTTCGAATGGAGAGACACGTTTATTGGGCAGAGGTTTGAAAGTGTTTTTTTTAAGAGGAAGATGTCAGCTATTTTTTTGGATTTGACCAAAATTAAAAGATTGCCATCGCGGAGTTGGGTTATGTATTCATAACCCGTGCTGATACCATCTATTGCTTTTTTTAGTAGGAACACACTGAATGAGGATAATTTTTTTTCACTGTCTGTCGAAGATACAACTATAAATTTAGGGTTAGCATTAGCACATGTTGAGAAGGTGGGGATTGAGGGGATAAGGTCTATGTTTGTGTAATTGGGTTTTCTTTTTTTTTAGATATAGGTTCGGCATACGCGTCTATTTCTAGAGTGCTAAACCGATTACCCGAAAGCACATGTGGCCCGTGGGCCATTTTTGCACAGTTCTTATATCTAACTAGGTTGTGATTTGCACTTTCTAACGGAGAAGAGAAAATCAAGAAGGAAAGAAAAAAAACGATGCTATTGAAATAGCGGAATAAGTACACACGAGAACAAGCGAGAAATACACCAGAGAGGAGCGATGCTGTCAGCTTGGAGGTTAGTCGGTGACTGTGAAACCATCGATTAAATGTTCACACTCCGACCGATTTTAGAACAATCCCGGGAATTCCAGATCGATACACACTACCTTTTTATCGATTTTAAGCTCGCATATGATAGCGTGAAAAGGGATGAATTATACAGATCCATGTCATGTCTCGGCATCCCGATGACGATGAAGAAACCTCGCTGCTCCGTCAAAATTGGTAAGAACACCATCGATTCCTTTGATGTTGAGAAAGGATAGAGGCAAGGCGACGCGTTATCATCGTTCTTGAAGCAATTGTTCGCAACGCACATGTCAACACCAGCTGGAAGAATATTTTTATCTTGAATTAGCAAACATATTAGCAGAGTCAATCTTTTGAAAATCACCAGAGATTCTGTATAAATATAAAAAAAAATATGTAAAATATAATTAAATTTAGGTGCCAAGAGTTGATTAATTAATTTTTCGATAGTTTGAATTACCTATTTTTTTTTTGTTTTATAATCGACGAGCACTCAAGGGGTTATTACTACCCTTAACATGTAAACACAGTGCGAGCGTTAGGAAAATAGGATAGGGTTTAAAAGGAGATGTCGATGCACATTGGTTTTGAATTTCTGAATATCATAATAAGAGGGAAAAATAGAGTAAGGTATAACATTCCACATTCGTGTTGTGCGGCTAAAAAAAGAATCCCTGTACTTTACAGTACGTCCGAAATTGGGCTCAAGGGTAAACTGATGGGCATTCCTAGAAGCGCGAGTATTGCGGTTAAATTGTTTAAGGGGAGGAATGCAACTAGCTATTTCACTGGAACACTGTTTGTAAACGTAGCGATAAAATAAGACAAGACATGAAACATTACGTCGGTGCTCTAGAGATTGAATGTTTGCGTTATGGTTTTATCACCTATCATTTTTAAAGCTTTTTTTGGATACTATCCAAAAGACTCAAGTAAGTTGGAGGAGCACCTACCCAGATATGCGAATTATACTCAAGCTTTGGACGGATGTACGCCTTATAGATCGTAGCCATATCAGAAGGGGAGAAAAATTTCTTGCATCTTCTTAGGAATCCCAAACATTTTGCACCGTTTTTGGCGACGTCGAATATGTGATCATTCCACAAAAGGTGGTCATTGATACACAAACCGAGAACCGAAAGCTAAGCGGCAGGAAAGGATAGCGGCATGGGGTGTGGGTTTCGCTCTAACGACAAAAGACAGCATTGAGTTTTTGAAACATTGAATTCTACACGGTTTCTTATTCCCCAATGGGCAATGCTGTCAAGATCAGAATTCAATGAGCTAATCATACGCTGCCGTTGAAGTTCCACATCCAAAGAACAGGGATGTTAATCTAGAATCGAACATGAAAAGCTGAGGGTACTGTCGTCAGCAAAACAGTTTAATGGATTAGAAGTTTCAGACAAGAGATCGTTTATGAATATAAGGAAGATAGTCGGAGACAAAACGGAGCCCTGGGGCACACCAGCATTTACTTTATGAATTTAAGACTTGAAACCATCCAATACGACTTGTATTGAACGGTCCGAAAGGTAATTTCTAATTCAACGAAGAAGAGATTCATCAATACCAAATGCATGCATTTTCGATAAGAGAGCTTGATGCCAAACTCTATCAAACGCTTTGGAAATATCAAGTGCAATAATCTTACTTTCTCCAAAACGATGTAAAGATTTGTGCCACTGTTCGGTGAGATATACCATCAGATCACCAGTGGACCTATTGCGTAGCCGTACTGCCGGTCATTAAGAAGATTTCGTTCCTCGAGATATTTCTTGAGCTGGAAATTAATCAGCGTTTCCATGACCTTGGAAAGAAGGGACGTAAGTGCAATTGGTCGATAGTTAGAGGCTGAAGAAGATACGCCTTTTTTAGGGACAGGCTGGACAAATGCTGTTTTCCATCCACTCGGAAAGAGTCCAGTAGAGAAGGACAGATGGAAAAGCTTACGCAGTGGTTTTGCCAGCGTTAAAGAACACCTCTTCAGAACAATGGGAGGGATACTATCCGGGCCAGCGGATTTGTGAATGTCGAGATCTTTCAGAACTCTAGCAACTGCACGAGTGCAAAAGAAGATTTTTCCCATAAAATCATTTACGTTCTCAAGTACAGGAGGAGTCTTTCTAGCTTGTTGAAACTTTTTCCGGATTTCCTCAGTAGGGTTGGCTTTATAACATCGGAAGCTTACTTCTCTGACTCTCATAACCTCTTTACAGCTCGAATCAAACCATGAGTTTTCTTTGGGTTTAATAGATTTCACCCTATTCGGGATAAAATTTCTCATTCCACAAAGAATTAAATTTGTAATCGTATCTGCGCTGGAGTCTACGTCACTATCGAGGAAGCATAGTGACCAGTTAAAGATACTGAAGAATCCGTTGAGACCGTCCCAGTTGGCTTTCTCGTATTGGCAAACGGTTCTCGTTGGTACTTTCTCCTTAACTGAGTTTTGTTGGCACGAGAAATTTGCAGATATGACACAATGGTCTGATGTGCCTAGAGGCGGTAATACACTTACAGTATATTTATCAGTGTTAGAGGTAAGAGACAAGTCTAGAGTGTTCGCAGATTGACCTGCAACGTCAGGGATTCGAGTTGGCTCAACGAGCTGAGTAAGATGGTTTTACTCAGCAAAGATCTCAAAATACCTTCCTTCGGGTGTTGTCTGGCCAGAAAAGCGGAGCCAACTAGAATTGTGTACATTGAAATCGCCCGCAATGACGATTTCAGTGTGAGGATTATGGGAAACAATTCTTTGGATGGAGTCAGGCAGCTCACCAAATTCGTGAGAAGTTGAATTTCTGTCCAGGTTTGGACTCTTATAAATGAAGCATGTATGAATAATGTGCTTGTTTACCGTGAATTTCAACCATAGAAAATTAAAGTTTGTGTTAACACACGCACCATATTGAGGTTGGATCTGGTAAGCAACGTCGTTTCTTACATACACAACGAGGCCATGATGAGAAAAGAATAAAGACACTAAATGATACCCTTGTAGATTAAATTCCGAATAGTCAGTATTTTCACCCACCTGAGTCTCACTCAGTGCCAATATAGCTGGTCTGTTAATTACAAAATGAATGTTTGCAGCACAGAAATTCTTCCTTAACCCACGGATGTTGGAATAATCCACCCTAAAATTACCTCTCATTAAAAAAATTCAGAAAACTTACCTTAAAACCAAATCAGACAATTAATCTATGTAAATAAACAGAATTAGGGCCCAATTTAGCTCTTCAATACATATTACCACTAGTGTTATACCACAGTGACAATATACATCGATCCACCCCTGGATCCCTAAATCAGTATGCTACAATACATCTGATATTAATTTAGCTCTCTCATTGAATCATTATGTGAAAGCTTGCCACATAACGTATTCAATGCTTAAGCTAAAGCAACTGCGTGTGAAAGGGAAGGGAAAGATTATGGATTTACCACTCGTTTTTTTTTCCACTGCACATTACACTACGCACATTAGCTGTTTTTTTTTTTTTTTTTTGGTAGTTGTTGTTATTGTTGATGAATATTATTTCTTACGCGGCGCAAATATTGTTTGATTTGTTTTTTATAGAATTTATTATTTGGTAGGATTTTTTATTTATTGGGGGTATTAAAATTTAATAATAATTAAAGGATTTGTGTAATTATTATGTTATTATAAACTGGCAACAGAGATACACTATCGACAACATTATTGCACAACAAGAAATAAATAAATTAAACTTTCACAAGACACACGAAGTTAATGTGCATGCGATGGTATGCAGATCGGCACCTGTATATATTTCCATTAAATTGCCAGTAGGTTTATTAGATACACACATTGTGTTGCCATGGAAATCATGGTGATGATGGACTACTTTGTCAAAGTTGGCACCAACACCAACGTACGCTTGCTTACGGTTTAAGACAAAGTGATGAATTGTCATGCATCCTCTAATATAGTTACATAATAATAAAAAAATGAAATATTTGGTTCTTGCCTTTTTTTCAGTCATCTTTTTCTCGATCAGTCGACTTGTGCTTCAACTCATGTTCCATCTGTCAAATTAATGAATTTTTTGATGAAATGTTGACACTTGTTGAGAATTAATCGGATAGACGTTGAAAACGGTGTATGGAAGCACTGTTTTTATTTCAGCTTAATTCTTAAATCCCCAGTTTAACCCGGGAACCAACCCTACAGGTCGCGTTAGGTTGGTACCAGTTGTAACGGCAGTCTGCGTTGAAACCTTTGAATTTTTTTTTTTTTTCTTGTACCTTCTTCAAGGAAAATACAGAAAATGAAGTTTAATATGTTTTGTTTACACATCCTCCCACTGTTACATTTTGTTTGTATTTTTTGTTTCATCTCCCTTGTTATTGTAATAGCAAGTTAGATTAAAATCTCGAGTTATCGCAAGTAAAAAACAAATAAATAAATAAATCTGTAAATTACAAAATGTTGGACAGGTCTCAAGATTAATGTTTAAAATTAAAAATAAAAAAAAAATAAACTGACGACGTTGCATGAATAACCTTAATATACATATTTATATGTTATTTTATTTTTTTATTTTACAGTCCAAAAATGAAAGAATAGATAAGAGTTGCAAAGGAAGCAAAATAGCTGCATTTTTGCCGCAACGTCAATTATGGGGTTGGCACGGACAAGCATATCGTAAGGCGGGTTTAAAAGGTAGAGCAAGAAAACAATTTTATAAATCGATATCAAGAGGGAAAGAAACCATAACCGTTAGTGTAAGATAACCTAAAGTAAGAATTCGTATTAAAGATTTCGTTTGTATTAAGGTTGGTGAGTGTGCTGTTTTCCTTTCTACTGGAAGACCTGATCGACCATATATAGGTCGAATCGAAGCAATGTGGGAAACGACTTCTAGCAATAAAATTGTAAGAGTTAGGTGGTTCTATCATCCCGAAGAAACAACCGGATGCCCTACTCTGAAATATCCTGTAAGTATAATCTAAATTGGTTTACATGAATTTATAAATGGTTTTAAAGAAACAAATCTCCCATAGGGTGCATTATTTGACTCACCACATGCAGATGAAAACGATGTACAAACTATTTCCCATAGATGTGAAGTCGTTGAATTTTCAGTGTTCTGTAGGAAGTTTGGTTCAGATTCTACGCACTATCAAATATATGATAATAATGATACATACTACCTGTCAGGTTACTATAATCCAAGGTCACAAGTACTTAAAATGCAACCAGATGTTACAACATTAGATGATACCAGTAAATAATGTATTTTTGATCAAAACTATAATTCAACAATTCATTGTGATAGAAAGTGTTTTTTTTATTTTCATCATTGAATTTTTTGATAAAGAAAGTGAAGCTAATTTTAAATGAAATTTTTGTTTCCATTGCAATATTTTTTACAATTTTTAATTTATTTTTAATAAACAGGTTTATATATGGTAGGGCTTTCCATGTATAATTTCTAGAATTATTTTATGATAAAAATATGAAGGTATTATTTGTTTGCACATACGCATATACGCTTACCAATAAAATGCACAAGAAAATGCGATCGTGACGCCCGCCGCCGCTTAAAAGAATAATAACTATTACATGAGTTTTGTGGATCCTCAATAATTCTTAAATTATAATTTTTTCAAAGTCCCCATCCCCAACCTTCCAAATTATCTTATTACACTAATCTTCATTTACAATAAAACAAAATTTAAAAAATATTGTAATGTTATTTTGAGTTTGAAATTAATTTCTATCCACACATACCTATAAATTGATTTAAAAATAAAATAAAAGAACTGAATTCTGGCTGTCAAAATAAGTTACATTTCTTTGATGTAAATGTTGCCGTTTTTCTTACTCTCTCTATAGGGCAAGTATTGGTTGCGTGTCAAAAATCAATTTTTTGGAGTTCTCCATTTTTTTGTTGACACGAAACAAACCAATACTTGCCGTAGTCAGCAGTAGCGGATCTAGGATTTGGCTATGGGGGGGGGGGGCTTGGAGTTTGGAGATCCAGTTTGAGATCTTAAATTTGCTGGTCCTAAGATACATTTTATAATTTATAACAAATAATAGAGAGTTGAGGTTTAATGCATGACCGTACCAACTTCAGCCGAACTACACTTCACGACAACGCGGCAAAACATTATTTTGTATGAAATTTTAGGAGCTATATCGCACGTCATCGTCTGGAAGGGCTATTATAGCCCTTCCAGACTACCCCACTTTGTATTAATACATGTCAAATTGAAAGTGGGAAAGAATTCCATGCGACTGCCAAATTTGTGGTAAAGAAATGGCTTTTCATATTTTGCTTCCACACTTGCCTGTATTAATACATTACCTTAACCTTAAAAAAAGTGTGATAGAATGTGGGATAGAATTAGAACCATTCCTAAAATTCTTCTTGTATTAAAACATGTCAAATCGTGTGGGATAGAATGTCGGGTTGTGTAGGCTGGGCTGCCATATTTTGTTTCCACACTATTCTACATGATTTGTTTCCCACTTTTTTGACATGTATTAATACACAGTAGGCTAGTGTGGAAGGCCTTTAAGCGGCAACTGAACTTCATACGAATTCGTGTGAAGTTTAGTTCCGATGCAGTGCAGTCCCGGCGAGTGCGGTCTAACTTTTAAGGTTCAAGTATTTTTTTTTTGTGGAAAAGATATATGGAGATGCATGTGTAGTTATAAAAAAGACAATGAATTTTGACATTTCCACGCCGTATAAATTTTATTTTACAGATAATATTGTCATAACGTGCTGAAAAGGTTTTCTAACAAATTCAATAAACCGTTTTTTTTACTACAGCAATTTAAAAAGAAGCTGTTAAATGTCATTTATCTGGAATATCTCGAAAACGGAATAACATATTCACTTCAGACTTATTTTAATTTACACATAATTACACAATACCAAATTGGTAAATATTAAAAAAAAAAAATTCAACCGACACTTTTTTTTGAAACTAAGAATATAACAGTTGAAAAATAATTTTCGTCTCAAATATTTCAAGAACAAAAAATGATTCCGAACCCAGTCTATTTTTTGTACATATAATGACGTAGTAAACAACTGATAATTAAAAAAAAAATTCAATAAACAGTTTTTTTTTACAGCAAAAAAACTGGAACAAAAACTATTAAAAATTCTTAACAAATGTTTTTCAACTCAAATATTTTGAAAAACAAACAATGATAGTGATTTCAAATTTCTACCAAAAATAAATACCTGTACCATCTTAATGTTGTGTAATTTTGAGATTTTTAAAACCACCCTTTAAAAAGCTAAAAATTAAAATGTTGCAAGAAAACACTTTTTAAAAATGTTTTAATTAGAAAAATTCTTACACTCAAAATCGCTACAAAATCAAAATTTTGCATATGACACTTAATTTGCCTTTTTATATTCTTTGAAACCATGTTTTTTTTTTTTTTTAAGTACACTCCCCTGATTTTTGGTATTTTTTTAGTCAATAGTCTGTGTTGAAATAATTGGCTTAAATAATTAATACCTCCATACCGAAAAGAGTTAGGAAAAAAGTTTTATATGTAAGATTCTTAGAATTTTGTAAGCTATTTACAAAAAATAGGTATATAAAAATTTTACTATTATAAATAGCTAAAGTACAAAATATAGGTAATGTCACATTTTGCCCTGTATCTTTATATACCTACCTATATACTGATTATCTTTTAAATATATAATTATGTATATAATATACACTACCACCCACCACTTAAGTAACTATGTACGTTATGTATATGGTTTTCAAGTGCACCAATGGGAAGTTACTAGTGTGGGTCAACCCCAGACTCATCTTTTTTTTTTCTTAATTTTGTGAAAAATTGTATTTTATTAAATACTAAGAGTTGTCATACCAAATTTTATTTTAAAAAATATTCAAGATCTTTTATATATAAAAAAATTAATTTAAAAAAAAACCGGTCTAACGATGTTTGAATTTTTTTTTATTAATTCGTATTTATTAAGCAAATCAGATGGCATACTTTTTTTTTGAGCTCTATCTATTTAAGCTATTAAAATAACTAATTTATAATAATTCATAGTAATTATTTATATTCTAAATTGTTTTTGCTCGGCAAAAATCCTCGTATCAAACCCTCCTAGTGGGTGCCGGGCGGTAATGATCACCACAGCTAATCTTGTGCGATGTCAAGATGGGGATCAGCTAAGGTCAGGTCGAATTGTTGTAGTGTTCCTTTACTTCTCAATAGTTCAACTCTCAGCAATTCGATTTGACCATAGATACGGGGTCCCTAATTTGCAGTGGTGGTGTGAGCGTTTTCATAATCCGTGCCGAAGAAATGGAAGGCTGGGGGGGTAAACCAGTCTCTAACGAGCTCTTTTTTTTGGGTCGCCTTGGCAGGGTGCGTCATATTCTTTGCCTTACCGCGGTATGTCGGCTCTGCCGGGGCTGACCTTGAGTGAGGGTCCCTATCCTGGTTTCGACTCTAGTGAGGTGCTCAGGGGATATAGGGTAATTAAGTGTGAGGACGGGTTCTCTAGGGTTTTTCCTTAGTAAAAGCGTTGCTAAGATCAGCAATGACTGGGAGGGCTTGAAGCTCAAGCTTATCCCAGCTAACGATATCCCTAGACAACCAATGGCTCGCATTTGGTTGCCCCTCATGGGCATCAAGCCGAGCGGACAAGAGCTGATCCGCGGACTTCAGAGGCTAAATCCGGTGGTTCTTATGCATGACTGGGCTATCATTAAGGCAGAGGAACCGCAGAAGAACAGCGGATCTTATCTTCTGAGGATCAGCGAAGAAAGCCGGGGAGCTCTCGAGAAGGCCGATTTCAAGCAGTAGTTTGGCATACGTATAATCCGCATTAAAATCTTGCATAGTCAGGGAGAAGACCCCGACAAAGCTGATGACAAAGTTGAGATCGACGAAGTTGTTGGTGATGTCGTTGTCCCTAGCGAGCCGCCGGGCCCTGACTGTTCAGGCTGCTCACAAAAATAAAAACGCGCTGCGAGTCGTACAGATTAATCTGAAGCACTCTAAATGTGCCTCGGATAATCTGCGGGTTTTCCTGAGGGAGGAAAACGTCGACGTAGCGGTCATTCAAGAACCATGGGTGAATGGACTCAGAGTAAGAGGCCTCCAAGATCACCAATACGACCTGTTTTATAAAATCGCAAGCCCAGACCAAGGTAAGCCTAGAACTTGTATTTTGGCTAAAAAACACTTAAAAGCTTTTTTGTGTCCAAATCTTAGCACTCCTGATCTAACAGTTGTAAGGTTGGAGGATAAAAATGCAGACGGCTTATTGTTGGCCTCGGCGTACTTGGCCCATGACAGGCAGTCACCGCCAGAAGAGTTGCGAACCCTTACAAATGAAGCTAAAGCCAAAGGGACTAACCTTGTGATTGGTAATGATGCTAATGCACGACATACCCTATGGGGTAGTTCAGAGATCAATGAACGAGGTGAGTCTCTTTTTGATTTTATTATTGAAAATAACCTGACGGTCTACAACAGAGGTTGCACTCCCACCTTTGTATTTCCGAGCTCGGATAATCATGAAGGCTGGGAGGACGTACTGGATGTTACGATCGTAAATAACAAAATGAATCTAATAGTAGAAAACTGGAGGGTATCCCTTCTGAAATCTTTTTCGGACCATAGATGGATACTCTTCAGCATTAATTTCAAAACCGAAAATAAATCCCCTTATAGAAATCCCATAAGAATAGACTGGAAGAAATTCAGTCAAGTTGTAAAATCTAAACTGGGCAATATACCGAACCTAAGTCCAGACTCGGTGATAGATCTTGAGTCAAAGGTGAAATCCTTTGAGGCATCAATGAGCACTGCTTTTAAGGTCTCCTGTCCAATAAAATATAGCCGTAAATCACTACCCCCTTCGTGGAATGAAGACCTATCTAATCTAAGGAAAATGACTAGAACAATCTTTAATATCTGCCACAAACATAAGTTTTATCAACCCTATAAAGACTGTCTCAAGGTTTACAAGCGAGCTCTCGAATCAGCCAAGCAACAAGGCTAGAGAGAATTCTGTCAGTTAATTGAAAATATAAAAGATTCCGCAAGGCTCGGTAAAATTCAATCTAAGGAACATTGCAATCCATCATTCTTGAAAAAGCCTGATGGTTCCTGGACAGTCTCTCCAGCTGAGTCTTTGAAGCTATTAATGACGACGCACTTCCCGGGCTGCGAGAACAGTAGGTTAGCGACGCTGGAACCTTGGGACATGTCTTCAGCTCGAGTAAAGCATATCAATACCGTTATAACAAAAGAAAAAATTGCCTGGGCAATTAATACATTCTCACCGTATAAGTTTTCAGGCCTGGACGGCATACTAACAATTATGCTCCAGAAACTGCAAGAGATAGCAGTTCCCTGGCTGGAAACAATTTTTAAAGGGTGTTTATCTCTTAACTATGTTCCCGAGTCCTGGAGACATGTAAGAGTGGTTTTTATCCCGAAAGTCGGTAGGCGGGGGCATGAATCTGCGAAGGATTTCCGCCTGCATGAGGTAGTGCGCACTATTGAGAAAACTATAAACTATAAAGAATATACTCTTGCCACTTTCTTAGATGTTGAAGGGGCTTTCAACAACGTATCCCTTCTGAAATCCATTCTAGAGTCTTTAGTTGATTTTGGTGTAGAAGACTACATAAGGGAATGGATAATATCCATGCTCAGAGACAGACGGATTCAAGCTACGTTAGGTAATACAAACTCGACCAAACATGTAAGTAAAGGTACACCCCAGGGTGGGGTTCTGTCCCCTCTTCTATGGCTTTTAGTCACGAATAAAATTCTTGATATTAGTGTCAGGGAAGTTTACTCCTGTGTTAAGTGAGATCACGGAAATGGCATTAAGGAAGGTCAGCAACTGGGCCACGAGCTGTGGACTAGGAGTTAACCAAAGCAAAACTGAACTGATGCTATTTACTACCAAGACTAAGATACACCCCTTCACTCTACCCCGACTCAACGGCCAAACACTCACTCTCCTCTAAAGCTAAATATTTAGGTGTTATTCTCGACCCCAATATAAATTGGAAGTTGAACATTGAAGAAAGGGTCAAGAAGGCCTGTATAGCATTCTATGCCTGTAGTAAAACTTTTGGTAAAAAGTGGGGGCTTCAGTCGAAGATGATCCTGTGGACGTACACAGCCGTGGTACGACCGATCCTCACATACGGTTCGATTGTATGATGGCGTGCACTTAACAAAAAAAATAACATCTAAGGAAGGTTCAAAGAACTGCTAGCATTGGCACGACAGGGGCTATAAGATCCTGCCCCACTGATGCCTAAAGTGTTTTTCTCCACCTTCTACCACTTGATTTACATATTAAATATCTTGCAGCGCTTTAAGACTTTAAGAATCAAACTCTTGGTTTGCCAAGCCCTATGGTCACAGCAATATCACAGACTTGATTCCAATGGAAATTTTTTCGACTCCCACTGACTACTGCACCCCTACGATGAGTATCAGTAAGGATTTCAAAGTTAAATTTCCATCCAGTAGGGATTGGAATGATGGCGTCGTGACGAAGATTTCGACACAACTATCTTTACTGATGGCTCAAAGATGGAGTGTGGCGTTAGTGCAGGAATCTTCTCGAGTCTCTAAATGTATATAGTGACCATCCGTCCGGCATTTAGCGGGACAGTCCCGCATTTGACATTCCTGTCCCGCATTCTAAACTGTCCCTCATTTACAAATTTGTCCCGCAAAGACCTGAAAAATTAAAAAAATACAAAAATAATGCAAATGTATCTGCATGTTATGCACATTTAAAACTTGCTTATAGGACAATAATTTTCATTTTGTTCAGTGTTTTCTGTACAAGTACCTTCATAAGTATTTGATCTAAAAATGAGGAAATGAAGTACCTACCAATTATTAAAAAGAATTAATTGGAATATTTTGAATGATAAATCATTTATGGACGCAAGATGAGAGATCAAGCGGTAGGTTTATGTAATCAATTGTTCTGTTAAAAATATTTTTCGATAGGTATAATTCCTGCTCCTTTTTTATGAATACATACATTATAGCGAAGTTTTGCAAAAAATTCACACAACTGAAAAATATAATGAGGTAATCGACATGCGCAATATATTTAGAGATGTTTTTTTTTGTTTATTTTTTTTTTATGAAATATGTTCATGTTCACGAACTTTTAATTTGTGTGATACGTTTTAAATCGTATTGGCTTATTCAAATGTTCCTATGCATTAAAATTTAACCAAAAAAAACATGAAGAATATACTTATTTAAAGTTCAATTAAAAAATTAAAAAAAAGACACAATGTATTTAATAAAAAAAAGTTTGTTTTCAAAGTGTCCCGCTTTGTCTTCAAAAACTTATGGTCACTATTTAAATGTATCTAGGTCCTTTCGGCTACCTGACCTTGCTAGCGTCTTTCAAGCTGAATTGCTGGCAATCAGGGAAGCTTGCAAGTTACTAAAAGCAGATCCAAACCAAATCGTAATGCAGCCATTATTATAGACAGTCAAGCGGCTGTTAAAGCCATTAATTCAGCTACAGCATCCTCCAAACTAGTCCAGCAATGCCGGAATGAGCTTGCGGGTCTGAACACCGACCTCAATGTCACTCTTATCTGGGTCCCGGGTCACAGTGGCATTGTGGGCAATGAACGGGCTGACGAGCTGGCCAGGCAAGGTTCAGCCCTTCATGGCTCACTTTCGGAAAGAGTCAACATTCCGCTTGGAGTTATGAAGGGCAACATTCTCTCAATTTATCTTACTAAAGCAAACCGTAGGTGGAGCAGTTTATCAAATTGTATTATATCTAGGAAGATTTGGCCCACCTATGATAAGAACCGAACAATTGATCTAATACGCAGACCCAGGCAAGACATAGCCAGGGTAGTTGCAACCTGTAGCGGACACTGGCCAATAGGAGAGCATGCAGCGAAGCTGGGCATACCTCACAATACTGACTGTCGGAGCTGTGAGGACCAGTAGGAAAAGGAAACAGTAGTTCATTTCCTCTGCAAATGCCCCGCTCTGGCCAAAGCGACATTAACCAACTTTCTGAAACGAAGATCAAAGACTTGATTTCTGTTCTCAACGCGACGAAATGGCTCTTGGACAAATTTCGGCTACTTCTGCATTATACCTTCCGTCAATTCCCTTTGATCACAAGATAGTGGACTAGGGTTCTGGTGGGGGTTTGTGGTGCACAGCGGCTGGATGATCATCCAATCAGATCAGTGGACGCTCCAGTGCCAGCCAACGAACTGCCTAGTGGGCTAACTGTGGATGGTGCGGGTGCTGATCTGGTTGAGTGAGTGATCCACTTTCTGATGATTGTGCTAAAAGCTACAACAAAGTCCTATTCTAAACCAAATAAAAAGGGACGATATCCTGAGGATATGCCCATATTTTCTCTCTTCAATTCCATCCACAGGTTCAAACGAGTTATGGTATCAAAACGGCGCACTTCAGCGCTAATTGGGCTATGGGCTAGACTGCCCGTGGCCGCCATTTCTACCTACCTACCTACCTAAAATTGTTTTTAAAACTTTTTTAATGACATCTTAATCTTATAAAACCACTATATATGAACATTGTCAATTTAAAGCTACGTTCAAGTTATTAGCTACGAGAGCAAGTTTGTGCGATCCAGTCTTCTAATGTCTATGTATATTCTTCAAGAAAAAATGTCGTACTGCAACGAGAAAATCTACAATAAAATATATTTTTTTCACTATTTTGCGGTATTTTAAAATACTTTGCTTCAGAACCGTCTTTTTCCGTTCTTATACTTCCGCATACTAAACACTTAAAATAGTGTTTACCCATTTTTATTTTTCACATTTAATTCACTGCATGTGGTACACCCTATATATTTCTCACTAATGAGGTTTGCACATGTGATAAGAATTCAACCCAGACCACCTTTAAAAACACATTATGAAAAAATTTAAAAATAATACCAACTACTACTACAATCACCTAAAAAGTAAAAACACGTTTGCTAATACGTAACCAAAAATGGATTCGTTCGATTTTTTTGAGAATAAAAGATAAATTTCAAATGATAATTTTAATATTCAAGAATGAAATATAAATTTTAAATTCGTTAATAAGGCCTAATTTACAAAACAAAAATCCAATCTGAAAAAATGAAACCTGTTTTACGAAAAGAAGAACCTGGTCACACGAAGAAAGAGTACGGCACAGAAAAAAAAAATACACATACAAGCAATCAACCTGGACCGCCTTTAAAAAACCATTATGAAAAAATGATGCATTTATATATCTTACGAATGAGTTTACATGTGTAGTGCTAGGAAAACATATTGGAGCGTATTCATAGTCATTTTAGACCTGGGTCTAAGTTAAACATAGCTTTGGTTGAATTTTCGGACGTTGATTCTATTTTTTTAAGTTTATAAAGTTTATAATTTAAAAATATTTGAAGCTATTTGTGTAGTTTACCAAGCAAATTATATTATAAAAATATAAAACCAACAATTTGTAATTAAAATCGGTCTGTATTCATTGAGCCAAAATTGTCTTAAACTGTAGTTTAGTTTAACCTGGGTCTACTTGCGACTATGAATATGCCCCATTGTGTATCTTTTTTACATTCGTAAGGATTAAAATTAATAGTATTTTATTTAATAGTTTCTCACACCTATTGTTTGTTTTAGTTTTTATTTGTGATAGTTGGAATTGGATATGTGTAGAGAGTGTTCCTACTCATTATATATATATAATATGGAGTGCTCGTTCCTATCCCTAATGCATTGTAGTTCTTGAGCTTGTGATAGGGGGCGTGATTTCAATATAGAGAGGGTATTTTGACAGATCGCCTGGCAGCGTCATGGCTGACTGACTCATTATAATATTTCTTAAGTCAATTTTTTTTTAATTACCTTTGCGATTTTATATTGTATGGAGAAATGTTCACCGCACAGAACTATTTAGCATTTAAAACTCAAATGTTTGAGAAAATTCGCTACAGTTTGCCATTCGATGCGGGTATAACTCAAAACTTGTTAAAATGTAAGGAGGATTACTATATGCTTGGGACAGTGCCGATTCCAATATTTTGGTTATAAGTTGCAGATTAGCACATCTTAAGGGATTCGCATGCTGTGGAAATAGTAAAGAACCCACAACGGCCCCAAGGTATAGAAGACAATGACTCCGGACTCCCGATCGTATAGCAAGGAGACGAACAATTCAAAATCTTGAGAAAGCCAAACAATCTCGCAGACAAATTGGAACTCTGGATGTGGCGTTTAAAAAGCATTTTTTTAAATTAACCGCAGATGAGAATAATCCAGGTATGCAGAGGTGTTTTTTAAAAATCAAGATGCATTTTAACTTGTTTCTATTTTCAGCAACACCAATATTCACCCGACGAATGACGTTGCGAAGAGTATGTTATAGATGAAGAGGATGGAAACTCAGTGAGATTAACGACACGAAACCCACAAGTCTCATGGGGAACTAATAATAATATATCAAATAATAGATTGTAAAAAAAAAGAAGAGCGTTCTCGTATGTAGATTACAAACAAAAAAAACACTTAAAAGGAAAAAACTTACTATCGTACATAAGTGTTTTTAAATGTTTTTTTTTTATTGTTTCGGTTTAAATGTTTTGAATGTTGAAAACAAAAGAAAAATGTTTGTTAAGTGTAAATATAATTACAAAAATTAATGATAGTAATTCTTATCTACTGCCTAATTTCGTTAGTCAAAAACTTTATGAGATTTGTTTTTATAAAAAATAAAAGAAAAGAATATTATGGAGTGTGTTTTAATTAATAAGAACTGTTTACCAGTGGGTTATATTTTGCTTTTTCGTACACCAAATTGCTCCTGAATCCAACATCTCTAGTTGAATCTAATTAATTATAGACGGAAGAATTATTTCCACGGAAAACACATCAAGTCAATTATTTATAGAACATATTCAATTGAATCAATTATTCAATTTAGTTTTTTCTTCCTAAAGCTGATATAAAACACAAAACATCTAATAAATCATTGGCCCTAAGTAATAAACGAATTTCGAGTCGAATCTACCTTAGGGGCCAGTTATAGCTATCATTGAAAATCATCATTTAAAATATTAATTGTCAATTTTGAGAGATTTTGAAGAAAAAATAAATGATTATTTTGATGCCAAAGTAAAGCTAATTGACTTAATATTTATTTCTAGGTAAAACGAAATTCAATATGGCACAACTTTTCTCATAAAATGACTTTAAATTTTTCAATGATGAACTACCTTACCAATGATCATTGAAAAAATTAAAAGTTACGTTATGGGGAAGATATGGGTCAAAATAAATTTTTTTGAAGGAGAAATAATTTTGAAGTCGTAATATTTCTGCATTAAAATATTCAATGATTAGACTTTCGAAGGATCTAAAAATCAACAACTAACTTTTTCAACGCTGGTTATCAATGATAGCTATAACTGGGCCCTTAGATTCTTTTTTTTTTTTTTGTATGGAATACACTCGACTTTAGGATAAATTCAACTCAAAATTCGTTTATTACTAAGGGCCATTATGTTTTCTTATTAAAATTGTGACTTATATAATGTTTTAACAAAATACATAGGAAATCCTTAAGAAAAAATACATAATGTATCCAGAGTAATTGTTACGTATGTAGGAACCTAACATTATATTTTAGACTTCAGTTGTAACTGTTGTTTCTAATAAAAAGTTATTAAAAACCTAGTAAACAATTTATTTTTGTGTTAAATATTTTATTTTTTGGGAACGTTAAATAAAAACGTGATCAATTTAAAAAAAAACTTGAAGTTTATTTTGTAAGCGACTGTTTTTCTGCTTACGGCAACGAGCAAGATCTTTCCTTGCGACACCTAAAATTAATTTCGCTTTTCTTGATCTCCCGCATTGTGGTGTATTTAGGTCCTTTAAATAACGAGGAAACTTTCGTTTTAGGGTTAACGTAGGTGTGTTCGGCTTACTTGGCAAAGATACTGTTGAGTAAAAAAATAAAGCAATTATATTTTCGGATTGTACAAGGTAGATATTTTTACAACCTTTGGTTTCGGAAAGCGTCTGGGTTTCAATATTTTCTTACACAACCATCGATAAAGTTCATGGTCCACCCACTTCAGTTTGGTTGTTCGGTATAATAGATGAGATACTGAGGAACATGGTTCTTCTAAATTTTCATTTCAAAGAATAGTGCTAAAAAGTTTGTAGGTACATATTAATTTTTAAAATTGGGAATGTTTACACTGTTACATGTTTACAACCATATTTTTGCCACAGAAACCAAAATATATTTTTCTTAAGTTTGCACTGAATTCGAATCTAAGATCAGACTTATTCCATCACGTCAGGTTTTGAGATATTCCCGTTAGAATATTAAAAAAAAAAAAAACAATTTTTACTATGAATCAGCACACCAAAACTATTTATTATGTTTTGAGCACAGATAAGCAATACCTAGATAGGAATCTTTCGTTCGTATCACCCCTCAAAACCCATTTGTTTACATTGTTGTTTTTGTAATTTCATTTCGTGTCGATGAATAGATGTGAACTGCAACAAGAATTTAACGCGGTGAATTTGATTTGTTTGACAGTTCATTTTTTTTTTTTTTCATAAATTTGCTGTGCGAAGATTTTTATTCCGGTGTTTGTGATTTTCATTAAAAAATAAATTAACAAAAAAATAATTGTTTCCCCAAGCACAATGCCCGCATGGCAAGCGGAACTTGAACGAGTCCTTGAATTTCAATGAAAAATCTTTTGGTGCTTTCATGTTTCTTTCTTCCAATTCGCCAAAAAGCTACTTGGGCAGACGATGCGCGATGAGAACTTCTTGTAGAACTCTGTCGCCTCCGAAGGGGCCCTGTTTGAGCAGAGTATAGCAAAGGGCAAAAGACCTAATTATGTTTATGAAATTTAAAAACATAATTTCAATTTTTTTCAGCTCTACAGCACAATAATTATAAACAAAATCTCGCCAACCAATAATAAGGGTCGAGAAATCAACAAAAATTAAATTCACCATGGCAAATTTGACAGCTACTATATTCTTAGTTTTAGGGTGACGAAACACTTAATATATGAAATTATTTTAATTTATACGTAAGGGGCTGGATTGCATCATGGTCAAATTCCAACGTTAATTTTTAGAAATTAATTTAAGGTCCCCCAAACCGATGCGTGGACAACATTTTTGTCAGTCATCGGGTTCATATGGAAAATCGCACCGCTTTCATTGTGGGTACCTACTCTCAATTATTTTCATGTAACTTAATTTTAAAAAGTGAATGTTTTGTTGTCGTGAGTGTTTCGCTCCGATTTAAGGCTCACCCAAACAAATGCGAAACATTCGTTGCGGCGAAGAAACAGTCGTCAGTCAAAATTAATTCCTATGTTTCTCCGCCGCGTTGGTGTGGGCACTCTCATTTATCACCATGTAAATAAATTTTGACTGACGAATGTTTCTTCGCCGCAACGAATGTTTCACATTGGTTTGGAAGAGCCTTCAACGTTGATTTGAAAGATCCTTTACACAATTTAAATTGTGTTGCAACAAAAATGGTCTCCTAAGCCGATGCGAAACATTTGGAATACCAACAAAACCTTCATCTGCCAGAATTAATTTGTATGGGGATAAAAGATAGCACCCACAATGGTGTGAATCTCATCTGTTCTTAATTGCCAAAAACTGCAATAAAGTCAATTCTGATTGAGGAAAAAACACAAAAGGCGTGTTTTATCACAAAAGCCATCCATAGTACAGTACGATTTTACAGGCATTACAAATACAACATCGCTAGTAGCTCTACAGCCAATAAGAAGTTATACTACGTTTTCTGTCAAAACAATTTTTGTATGTTTTCTTGCAAGAAGGTTTCTTTAGCGAACATTTTAAATTCTCACTTTTGTACTTTTTTGCAAAAGTAGGTAGGTATATGTAGTTAAACCTTAATGTAAGTTTCATTTCAACAAAAAAATCAAATCTGTGATAGAAAAATTTGATTTGTTTAGAAAAAAAGATCAAAAATCAAATCTTTCATATAGAAAATTTACACCGGCTACACGATTTTTTTGCGACTTCCTTACAACAAAAAAAATTAATCTGCAATCGTCGAAAGGAAATCGGCATACAAGAACCTAGCACATTTAAACAAACCCTTGGATTCTTAAATTATCCGCCATTTTGTTCACGAACCGAGGTGAAACTCGGATTTTTTTCACGTACACTAGTGCAAAAATCCGATTTTCACCACGGTCGTCTGCACGTACACTAGTGCAAAAATCCGATGTTCACCACGGCCATTTGACGTTTGAGCTTGTAGGCAAACCGAATTGACAGCCGTAGATTCCCATCTAGGTATTGCTTATCTGTGGTTTTGAGTTTTGTAACAAACAAATACATACTTTTTTGTGACCGGTGTTATTCAAAAGTAGGTAATTCTCTAATTGATTTTATAAAACCAATGGCACAGCTCCTGACCACAGATAAGCAATACCTAGATGGGAATCTACGGCTGTCAATTCGGTTTGCCTACAAGCTCAAACGTCAAATAGCCGTGGTGAACATCGGATTTTTGCACTAGTGTACGTGCAGACGACCGTGGTGAAAATCGGATTTTTGCACTAGTGTACCTGAAAAAAAAATCCGAGTTTCACCTCGGTTCCTGAACAAAATGGCGGATAATTTAAGAATCCAAGGGTTTGTTTAAATTTGCTAGGTTCTTGTATGCCGATTTCTTTTCGACGATTGCAGATTAATTTTTTTTGTTGTAAGGAAGTCGCAAAAAAAATCGTGTAGCCGGTGTAAATTTTCTATATGAAAGATTTGATTTTTGATCTTTTTTTCTAAACAAATCAAATTTTGCTATCACAGATTTGATTTTTTTGTTGAAATGAAACTTACATTAAGGTTTAACTACATATACCTACCTACTTTTGCAAAAAAGTACAAAAGTGAGAATTTAAAATGTTCGCTAAAGAAACCTTCTTGCAAGAAAACATACAAAAATTGTTTTGACAGAAAACGTAGTATAACTTCTTATTGGCTGTTGAGCTACTAGCGATGTTGTATTTGTAATGCCTGTAAAATCGTACTGTACTATGGATGGCTTTTGTGATAAAACACGCCTATTGTGTTTTTTCCTCAATCAGAATTGACTATTGCAGTTTTTGGCAATTAAGAACAGATGAGATTCACACCATTGTGGGTGCTTTCTTTTATCCCCATACAAATTAATTCTGGCAGATGAAGGTTTTGTTGGTCCCGATCTACATTGCCCGATATTTCCACGACGATTTTTCCAGAAATCGTGTGAAATGTACACACAGAACGATTTTTTCCATGAGATTTTTTCTTTGTCTTCTTCATTTTTTTATTTCTGTGCTCTTCATTTGCATTGATATTCACTCACACCATCAACCCAATGGCACACTGACATCGAACACACACAAAAAACTGGAAAGAGGGCGAAAGAGAACATAAACAGACTGGAAAAATCGTCTGAGTTTTGTGGTACAAACGATTTGATCTCTACCCCTCACTTTTCACTCCCTTCACCAACGAACAAAAGATCAGCACTGGAAAAATCGTTCAATGTAGACCGGGACTTGGTATTCCAAATGTTTCGCATCGGTTAGGAGACCATTTTTGTTGCAACACAATTTAAATTGTGTAAAGGATCTTTCAAATCAACGTTAAAGGCTCTTCCAAACCAATGCGAAACATTCGTTGCGGCGAAGAAACATTCGCATGTCAAAATGTATTTACATGGTGATAAATGAGAGTGCCCACACCAACGCGGCGGAGAAACATATGAATTTATTTTGACTGACGAATGTTTCTTCGCCGCAACGAATGTTTCGCATTGGTTTGGGTGAGCCTTAAATTGGAGCGAAACACTCACGACAACAAAACATTCACTTTTTAAAATTAAGTTACATGAAAATAATTGAGAGTAGGTACCCACAATGAAAGCGGTGCGATTTTCCATATGAACCCGATGACTGACAAAAATGTTGTCCACGCATCGGTTTGGGGGACCTTAAATTAATTTCTAAAAATTTACGTCTGAATTTGACCATGATGCAATCCAACCCCTTACGTATAAATTAAAATAATTTCATATATTAAGTGTGTCTGTACCCTAAAACTAAGAATATAGTAGCTGTCAAATTTGCCATGGTGAATTTAATTTTTGTTGATTTCTCGAACCTTATTATTGGTTGGCGAGATTTTTTTTATAATTATTGTGCTGTAGAGCTGAAAAAAATTGAAATTATGTTTTTAAATTTCATAAACATAATTAGGTCTTTTGCCCTTGCCAAACTCTGCTCAAACAGGGCCCCTTCGGAGGCGACAGAGTTCTACAAAAAGTTCTCATCGCGCATCGTCTGCCCAAGTAGCTTTTTGGCGAATTGGAAGAAAGAAACATGAAAGCACCAAAAGATTTTTCATTGAAATTCAAGGACTCGTTCAAGTTCCGCTTGCCATGCGGGCATTGTGCTTGGCGAAACAATTATTTTTTTGTTAATTTATTTTTTAATGAAAATCACGAACACCGGAATAAAAATCTTCACACAGCACATTTATGAAAAAAAAAAAATGAACTGTCAAACAAATCAAATTCACCGCGTTAAATTGTTGTTGCAGTTCACATCTATTCATCGACACGAAATGAAATTACAAAAACAACAATGTAAACAAATGGGTTTTGGGGGGTGATACGAACGAAAGATTCCTATCTAGGTATTGCTTATCTGTGCTCCTGACTTTAAAAGCAAACGTTGATAGTCAGTTATTCGCTCCAAGAAATCATTATTCCTAAAGTGCTTTATGCACACTTTGTGTAGTTTAGTATTAAAATCTTCTATTTTGCTGTTTGCTCGGGGTTATATATATAAAAAAAATGACAAATTAGCCTAATTATTTTTCTAATATTACGAGAATCGAGAAATCTTGGAATTGAGAACACCACATCCGCAACAACATAGGTACTCCTTTTTGTTCGTGCTTTTCACTGGATTGTTTTTTTTTTGGTTGGCCCGCTGTAATTATAAAAAAGAATGATAGTAAACGTTCACCATTATATTAGAAGACAATTTTGCTTGTTTTTGTATAGTTCGTTTTGGAGAAAAACTTCACTTACGGC
This sequence comes from Melangyna quadrimaculata, assembly GCA_949320155.1. Lineage (NCBI taxonomy): Eukaryota > Metazoa > Arthropoda > Insecta > Diptera > Syrphidae > Melangyna > Melangyna quadrimaculata. Next base: position 275,408,280 of record OX439483.1, read on the forward strand.
AGACATTTTCCGCGTGTATAAAAAATTATTGGAACTGCTTCTGGTCGCAGTTTAAACCAAATAATATATCTATAAACAAAATAATTTATCTATGATTAAAGCAGTATACCAGTTTTTGCCACTGATATATTAAAGGCGGATGCATGAAAGTGTAATGAACACAATCGATGACTTATTTTGCAGAAGGCAATCCATTGATTTTTTAAAATTTCATTTTTTGGGAAACTGCAAAAATAATAAGTTCGATGTAGGTATTGTATGAATTTTTTGCACAAAACTTACCAGAAAAGTGTGGTGAGCTTCCCACTTTCCCTGCCACAAATTATACATTCTCTCATAATAGAGAATTATTGTAAGAAAAATAATAAGCCCGAACACGTGAATTTTATTTTTGTTATCTTATTATATATTTATACAAAGAACTTTGAGTATATATAATATGGAGTGCTCGTAAAATAATTTATCTATGATGCGAACACTGGCTGCCAGGCTGTCAAAATACCCTCTCTGTATTGAAATCGCGCCCTCTATGATGGTTACGTTTTTGGAATGTAAACGAGCACTCCATATTATATATACTTAAAGGTTAAAATATGGGTTAAATTTTCTACCACGATTAAAATTTGACGTTTGGTTTGAGGGGGGATCAAATTTTGCTTTTTGCTGTGTGAATTGGGTTAAATGGGATTTATTAAAACATTATTGTGGCTAAAATTCCTTCAATATTTAAGAAATTTCCATACAATTTTTTTTTTTTTTTGTTTAAGTTAATTAATCTCTTTTGCAAAATCCGACTAAGGTGCCAGTTATAGCTATCATTGGAAATCATCATTGAAAATATTAATTCTCAATTTTGAGAGATTTTAAAGAAAAAATATGTGATTATTTTGACGCCAAAGTAAAGCTTATTGACTTAATATTTATTTCTAGGTAAACCAAAATTCAATTTTGCACAACTTCTCTCATGAAATGATTTTTAATTTTTCAATGATGAACTATCTTACCAATGATCATTGAAAAAATTAAAAGTTACGTTACGGGGAAGATATGGGTCAAAATGAATTTTTTTTGGAGAAGAAATAATTTTGAGGTCGTAAGCTATATTTCTGCATTAAAATATTCAATGATTAAACTTTCGAAGGGTCTCAAAATCAACAGCTCAATTTTTCAATGATGGTTTTCAATGATAGCTATAACTGGCCCCTAAGGTGCCAGTTATAGTTATCATTGGAAATCATCATTGAAAATATTAATTCTCAATTTTGAGAGATTTTAAAGAAAAAATATGTGATTATTTTGACGCCAAAGTAAAGCTTATTGACTTAATATTTATTTCTAGGTAAACCAAAATTCAATTTTGCACAACTTCTCTCATGAAATGATTTTTAATTTTTCAATGATGAACTATCTTACCAATGATCATTGAAAAAATTAAAAGTTACGTTACGGGGAAGATATGGGTCAAAATGAATTTTTTTTGGAGAAGAAATAATTTTGAGGTCGTAAGCTATATTTCTGCATTAAAATATTCAATGATTAAACTTTCGAAGGGTCTCAAAATCAGCAGCTCAATTTTTCAATGATGGTTTTCAATGATAGCTATAACTGGCCCCTAAAAGATATAAAGTGACGCGTAGGTGTTATGCTTGTGTGGGTGTGTACGTGTGTGTGAGTGCGTATGGGTTGATCGTGGATAGGTGGATCCCAGTAGGAAATATGCTCCTCAATGAAAAATTCATTGGTGAAATCCTATATGACGTATTCATGTAGGAGAGATTATGCATTGATTTCACTCACGAAAGGTAATGCAGCCGGTCACCAGTTTGCAATTTAAGTAGCATGTTGTGCTGTGCTCAAGAAAAAATGTAGAGAATAGACAACAACAAAAAAAACTTAAATGAATACACAAATGAATGCAATAATTTTTTCCTGCATCATTTCAGTGGCATGAGTTATTTAACTATAAAACCATACTTGATGATTCTACTGATGTAAAGTAATGCATAAGTTCATGAGTTCGTTGTGTAAATCCACTCTTCTGCTTACAAGAAGAAAAAAACAGAAAACGAGTAAGTTCCATATTTGATGAATCTACGCATGAAGGGTAATGCAGTAAGTCCATAAGTCCATTTGGTTCATTGATGAGGGTTGATTGCGAGAAATATATAAAACAAAACTTTTTCTGGAAAAATAAAATTCACAGTGTATTTATGCATTGATATTTATAAGATTAGGTTAACATAATATTTCCATTACATTTTTAAAATGTAATGGACTCTTTTTTAGGGAATCCCACAGTGATGAACAGTTTTCATTTTGTAATAAAATTACTGTGTTCATGAAATCATGAAATTCATCAATTTTTTTTTTTCAAGAAAGCATCACACCATAAGAACTATTTTGTTAAGGTTACCAAGGACGGAATTTATGAACTCGACGATTCCCCCAGCGCAGCGATTTCATGTATCCTTTTTCTTTGACGAAATCATCACATCTCAGGAATCAGTAATTTCAACCAAGAAAAAGAAGTTATGAATTCGACGATTCCACGAGCGCAGCGATTTCATATATCCTTTTTCATTGAATAAATCATCACATCTCAAGTATCAGTTTTTTCACCAAGAAACTGAACTCATGAATTTCATGATTCCATGTAATCGGTGATTTCATTACAAAATCTTCATCGAGAATGGGTACACCTACTTACCTCCTAGGCCAAGCCCATGTTAAATTCATTAAAGGAATCACCAGAAAATTCATTGATGATACTTCTTTTCCTTGAGGAAAAAGATATTTTTTCAGTAGCGATTTTTTGAATATTTGCTACTGGGACGCGTAGATGTACGTGTATGTGTGTGCATGATTCGAATGAAAAACTTATCTTCTTACTGGCGACAAATAGAGCCAGGCAACCGTCAGTAACGTTAAGCTTGTCTACTATAAGCTGTACGACAAGTGTTGCCAAAATATTCGGGGTACAGAGCCAGGTGACCAAACTAGTGTTCAGCCTGTCTACTGTGCGACGACGACGGCAAGCGGAAAGCAATCAGAAAATAAAATAAAAGACGAGTTACTCCAACGTCAGTTGTATGTTAACTGCTTTACTTTATTCGACAGAATGCCAATTGCAAGTCATTTGCTGCGACCTTTTATACTCTAGAAGCCGGCAGGACATTGCAATGTTTATGTTTTACAGATTGTGTTGTTCTTTATGTGTTTATGTTTTTGGTTGCTTGTGCGAATCATGATTTTATATAAACAAAAAGTTAGTGAAATAAAATTAATAAAGTTATAAAAGTAGGCAAAGTTAAATGTATTTATGTTATGTTTAGCATGAGTTTTATATATGATGACTGTTAAAAGAGTTAATAATTCGGCACGAAAAATGCAACAAAATCTCAGTTTTATTTATATTTTTAGGTTTTACATCGTTAATTTTATATTTTGAAACAACAAATCAAAATCTTTTCAAAATAATTCCCACTATGCTTAGTTTGTTGATTCACACTAATTTTCGCAAGCTGACAAATCAATCTATTTGTATTCAATTTGCAAAATCAACAACAATTTAAGGAAGTATTTTATATTATTTACTTTATATTTTTTCACCAAAAATTTCGGCAGCACGTCTGCAATTAAACAAATTATAATTCAATTATTAATAAATAATTTTAAAACAAAATAATTACACACCTCCATGCATTGTTCATGTTCGCATTTTTGACTTGACGTTTTGGAGCTCATCTTTCTTTTCGTTTATCGTTTACTCTATCTTGAGGAACGTTTATCGTTTATAGTCATAAATTAGGCCGTGTGTGAATTGGGTTGTTAAAATGTTGGTTAAATTTTCTATCTTGGTTAAATTTTGACACTACCGTGTTGAATAAAATGGGTTACAACTTATGACGTTTCTGAAGGTAGAGTAATTTATAATTTAAAGGAATTTTAGCCAAAATAGTCTTTTAATAAATCCCTTTTAACGCAATTCACACAGCAAAAAGCTAAAATTAATCCCACCTCAAATCAAACGTTAAATTTTAATCTTGGTAGAAAATTTAACCAACATTTTAACCCAATTGACACACGGCCTTACTCTATGTTGAGAAACGTCAAATTTTAACACATTTTAACCTGCTCTTCAGCTGCATAAATTTTAACCCATTTTATTCACCACGCTAGTGTCAAAATTTAACCAAGCGAGAAAATTTAACCAACATTTTAACCCAATTCACACACGGCCTTAGATATACTCTGATCATAATACACATACTAAGGTATTATCACGCAGCTTTTCAAATTTCAAAATGGATGCCCTTTGTGTAAGTACACAGTAAACAAAACAAATTTGTGTTGATTGTTTGAAATCCAATTTGTTTACTATTGATTTTGACAACAGGCGCAGAACTGAACAAAAATGAAAAAGCTATTAATATTACCTGTAATATATCTTGGATCATAATAACACTTTCTTGACATTGGCACAAGCAAAGAATTCAATTAAAACAAAACAATTTAAATTAAGAGCCGTTTTTTTTCGAAAATTATCCAAATCATCCCATGTGTGGTATATTTACTGTCTTTATTAACAAATATAATTATTTAGCTTTTAAGCACTTTTATATATCTTGCTTAGACACGTCTGGAAACTAGAATGGACGTTAAAATACAAATTTAAAACTAAGAGCAAGACCAACAACTTTTTGTCTCGCTTCTATGTCTCAGTTTCGGTGTTTCGCGCTCGGTGTGCGACACCTAGCTACGAAACTCTGAAACTTAAACATAAGGGGAATAACACATTATTGCGTGTATTAATAATTTTATACTACAACTCGGCCAATCTGACAATATGATCGACCACGATTAAATTAAACAAACAAGTCTTAAGTTATAAATGAGAGATAGCAGGTGTCGCCCTTAATAAATCGAACCTTCAGAGTCTCGATTCTTCAGAGTCGAATATTTCGAGACTCGACAATGCCATCATATGGCAGCTGTGTGACTTGACAACCTTCAATATCACGTATTACATATCTGTCATTAGGTAGAATCTTGTAAACAACATATGGGCCCCTGAATTTTGGAATCAATTCCTTATTTACACCGGTTGTTGTGTCTACATTTTTTATTACCACAAAATCACCCTCGTCGTATATACGTGCTGGGTTATTATGCTCTTCAAAATATTTAGCGTTATATTTTTGAAGCCTTTTCTCTTGACAATTCAAGATTTCTTTCCGGTTGACTTAATTGCTTATCATCAAGAAATTCTGTTAATTTGTCAATTATTGCCCCCCTTTGGTTAATACCGAATAACAATTGACTTGGTGTATTTTGAATAGCTCGATGTATAGTGTTATTTAGTCCAAATTCAATTTGTGTTAGAGTAACAACCCAATCTGAGTGCTCGATCGGTTCCGAAAGCTTAGCAAGCATACTAGTTAATACCCTATTGACTCGCTTTACTTGACCATTGGCTTATGGTGAATGAACTGCCACCTTAACATGGTCTATATTCTGGTCTATAACGAATGAACTAAACTCTAGTGATGTAAAACAGGTTCCCCTATCAGTAATTACTCTTGATGGCCTACTATAATACTCAAAATATTTTGTTAGTGCTGCACATACTTCTTTTGAGCTTGTAGATACAACTAGGTACAATTTAGTGTACTTTGTAAATGCATCTATCACCACTAAGATATGTTTTCTCTTTGACTTTATTGAAGGGAGAGGACCAAGATGATCCAAATGTATTGTATGAAATGGGATTGGCTCCTTAGGGATATTAAACAAATTACGTATATTAGATCGAAATGGTGCTGAGTGCATTATGCAACGGATAGAATTTTTAATGTATTTTTCAACTTTTTTTTGAACATTCGGAAACCAATAGTGACGGCCAATTTGATCAGAGCTTTTTGTTACACCTAAATGCCCAATTTTCTCATTGATTATTCTTATAACATTATTTTCCATTTCGGATGGGACATAAAATCGAAGTTTACCGTTTTTATTTTTTTTTTTTTTTTGAAGACAATACCATCCTGAACTAAAAACGAATTATTATCTTTTAAATATAGTTTGTTTTTCAATTCCAAAATCTTTACATCTCGATTTTGGGCCGCTCTGAGTTGAAAATCAACATCCTCAGAGTCAATAACAGATATAACATTACATCTGCTTAAAGCATCAACATGATTCATATTGGCACCACTACGATGTTTGACTTTATAGTCATAATCCTCCAGTTCCAAGGCCCATCGAGCAATTCTATGATTAACATTCTTTTTGTTCAGTGTCATTGTTAAAGAACTGCAATCAGTTACGATTGTAAAAGGTATGCCTTGCAAATAAACACGGAGCCGACGTAAAGCTGAAATTATGGCTAAAGTTTCCAATTCAAAACTATGGTATTTGGCCTCTTGTTCAGCAGTGCTTTTAGAGAAGAATGTCACCGGATGCAATTTATCATCGTCTTGCCGTTGAAGTAGAACTGCACCATACCCCAATGAACTTGCATCGCAATGCAGTTCCGTTTCTTTCCTTGAACTATAGATTGCTAACACAGGTGGAGATGTTAATCGTTCCTTTAGAGTCCGAAAAAAATCTTCGCATTGGGGAGTAAATATAAAAGTAGTTTCAGCTTTTAATAAATTATAAAGAGGTCTTGCTATTCTTGAAAACGATTCAACAAACTTACGAAAGTATGAGCAAAGTCCTAAAAATGAATGCAGTTTTTTTCTGTCTTTAGGCACAGGATATTGAGCAATCGCTCGAATATGGGAATCACTAGGTTGGATGCCGTGTTCCGTTACTTTAAATCCTAAGTAATCAAGTTTCGAATATGTATAACGACATTTTGATAAGTTAAGCTCTAAACCATTTTTTGCTACACAACATAAAATCTTAGTAAGTATCTCAAAATGTTCAGTAATAGTTTTACTAGCAATTAATATATCATCTAGGTATACAATATATCTCCTTTGTCTATAAATTGGCGAAAAATTTGAATTATGAATCTCTGAAAAACACTGGGCGCATTCTTAAGGCCGAAAGGCGTTTTAAGAAATTCCCATTGATCGTTCGGGGTTACAAAAGAAGTTAATTGTGTTGAATCTGCTGCTACCTTTACCTGATAAAACCCACTCTTAAGATCTAATAAGGTCATGACCTTCTTCCCCTCCAGGTATTCAATGCAATCCTCTATCAATGGTATTGGATGAGGATCTCTTATTACTGTATGTTTGTTTAATGCTCGATAGTCTATACACATTCTGGTTTCACCAGACTTTTTCTCAACCAAAACTATTGGTGCAGCATACGGAGAGCTACTTGGCTGAATAATTCGTTTTATTTCACTCACAGTACCTTTCTCTGAGATTGATAGCCCTCCTAGGAATATCAAATGTGAGTCTAATGTGCATTTCAAAATCCTTTGGTGAAACTAAAGATTTATCAAAATTCAAATAATTGTGAGATACTATATCATTAATGGTTTTCGAAATGTCTAAACTAAGATTTGGATCAATATCTATATAATCTTCTTTATCCGATATAATCTCAAAAGCATGGCAACCAAAGAAATCACTATTTATCTCAACATTATTATATTCTCTGTTTACAATCAAATGTATTCAACTCGTCTTTGAAGCAATCACTAAGTTCATTAGATTGATGTATCTTAAATTCAGCGGCCAGTACACTGCTTACCGAAACATCATTTATATTGTTCTTACAATTACTACACTCTGAAGGTTCGGTTTTTCATCAGAATAAGTGCACATATACAATTGGTTAGAAACAAGAGTTTTATTCGAACAAATTTCATTTTGACACTGCTCAGAATTTATATTAACTTTATTATAGTTCATATTAAGTCTTATATTAAAGATTTCAAGGAGATCACGACCAATAAGTAAGGGTATAGGAGTTACTCCATCTGGAATAACAATAAGGTAAACAAGTTTTAAAGTATCTTTTATATTAATATAATAATTAATCGTACCGCACGTTAAGAGTTTAATGTCTCCTAATCCTTTAAATCTTGAATAAGTTAATGATTCTTGAACGTAAATTTCTTCAGGCAGGATAGACTTTTGTATGAAACTAACCGGGCTACCGGTATCCAAAAGAAAACAACAATCGATAAATTTTGTGCACTTATTCTTATTTGTCATAAAGGCGACACAAACCATCTGAACAACATCCAAAATCTGAGTCAGCTCCTTGGTATCATCATGTAGTTCATCTCGGTTCACAGCTTCAACTCTGGTCTTCATAACATAAGGGCAATTTTTGTAAGTGTGCCCCTCGTCAGCACATTTAAAACAGGATCCAACTGGTCGTTGCTCTTTTGGGCATTTTACTGCTCACTCACTCACTCAGTTGACGATAGACCTGCTGTCTGCTCATCTTATGGTCGAATTCTTTAATGAGTGTTTGCTTCAAGGAATCCTAGTTGTCAACGTAGACCGTGCGTAACAACATTTTCGCAGTTCCCTGCATGAGACGACGTGCAGACAAATACTTGCATCAGTCATCGCATCCCAGCGAGTCGGTCACATCCTCGTTATCAAAAAGTTAGTGAAATAAAATTAATAAAGTTATAAAAGTAGGCAAAGTTAAATGTATTTATGTTATGTTTAGCATGAGTTTTATATATGATGACTGTTAAAAGAGTTAATAATTCGGCACGAAAAATGCAACAAAATCTCAGTTTTATTTATATTTTTAGGTTTTACATCGTTAATTTAATATTTTGAAACAACAAATCAAAATCTTTTCAAAATAATTCCCACTATGCTTAGTTTGTTGATTCACACTAATTTTCGCAAGCTGACAAATCAATCTATTTGTATTCAATTTGCAAAATCAACAACAATTTAAGGAAGTATTTTATATTATTTACTTTATATTTTTTTTCACCAAAAATTTCGGCAGCACGTCTGCAATTAAACAAATTATAATTCAATTATTAATAAATAATTTTAAAACAAAATAATTACACACCTCCATGCATTGTTCATGTTCGCATTTTTGACTTGACGTTTTGGAGCTCATCTTTCTTTTCGTTTATCGTTTACTCTATCTTGAGGAACGTTTATCGTTTATAGTCATAAATTAGGCCGTGTGTGAATTGCGTTGTTAAAATGTTGGTTAAATTTTCTATCTTGGTTAAATTTTGACACTACCGTGTTGAATAAAATGGGTTACAACTTATGACGTTTCTGAAGGTAGAGTAATTTATAATTTAAAGGAATTTTAGCCAAAATAGTCTTTTAATAAATCCCTTTTAACGCAATTCACACAGCAAAAAGCTAAAATTAATCCCACCTCAAATCAAACGTTAAATTTTAATCTTGGTAGAAAATTTAACCAACATTTTAACCCAATTGACACACGGCCTTACTCTATGTTGAGAAACGTCAAATTTTAACACATTTTAACCTGCTCTTCAGCTGCATAAATTTTAACCCATTTTATTCACCACGCTAGTGTCAAAATTTAACCAAGCGAGAAAATTTAACCAACATTTTAACCCAATTCACACACGGCCTTAGATATACTCTGATCATAATACACATACTAAGGTATTATCACGCAGCTTTTCAAATTTCAAAATGGATGCCCTTTGTGTAAGTACACAGTAAACAAAACAAATTTGTGTTGATTGTTTGAAATCCAATTTGTTTACTATTGATTTTGACAACAGGCGCAGAACTGAACAAAAATGAAAAAGCTATTAATATTACCTGTAATATATCTTGGATCATAATAACACTTTCTTGACATTGGCACAAGCAAAGAATTCAATTAAAACAAAACAATTTAAATTAAGAGCCGTTTTTTTTCGAAAATTATCCAAATCATCCCATGTGTGGTATATTTACTGTCTTTATTAACAAATATAATTATTTAGCTTTTAAGCACTTTTATATATCTTGCTTAGACACGTCTGGAAACTAGAATGGACGTTAAAATACAAATTTAAAACTAAGAGCAAGACCAACAACTTTTTGTCTCGCTTCTATGTCTCAGTTTCGGTGTTTCGCGCTCGGTGTGCGACACCTAGCTACGAAACTCTGAAACTTAAACATAAGGGGAATAACACATTATTGCGTGTATTAATAATTTTATACTACAACTCGGCCAATCTGACAATATGATCGACCACGATTAAATTAAACAAACAAGTCTTAAGTTATAAATGAGAGATAGCAGGTGTCGCCCTTAATAAATCGAACCTTCAGAGTCTCGATTCTTCAGAGTCGAATATTTCGAGACTCGACAATGCCAGTATATGGCAGCTGTGTGACTTGACAACCTTCAATATCACGTATTACATATCTGTCATTAGGTAGAATCTTGTAAACAACATATGGGCCCCTGAATTTTGGAATCAATTCCTTATTTATACCGGTTGTTGTGTCTACATTTTTTATTACCACAAAATCACCCTCGTCGTATATACGTGCTGGGTTATTATGCTCTTCAAAATATTTAGCGTTATATTTTTGAAGCCTTTTCTCTTGACAATTCAAGATTTCTTTCCGGTTGACTTAATTGCTTATCATCAAGAAATTCTGTTAATTTGTCAATTATTGCCCCCCTTTGGTTAATACCGAATAACAATTGACTTGGTGTATTTTGAATAGCTCGATGTATAGTGTTATTTAGTCCAAATTCAATTTGTGTTAGAGTAACAACCCAATCTGAGTGCTCGATCGGTTCCGAAAGCTTAGCAAGCATACTAGTTAATACCCTATTGACTCGCTTTACTTGACCATTGGCTTATGGTGAATGAACTGCCACCTTAACATGGTCTATATTCTGGTCTATAACGAATGAACTAAACTCTAGTGATGTAAAACAGGTTCCCCTATCAGTAATTACTCTTGATGGCCTACTATAATACTCAAAATATTTTGTTAGTGCTGCACATACTTCTTTTGAGCTTGTAGATACAACTAGGTACAATTTAGTGTACTTTGTAAATGCATCTATCACCACTAAGATATGTTTTCTCTTTGACTTTATTGAAGGGAGAGGACCAAGATGATCCAAATGTATTGTATGAAATGGGATTGGCTCCTTAGGGATATTAAACAAATTACGTATATTAGATCGAAATGGTGCTGAGTGCATTATGCAACGGATAGAATTTTTAATGTATTTTTCAACTTTTTTTTGAACATTCGGAAACCAATAGTGACGGCCAATTTGATCAGAGCTTTTTGTTACACCTAAATGCCCAATTTTCTCATTGATTATTCTTATAACATTATTTTCCATTTCGGATGGGACATAAAATCGAAGTTTACCGTTTTTATTTTTTTTTTTTTTTTTGAAGACAATACCATCCTGAACTAAAAACGAATTATTATCTTTTAAATATAGTTTGTTTTTCAATTCCAAAATCTTTACATCTCGATTTTGGGCCGCTCTGAGTTGAAAATCAACATCCTCAGAGTCAATAACAGATATAACATTACATCTGCTTAAAGCATCAACATGATTCATATTGGCACCACTACGATGTTTGACTTTATAGTCATAATCCTCCAGTTCCAAGGCCCATCGAGCAATTCTATGATTAACATTCTTTTTGTTCAGTGTCATTGTTAAAGAACTGCAATCAGTTACGATTGTAAAAGGTATGCCTTGCAAATAAACACGGAGCCGACGTAAAGCTGAAATTATGGCTAAAGTTTCCAATTCAAAACTATGGTATTTGGCCTCTTGTTCAGCAGTGCTTTTAGAGAAGAATGTCACCGGATGCAATTTATCATCGTCTTGCCGTTGAAGTAGAACTGCACCATACCCCAATGAACTTGCATCGCAATGCAGTTCCGTTTCTTTCCTTGAACTATAGATTGCTAACACAGGTGGAGATGTTAATCGTTCCTTTAGAGTCCGAAAAAAATCTTCGCATTGGGGAGTAAATATAAAAGTAGTTTCAGCTTTTAATAAATTATAAAGAGGTCTTGCTATTCTTGAAAACGATTCAACAAACTTACGAAAGTATGAGCAAAGTCCTAAAAATGAATGCAGTTTTTTTCTGTCTTTAGGCACAGGATATTGAGCAATCGCTCGAATATGGGAATCACTAGGTTGGATGCCGTGTTCCGTTACTTTAAATCCTAAGTAATCAAGTTTCGAATATGTATAACGACATTTTGATAAGTTAAGCTCTAAACCATTTTTTGCTACACAACATAAAATCTTAGTAAGTATCTCAAAATGTTCAGTAATAGTTTTACTAGCAATTAATATATCATCTAGGTATACAATATATCTCCTTTGTCTATAAATTGGCGAAAAATTTGAATTATGAATCTCTGAAAAACACTGGGCGCATTCTTAAGGCCGAAAGGCGTTTTAAGAAATTCCCATTGATCGTTCGGGGTTACAAAAGAAGTTAATTGTGTTGAATCTGCTGCTACCTTTACCTGATAAAACCCACTCTTAAGATCTAATAAGGTCATGACCTTCTTCCCCTCCAGGTATTCAATGCAATCCTCTATCAATGGTATTGGATGAGGATCTCTTATTACTGTATGTTTGTTTAATGCTCGATAGTCTATACACATTCTGGTTTCACCAGACTTTTTCTCAACCAAAACTATTGGTGCAGCATACGGAGAGCTACTTGGCTGAATAATTCGTTTTTCCAATAGATCTTTTATTATTTCACTCACAGTACCTTTCTCTGAGATTGATAGCCCTCCTAGGAATATCAAATGTGAGTCTAATGTGCATTTCAAAATCCTTTGGTGAAACTAAAGATTTATCAAAATTCAAATAATTGTGAGATACTATATCATTAATGGTTTTCGAAATGTCTAAACTAAGATTTGGATCAATATCTATATAATCTTCTTTATCCGATATAATCTCAAAAGCATGGCAACCAAAGAAATCACTATTTATCTCAACATTATTATATTCTCTGTTTACAATCAAATGTATTCAACTCGTCTTTGAAGCAATCACTAAGTTCATTAGATTGATGTATCTTAAATTCAGCGGCCAGTACACTGCTTACCGAAACATCATTTATATTGTTCTTACAATTACTACACTCTGAAGGTTCGGTTTTTCATCAGAATAAGTGCACATATACAATTGGTTAGAAACAAGAGTTTTATTCGAACAAATTTCATTTTGACACTGCTCAGAATTTATATTAACTTTATTATAGTTCATATTAAGTCTTATATTAAAGATTTCAAGGAGATCACGACCAATAAGTAAGGGTATAGGAGTTACTCCATCTGGAATAACAATAAGGTAAACAAGTTTTAAAGTATCTTTTATATTAATATAATAATTAATCGTACCGCACGTTAAGAGTTTAATGTCTCCTAATCCTTTCAATCTTGAATAAGTTAATGATTCTTGAACGTAAATTTCTTCAGGCAGGATAGACTTTTGTATGAAACTAACCGGGCTACCGGTATCCAAAAGAAAACAACAATCGATAAATTTTGTGCACTTATTCTTATTTGTCATAAAGGCGACACAAACCATCTGAACAACATCCAAAATCTGAGTCAGCTCCTTGGTATCATCATGTAGTTCATCTCGGTTCACAGCTTCAACTCTGGTCTTCATAACATAAGGGCAATTTTTGTAAGTGTGCCCCTCGTCAGCACATTTAAAACAGGATCCAACTGGTCGTTGCTCTTTTGGGCATTTTACTGCTCACTCACTCACTCAGTTGACGATAGACCTGCTGTCTGCTCATCTTATGGTCGAATTCTTTAATGAGTGTTTGCTTCAAGGAATCCTAGTTGTCAACGTAGACCGTGCGTAACAACATTTTCGCAGTTCCCTGCATGAGACGACGTGCAGACAAATACTTGCATCAGTCATCGCATCCCAGCGAGTCGGTCACATCCTCGTTATCAAAAAGTTAGTGAAATAAAATTAATAAAGTTATAAAAGTAGGCAAAGTTAAATGTATTTATGTTATGTTTAGCATGAGTTTTATATATGATGACTGTTAAAAGAGTTAATAATTCGGCACGAAAAATGCAACAAAATCTCAGTTTTATTTATATTTTTAGGTTTTACATCGTTAATTTAATATTTTGAAACAACAAATCAAAATCTTTTCAAAATAATACCCACTATGCTTAGTTTGTTGATTCACACTAATTTTCGCAAGCTGACAAATCAATCTATTTGTATTCAATTTGCAAAATCAACAACAATTTAAGGAAGTATTTTATATTATTTACTTTATATTTTTTTTCACCAAAAATTTCGGCAGCACGTCTGCAATTAAACAAATTATAATTCAATTATTAATAAATAATTTTAAAACAAAATAATTACACACCTCCATGCATTGTTCATGTTCGCATTTTTGACTTGACGTTTTGGAGCTCATCTTTCTTTTCGTTTATCGTTTACTCTATCTTGAGGAACGTTTATCGTTTATAGTCATAAATTAGGCCGTGTGTGAATTGGGTTGTTAAAATGTTGGTTAAATTTTCTATCTTGGTTAAATTTTGACACTACCGTGTTGAATAAAATGGGTTACAACTTATGACGTTTCTGAAGGTAGAGTAATTTATAATTTAAAGGAATTTTAGCCAAAATAGTCTTTTAATAAATCCCTTTTAACGCAATTCACACAGCAAAAAGCTAAAATTAATCCCACCTCAAATCAAACTTTAAATTTTAATCTTGGTAGAAAATTTAACCAACATTTTAACCCAATTGACACACGGCCTTACTCTATGTTGAGAAACGTCAAATTTTAACACATTTTAACCTGCTCTTCAGCTGCATAAATTTTAACCCATTTTATTCACCACGCTAGTGTCAAAATTTAACCAAGCGAGAAAATTTAGCCAACATTTTAACCCAATTCACACACGGCCTTAGATATACTCTGATCATAATACACATACTAAGGTATTATCACGCAGCTTTTCAAATTTCAAAATGGATGCCCTTTGTGTAAGTACACAGTAAACAAAACAAATTTGTGTTGATTGTTTGAAATCCAATTTGTTTACTATTGATTTTGACAACAGGCGCAGAACTGAACAAAAATGAAAAAGCTATTAATATTACCTGTAATATATCTTGGATCATAATAACACTTTCTTGACATTGGCACAAGCAAAGAATTCAATTAAAACAAAACAATTTAAATTAAGAGCCGTTTTTTTTTCGAAAATTATCCAAATCATCCCATGTGTGGTATATTTACTGTCTTTATTAACAAATATAATTATTTAGCTTTTAAGCACTTTTATATATCTTGCTTAGACACGTCTGGAAACTAGAATGGACGTTAAAATACAAATTTAAAACTAAGAGCAAGACCAACAACTTTTTGTCTCGCTTCTATGTCTCAGTTTCGGTGTTTCGCGCTCGGTGTGCGACACCTAGCTACGAAACTCTGAAACTTAAACATAAGGGGAATAACACATTATTGCGTGTATTAATAATTTTATACTACAACTCGGCCAATCTGACAATATGATCGACCACGATTAAATTAAACAAACAAGTCTTAAGTTATAAATGAGAGATAGCAGGTGTCGCCCTTAATAAATCGAACCTTCAGAGTCTCGATTCTTCAGAGTCGAATATTTCGAGACTCGACAATGCCAGTATATGGCAGCTGTGTGACTTGACAACCTTCAATATCACGTATTACATATCTGTCATTAGGTAGAATCTTGTAAACAACATATGGGCCCCTGAATTTTGGAATCAATTCCTTATTTATACCGGTTGTTGTGTCTACATTTTTTATTACCACAAAATCACCCTCGTCGTATATACGTGCTGGGTTATTATGCTCTTCAAAATATTTAGCGTTATATTTTTGAAGCCTTTTCTCTTGACAATTCAAGATTTCTTTCCGGTTGACTTAATTGCTTATCATCAAGAAATTCTGTTAATTTGTCAATTATTGCCCCCCTTTGGTTAATACCGAATAACAATTGACTTGGTGTATTTTGAATAGCTCGATGTATAGTGTTATTTAGTCCAAATTCAATTTGTGTTAGAGTAACAACCCAATCTGAGTGCTCGATCGGTTCCGAAAGCTTAGCAAGCATACTAGTTAATACCCTATTGACTCGCTTTACTTGACCATTGGCTTATGGTGAATGAACTGCCACCTTAACATGGTCTATATTCTGGTCTATAACGAATGAACTAAACTCTAGTGATGTAAAACAGGTTCCCCTATCAGTAATTACTCTTGATGGCCTACTATAATACTCAAAATATTTTGTTAGTGCTGCACATACTTCTTTTGAGCTTGTAGATACAACTAGGTACAATTTAGTGTACTTTGTAAATGCATCTATCACCACTAAGATATGTTTTCTCTTTGACTTTATTGAAGGGAGAGGACCAAGATGATCCAAATGTATTGTATGAAATGGGATTGGCTCCTTAGGGATATTAAACAAATTACGTATATTAGATCGAAATGGTGCTGAGTGCATTATGCAACGGATAGAATTTTTAATGTATTTTTCAACTTTTTTTTGAACATTCGGAAACCAATAGTGACGGCCAATTTGATCAGAGCTTTTTGTTACACCTAAATGCCCAATTTTCTCATTGATTATTCTTATAACATTATTTTCCATTTCGGATGGGACATAAAATCGAAGTTTACCGTTTTTATTTTTTTTTTTTTTTTTGAAGACAATACCATCCTGAACTAAAAACGAATTATTATCTTTTAAATATAGTTTGTTTTTCAATTCCAAAATCTTTACATCTCGATTTTGGGCCGCTCTGAGTTGAAAATCAACATCCTCAGAGTCAATAACAGATATAACATTACATCTGCTTAAAGCATCAACATGATTCATATTGGCACCACTACGATGTTTGACTTTATAGTCATAATCCTCCAGTTCCAAGGCCCATCGAGCAATTCTATGATTAACATTCTTTTTGTTCAGTGTCATTGTTAAAGAACTGCAATCAGTTACGATTGTAAAAGGTATGCCTTGCAAATAAACACGGAGCCGACGTAAAGCTGAAATTATGGCTAAAGTTTCCAATTCAAAACTATGGTATTTGGCCTCTTGTTCAGCAGTGCTTTTAGAGAAGAATGTCACCGGATGCAATTTATCATCGTCTTGCCGTTGAAGTAGAACTGCACCATACCCCAATGAACTTGCATCGCAATGCAGTTCCGTTTCTTTCCTTGAACTATAGATTGCTAACACAGGTGGAGATGTTAATCGTTCCTTTAGAGTCCGAAAAAAATCTTCGCATTGGGGAGTAAATATAAAAGTAGTTTCAGCTTTTAATAAATTATAAAGAGGTCTTGCTATTCTTGAAAACGATTCAACAAACTTACGAAAGTATGAGCAAAGTCCTAAAAATGAATGCAGTTTTTTTCTGTCTTTAGGCACAGGATATTGAGCAATCGCTCGAATATGGGAATCACTAGGTTGGATGCCGTGTTCCGTTACTTTAAATCCTAAGTAATCAAGTTTCGAATATGTATAACGACATTTTGATAAGTTAAGCTCTAAACCATTTTTTGCTACACAACATAAAATCTTAGTAAGTATCTCAAAATGTTCAGTAATAGTTTTACTAGCAATTAATATATCATCTAGGTATACAATATATCTCCTTTGTCTATAAATTGGCGAAAAATTTGAATTATGAATCTCTGAAAAACACTGGGCGCATTCTTAAGGCCGAAAGGCGTTTTAAGAAATTCCCATTGATCGTTCGGGGTTACAAAAGAAGTTAATTGTGTTGAATCTGCTGCTACCTTTACCTGATAAAACCCACTCTTAAGATCTAATAAGGTCATGACCTTCTTCCCCTCCAGGTATTCAATGCAATCCTCTATCAATGGTATTGGATGAGGATCTCTTATTACTGTATGTTTGTTTAATGCTCGATGGTCTATACACATTCTGGTTTCACCAGACTTTTTCTCAACCAAAACTATTGGTGCAGCATACGGAGAGCTACTTGGCTGAATAATTCGTTTTTCCAATAGATCTTTTATTATTTCACTCACAGTACCTTTCTCTGAGATTGATAGCCCTCCTAGGAATATCAGATGTGAGTCTAATGTGCATTTCAAAATCCTTTGGTGAAACTAAAGATTTATCAAAATTCAAATAATTGTGAGATACTATATCATTAATGGTTTTCGAAATGTCTAAACTAAGATTTGGATCAATATCTATATAATCTTCTTTATCCGATATAATCTCAAAAGCATGGCAACCAAAGAAATCACTATTTATCTCAACATTATTATATTCTCTGTTTACAATCAAATGTATTCAACTCGTCTTTGAAGCAATCACTAAGTTCATTAGATTGATGTATCTTAAATTCAGCGGCCAGTACACTGCTTACCGAAACATCATTTATATTGTTCTTACAATTACTACACTCTGAAGGTTCGGTTTTTCATCAGAATAAGTGCACATATAAAATTGGTTAGAAACAAGAGTTTTATTCGAACAAATTTCATTTTGACACTGCTCAGAATTTATATTAACTTTATTATAGTTCATATTAAGTCTTATATTAAAGATTTCAAGGAGATCACGACCAATAAGTAAGGGTATAGGAGTTACTCCATCTGGAATAACAATAAGGTAAACAAGTTTTAAAGTATCTTTTATATTAATATAATAATTAATCGTACCGCACGTTAAGAGTTTAATGTCTCCTAATCCTTTAAATCTTGAATAAGTTAATGATTCTTGAACGTAAATTTCTTCAGGCAGGATAGACTTTTGTATGAAACTAACCGGGCTACCGGTATCCAAAAGAAAACAACAATCGATAAATTTTGTGCACTTATTCTTATTTGTCATAAAGGCGACACAAACCATCTGAACAACATCCAAAATCTGAGTCAGCTCCTTGGTATCATCATGTAGTTCATCTCGGTTCACAGCTTCAACTCTGGTCTTCATAACATAAGGGCAATTTTTGTAAGTGTGCCCCTCGTCAGCACATTTAAAACAGGATCCAACTGGTCGTTGCTCTTTTGGGCATTTTACTGCTCACTCACTCACTCAGTTGACGATAGACCTGCTGTCTGCTCATCTTATGGTCGAATTCTTTAATGAGTGTTTGCTTCAAGGAATCCTAGTTGTCAACGTAGACCGTGCGTAACAACATTTTCGCAGTTCCCTGCATGAGACGACGTGCAGACAAATACTTGCATCAGTCATCGCATCCCAGCGAGTCGGTCACATCCTCGTAATCAACTTTCCATTAAGTAATGCTATATGGATCGTCACCGTTGAATGCAGGAACAGCATTTTCGATGTCTGAGAAGTCCACTGCACGGCATGGTGCAACCGAAGACGTTGTGGACGCCTCCATCTGGTCCAACTCTTTCCTCAAATCAAGAATTTTTTTGAGACGCTCAAGTCTGGCCAGCGCTTGTTCTTCCTCCATGCCTTGGCCATCATCAGAAGTTGTAGCACCATGCCTGTTATCGGAAGGGGCCGGTGCTGCAGAAGTATTTTTTCATTCGGAGGTCCAGACGGTGGAGTTTCCTCAGTTAACTCAACAGAAGTTTGTTGGGGTGTTGCAGAAGTGTCCACTGTATTCTCATACAATGACCGAAGTTGAGCTAGAGAAGCCGTGTCTGGCACGTTTACTCCAACGCTCTGAAGTGCTTCAGCCAAATGCGCTTTAATGAGTTTTGTCATGGCTGATTTTAAATCCGCAAATAAATGGTAATCCACACGATAGTTGTCTTTTCTTTTGTGTATTACCCCACACCTGACGTTGTGGTATATTTATTTTGTACAAAATTACTGTCTTTATTAACAAATATAATTATTTAGCTTTTAAGCACTTTTATATATCTTGCTTAAAGGCCTTCCACACTAGCCTACTGTGTATTAATACATGTCAAAAAAGTGGGAAACAAATCATGTAGAATAGTGTTTTTTTTTTTATATTTAGCGCGCGCTAAAAAGGTTATGAATACCCTTAAAGTGATAAACATAGCACGAGCGATTAGGTAGGTTGGAGGGGATTTGAAAGGAGAAACCGATGTACATTGGTTTTGAATGTCTGTAGATCACAATGGGAGGGGAAGATAGAGCTGGGTAGAGCATTCCACATTCGTGTAGTGCGACTAAAGAAAGAATCTCTGTACTTAACTGTACGTCCGAAGTTGGGCTCAAGGGTAAACTGATGGGCATTCCTAGAAGCGCGAGTATTACGGTTGAATTGTTTAAGGGGAGGAATGCAACTGGCTATTTCGCTAGAGCAATGTTTGTTAAAATAACGGTAAAATAACGAAAGGCATGAAACATTTCGACGGTGCTCCAGAGATGTAAACGTTTCCGTTATAGTTCTTTCACCTATAATTTTAAGAGCTCTCTTTTGAATTCTATCCAATAGACTCAAGTGGATTATTGGAGCACCTGCCCAAATATGGGAGTTGTACTCAAGTTGTGGACGAATAAAGGCTTTGTAGATCACAGCCAGATCGGAGGGGGAGCAAAATGTCTTGCGTCGACGGAGAAAACCTAAACACCTAGCAGCATTTTTGGCGATGTCAAATATGTGGTCGTTCCACAAAAGGTGGTCTGTGACACACATACCGAGGACTGAAAGCTGTTCAGTTTCCTCTATGCAAGTGCCGCTCATGGATAGCAGCATTAGGGGTGGGTTCCGCTTTAACGACAGGAGACAGCATTGAGTTTTAGAAGCATTAAATTCTACACGGTATTTTATTCCCCTGTGGACAATACTGTCAAGATCAGAATTTAATGAGCTTATCATACGCTGCCGTTCAAGTTCCACATCCGAAGGACATGGATGTGAATCAAGAAACGAATATGAAAAGCTGAGGGTACTGTCGTCAGCAAAACAGTTAAATGGATTAGAAGTTTCAGATAAGAGATCGTTTATGAATATTAGGAAGAGGGTCGGAGACAAAACGGAGCCCTGGGGCACACCAGCATTTATTTTGTGGAGTTCAGATTTGAAACCGTCCAATACAATTTGTATTGAGCGGTCCAAAAGGTAATTTCTAATCCAATGAAGAAGAGATTCATCGATACCAAATGCACGCATTTTCGATAAGAGAGCTTGATGCCAAACTCTATCAAATGCTTTTGAAATATCAAGCGCAATAATCTTACTTTCTCCAAAACGATGTAAAGATTTGTGCCACTGTTCGGTGAGATATACCATCAGATCACCAGTGGATCTATTGCTACGAAATCCGTACTGCCGGTATTTCCTAAGCTTAAATTTAATCAGCGTTTCCATGACCTTGGAAAGAAGGGACGTAAGGGCAATTGGTCGATAGTTGGAGGGGGAAGAAGACACGCCTTTTTTAGGGACAGGCTGGACAAATGCTGTTTTCCATCCACTCGGAAAGAGACCAGTAGAGTAGGACAGATGGAAAAGCTTACGCAGTGGTTTTGCCAGCGTTGAAGAACACCTCTTCAGAACAATGGGTGAGATACTATTCGGGCCAGCAGATTTGTGAACGTCGAGATCTTTCAGAACTCTAGCAACTGCACGAGTGCGAAAGAAGATTTGTCCCATAAAACCATTTACGCTCTCGAGTGCAGGAGGAGTCATAACACTTTCTGGCAGCATTGAATTAACAGCAAACTGTGCTGCAAGCAAATTGGCTTTATCTAGTGAGCTGACAAAAGGAGTATCATTGAAGACGAGCGTTGGAAGCGAGGACGAGGTAGTGGAAACAAAATATGGCAGCCCAGCCTACACAACCCGACATTCTATCCCACACGATTTGACATGTGTTAATACAAGAATAATTTTAGGAATAGTTCTAATTCTATCCCATATTCTATCACACTTTTTTGAAGGTTAAGGTTATGTATTAATACAAGCAAGTGTGGAAGCAAAATATGAAAAGTTATTTCTTTCCCACAAATTTGGCAGTCGCGTGGAATTCTTTCCCACTTTCAATTTGACATGTATAAATACAAAGTGGGGTAGTCTGGAAGGCTATTAGACACGTCTGAGAACTAGAATGGACGTTAAAATACAAATTTAAAACTAAGAGCGAGACCAACAACTTTTTGTCTCGCTTCTATGTCTCAGTTTCAGTGTTTCGCGCTCGGTGTGCGACACCTAGCTACGAAACTCTAAAACCTAAACATAAGGGGAATAACAAATTATTGCGTGTATTAATAATTGTATACTACACATGAAAATAAAACAATACGGATCAGAGTGAAATCTGCGAACGAGAGAGCTTAATCAAATTGGATTTGAAGGTTGAAGGCGAAGGTTATGCTAATAAAAATAGTGTTTTTTATTTATTTTCCACTCTAAAACTTATCAAATATATTATTTTTTTTGTCAAACTCCTTTTTCCTCATTTATTAAATAGTCAAATCCACTAGTTTTTTTTATACATTAATTAGAAAAAAATTCTTTAATTTCCTTTTTTTTTAAACAATTTTACAAAGTAAATCTTTAAAAACGTTCTTGAATTATGCGGGTTCTGTATCGAGAAGCGTTCAAAGTATATTCATAAAGAAGGTTCCAGCCTCGTTCTCCATTCAAAATGCCTATCATTTCAACTTCATTCAGATTATCTACTCCAAAGCAGCGCCTTCGAAATTCTTTAAGTATTGGGCAAACTCCCAGGAAATGGAACACATCTTCTCGTACTTTAAGATAACATAGATCACACAGCAAAGGTAGCTCTGGTCGATGAGGAATGTAATTCAAATTGATGAGTTCGCCTCTTGTTTTGAAAATTAAGCTGATTCTTTCGGAACTAATGAGCCAGGAAATAAGTCTTGTCATCTAAGAAGTGGTTCAATTTACTGTAGTAAGCTCTGTAAAGGGACGATTCCTATCATACATCATATACCCAGCCTTCTTAAGCAAATTATTAAATTTCAACGAAAGCGAATTAGAGGTTTCGCCTACTGAAATTTATAAGGTAGTCGAACTTTCGGCTGCTAATTTGTTCCACTCTTTTACACAAGTACCTCCCGAATTTATTATGTGCGACAGGACTAGTCGTGGAATTCTTTCTTCACCCATCGCCATTACACTTCCCACGTAATTGAAATGTATTTTGAGTGTGTCCAAATACAGCGGTGCTATTCCCGTTTCAAGATGTAGCATATAATTTGGTGAACTACTAGGCAACCTTAATGTACTTTTGATGTAAAACCGAAGGAACTTTTCAACAGCTTCAAAAGAAAGAAATCCCCATACTTGGAATAGCGATTGCAGTCGCACGAAAAATTTTATATTTCGCCTCATGAGAAATATTTTTTTTAAAGATGCAATTCCTCCACACAGGACACATAGCGCATTAGCTTCGGATAATTTGACTTGTAGATGCTTTACTAGGTTTAAGTTAGATGTTATCAAGAAAAGGTACTTGTACTCCTTGACTATGTCAATTGGCTTCTCTTCAAACGTCCACTTCTCTCTTCTAGAGTGTCTGCCACCACCGTTTCTCAATATCATCATTTTCGACTAAGAAAGATTTACAGATAAGTTCCAGGTTTTACAGTACAGTTGGAGTCTGTTTATCATTAGCTGCATACCGTCTATAGTTTCCGCTAGAAAGACTATATCGTCTGCGAACATGAGGGCTGGGATGTTTTTTGAACATAAGGAAATTCCACCTTTCACTCGTTTATATAAAGTATAAAGAGAAGTGTACTTAAAACGCATCCTTGCTTAACGCCCATAGATGTATCAAAACCATCAGAAAGAAATTCAACATCCCATACTCATGCAACATTTTCCTTGTACGTTTCTCTGATGACACATATAATTTTTGTTGAGATTCCATACATAGAGAGCTTGTAAAACAGTGCTTCTCGGGGAATTGAATCGAACGCTGCTCGAAAATCTACAAAGAAAGCATACAGTTTTTTCCCTCTTTTTTTGTAGATATCAGAAATGTTCACCAGAGAAAAAATTTGATCAACTGTTGAATGGTTTTTCCTGAACCCCGCTTGAAATTCATTCAGAATGTGCTTTTTATTGACCCACTCACTCAGCCTTTTAAACAATATTGTACCGAATATCTTTGCTCCTGCATTAAGAAATGATATTCCTCTATAATTATTCGGATCATGTAAATTTCCTGTTTGTGCAGTGGAAAGATAATCGCTCTTCTAAAACTTCCTGGAATGTCACCTGTCTCAAAAATTCTGTTGTACTCTGAAGTAAGAAATTGTAAAAAATGTGGAGTTAGATTTTTATAATACTCGAACGGTATTTTATCCTCCCCTGGCGCTTTATAATTTTTGTCGTTTTCAATAACCATTTCCACCTCAGCTAGGGAAATGGGGGCATCAAGATGTTCATTAACTATTAGAGGAAGAAAGGAGATGTTTGTGCAGTGTTGAGCGGATTCGTAAAATGAATTTTCATTTGCTCAATGCGCATGGTTGTAGCAGAAGTAGTTTTTTTCCCACTCACAAGTCGCACAGCTTTCCAGAACTCAGATGCGGTTTTAGCTTTGTTCATTATATCGATGATTCTAAGATCAAAATCACTTTTTTTTTCTTTACACAAAAGTTTGAAGTTTTTTATTGCTGTTGCATACAGAAATTTAAAGTTACTGTTGTTTGTTGTTCTGACCAATTTCAATAAGGCAAAAGAAACTTTTCTGGCACTCACTGTCGAACCACTTTTGTTTGTTTTCTAAAACTTTCATTCGTTGTGTTTTTTAGGGTGCAGCTCTTTAAATAACATTCTATGTCTGGAATCTCCACAACATTTAGAGATTCGAGCTCCTTGCCTAGGTTAATTTGAAATAACTCCTTAAAAATTTCTTTCCAATATATCTTCGGAAGAAGCCCGAGCTCTGGTCGAGATACTTCACTACGAGATATATTAATTTTAAATGAAACCTCCAACGGCATGTGATCCGAAAATGTTTTTACTACCCCTCTAAACTCATCAAAAATGTAGAACCATTCTCCAGATAAAAAACAGTAGTCTATCACTGAACACGCTCCACGGATAAAAGTGAATTCACCAATCTGATCACCTTCACAGCTTCCATTTAGTACGCGTAAATCAAAGGCATCTGCCAGTTCAAGAATTTTAGCTCCTTTCGAATCACATACCTCGTCCTTTGATTTTCGATTGCAATAAATGTTGGCTGTGTCAACTCCGCTTTTAAAATTATTTTGGGATAAAACTACTCTTCCATTGAAGTCACCAATCAGCATCAAATTAGCGAACATATTTCATTAGCAAGGTCCTGAAGCTTGTCGATGTCTCGCTGCCAATGGCTGCAGTTCAAGAAGATTGGTATGATGCGATGAATGCTTTCATCTACTTTGACTACAATTATGCGGGAATTCCCCATGCTTTTAAACTTAACTACATCTTTGATCTGGTTTTAACAGCCGATATACAATCAATTTCGTAACTCGTAAAAATTTTCTTAAAACTATTTTCATCATTATCTATAATATGCGTTTCAAACAAAATAAAAATATCAAATTTCTATATATAATTAAAAAAATCAACAAATAAACTTTTGTTTTTTAAACCAGCGACATTGTAACTTAAAATATTTAACGTTGAAAAGTTTATGTTCGCCTGGCAGACGGTTTCTTCTCAATTAGATATCGCGTCGTGTGAACACCCACTAGAATATCCACCCGAAGTTTGTACAGCGGCTCCTCGTTCCATTGCGTTTGCACCTCTTGTGATTTGACTGATGTCCCTATTTTTATTTTCTGACGTTGACATTTAATTATTATTGTTTAGATTTTGAGGTTGAAACTTATTCAATAAAATAAATAAAGATGCTGGAATTTCTCCAATAATATGTTTTAACATAGCTAGACTATCGTTATTATTTCTATTCTTGAGTCCTTCAGAAGAATCCCAAGTAAAAACAGTGTCTTCCACATACAGTCTGTCGTCTCTCACAAAGATTTTCGATTTAGGATTTGACACGCGGAGCACCTTCATAATCGAAACCAACTTGCTTCTTCTTTGCCGTGCAATTTTTGGTAGATCTTTATGAACACCTATATTTGTTCCTTTAAGTCTCTTGGCGTTTCGTAAGACATTTACCTCTTTTACACACCACGAAGTACCACACCGAAGCATATTGTCGGAAAAGGTTTTTTGGTCGTGTGAATAGGAAATATGTTGACAAAGCAGTTCGAACTCTGGAAATCGAAGTAGTGCACCGGCATGCCGTGTGAAAAAGAGCGAACAAGTGTGTCGAAGCAGTTTTGTGTGTTGTTTTTTTGTCTCGTGTTTTCGTCCCGTTAGTTTTAAATTAATTTTGTAATTGCCTCAAAAAATGGATTTCGAAAAGGAAAAATGTGTTTGGGCACATTCTGAGATCGTAATTTTGCTGGAAATAATAAAGGTTAGACCGCACTAGGTGGAACTGCACTGCAGCGGAACTGCGATTCCAATAATTTGTATGAAATTTAATGAAGTTCAGTTGCCGCTTAGTGCGATATAGCTCATACAATTTCATACAACTAATGTTTTGCCGCGTCGTAAAGTGTAGTTCCGTTGCAATTATGTGCGGTCGAACCTTTAGAGACAATCAAATTGTCAAGCAAATGGACAAAAAAAACAGTGCGGCATTTGATAAATATACCATTGTATATAGTGGCGTGTTAATGCCCATATAGAAACTGAGTGCTTTGTCGATGAGGTCGATCGATGTTAGATGTGTTAGGGGTAATTAAAAGCAGTTGTTCGTGACTTTAGTTTGACAACTATAACTGCCGTGGGTGCATTTGGGCCGTTTACCCTGTGTGCAGATTCAATGTCGGTGTTTGTTCAATTCGTGTCGAGCAGCCCAGCGCATACCGTCTTGGCTTTCTCAACTAGATCGATGTTATGTTCGGATGGGAAATGAACTACCACATTATCTTCAACACCTTTTTCCATGAGCCGTTCAACTTGCGTTTCCAGTATTTTATTTCGATTTTCTAAGAAAACAACTTTCGCAGAGATCTCTTGTTTCGTTTTAAGGATAGACAAGTCGGCATAGAGCATTTGAAAGTCAGTCTTTTATACAAGTTCCGATACAAGCCTCAGATTATTTTCCACTAGAATTTCCTTCATTTTGTGCACGCTGATGTAGTTGGCGTCGCCATTTCAATTATATTTTTTGAGGGGCCTCCTTTTAGATTGTTATAGTGGATGGGGGAAATTTCTTTGAGTCCTCTTTTTTTCATAAGTTAGGTTATTTTTTGGCTGGGCCTGAACTTTTAATTTAAGGTGTCTTAGAAACTACGACTTACTGATATTTTACTCCACAGATGTAAGTGTTGCTATATTTTTGCGATTTCAACGAAATTTTTTAAAGTTTTCTTCGAAAATATTGACTTTTTATTGATTTTGGTACAGAGCTTTTCTAAGGCAAACCACTTTGACAGATCACAAATGTCAATCAAATCCACTAAAATAGGTATCACTGAATAGGAATCTATACATACTCATGACATTGCACATCAACTTTATGTTATACCCCACTATTTTCTATAAATTTCGGAAATTTCAAATAATTCAATAAATGAAAAATTTGACACTAAGAATACCTCACTTTTAACCCATTGAATGAGTGAAAGAGAAAAGTATGTATTACTTCTGTAATTTAAAATTCTCTTTTTTTTCGCTGCACCTTGAGTGAGTGGGGGAGAAACATTCCTTAAAGGCCTTCCATACTAGACCACAGTGTATTAATACATGTCAAAAAAGTGGGAAGCAAATCATGTTGAATAATGTGGAAACAAAATATGAAAGCCCAGCCTACACAACCCGACATTCTATCCCACACGATTTGACATGTGTTAATACATGAATAATTTAAGGAATGGTTCTAATTCTATCCCACATTCTATCACACTTTTTTATAAGGTTATGGTAATGTATTAATACAAGCAAGTATGGAAGCAAAATATGAAAAGTTATTTCTTTCCCACAAATTTGGCAGTCGCGTGGAATTCTTTCCCACTTTCAATTTGGCATGTATTAATACACAGTGGCCTAGTATGGAAGAGCTATTAGCATGAACGAAAGAAACATATTTATTACTTTTGTAATGTATAATCCTCTTTTTTCGCTTGCACATTGAGTGAGTGGTGGAGAAACATATTTGTTACCTACTTCTGTTGTTTGCCATCTTTTTTGTCATTATAAAAAGCCGAATACATTTATTAGGTATCACTAGATTGCATGAATGAAAGAAACATTTTTTTTTTTTTTTTTTTTTATATTAAGCGCGTGCAAAAGGAGTTGTGACTTCCTTTAAGATGATATACACAGCACGAGCGATTAGGTAGATTGGAGGGGATTTAAGAGGAGACACCGATGCACATTAGTTTTGAACGTCTGTAGATCACAATTGGAGGGGAAAATTGAGCTGGGTAGAGCATTCCACATTCGAGTAGTGCGACTAAAGAAAGAATCTCTGTACTTAACAGTACGTCCGAAATTGGGCTCAAGGGTAAACTGATGGGCATTCCTAGAAGCGCGAGTATTACGGGTGAATTGTTTAAGGGAAGGAATGCAACTGGCTATTTCACTAGAGCATTGTTTATGGAAATAACGGTAAAATAACGAAAGACATGAAATATTTCGACGGTGCTCAAGAGATGAGAATGTTTCCGTTATAGTTCTTTCACCTATCATTTTAAGAGCCCTCTTTTTTTAATTCTATCCAATAAACTCAAGTGGGTTATTGGAGCACCTGCCCAAATGTGAGAGTTATACTCAAGTTTTGGACGAATAAAGGCTTTG
The DNA here is from genome assembly GCA_949320155.1 of Melangyna quadrimaculata. Taxonomy (NCBI): domain Eukaryota; kingdom Metazoa; phylum Arthropoda; class Insecta; order Diptera; family Syrphidae; genus Melangyna; species Melangyna quadrimaculata. The sequence continues at coordinate 275,437,032 of OX439483.1, forward strand.
TAGATCACAGCCAGATCAGAGAGGGAGAAAAATTTCTTGCGTCGACGGAGAAAACCTAAACACTTAGCAGCATTTTTGGCGATGTCGAATATGTGGTCGCTCCATAAAAGGTGGTCTGTGACACACATACCGAGGACTGAAAGGTTTTCGGTTTCCTCAATGCAAGTGCCACTCATGGATAGTGGCATAGGGGGTGGGTTTCGTTTTAACGACAGTAGACAGCATTGAGTTTTTGAAGAATTAAATTCTACACGATTTTTTATTCCCCATTGGACAATGCTGTCGAGATCAGAATTTAATGAGATTATCATACGCTGCCGTTCAAGTTCCACATCCGAAGGACATGAATGTGAATCTAAGAACGAATATGAAAAGCTGAGGGTACTGTCATCAGCGAAACAATTTAATGGATTAGAAGTTTCAGATAAAAGATCGTTTATGAATATAAGGAAGAGAGTCAGAGACAGAACGGAGCCCTGGGGCACACCAGCATTTATTTTGTGAATTTCAGACTTGAAACCATCCAATACAACTTGTATTGAACGGTCCAACGAAGAAGAGATTCATCGATACCAAATGCACGCATTTTCGATAAGAGAGCTTGATGCCAAACTCTATCAAATGCTTTAGAAATATCAAGCACAATAATCTTACTTTCTCCAAAACGATGTAAAGATTTGTGCCACTGTTCGATGAGATATACCATCAGATCACCAGTGGACCTATTGCTACGAAAGCCGTACTGCCGGTCATTGAGAAGCTTTCGTTCTTCGAGATATTTCTTGAGCTGGAAGTTAATCAGCGTTTCCATGACCTTAGAAAGAAGGGACGTTAGCGCAATTGGTCGATAGTTAGAGGGCGAAGAAGACACGCCTTTTTTTGGGACAGGCTGGACAAATGCTGTTTTCCATCCACTCGGAAAGAGACCAGTAGAGTAGGACAGATGGAAAAGCTTACGCAGTGGTTTCGCCAGCGTTGAAGAACACCTCTTCAGAACAATGGGAGGGATACTATCCGGGCCAGTGGATTTGTGTATATCGAGATCTTTCAGAACTCTGGCAACTGCACGAGTGCGGAAGAAGATTTGTCCCATAGAATCATTTGCGCTCTCAAGTACAGGAGGAGTCATAACACTTTCAGGCAGCGACGAATTAATAGCAAATTGTGCTGCAAGCAAATTGGCTTTATCGATTGAGCTGACAAAAGAATTATCGTTGAAGACGAGCGTTGGAACCAAGGACGAGGTGGTCTTTCGTATTTTTTTTACAAATGACCAAAAATTTTTACTACCTTTGGGACATTGTAGAATTTTTTGCCGTAATTTTTGATCATGTAAAAATTTGGTTCGTCGAATATGAACGTTACAGGTCTTTCTAGCTTGTTGAAACTTTTTCCGGTTTTCCTCAGTAGGGTTGGCTTTATAACATCGGAAGCTTACTTCTCTAACCCTAATAACCTCTTTACAGCTCGAATCAAACCATGAGTTTTCTTTGGGTTTGATAGATTTCATCCTATTCGGGATAAAATTTCTCATTCCACAAAGAATCAAGTTTGTAATCATATCTGCACTGGAATCTACGTCACTATCGAGGAAGCATAGTGACCAGTTAAAGTTCCTGAAGAAAACATTGAGACCGTCCCAGTTAGCTTTCTCATACTGCCAAACGGTTCTCTTGGTAGTTTTTTCTTTAACTGTGTTTTGGTGGCACGAGAAATTCGCAGATATGACACAATGGTCTGATGTGCCTAGAGGCGATAATACACTTATAGTGTATTTATCAGGGTCAGAGGTAAGAAACAAATCTAGAGTGTTGACGGATTGACCTGCAACGTCAGGAATCCGAGTAGGCTCGTCGACCAGCTGAGTTAGGTTGTTTATCTCAGCAAAAACCTCGACATACCTTCCTTCGGGTGTTGTCTGACCCGAATAGCGTAGCCACGAAGAATTATGTACATTGAAATCGCCCGTAACAACGATTTCACTGTGCGGAAAGTGGGAAATAATTCTCTGGATGGAGTCGGATAGTGCATCGAATTCGTTGGAAGTCGAATTACTATCCAAACTAGGACTACGATAAATAAAACAAGTATGGATGATGCGCTTATGGATGGTGAATTTAAACCACATGAAATTAAAGTTCGTATTCAAACATGAACCATATTGTGGTTGAAGCTGATAAGCTACATCACTGCGAACATACACGGCGAGACTATGATGTGGAAAAAATAGAGGCACTAAGCTATAACCATGTAGGCTGAATTCCGTGTGATCGGTATTTTCCCCTACCTGGGTTTCACTTAGTGCCAAAACAGCTGGCCTGTTTTTCACAGTATGGACATATGCAGCACAAAAATTCTGCCTCAGTCCCCGAATGTTGCTGTAGTCAACCCTAAATTCACACACCATTACAATAAACAGACATAAAAAACCAAATCAGACAGTTATCTATCTATGCTGATATCAAGTTTGGGCCCCAAATGACTTCACAGTACAATACTACCAGTGTTATGCCTAAAAAGCAGTGTACTGATCCGCCTTTGGATACACAAAATCAATAACAGCTATTTATCTGATATGCTTCGGCTTAGTCCATCATAAGAATTGCATGTAATGATACATACATATACTGTATATAATAACTAAGCCAAAGCACTGTGAGTGAAGTTGAAAGGAGAGATTAGGAATTACCGCTGTGCTATGAATGTTTGTGGTTTGAGCATCATAAACGTCGCTATACGGGTGCACTTTTGTTGTTGTTTTAATGCACTGGCACTTGCACTTTTTTTTTATTTGTAACTTGTTTAAGCATATAGGCTATTGATTCTATTGATTTGCGCGGCGCGATTTGTGTAGGTTTTGTATTTCTATTTTGTTTTTTTTTATTTATTATTGATTAGAGGTAAATGGATATTTTATTTATTTATTTTTTTTTTTATAATGTGTAGGTTTTGTATTTGTAGAGGAAAGAAAAAAAACAGAATATTGCAGTTGATATGATATTTATTATCAATTTATAGGGTTATTTACTAGGAAATTCACAACGTAATTCACACTCCTACACACGTCCACTCACGGTGGGTTGCAGTTCGCAACATATTTATCAGTTCTTTAATTTAAAATCTTAGAAGAAGAAAAAGAGGAACGGGCATATCGAGGAAAAAGTGAGGCTTTTTTCAAAATAGTGTGCGTTACACAAATACAAATGAATTCACACGGGGTCGGAATGCAGTGAGATAGCTAAATGCTGGGGCCCTCAAAAGATTTTTTAGCTGTGTTTTTGAGAGATGTATTTTTGAGATTTAAGTTTAATAGCAAAAAAGCTTATTAAACTAAATACAAAAGTGAAATAAATGTAAATATAGTGAATACATGTAATACTTCATTGAAAAAAAAAAATATAACATATGCGGTGCTGCGTTAAATCCTGTAAAAACATCATGTGGAATATGAGACTATATATAGGAGATTAAAGGTTTTTTTACGCGATTTAACGCATTTTTTTTTTTTTAATAAAGTATTGCAAATATTCACTATTTTTACTTTTATTTCACTTTTTTATTTAGTGTTTTCACTATTTTAACGTTTTGAAATCTCTAAACACTTTCCTCTAGCTCGACAAAATGACAGTGGTGCGTTCTTTTTCCATAAAATGTTAACTATTGTTGTTGTGTCAAAAAAAGAATAAAATGTCATTGTTAACCCTAGAAAGGTAACCTTCGTCGATTCGACAAACTCAATTTTACTTTTTCATTTTTCTCTTTACTCTTTGTTCCGATTGCATTCTATCTCCGTGTAACCCTAGTGTTCCCTAAGTGCTTGTGGTGTGTAGGCGTTCGGTGGCGTACCTACTTGGGAAAATGCTTTTTTTATCGGAAAACGGCGCCAATGTTCGTCGAGACGACGAAGGTTTCTTTTAATGTAACTTTTAGTGCTCGAAAAGCACCAATTTAACCCGCTAATATTAGATCTAATATTGAAAAATTTACTCCCAAAAGTAAGAAACCGTTAAGGGAGGACACAAACAATTTACAAATATTGTCTATACCTACACAAAACCACGTATGACTAAGTCAACGTTCAATAAGTGTGATGCTAGCATGTGATGGAGAGCATAAAGTTCAAATCTGCACCTAATGATGAAATATATTTTTTTTATTTTTATTTTGTTCTATTATTTAATGAATTAACTTTAAGTTCCTACTAAAAAAAATACACGTTTTTATGGAATTAAAAATGCATGTGATCTCAAAACCAATGTGTTCAAAGACCATTGTCGAAAATAATTACTCAAGTTGTTTAAAATAACTTCTAATTTTTCCTTTTCCCACAAAAAAAAAAAACAATCATAAATATAAGTTATTTAACTTCACTGGAATAAGTTTATAACTTTTCTTTAACAGTGCAGTTGAATATCACTTCGTCGATTCGACGAATGGTTACCTGTAACGATCAATGTTAAAAATATTGTTGGTATGTCAATCGAAAGGGGTTGAAAAATAAAAATCGAAACACATTTACAATGAAAATAATCAAGGAAATTTTTTGATTGCATCAAATTTTATTAGAAAAAATATTATGATCACTTAAATGCATATCTATAATATTTAAATTAAATTCTTTTAATTTGTTCATATCAATAATAAAAAGAATTTATTTATTTTGTTCAAACATTCTATTTGAAAAATTAAAGCCTTATTGAATGTGCGAAATGTTCGCACTGGTCATCCTGGTTGTATTTTATTTCGATCGGAATTGTGTTAAGACGGGTTTTTACGAAGGAAATTAACTGGTCTACGATACATTTGGTCCATATCGAGCCGAATAGTACCAGTGACAGGAAGATGACGGACGATGGTAATTTTAACGTAATTAGTGTTAAAATTAAAACAAAAATATATTTATCTATATTGTGTGTGACGATGGCGATGGTACGATGGCATGAATATCTACGAGGGCCGAAAGAAGCTTGGTGGAAAGACGAAATAAGGGAGCAGATATTCATGAAGGAAAGGTAAAAAAGTATTAAAAACAACGTAAGCACCTAACAATATAAATGAAAGAAAAACGTAAAATACACCCAGAATTCGAAAGATAACGTTCCACCAAAGAAAATATAACAAGTAAAGATGTCGCACGTAGAACAAAATTGTGTGCCAGAAAATTTCTTGGACCGTGGGTCTGTTGTGCTCTTTAGTTTGATTGAGAAGCACGATTCTCAAACGGGTTTTATCCTGTTTTTCGTGGTATTGTTTTGCTCGTGTTAATAAAAGAAAAATGTTCCACATTTAAAACACAGAAGAGTTTTTAGTTTTATTTTCTTACTCACTATTTCTTATTCTATACATTGGTTTCTTTTCAATATATTTAAAATGTTCGTTATTTATTTATTTATTACAAGATTTAGAAATTAATTTAAAAAGGTTAAGATTCAGAGCAATAAGAAGAAATTCGTCCGACCGATCCGATATCACGAAACAGAGTGTCCCCTCGATAGCTCGTCACCCGACACGACGAAAAAGATGCAACATCAGCACAAGTGTGCCTGTGGGATCAATGCACGTTTAATAGGTTTAAATATTGTGTATTGGAAATGGAGTGCATTGATTGTTGGATACAGAAAGAAATGGAAAATGATGATTTGGGAATTTTGGGTTATGTTTCAATGAGGCATATGTAGGCAATGAAATTGGAGAAGTTTAATGTATTGGGAAAGTGAATGGGTTGAAGTGGAGCGATCGTTGATCGCGTGGTTGACGACTTTGGAGTTGAATGGAATTTGTAAGTAATTAAAAGGAAATGATGATATGGGAATTTTAAGTGGGTCGGATATTGGACAATCAAAAGAAATGATGACCATGGGAATTTGAAGTGGCAATGGGTTGAATTGTAATGGGATAAGAAAGGATGATAAGGGAATGTTGTGAAGTACGCACTTTACAACACCTCCCCTCTTAAGAACGAAACTTGTACCTTGGAGTGGTTCGAGTTTCGGCTTTGCTGTGAGAAGATGGAATTGGGAGTGAACGAGATAGATTTGATGGGGCTAAACGAGGTTTTGGTATTGGTTCAGTTTCTACCGATGTTACTGGGGTTGAATCAACTTTTATTTCTGGCATTGGTAATGATTCCGTTTCTTTTTTATTATGAACTGAGTTCTTTCTCATATTCCACATTAGCAATATTATTGTAAACATTAAAATGATGGAAAGCATTAAAAGGAAAAACACGATTGTAGAGTTTTTATTTTCACTATCGGAATTCCAATATACAAACTGAGAATTTTGTAGGTTGTTTATATTCTTACTAATAGAATTAAGGTCATCAATCTGATTATGTATATTAAAAGACTTTGTAGCATAACTGGGAATTTTCTCAAATTGTGGTGGTGTGATATTAAATGAAAGATAAGGATTTGATGAAATAAAGTTAAGATTAGTTTTTGTTTCGAAATTTGTTTTGGAGCTTAAGGATTGATATCTTGTGTTTGCGATACAGTTTGGTTCGATTTAAGAATACCAGTTGCATTTATGTTTATTTGCGAGTTAAGATTTTGGCATTTAATCAAGATTTTCTGGATTTGGGGAAACGAAAATCCAAGAATTGGAGTCTGCTAGTTGTAGGAAAATCGGGTGATATATTTGCATTAACTGAATATTGCAACTACTGATTTCACTTGGAAGAATGGAAAGTAAATTCAATTCGCAGGCACTGCTTGATGATGTAAAAAGGATTGGTGCGTTTCTTTCGCAAAGATAGTTATTTTTTTGTAGTTGTTTGGCATTTGTCTAAGTCATGATTATCATAGAGAAATACGATTGTTTTTCTGAGTCTACGATAAGGAAAGGTTTTTCGGGTATTATAATTGCATAAGTATTGTTTTCGATGAGATTTGGTATACTAGTCATTTTATAAACGTTATAGTTTTTGGAAGAAGTAAGAGGAATTCTTAATACAAAATTTATTTGGTTGTCAATGTAGTCAATGTAGTAAAAAAAATTTTGAGTCTATTGTTGTGGACTTTAACTATTTTATTCTTGATTTTAATGTTTGAGTTTACTCCTGATGTAGATATGATTTCATATGGTCCTGACCAAAAGGGAAGTAATTTTTTATTTCTATTTTTAGGATTGCTTTCATTTTTGAGTAAAACTAGGTTTCCTATTTGAAAATCAACAGGGTTTAGTTTCTTATCGTATTGCTGTTTTGAGGATTCTTTACTCTTGAGGAGATTATCTCTTGCTATCTGATGGCAGTGTTGAAGTCTTGATTTGAGTTCATTGGCATAAAGGTCGTAATTGTAACAAATTTCTGGATTTTTTGTTACGCTAGAAGGAAGTTCAACCTGTCTACCATACATGAGTTCGAACGGAGTAAATGACGTTGAAGTGTTCGGGGTCGTGATATGGACGAAAACGGCATATTTTATCCAATTATCCCAATCATCTTGAGATTTATTGATAAAACAACGCAAATATTCTACAAAGTTTCTGTGGCTTCGTTCGCAAGATCCATTTGACTGTGGTCGGTATGCAGTGGTTTGTAGTTTAGTTATTTTGAGAAGCTTACATACATTTTTAAATATGTCGCTAAGAAAATTTTGTCCTTGATCTGACAAAACGTATTTGGGTGTGCCATAACGAAATATTATTTCTTTGACAAATGCTTCTGCGATTGTATTAGCCTCTTGATTTGGTAAAGGTATTGCATCAGTATATTTTGTAAGGTCGTCAATGAATGTTAAAAGATATTTGTTATTATTGTTAGTGATAGGATATGGACCAACGATGTCGATAGAAATTTTCTCAAAGGGTTCCTTAGCAGTAGAAGTAATGACCATTGGTTCCATTGTGTACTTAGTAACTTTGTTCTTTTGACAAAGTTCGCAGTTTTTTATAAATTTTTTTATATCCTGGAACATATTTTTCCACTTATGATAAAGTCGTATGCGTTTAAAAGTACGGTTGACACCACAGTGTCCTCCGATAGGATTTAAATGAAATTCTTTGAGTATAGTTTTAATTTCATTTTGAGGTAGTTCTCGTCTTGTTGAAGGGTTAGAAGAAGAATTAGAATTCATGTATGAATATGAAGGACTAGGGTTTGTATTCAAAGTAGTAGAGCAAGAATTAGAACTATTATTTAAAGATGTAGGATGAGGACTAGATTTAGGAATTGGAGATGTAGAACAAGGGTTAGTATTGGACGATGTAGTACAAGGATTTGTATTTGAAGATGTAGAACAAGGGTTAGTATTCGATGATTTAGTACGAGGATTTGTTTTTGAAGATGTAGAACAAGAATTAGTAATTGACGATGTAGTAGTTGAGATAGAAGACGACTTGGGAGATGATTCAGAAGATGAATTTTGAGAAGAAGTAGAAGGAGATTTTGTATCTGAACGAAGAGTCATTTTTGCAATTCTGCTTAGGCAATCAGCATTTGTATTTTGTTCACCTTTTTTGTGGATGATTTCATATTCAAACTCTTCGAGCTGTGAACGATATCTCATCATTCTAGAATTTGTATCTTTACAATTATGGATATAAACTAGAGGTTTATGATCCGTGTAAAGTTGAAATTTTCTTCCATACAGATATGGTCGGAAATGTTTAACTGACCAAACGATAGCCAAAAGTTCCTTATCTGTAGTAGAACAATTTTTTTCACTTTTATTAAGAGTTCGTGATGCATAGGAGATAGGAAGATCATTCCCAACTTCACCTTGTGAAAGGACACTACCAATAGCAAAGTCGCTAGCATCCGTTGTAAGAATGAAGTTTTTAGTGAAATCGGGATATTGGAGGAGGGGTGGATTAATGAGTTTTTCTTTTAATCCATGAAAAGAATTTGAACAAAGAGGAGTCCAGTCGAAGCGAACATCCTTACGTAAAAGATTAGTAAGAGGTTTAGAAATTTTTGCAAAATCTTTTATGAAGCGCCGATAATAACCTGCAAGACCCAGGAAGCTTTTGATGTCTTTTGCGTTCTTGGGTTGTGCAAAATTTTTCACACATTTGATTTTTTGTGGATCAGGTTTAATACCGGATTCGTTTATGACATGTCCCAAATAAGTGAGCTCAGTTCGCAAAAATTGACATTTATCAGGTTGCAATTTTAAGTTATGCATTTTAAGACGTTCGAAGATTTCTCTTAATTTTGAATTGTGTTCTTCTAAAGTCTTACCATAGACCACAATGTCATCCATATAAACGAAGGTTTTTATACCTTGAAGTCCAATCAAAACATTATTCATTAACCTTTGGAAGGTGGCTGGAGCACCTTTTAATCCATAAGGCATCCTAATGAATTCATAATGACCAAAAGGAGAAGAGAAAGCGGTCTTTTCTCTATCTTCCGGACGAACTTCGATCTGATGAAAGCCACTGGCTAGATCTAAAGTTGAGAAGAACTTTGAACTCCCTAACTGATCTAGAATATCAGTAATGTTAGGTAACGGGTATGCGTCACCGAAAGTTTTGTCGTTGAGTTTGCGAAAATCGACGACGATTCTCCATTTCTTGTTACCATTTTTATCAGGTTTTTTCGGAACGACAATAAGTGGGAAATTCCACGGACTATTCGATGGTTGGATAATATTATCGTCCATCATCTCATGTATTTGTTTATCCACTTCTTGTCGTTGTGCTTCCGGCAACCTGTAGGGTTTTATATATGTAGGTGTAGCATCTTGTGTTATGATAGGATGTTGTACAGAGGAGGTATGGGTTAATTTCTCCTTTTATAAAAACTAAGTCACTGTACAAGCAGCATAAATCTAAAATAGATTCCTTTTCGTTTTTGGTCATGTGGTCAGTCACGACTAGGTCTTGTATAGTTTTAATTCTTTCGTAAGAAGCAGGATAGTGTTGAATTTGCAAAATATTGTAATTAGAGACTTCGTCAAATACTATATCATCAGTATTAAACTCAATGGGGGATTCAGAGGAGTTAACGACGGATATGTAAGAGATAGAACTATTGGCAGGAGTAATGCTATTGCCAATATATAATCCATTGGGGAATTGCTGGGAGAGGCATATACTATCCACATTAATTTCCTTGAGGATTGGAACAATGATTTCGGATCTAGGAGGAATATTAACTAGATTAGAAGGAATAAGATCATAGTCGATTAGGTAGTTTTCCCATGAGAAGGTAAGTATTTTGGTGCCATAATTTATTCGAGCTTTATGGTCATCCAAGAAATTTTTACCTATTATTCCATCGGTACTGATAGGAAAGTTTTTATCTACTACATGGAAAGGGTAAGAAATTGTAACGTTTTTAGGAAGATTAATAAGAAGTTGTATAACTCCTTTGGTACGGATAACAGAATCAGTTATACCAGATAGGGAATGAATTATATTAGAGTCGATGGGTAGTTCTGGTTTTATTTTATCTATTTTAATCAGACAAATTTCACTACCGCCATCGATTAGAAATTTAGAAGGTTTAGGATTTAGCAAGATTTCAGAAGAAAGTTTAATTCAATCTACTCTACTTATAGTATTTTTTAAATTTATGTGTAGGATGTGGCGAGACGAGATTAAGTTTGGGTCCGAAGCCTGCCACTGGTTTCGGCCTCTGAACGGTTTTCCGAATGTTTATTTACAGTCGAAGGGGAATAAGTATTGTCTTTTTTATTATTATTATACTCCCTTTTTCAACATTCATTTATATGATGCCCAAGGTTCTTACAGTAACTACAAGTAATAGTTACTTTCTTAACTTCACTTTTGAAAGAAGGAAGCTGTTCCTTATTTTTCCTTAAGTAGCATTGTTCTATGTTATGTCCCGACTTTTGGCAGTAATAACATGAAATTGAATTTCTGGATTTGCTTGGTGATGAACTAGTAGAAAAATGTGTAGGATGTGACGAACTAGTTTTCTCTTCTAGGACGGCTGCTTCAATGGCATCCGTCAATGTATTAAATCTTGATGCTTTTATAATTAGACCTACTCGATAATTAAGCCCTCTTTCGAACGCTTTCAACGCAGTCTTACGATTAAGACTTATGATTGTGTCAGCTTTATCTGAGCCTTCACTTGCAATGCAAGCATCATTCAGATGGGATAAAGTTTTTTCTAATCTGTTTGAAAACTGACGAACAGATTCGTTCGTTCGCTGTTTCATTTGGATGAGATCCACCTGTAATTGAGATAGAGATTTAAACTCTAGGAATTGCTGGAGTAGCTTTTCTTTAAGGGGCTTCCAATCTTCGAAGTCAGTGTACTTAACTACATTATATGCGCTTCCAGACAATTTCGTTTTTATTATAAGAAGAAGAATGGGTAGATCTGAAGAAGAGGTCTCTTCTGCGATTAAGTCGCAGGCATTTATGAATTTATGTAGGATCGATCTGTCCCCGTCATACTCCGGGATGAGCTTGAACGCAAAAGACCTATCTAACTTAGGAGCCATATTCAGTAATTTATTGGGAGTAGAATGAGAGGTAGGAGAAGTATTTTAAGGGGTGTCGGATTCTGTATCACTATCTGTTTCGGACGAGTTTAACGTTGATTCGGATTGGTCGGTTTTATTTATTTCACCTTGAGACATGTATACAATAATTACTTACATATATGTATATATATAAAAAAAAATCTTAGGGCTACGCAAGAATTAAATTAATGATAAGAAAATAGTAAAGAAAAATAATTAAAAGATAGATTACTAGTAAAAAAAATTGTATTTGAATATTCTGCTTTGTAAAATGATGATAATAGGTTGTTGGTGGATGCAGCGGGTTAAAGATGGATGCGGAGGGTTACAGATAAATGTGTAGTCCTTAGTTCTCTCAGATTTTGTTTTTCACTGATTGTTGTTTTGTTATGGGTTTTTTTTATCACTGATTGTAGTTTTTTTTTTTTTCACTTGGTTTTGAGTTTCTTTTGTTTGATTTGTTGTGTTTTTTTTTTTTTTTTTTAACACTTTGCACTTGTCACTTTTCAGGCAAACCCCACACCTGACGCCAATTTATGTTGTGCTCTTTATTTTGATTGAGAAGCACGATTCTCAAACGGGTTTTATCCTGTTTTTCGTGGTATTGTTTTGCTCGTGTTAATAAAAGAAAAATGTTCCACATTTAAAACACAGAAGAGTTTTTAGTTTTATTTTCTTACTCACTATTTCTTATTCTATACATTGGTTTCTTTTCAATATATTTAAGATTTATGTTATTTCATATTCTCTACATTGGTTTCTTTTCAATATATTTAAAATTTACGTTATTTATTTATTTATTACAAGATTTAGAAATTAATTTAAAAAGGTTAAGATTCAGAGCAATAAGAAGAAATTCGTCCGACCGATCCGATATCACGAAACAGAGTGTCCCCTCGATAGCTCGTCACCCGACACGACGAAAAAGGAAAAGATGCAACATCAGCACAAGTGTGCCTGTGGGATCAATGCACGTTTAATAGGTTTAAATATTGTGTATTGGAAATGGAGTGCATTGATTGTTGGATACAGAAAGAAATGGAAAATGATGATTTGGGAATTTTGGGTTATGTTTCAATGAGGCATATGTAGGCAATGAAATTGGAGAAGTTTAATGTATTGGGAAAGTGAATTGGTTGAAGTGGAGCGATCGTTGATCGCGTGGTTGACGACTTTGGAGTTGAATGGAATTTGTAAGTAATTAAAAGGAAATGATGATATGGGAATTTTAAGTGGGTCGGATATTGGGCAATCAAAAGAAATGATGACCATGGGAATTTGAAGTGGCAATGGGTTGAATTGTAATGGGATAAGAAAGGATGATAAGGGAATGTTGTGAAGTACGCACTTTACAACAGGTCCACCAACATGTATCTAAGCAAACAAATGCTAAGCAACATGCGAAAGTTGCTGATATTTGTTTTCTCCCCCTGTCTCTTGTCATTCTCGTGCTCTTTTCTTTTTGCTGGATCGTGGACCTAGAAAAAAACACATTGCATTTCGTACTGAATTTGGGCTTCTGGCAGTAGGAAGAAAAGAGATGCATCAATGTTTGTTTTTTTTTTTCGTTTATTTTTGAAAGTATCTGGCAGGCAGATAGAAAGAAAGGGTTGCGAGAGAAGAATTGCTTATTGCTTGTGTTTTTTTGTTGTTTTTGAGAGGTTTGGAATTATTTTCTTGGTTCAGCACTCTTGTGATGCCCTTGCCGTCTCTTTACTTTATGATGAGTCTTTTGTTCTTTTTATTTGACCTGTTTTGGGTGTTTATATAGGAGGAGCGAGTAAGTTTTTCTTTTAAGATACCAAAAACTTATGTATTTTTTTTTTCGGTACAGGCATTCCGTTTTTTAAATCCATTACTATCGCTGATATTCCATGAGATTAACATGAGGAGACATGGGCTATTTTCTACTATGTTTCTCATTGGTAAGTGTACTAGGATGAAGTAAAAAAATTACAAGATATAGCATTCTGAGGAAATATAACATTTTTCTAGTTTGAAAGGTGCAGTTCATCAAGCATATCTTGAACGACAAGGACCAGAAAATCTTTATGATTGTGATATGAAGTGAATAATTTATTTATTATGTAGTTTTGAATTTACAAATAACTAATGAAAATCTTTTTTTTGCAGGTACTTGCTGAAAGTAAAGAAAGTGATGTTGAGTATTTCACCCGGCGAAATATTTTCATTTTAGTCGATTTACTCTGCTGTGAAGCAATTCTATTCCCTGTAATTTGGTCTATTCAACATTTGCACAAAGCATCAGCTACCGATGGCAAGGTCGCTGTAAATCTACGAAAGCTAAAGCTATTCATGATTGTTTGATATATCTACTGCACTCGAATTATTGTGTACCTATTATAGTTGCATTCCAATTTGCATGGTTGGATGAGATGTTCCACGAGATGCCCACTTATGTACTCTTTGTATTGACTGGTTATAAATAGTCACATCCATATTTTAGTGTATCCGATGAGGACGAAGTTGAAGTATTTACAGAGTCGGGTCTTACTGCAGGCTTTCACAAGACAAAAGCTTTAAATCCAAACGCAGTCCCAACTACAATACACAACACAACACAACAATAGTCGAGGAAAATGACCAAGAGAGAGAGAATCCTTTCATCCAAAGTAAATCAAGTCATGAGTATGATTGAATTATGTTAACATGAAAAAAAGTAGTTTTAAAGATTATAAAGAGAAATAGAATAAAATAGAAAGATCGAGTCCATTTTGTAAGCAATTTCGTTTTAATTAAAATAAAGTAAACAGTATTATGTCTTAGCGTTGTAGTAATAAAATAATAAATTCTTTGATTACAAAAATTTTGCATTCACAAAACTCGCTTATTTTTTTTTTTTTTTTTTTTTTTTTTTTACATTGACATACAAATATTTGGTCTTAAATTTTAACAAACCATATTTAATATTAGATTGTAGAGAGACAAAAATTGGCCAAGGTATTGATTACAATCTTTTTTACACACTAAATTTGCATTTTATTTAGAATCAAAAGTAGGTAAATTTTATATTACTTGGAAACTTAACTATTTATTGAAGAAAATAAAAAAGAATTGACAACAAAATTACAAAGATTATGTTTTTTTTTATTTGGGCGTAAATTGAATGAAAAATATTATGTATGTTGTAATGGATACAGCTGCCTGAAATCGAAGAAAATATGTTTATTAATTTAAAGTCTGACTGCAGTAGACTTGTTAAGCCTTAATATTAATTTCTAGATGTGCTGAGGTCTCGAAAAAAGACCATAATTTATAGAATTTAAATTAAGCGGGCTTCTTACCTACTGATAATTGATTTAACGTTAAAGCTGTGGATTAAGATAGCTTGTATCTTGCTATTGGGTCAACAAAAATTCAGAAGAGGGCATATTCATAGTCGCAGATAGACACAGGTTTAACTAAACTACAGTTTAAGACAATTTTGGCCCAATGAATACAGACCGATTTTAATTACAAATTGTTGGTTTTCTATTTTTATAAGATAATTAACTTGGTATACTACACAAATAGCTTCAAATATTTGGAAATGATAACCTTAACAAAAAAAAGAATCAACGTCCGAAAATTCAACCAACTCTATGTTTAACTTAGACCCAGGTCTAAAATGACTATGAATATGCCCCAAGTTGTTTAATTGATTAATGTTAGAATGTTGTCTACCTACACATGTAATTGTATAATCAACAAGACCAGGTGCGAATGCAGGAAACATTTTAGCGAGATTTTGAAGTATTTAAGATGTTCATAAATATTATACTTTATCACGAAATGTCGAATTCTTGACTTGAAGGAGAATAATGTTTCAACTTCAATTGAAATGAAACGAAACCATTATTAAAATTATAAAAAAATAATGTTCTAAATAACAATCATTTTCTCCGAATATTTTTTCCGAATTGAAACATGACTTGCCAGCCTTAGATCCATTATTCTATAATCAGTTTAATAAAAAAAAAAGGAAATCGAAAGTAAAAAAAACTTCTATTTAAGGTAGGTACTTTTTATTGTTTAGGTAGTTACTTTCAGTTCAAATATTTAGTGCCAAGAATTCAAAAATAAGCCCGACGTTTTTTGAGAAATAAATTATTTTTTTTTTGTCACAATTGCATATATTGAGGTCTTTTTACAAGTCAATTTTTGATAATATCAACTGTTTTGTAAAACAAGATAAATCAAAACTATCAAAATGTACGTATGTATTTATTAAACAAAAAATCCGAAACACCCCTCTCCTGCGCTCGCGCCTGTAAAAGACCAATAACATATGATCCAGTCGTGTATTTTGTTTCTGAAAATTTTAAATATGGAATTATCTAGTTTTCAAAGTTATTTTTTGAGAGAAATTAGAAGAAAAATTCACTTAAATCGACTTTCGATGGTAATGTAATGTCCGATATTTAGTCCCTACCTATATCCTTAACTTGTAATATGTGAATGGCAATGTGTGAAAACGAAAGATAGGAAGTGTTAACCAATGTATAATGGTTATTTTAATAAGTGACAGAATGTCATTATTTTTGCCATATTTAAGCAATTATTTGTCAAAATCGTGTTTTATGTAAAAATATAGAAAAAAAAATAGTTGTAGTGAAAATCCAGAGTATGATTAAAAAAAAATAAAACAAATAACAAAACGGCACCGCTGTCAAATTCAAATTAGTCTTGTCTACGTTCATTTAATTTTGTCTGCTACATTTCATTTCCATTTCTCCATTCTCCTACCGTTATGGGTTACTATTGTTTAAAATTCAAAATTGCTTGTTTTTTTCAAGTTTTGAATCTAACGCTTTTTCATTACTTTTGTTTGAATATCATCAGGCGAAAGTTGTGTGCTCTTTTGATAATAAATTTGATAGCTAGTTGCATTTTGAAAACTTTAAAAAAGTGAATAAAAGCAGAAAGATTGTTTTTGTGTGAAAACTCTTTAGTGATTTTAATTTCTATCGGAAACAAATATTTGTTGATAATAATATCAGGTATGATCATTTAAAAAATTGATTTTTATACTTATTTTATTCTGTGCAGTTTTGTTTGGACTGTTGTTTTTTTTTTTAATAAATAAATTGGGTGGCGCAATGGCTCGTGAAGAACCAGGGCCTAGTGACTAACAACTCGCAACCATTCCTGTGTGCGCGTGTCGACAGGAATGGAAGGGACCTACAATTTTATGCCGAATCGGAACGGCTAGACAAGAAGCATTTATTCATGACAATTGATACTCTTGGAGGATTTGTCAATTCCTCGCAAGAGGGCAGTAGCCCTGAAAAAAACTTTAGTTTTTAAGTGGAAAAGGCTGAAAACGAACGCAGACCTTCAGCGTGGGACGGTTTTTTTTAAGGAGTTTAATTTTTGAATACATTTAAGTAGGTTGGTTTCATTATAGTTGCTTTTAAATATATGTATGAGTACGCCAGAGTGTATGTGTCAGAGAACTGGCAGGATAATTTTGATTTGACAAAGTGCATCGAAAAAACCTAACAAACGAGGTCACTCTGAAATATGTAAATTCCAACAATTTTAAACTTAGAATTTTTCAGCAATATTAGTAAAAGTCCAAAGTGTTGTTTTTATAATTTATTCCCAATTCCTTCAACATTTTTCATTTGAAAAAGAAATAAAAATTATATTTTGATATATTAAACGATACTTACTTTACATGCTTCACAAATCTCATTCCAATTCATTGAAGATAGCTAACTAAATCAAGAAAAATCGAATAAAAGGTTGGCCGTCACTCGTTGTAGTCGGCGTCGTGTCGCCGAGCGGCTGCAGCAGTTGAGAATGATTGCGTTATGCGATTTTGAGATCGATATGGTACGCTAGCGATGATTATAACGTCGGTTATAATTATCGCATCTTCAAGGTTTATGCATTTAAATAAAGGTTAAATGGTCGGCTTCATTTAAATATAAAAAATATTTAGGAAGGGTATAAAATTTTATACAAGAGGGGTGATTGAATCTGACATCAATTTAATTTTCAAACAAATTTTCACAAAGTTATTGCCCTTACCTTCTTTTACAGTGCCAGTAGTTATATGGCGATAAATGCAGCAGGAGAAGCGATCGAAACCCTTCTATCAAAAGTTTAATAAAAACATTGTTTGCATATAATTTAAAACATACCTACATACATATATAATATATATAATAAGTAGGTTATAAAGGGTGATTTTTAAAGAGCTTGAGAACTTTTTTAAAAAAAAAAACGCATAAAATTTGCAAAATCTCATCGATTCTTTATTTGAAACGTTAGATTGGTTCATGACATTTACTTTTTGAAGATAATTTCATTTAAATGTTGACCGCGGCTGCGTCTTAGGTGGTCCATTCGGAAAGTCCAATTTTGGGTAACTTTTTCGAGCATTTCGGCCGGAATAGCCCGAATTTCTTCGGAAATGTTGTCTTCCAAAGCTGGAATAGTTGCTGGCTTATTTGTGTAGACTTTAGACTTGACGTAGCCCCACAAACAAAAATCTAAAGGCGTCAAATCGCATGATCTTGGTGGCCAACTTACCGGTCCATTCCTTGAGATGAATTGTTCTCCGAAGTTTTCCCTCAAAATGGCCATAGAATCGCGAGCTGTGTGGCATGTAGCGCCATCTTGTTGAAACCACATGTCAACCAAGTTCAGTTTTTCATTTTTGGCAACAAAAAGTTTGTTAGCATTGAACGATAGCGATCGCCATTCACCGTAACGTTGCGTCCAACAGCATCTTTGAAAAAATACGGTCCAATGATTCCACCAGCGTACAAACCACACCAAACAGTGCATTTTTCGGGATGCATGGGCAGTTCTTGAACGGCTTCTGGTTGCTCTTCACTCCAAATGCGGCAATTTTGTTTATTTACGTAGCCATTCAACCAGAAATGAGCCTCATCGCTGAACAAAATTTGTCGATAAAAAAGCGGATTTTCTGCCAACTTTTCTAGGGCCCATTCACTGAAAATTCGACGTTGTGGCAGATCGTTCGGCTTCAGTTCTTGCACGAGCTGTATTTTATACGGTTTTACACCAAGATCTTTGCGTAAAATCTTCCATGTGGTCGAATAACACAAACCCAATTGCTGCGAACGGCGACGAATCGACATTTCACGGTCTTCAGCAACACTCTCAGAAACAGACGCAATATTCTCTTCTGTACGCACTGTACGCATTCGTAGGGTTGGTTTAATGTCCAATAAAGTAAACTGAGTGCGAAACTTGGTCACAATCGCATTAATTGTTTGCTCACTTGGTCGATTATGTAGACCATAAATCGGACGTAAAGCGCGAAACACATTTCGAACCGAACACTGATTTTGGTAATAAAATTCAATGATTTGCAAGCGTTGCTCGTTAGTAAGTCTATTCATGATGAAATGTCAAAGCATACTGAGCATCTTTCTCTTTGACACCATGTCTGAAATCCCGCGTGATCTGTCAAATACTAATGCATGAAAATCCTAACCTCAAAAAAATCACCCGTTATAATTAAATAAATAAATCGGGTGGCACAACGGCTCATGAAGAACCAGGGCCTAGTGACTAACAACTCGCAACCATTCCTGTGCGCGCCTTTCGACAGGAAAGGAAGGGACCTACAATTTTATGCTGAATCCGAACGGCTAGACGAGAAGCACTTATTCGTGACAAGTGATACTCTTGGAGGATTTGTCAATTCCTCGCAAGAGGCAGTAGCCCTGAAAAAAAACTTTTTAGTTTTTAGGTGGACGAGGCTGGGAAGCAATCCCAGACCTCCAGCGTGAGAGTCGAACGCACTATGCATTACGCTACGGGGAACTACCCTTATGTAGGTTACGGTGTTTAATTTTGTAAGCAAAACGATAATATGTAGAATCTTTGCAAAAATCGCACGCCCTGAGTCTTAGTCATGAAAAAGATATTTCAGCCACATTTCAAGAACATTGGTTGATGTTGCATACTTTGGTTACTTTTGGAAAAGAGGCAAACACCGATTTTTCAAATTTCAAAGTTAATTACTATTATTGGGAGAACTAAAATGACAAAATTGAAAGAAATATTGAAAATTTACACTATTAAAAAAGTAGTATGATAAGGATGAACATATGGTTTATATTAATCAAATTTGAACTAGGAAATTCCGTTTTTGTTCGCTTGGTGACGACTTTCTTGTGATACTCTACTTTTATCAATAATAATTGTTTTAGTTATTTTTCCCTGGCTAATTTATTATACTTTGTATGCAATCTCTAATTGTGTGGTATCATTGATTACTTGTAAAGCGATTATATGACTCCTTAAAGAATCCCTTCCATATTATTCAACGTAATGGTTCCCAAACAACTCAAAGAACCTTTTTGTTTGTAAGGAAATTGCTCGGATATTTTCGATTTAAAACTAGGTTTACTATTTAATAGTTTTACTTCCTTTTTCAATGCAAGTTTGGTATCTTAATTTTTAGTCTTATTTTCCTTATCAGCTAAAAGATAATCCAAGGATAAACCAACAGAAATCCAACAACAAATAGGTACGTTTTCCAACCCCTTTAGAGCAGTCGTGTCTTAGATGATGTAGTATCAAAAGCCATACCCATGACATTGTCACGTACCCCAGGTCAGTTCATGTTACTACTTTTGCCATCTGCTCACACCAGTGCATTTCAGGGCAACAGGTAGTACGTCAAGCTAAAAATGTTTAAAATCTTAGCTAGTAACTAGAACTGTTACTCTTTGTTAAACAAAATTCTGACACACCCTCTCCCATGGCCCACCGACGATCGAATTTACTATCCCAAAGGAAGACCAAATAAGAATTTTTTTAAATAGAGCGACTTCGGTTTTCTTTGTCATTTTCTTTCTATTGATCATGGAAAACTAATTAGTAAAAAAAAACTTCAATATTACATATTACACTAGTTTGAGAAAAAAAAAGTGATAATTATGTGCATCCCCGAAACACTATCCAATCTTCATGAAATTTGGTATATATTTATTCTCACTTAGACTCGGGGCGTGAGCGACTTCATTTATGAAAATCAAATCTTTCAAAAAATTAAACTCCCTAATGTAGGTACATAATACATACATACATATACGAAAAAACGTCGTTCTGGTTGATTCATTTTAAATTCAAAAGTTGATCAAAAGCTTCACAATTTCAAAATATAAATTAAAATATAATAATGAAAATAAGTAAAACTCTACGGTAACGGTATCGGTCTCTATTTTCATTTTGTTCCCTTTTAAAGTTCTTATCGACTGCTCAAAAGCATGTGATATAATTTTACAGTTGAAAAATCGCTTCCAAAGATAGGGGCCAGTTATAGCGATCAGGAAAACGCATCAGAAAAGGTTGAAACAGTATGAAATTGAATATTTTTTCCTGATGGTCGTTTATAGCGAACAGCAAAAATTGTCAGTTGACCAGCCTACCGCCAAGTTTTCTGATTGAAATGCACACGAAAAATTTTTTCGTCCGCAATTCTGCCAGTGGAATGAGTGAAATTAAAACTCAAATCATTGGAATATTTTGTTTCATTTTGTAAGAAATTACGATTAGCTGACACGAAAAATTTAATTTGCATCAGGAAATTTAATAAAAAGCTATGGTTCCTTTTAATTTTTTTTTTTCGCATACAAAATTCTTCGAGTTATAAGTAATCGATTAATGTAGCATTTGTGTTTCAAATCGAATGAAAACTGTGCAAAAAATCTATTTGAAATTTTTTCCTGATTCGTTTTCTTGATCGCTTTAACTGGCCGCTTACACAAAATCAGTAAAAGCTGAAACAGGTGAAAACTGATCGCTATAACTGGCCCCTTATGCATTGAAAATTTCTGAAGAAAGGAGTTAGAACTTAAATAGGGTGTGGGCCCTGGTACTGAATGTTTTTTTTTTTTGTTTAACTATAAATTCCCCCCCCCCTTCCCATTCATCTTTACCTTGACAATAACGCTGAATAAAAATGGATACAGTCAGTCCAATCAAACACTGTCATTGATTAAACTGCGCGCGAAAAAAAAAAACACTTTTTTCCGACACACGGCGTATATACCCTCCAAAGCTAATGCAGGTATACTGATATTCGACTTTTCTAAAAATGTTTGGTTTATTTTTACTCTTTGCCTGACTCTTACAACACCACTACTATAGTTAATTATTTGGGAAATAGTTTGGGAGGTTGGGCAGGGTAAATCAGTAATTAAGTAACGATATCTTGAAAACTAATGAACGAATTTAAAAGATGAAACATTCAATCTAGGCTTTGAAGAATTAGGTTACGATTTTCAGAAAATTTATTCAAGGTAGCACATAGCATAACCGGTGGCAAAAATTTTGTTTACCGGTTTAAAAAAAAAATTTCACCAATGAAATCTAATATACTTGCATTGTGTTTGGTAATTAGGAACACCGTCTGTTGGTTTTTGAAACTAGCACAGTGTTATTATTTGTTGACCATTGACCTAAGGGCCATGTTTTTAATGGTTACATTTATAAACAAATACGCTACTAGCATAGTTGTTTAAGTCAAATGTATACTTATTATTCTGGAATAAGAAAAACTTTATTTAAAACAATTGGAAAAAAGTAATTATATAGATATATTTCGGACTTAATGTTATTGAAGTTTTGTTGTATTATTTACTTGAGTCTGTCGATGTTCACGTCATTTTTTTGTATCTTCGCCCTCGTCCACTGATTCAATCGAAATCGTTGTGGGATTTTCCTATTAAGAACAATATTATATTAAAAATTAAAACAAAAATTAAAAAAAAAAAAATGAAATCAAGGAAATGAAAATTAGATAAATATGAGTGGCGGATAAATTATCTGAATTGAATCTAATATTGGCCCTTTTTGAAGTTGTTCACAAAAATTATTAGTAAGGGGATTTCTTAAGCGTTTACTTTTTAAAGAGATTTTCAACCCCAAATAACAAAGAAGGACGAACCTTACTTGTTAACTTATTATAAACGTGGAAGGTTAAAATAGCGATTTTTAAAATATATCAGGAATATTATTAGGTACATACTCCAATTAACTTTTTTTTTAAGTAATATAATGCTTTGTCATACTTCCTAGGTCCAAGCACCTTAATCTCGCAGATTCCTTTTATTGGAGGTATAAATCATAAAAGAACCTAAAAAAAAAAAAAAGTCGATAAGGTTCGCTTAAAACCCTATTCTATTATCGGATTGCAAAAATGAATGTGTATAGACTTAGAAAAAATAACAAAGTAATATTTTCTTTTCCAAATCGTTGTACATAAACCCTCATACTCATAATTTGGTTGTACATCCAAACCAAAGATTTGCTGTGGCCTTGAACTACTACTACAATACCTGCAAAAGAAAAGAAAAACATTTTGGAAAGGATTAAGTTTCGGAAAGAAAATCTAGAATAGATCCCTAATTTTGATTTGGCACACTGTAGTTTATCTTAGAGCTTCTGATGTCTTTACTAATATTCAGTTTTGGCTTACGAGCATTCCTGTGTGCATGGTCTATTTTTTGCTGCATTTGAACTGCTAAGATGAGATGTAATTTTTTGATAAGTCAAATCTTTATTTAATAACTTACACAGTAAGAAATCTCATTTAACAAGAGAGAGGACTTGGTTCTTCCTAGCAAGAGGCAGATCTGATAAATATATGCAGCGGCATACAAGAGAAGACAAGGACTTCTAAAATCATTTTATAATACAAGCAGTGACTTTCGTTCAACGATTCTACACCCTCATTTTTTGGACGCAACAGATTCTATTGGTGGTCTTTTGAAGACATTTTTTTCGTCAGCTCCAACTCTAATCAGACAAAAACTTTGTAGCAGCGCGGACTGTGGAGTGATGGAATTCAGTAGGGCTGAAGAGCTTGTAGTGGTCAACCATCACTCTTTCGGATCGGGATTTGAAGGTTTTAAAAACTTACAAAACTCTCTTGTTTTACATCAATCAAAAGAGATTATTAAATGCAATATTTCAAAATGCTCTGGAATGGTTTCTGAGGTAACAAAATTTACTAATCATACATGGATCGAGCTAGAAGTTAGACCGGATTTAAATTATAATACCAGTCTAGAATGCACCTTGGAAGATTTTCCCAACATTTTAGAATTTGAAAACAAATACAGATTGGCTGGAGTTATCGCTAAGGATAAATCCAGTGTTTCGGACATTTCATTTCTTATTTTTAGAAACACACAGAAACGGGACACACTTGGTTCCTTTGCGACGATTTGAGGGATCAAATTACTGCGTGTCAAGATAGTGTGGTATTGATTCCAATGGCAGCTTTTTTTATTCGGGAATATGTTGGTAAATTAAACCACAGTGAAGTAAGTTGTAAACCTTAATGCTCTCAGCAGAATATCTTTATGCTTTTATATGAATATAAATAATATTGATAAATATATTACACTTTTTTTTAAAGAATAGGTGTTCCTAGTTTTTTGTATTTAGCTCGAAAAAGGATACGTCGAAACTATCATCAAGTGAAAAGATCCCGGGTCAAAAAAGAACATGGTTTGTATATAATTATTTGATCACTTAAATATAATCACTAAACGAAATTATTTTTCAATTTCAGGTCGGTGTAATAGGCCTCTTGGGGAAACCCGCACCTTACCAAAAATTGGGTTAACGCACTATAATGCATACCTCATGGGTAGTGTGGAAATGCATTGTGTTTCAAACAGATTTTTTTTCAGGATCAACATAGACGAGAATTCTTCATTGGCAAATAAGAATTGCAGAGATTGAAGCGGTTTGACTAGGTAAGTATGCGAAATGGTAAGCAATTAATGACCAGTCTAGTACCCAGTATTCTCAATCTTAAAAAAAAGTTAGTATCTCAGCATTTGTTGAATTCGTCAGTACCGGATCTAAGTCCACAAAACAATATTATAAACTTATAAAACTGTTATTTTTGTGATTCTTGGATGTAAAAGGAAACCAAAACTTATATTCTTGTTACAAATAGTCCTTGTGAAGGTGATACCGAATACCTTTAACTGGAAGCACGTAGTGGCAGCGCTACTGAAAGAAGTGCATCAAATGCTTAAAATTCAAATGCATCACATCCTACCACCCTAGAATCTCTTATTATAGATATGAGTTATGAAAATTGATAGACGCAGAACAGGTGAAAAAAAATTTTTGTTACCGGTTTTAGGTAGCTATAAGACTATAAAATCTTTTTTTTTTTTTGCTTATATTAACTTCCCATTGTAAGTTATTGTAATTGGTGCGATTTGTTGAATTGAACGTTTTGAGAAGATATCGATAGAGAATCAGAATTCGTCGTTTTTAGCAAGATGTCTGTATAGGTGTAAGTACTTACGTTCGGGGTACTTTTTTCGTTTACCATATCTCAACAACGAATAAAGATATCGATTTCGGATGAATTTTATTTTATAGATAATATTGTCATAACGTGCTGAAAAGATTTTCTACCAATTTCAATAAACCGTTTTCTTAATACAGCATATCAAAAAGGAGCCGTAAAATGTCATTTGTTCGAATATCTCGAGAAGGTAAAAAGATATCGACTTCAGACTAATTTTATTCTACACGTAAATAGGCAACAAAGAAACGGCAAACATAAAATAAAAATCAATCGACACATTTTTTTAAACTAAGAAAAAAAGTTGAAAAATAATGTTGGTTTCATATATTTTAAGAACAAATAATTTCGAACTCAGTCTATCTAAACTGTTCGGAACAGACTCATTGAACAGCAAATCAGAACAGTTTAGAACAGAAAATTGTCATTGAACAGCAAAAACTTGTACTTTTCTGTTCCAAACTGTTCGGAACAACGTCGCTGAACAAAGCTTATCATGTAGTCAGCAACTGGTAATTATTTCAAAAAAAATCAAGACATTTTTTTTTGGTTAAAAAACTACCTAAAACTCGTAAAACAACTCAAATTTTAACGCAAATAATGGATATAACAACCTTTAAAGTGTTTTGTCTAATTTAATATTTAACACTTTTGGCCCTACCATTAATCTTATTTAGAGACTACTTATATATTAAAGTAAAATGAACCATAATGATGATATTGACTATAAATAATGAACCATAAAAAAAGTGTGACTGTGAAAAGCTTTATTGAATTATAAAACAAATAATTAATACAAACCCATTACATCTATTCGCTCTTCATCATCTTCTCCTTTTGCCTTTGAATCTTCTTTTTGGAGAGCTTCTTCTTGGCTGGCGTGTCCTTGAGTGCTTTTGCGACGACCTTTCTTTTCGTGAGGATCATTTCCACGAAGCAGGGTGACTACATGTAAGAATTGCACGGTAACGGTATGTACAACGACGCACCGCCCGAGCAGAATGGAGTCGCTGTAGCGGCCGCTTGTCTCACTGTCAAAGTTAAAATATACGAAAACCTTAGAAGAAGAAATAGAGGAACTGCCCTTGTTGGAAAAAAGCGAAACAGTTTTTAAAATGGCGTGAGATCCCACAAAAACAAATGCATTACAGCAGGGACGGAGTGCTTCTTGACGGCAACTCACTAGGGCGCCATCAGAATAGTAATTTTTGTTATTTTCCAAAGTTGTTTTATGTCGAATACCTAACAACCAAAAAAATTCGAATTTTTCTGAACAAATCGAATTTTTTCTAAACAAAATCGATTTTAGTGCTGTCAAACAAATCTTGCGTTTTTAGCTAGATTTTACATCAAATCGCACACATACTACCAAGATTTGACAGTTCTCATGCATCAAGATGTGTTTTGTCGATAACTCGAATTTATAGACCCCTTACCTCTGGTGGGGGGAAGTCAATAAAAAGCAAATTGTATGGTTGCCGTTATAATAGCAAGTGACGTTTATTATTTACAATTTTCTATTTTTATACAAATTTTATGCTTAGGTGTTCTAAATTAATTCTAAGTTCAATGTACATTTATATACAGAAAAAACTGCATTCTTGCAGAATGACAAAATCATAATGAATAAAAGAAAGACGAATTTGATATCGTCGTTTATATTGTTGTCGTGTGTTGATGTGCTGCTTGTTGGCGGCGATGTATTATTGTTGGTGCAATTGATGTTGTTGTCACAACATGCTGGGCCCCTCAGATTGAAGAGACGCAGAAGTCGATGTCTTCAAATGAAGTTTGGAATTTTCGTCGCTTGTTGAAAGTCCTCATTGGTATACCTGTTGCTTTAGTTGGTGGGTTGAAATTTCTCATCGGTATAGTTGTTGCATTAGTTCCTGACCTATGTTGTTGATCTCTCTTTCGTTTGGTGATGAAGGCAATAGTTATTATGACAACTATTATGATGATAAAACCATTGACTCCAAACAGCGAATATTGGTGTATTCGATGGGTTGTGATCTCATTCAGTATGTTTTCTTGGCTCTTTTGAAGCTTTATTGCGATTTCTAATGAAGAAATGTCCAATGAAGCGTTTGATGGTAAGACTGAGTGTTGTCCTCTTTTGGCGTTAAATGCTGTTAATTGTTCAGAGAGATTAAATAATGGTAAGAAAGAAGATTTGAGTGTGCTTTTCATCGTTTGTCTTCCCACAACTGTCATGCTTTGGTCATGTACTATGCACCTGGCTGGCAATTTTAGCATTCCGCTGCCTCTCAATGTTACGGGTACAGTATTCAAGTCACAGTTAATGTTGACTGTTGTCGATTCTGGAGTACTATAAATCCATGCATTCTGCTGATACATCTCAATCCAGTATAACCTTGCTGGAATATCCTTTGTCGTGCATGAGTTCATGATTTCCTTATGCTGAATAATGTTCATCTCACAGACACTAACTGAAGCACCGGTTGTGTATAGTGGGTGTTGAATTGAGCACCAGAAGATATTGGGTGACCTCATTTTGCAAAGTGAAAACTCATCTTTTTTCAGCGGATAAAAGTGGTTGACTTGTAGATTAACCATTAAGTATTCCGATGATGGAACAATACTGGTAAGGTTCCCATTGTGTTGAGTTGGAACTGATAGGACCTTGTAGAGTTTAAACTCTTCGTTATACAGCAACGGTAGACTTATCTCAATTATTATGTTGTTGTCAGTCACTCTAGATCTTGGACTTAGTATTTTGTATAGTTGCAGGATTGATTCATGATGTCTTTCTCCAGGGATCATTAATGATTTTGGAATATTTTCGTGAATTCTATTTAATTCATCCTTGAATTGTTGCACCGAAAGTATAAGTGGGTGTATTCTTCCTGTGTGTTGATAGCAAGATATCGAGTAGTATACTCTGAGTTGCCTTGCAATTTATAATTATGAGTATGGCATTCAGAGCATTTGAAGAAAAAATCTTCATGTATTCGTATTTGTTGGTGTCGTCTTCTAGTTTTGTTATGATAGAACTTAGTAACTTGATTTGCTTAGTATTTTCAAATTGCTCTTTCTTGAAAATATTGACTGTAGAATCAACTATTGTTGTTTGATTTTTTATGAGTTGTAACAATTGACTCTCATTTTCTTGAACGGATTGAATTGTTTGTTCATACCCTTCAGCGAATCTTTGATCCAGTATACCGAAGTGATTGTTCCGATAAAATCAAACGGTGATCGTCTTTGTCTTCGTATCGAATCATCGTTTGCATGCAAAAGAATTTCGTTGTTTAGCTGAATTTGTTGAACTTGATGTTGGAATTGGTTCAGTATTCCTTCGCACATGACCGATTTTAGTTCCTTTAATTCAGTTGATGAGCATATTTTTTCCATTTGCAGAACTAGTCTTTTATATGTTTCGAACTCTTGCCAATAGTTCGTCAAATTGAAGAAAACAATGGTCTTCCATGAGCTCGAAATTAAATTTGCTTGTCCCACATCTTCTAAGTATATTCCAGGGTGACTTTCGAATGGGAATATCTCGACATCGTGTAATTGGGGGACTTGAGTGGAGCCAACTATGTTCAGTAAGCCAAACTAAATGCACATCCAAAAGAATGGTTGTAAACGACTTGTTGATGCATTGACTTGTCGTAGTTCTTTTTCTGGTGTTTCATTTTCTATTGGTAATTTACATAGCTTGGTTATCGGTCGCTTAAAATGTTTATTGTTGCTGAGAACTGTTGCAGCTCGAACAGCTTTGTCGTTACCAGGGTGTACTTCAGATATTTTTCCCATCATCCAGGTTGTTGGTGGTAATCGGTCTTCTTTTACTAAAACAATGTCACCAACTTTTATGTTGACTTTTTTTTGCTTCCATTTGGACAGCTGCTGGAGTTGTGACAAGTATTCAGAAGACCAGATCTTCCAAAAGTTTTGAGTCATTTTTTGGATTAGGTGCCACCGAGATCGAAATGTTTTTGTTTCATATGTAGTAGGTTCGGATACAGCATTCAGAGCATTTGAAATTAAAAAGTGACCAGGGGTTAGAATGGAGGTGTCATCAACATCATTTTCGATTGCTGTGAGTGGTCGAGAGTTTAAACAGGCTTCTATTTGTGACAGTAAAGTTGACAGTTCTTCAAATGTCAGCATAGTTTCACCAATTATTCGTTTGAGGTGATATTTTGTGGACTTTACGCTTGATTCCCATAGTCCACCGAAGTGAGGAGAGGCGGGTGGTATAAAATGCCATTAGATTTCATCTTGTATTAGCTTTGATGATGCATCCTCTTCACAACGTTTTATAATTG
This sequence comes from Melangyna quadrimaculata, assembly GCA_949320155.1. Taxonomy (NCBI): domain Eukaryota; kingdom Metazoa; phylum Arthropoda; class Insecta; order Diptera; family Syrphidae; genus Melangyna; species Melangyna quadrimaculata. Next base: position 275,466,098 of record OX439483.1, read on the forward strand.
TTCGCATCTGCTGTTGGATCTCTTTGTTCGCTCCAACGACTCCTGTCGTTGATTTTGCCGACCCATCGAATACAACTCTTAGGTTGGTTGTTGTACTTGTAGGTTTAACGACGGCATGATGAGGCAAGTAGAAAATATTGCCTTTTATCAGGTCGTTATCGCGTACTTCTTTCATATGGCCGAGATCTAAAAACTCGTTAATTACTTGTGTATATTCAAGTTTCAAGTAACGCTTTAGATTCTGGTTCTTGTTCAGTTGTGCTTCTAATTGACGAAATCTCGCTACTGCTCTATTTTTGGATTCACGGAGTTGAACAATTTGCATAATTTCTTCGTTAAATGGGATCTTGACAACATATCTCCCATTTTCATTTCGGTAGTACGTTTCTTTGTAGAACTGTTCGCACAGTTTATCTTTTTGTTTTTGAAATATTGGTTGGGTAACTTCTTCTAGCTCCCAGGATCTTTCTAGTTGTTGATCGACTGAAGTCTATGCCACTAGTCCGGTAACACTGTAATTGTTTGGTACTTCGTTTGATGTTCGTCCAGATATTAGCCAGCCCACTTGTGACTTCTGAGCTATCAGCGAATTTGCAGAATCACGTTTTATTCCATCCAGAATTATGTCACCGTACGCATCAGCACCAATTATCATGCAATCGGTCCAGGAACATTAAAGGTAGGATCAGCGAGTTCCAGCTGATCCAAGTTTCCAATTTTCAGGTGATTTGTAGTTTTGGATGGTAGTTGTCTTGTAAGTTTGGGAAGTACAAGCGCTTCTACATGGAGATTGAAACCTGAGGTAAAGTGCGGCTTTATTGTGACATCCACCTTGGTTTTAGCGGTTCCTGCCTTCGTTGCACCTAGTCCACTAACCTCAACACTAACATTTTGCTTTTTGAGTTTAAGTGCTTGTGAGAGAGATTTAGTGATTAATGATGCTTGCGAACCAGGATCGATGAGTGCTCGTACTGTTATACTTCGGCCAATTCTATCTTCATTGTTTACCTTCAATATGGCTGTTGCAATAAGGACGTTTTGATTCTGCTCACTATGATTAACTTGTTTGCTTGTTGTTGGTGAGTCTTTTTGGGCTGAATCTGTCGGTTTATTTTGGGAAAATCTCTCAGCCCATTCCATATGCAGAAACGAATGATGCTTCTTGTTGCAATAACGACAATTTCTTTTGCTAAAGCATTGAGACTGCTTGTCATGACGTAAGCAATTTAAGCAAAGCTTAGCTTGTTTACATAACTGCCACGTTTCTTTGGGTGTGGAATTGAGGAATTTTTGTCATGAGTAGATCACATGTTCACCCTTGCAAATTGGAAATTGAAAATTTTTCGTATCAATGTGGAAATTGCGAAGTGCGTGCTTCGGTTCATCAAATGTTTTTTGTTGTGGTTTTTTTGTAGGAGCAAGGACTTCTAATGCTTGATAACGTCTTTCCAGGAAATCCAGAAGCATCTTTAGAGCTGGCATTTTGTTTGGCTCTGTCAGCCCTTGTTCAAACAGGTTTCTGCTTTCTGTATCAAGTGCTTTCGTTGTTATGTGCACTATCATTGGGTCCCATGATGTGGTGTCGAAACCCAAGTTCTTTAGTGCTGCTAGTCCTTCTTTTATGGCATCAAAAATGTTTTTATTGAAGTCACTGATGGGATATTACTTGGCTGCCCAGATTTAAACATTTTTTCGATGTGGATTGACACAATTTTTCTACCGTCCTTTTAGTATTTCCCACGCACTGTTGTAATTCTCACTTGAGAACGTAAGGTATTTTATTAAATGGAGCGGTTCCCGCTCTAGGTGAGTCTTTAAATACTCCATCTTTTCTGTTGTGGAGAGGCTGCTTTTGTTTTGGATTATAGTGGTAAACAGATCATAAAATGGTTGCCATTCCAAGAAATTTCCCTTAAACGTTGGGATTTTGAGTCTGGGAAGCATTGACTCTTTTTTTTGTTTCTTCTGGCTTGTTGTTGCTTGTACTAGGAAGCTTTGAAGTCATTTGGTGCAAGAATCTGTTGATGTCTTGTCTTATTCCCTTGTACTCGTTTTGCACGACGTACGGTTTCTTGAGATCTTCTTCAGAGGCATTTGACATAGAGTCTTCATGAAGGTCCGTAATGCTCCTAAGCTGTTCCATGAGCATTGTTTTTTGATACTCGTACACTTCTTTGGAGTAATCAGAGAATGTTTCTTCAATTTCTTCTAGATTATCCACAATGGCAATGATTTTCAGCTTTCATCATCCTTCGTATTGTCGTTGGGATTGATTGTACCTTCATCGGTTTTGGTTGGTTCTGCGGCTATTGTAACAATGTTTTCCAATTTTGCCTTAATGTCTTCATACAACGTCTTGACTCTGTTGTACGTATCTCTCTGCATGTATGGTGTATCTTTTTTTTACCACCGGCACTATTTTCTGGTGGTTAGTGTCAAACTCACACCATAGAAGTGGTCGAGAGTTTAAACAGGCTTCTATTTGTGACAGTAAAGTTGACAGTTCTTCAAATGTCAGCATAGTTTCACCAATTATTCGTTTGAGGTGATATTTTGTGGACTTTACGCTTGATTCCCATAGTCCACCGAAGTGAGGAGAGGCGGGTGGTATAAAATGCCATTAGATTTCATCTTGTATTAGCTTTGATGATGCATCCTCTTCACAACGTTTTATAATTGTTCGCATCTGCTGTTGGATCTCTTTGTTCGCTCCAACGACTCCTGTCGTTGATTTTGCCGACCCATCGAATACAACTCTTAGGTTGGTTGTTGTACTTGTAGGTTTAACGACGGCATGATGAGGCAAGTAGAAAATATTGCCTTTTATCAGGTCGTTATCGCGTACTTCTTTCATATGGCCGAGATCTAAAAACTCGTTAATTACTTGTGTATATTCAAGTTTCAAGTAACGCTTTAGATTCTGGTTCTTGTTCAGTTGTGCTTCTAATTGACGAAATCTCGCTACTGCTCTATTTTTGGATTCACGGAGTTGAACAATTTGCATAATTTCTTCGTTAAATGGGATCTTGACAACATATCTCCCATTTTCATTTCGGTAGTACGTTTCTTTGTAGAACTGTTCGCACAGTTTATCTTTTTGTTTTTGAAATATTGGTTGGGTAACTTCTTCTAGCTCCCAGGATCTTTCTAGTTGTTGATCGACTGAAGTCTATGCCACTAGTCCGGTAACACTGTAATTGTTTGGTACTTCGTTTGATGTTCGTCCAGATATTAGCCAGCCCACTTGTGACTTCTGAGCTATCAGCGAATTTGCAGAATCACGTTTTATTCCATCCAGAATTATGTCACCGTACGCATCAGCACCAATTATCATGCAATCGGTCCAGGAACATTAAAGGTAGGATCAGCGAGTTCCAGCTGATCCAAGTTTCCAATTTTCAGGTGATTTGTAGTTTTGGATGGTAGTTGTCTTGTAAGTTTGGGAAGTACAAGCGCTTCTACATGGAGATTGAAACCTGAGGTAAAGTGCGGCTTTATTGTGACATCCACCTTGGTTTTAGCGGTTCCTGCCTTCGTTGCACCTAGTCCACTAACCTCAACACTAACATTTTGCCTTTTGAGTTTAAGTGCTTGTGCGAGAGATTTAGTGATTAATGATGCTTGCGAACCAGGATCGATGAGTGCTCGTACTGTTATACTTCGGCCAATTCTATCTTCATTGTTTACCTTCAATATGGCTGTTGCAATAAGGACGTTTTGATTCTGCTCACTATGATTAACTTGTTTGCTTGTTGTTGGTGAGTCTTTTTGGGCTGAATCTGTCGGTTTATTTTGGGAAAATCTCTCAGCAATAACGACAATTTCTTTTGCTAAAGCATTGAGACTGCTTGTCATGACGTAAGCAATTTAAGCAAAGCTTAGCTTGTTTACATAACTGCCACGTTTCTTTGGGTGTGGAATTGAGGAATTTTTGGCATGAGTAGATCACATGTTCACCCTTGCAAATTGGAAATTGAAAATTTTTCGTATCAATGTGGAAATTGCGAAGTGCGTGCTTCGGTTCATCAAATGTTTTTTGTTGTGGTTTTTTTGTAGGAGCAAGGACTTCTAATGCTTGATAACGTCTTTCCAGGAAATCCAGAAGCGTCTTTAGAGCTGGCATTTTGTTTGGCTCTGTCAGCCCTTGTTCAAACAGGTTTCTGCTTTCTGTATCAAGTGCTTTCGTTGTTATGTGCACTATCATTGGGTCCCATGATGTGGTGTCGAAACCCAAGTTCTTTAGTGCTGCTAGTCCTTCTTTTATGGCATCAAAAATGTTTTTATTGAAGTCACTGATGGGATATTACTTGGCTGCCCAGATTTAAACATTTTTTCGATGTGGATTGACACAATTTTTCTACCGTCCTTTTAGTATTTCCCACGCACTGTTGTAATTCTCACTTGAGAACGTAAGGTATTTTATTAAATGGAGCGGTTCCCGCTCTAGGTGAGTCTTTAAATACTCCATCTTTTCTGTTGTGGAGAGGCTGCTTTTGTTTTGGATTATAGTGGTAAACAGATCATAAAATGGTTGCCATTCCAAGAAATTTCCCTTAAACGTTGGGATTTTGAGTCTGGGAAGCATTGACTCTTTTTTTTGTTTCTTCTGGCTTGTTGTTGCTTGTACTAGGAAGCTTTGAAGTCATTTGGTGCAAGAATCTGTTGATGTCTTGTCTTATTCCCTTGTACTCGTTTTGCACGACGTACGGTTTCTTGAGATCTTCTTCAGAGGCATTTGACATAGTCTTCATGAAGGTCCGTAATGCTCCTAAGCTGTTCCATGAGCATTGTTTTTTGATACTCGTACACTTCTTTGGAGTAATCAGAGAATGTTTCTTCAATTTCTTCTAGATTATCCACAATGGCAATGATTTTCAGCTTTAACTTCTTTACCCTTTGAATTTGTACTTGTTTTGCATCATCCTTCGTATTGTCGTTGGGATTGATTGTACCTTCATCGGTTTTGGTTGGTTCTGCGGCTATTGTAACAATGTTTTCCAATTTTGCCTTAATGTCTTCATACAACGTCTTGACTCTGTTGTACGTATCTCTCTGCATGTATGGTGTATCTTTTTTTTACCACCGGCACTATTTTCTGGTGGTTAGTGTCAAACTCACACCATAGAACATGGAGACGCTGAAGCCTTTCTTCTTTGTATTTCTGTGTCTTCCTTGATGCACTGTCCTTTCCAACGTTGCGAATGAGTGTCTCTATTTCCTCAAACAAAGCCTTCTGCCTGGCTACTATTATAAAAACCTCAGCTTCGTCCAACATGTTGATTTAGTTGATGAAATTAGATGTTCTGTTTTTGAAGATTTAGTTTCTTTGTATTCACTTTTGATTATTACTGTGGACTGTAGATTTAGTTTTGTTGTATTTTATGTTCACTTTTAATTGTTACTTTAGATTGTAGATTTAGTTTTATTGTATTCACTTTTGTTTGTATTTTTATCAGTGTTAAAAGCCCTGATAACGCGTTCAATAGGTAGTTATTTGTAATAAACCAATGTTTGTAGCCTTGGTTACGCTTTTGTCGATTTTTATTTAAAATAATTTTTTACCAATGTAAGAAGCCTTGGTAACGCTTTATTTCTGGCTTCTTTTTCTTTCGAAGGACCAATGTTTTGTCGACAACTCGAATTTATAGACCCCTTACCTCTGGTGGGGGGAAGTCAATAAAAAGCGAATTGTATGGTTGCCGTTATAATAGCAAGTGACGTTTATTATTTACAATTTTCTATTTTTATACAAATTTTATGCTTAGGTGTTCTAAATTAATTCTAAGTTCAATGTACATTTATATACAGAAAAAACTGCATTCTTGCAGAATGACAAAATCATAATGAATAAAAGAAAGACGAATTTGATATCGTCGTTTATATTGTTGTCGTGTGTTGATGTGCTGCTTGTTGGCGGCGATGTATTATTGTTGGTGCAATTGATGTTGTTGTCACAACAAGATGGATTTAAATGTTCTCATTACAATTTTGTGACGGAGTTAAAAAAGAAAACAAATGTTTAAGTGTTCTTAATTGTTTAATATTTCAGTGAATGATGAAAAAAAGTAAAGATAGTTGTGCGTATCTTCAAGAAACAAAAAATCTCATTAAAATAACATACAATTCGCGAGAAAAACACGTTGCAAAATTATTTTTCTTCGCCCCCTAGTGAAATATTGAGAATAGATCCTCGCTACTGTGTGTGGAATAATTTTGGATTGTAATTTTTTAACTTGATTACGCGCACAATTGTTTTTGATGTTTTCAATTATCAGACGAAATATATTTGTTTTTAAATTATCAAAACAACGCGAAAATAAAATACCCTTTAATATTTGCTTAGCGCGCACTACTTCTTAGTTTTTGTGCGACAACAAAATTCCTGTCAAATTGCACTCACACACTCACAAAAAAAATGAAATCGACTTCAAATGGTTGTAAGGAATTCGACATTAGTGGTATGGTCTTAGAAAAAGAAAGAGTACGTGCGTGAAGCAATTTTTTTCAATCTGAAATATAAAATCGCTAGTGTGACTTTAAAAAGAACAATGAAAAACTGTTACAAATTAAGACGCATATATATATAAAAAAAGCTAAAAACTTTGAAAAAAAAAACAAAAAATTTTCAAGTGAATAAAATAGACATTGTGGTTATCTATCAATAAACAAGAAAAAACATTAAGTGCGTTGTTAAATCGTGTGAAAAACGACGAAAAAAGGCGGTAAGATCATTTCCGCACAAGTGAGTTTTATTATATTTTTCTCAAAGCAAGTTCTGTTAAATGTTTGTATTTATGAAGTTAATTAACTATCGAACAACATATTATTTATAATGGACTAAACTTTAAATATGAGCCATGAATAACCAAACATGAACTGATAGACACCTTACTGAAAAGACAAATTAACATTGAAACATAACAAAAAATAATTTTCTTATAAGAAGGGCGCTTAACAGATAGTTGCGCCTTTCAAACTCCAATATAATTTCACGCGCCCCTGTTTACTAGTATTTCAGTTTGACATTTCTGGTTCTTGAATTCTAACAAAAAAATTATGTGCACATTTTCAACTAAATAATAATATTCTTGACATAATTTAAAGTGTAACCCATTCTAAATATGTTGTTTAATAGTTCATCAATCTAAATACAAAAACTTTACAGCACCTTTTTTGAAAATAATATAATAAAACTCACCTGTGAAAGGAAATGCTTTTATCCACCTTGTTTTGTTGATTTCCACACCCCTGAACAATGCACTTCTTGTCTTTTTTTTAATTTATAAGAAAATCACCACAATGTCTAATGAATGCACTTTAAATTATTTGTTTTTTTCAAAGTAATTGTTATATTAATTTGGGTTTTAACTTGTATCAATTTTTTTTTTATTTGTTTTTTCTAATCACACGCTAACGATTTGACACTTCTGGTTCTCAAAAATTGCTTCACTCACGTCTTAGAAGAAGAAATAGAGGAACTGCCCTTGTTGGAAAAAAGTGAAGCAGTTTTTAAAATGGTGTGAGGTCTCACAAACACAAATGCATTACAGCAGGGACGGAGTGCTCTTTGAAGGCAACTCACTAGGGCGCCATCAGAATAGTCATTTTTGTTATTTTCCGAAGTTGTTTTAGTGGAATGTTCTAAAAAAAAGAAAGAGTACGTGCGTGAAGCAATTTGTCAATCTGAAATGTCAAATCGCTAGTGTCATTTTAAGAAAGGACAATAAAAAAGTGTTACAAATTAAGACGCATATATATATAAAAAAAAACTTTGAAAAGACAAAACTTTTCAAGTGAATAGAATAGACATTGTAGTTATTTAGAAATCAACAAAAAAAGCAGTAAGTGTGGTAAGAGCATTTCCTTTCACAAGTGAGTTTTATTATATTTTTCTCAAAGCAAGTGCTGTTAACTGTTTGTATTTATGTAGATTAATTAACTATCGAAGAAAATATTAAGGGTATTCACGATCCGATGCAACTGGTCTAGTATCATTGAAAAATTTTCTTCCAAATTGACAACGACACTAGGCAAATTTTACACTCCATTCTGCAATGGGGTTAGGGTATAGCAAAAATGCAAAACTATTGCAAGGTTTAAGACAGTGTTGTTGTTATAGAGCAAGAAGATTTTTGAAGTTTACACTTTTGCAATGATACTAGATCAGTTGCATCGGATCGTGAATACTCCTATTATTTATAATTGATTAAACTTTAAACATGAACCAAATATGAACTGATAGACACCTTACTGAACAGACAAATTAACGAAACAAGAACTAATAAGTTGGCGACGGAAAAAATAGATATTTTATTACTAACTTAAAACGTAAAAAATCGATTGAATAACAAAAAATAGTTGTCTCATAAGAAGGGCGCTTAACAGATAGTTGCGCCTTTCAACCTCGAATATAATCTCATGCACCCCTGTTAACAAGAATTTCAGTTTGACATTTCTGGTTCTTAAATTCTAACAAAAAAATTATGTGCACATTTTCAACTAAATTATAATATTCTTGACTTAATTTAAAGTGTAACCCATTCTAAATATATTGTTTAATACTTCACCAATCTAAAGACAAAAACTTTACAGCACTTTTTTTGAGAAAAATATAATAAAATTCACCTGTGAAAGAAAAAGCTTTTATACACCTTGTTTTGTTGATTTCCGCACCCCTGAACAATGCACTTCATGTTTTTTTTTTAATTTATAAGAAGTTCACAACAATGTCTAATTAATGCACTTTAAATTATTTGTTTTTTTCAAAGTTAAGCCTTAACTACATAGACCTTCTTTTGTACAAAAGTGAGAAATTAAAATGCTCGCACACATTTATTAAACCACCATGCACAATTTTCCATTGTTTTTTTTGCAAACAAGTGTCTTCAGGATAGATATTTATTTCTCACTTTTGTACTTTTGTACAAAAGTAGGCCTATGTAGTTATGCCTTTATTGTTATATTAATTTGGGTTTTAACTTGTACCAATTTTTTTTTCCTTTGTTTTTTCTAATCACACGCTAACGATTTGACACTTCTGGTTCTCAAAAATTGCTTCACTCACGAACACTGTATATGTGACAAATACCTCTTCATATATTTTTCTTCTAAGCCGCGACCAGCGACTTGCATTGTGTTCAAGGGGCAGGCATTGAGCGCGATTCACTTGGATGTGATCAACGCCTAGTCCCCTGTTATTAGCGTTGGCTTCGACATTGCGCAACAGCTAAAAAAGGAATTCAGCGGATTTTCTTGGGCAAGCGACCTTGGCCGGTATTCCACTGTTTGCCTTGGGCACAACGACAAACACCACCGTTGAAACGACGGAATGGAATGCATGACAACTGAACGCAGTGCTCTGGCGGCAAACCCTTGACCTTGGATGTATACACTAGATGACAGAAACTGTCATAAAAAGTATGTGATTTGAGAAAAGTGTTGATTAAAAATTATTATTACAAACAATTAAACAATTTAAACAATAATAAAAGTAATATTTTTGTAAAACAAAAAAGTGAAACATTTAATTAAAATAAGTTTACCACAAGAATTGAACTGTGATTATATTATAAAGTTTAATAAAAGTGGTTGCTCTTGGACGTAAATAGTTTGTTTTTATGAAATAAATAAAAGATTATTAAGAACTATTTTTCTTTCTTCATCTTGTCACTAGGTGAAGAGAGTCCAGACCTTTATAAATAGTGGCTTCAAAATCCCTGGTCCGCCAGTTCTAGTTATCAAACAGTGATAACTGTGTTGTTCCTACCGTGAACGAGTAAGTTGCAACCGTAGAACTTATAAAATTGCAAGAAAAAATAGGCAGGAGCTTATACCTACAAGTACACGTACTATAACTATAGTACATTAACTCCATTCTACCCAAGTCTAGAGCTTCATTGCATCAAACTGTTGGATGTCCTGGTGCTCCTTCAGAATAATTTTTCAACAATGTAAATGTTCAATTTTAAGTTTTGGAAATTGATCTTTTTGAAAGGAGTTGTCCAGCATCGGTTGATGCTTAGGTTCTTTGAAAGTATCAAGAGCAGTATACAAAAAGGTATCAAAAAGGTATCGTATTTTGGATAACCAGTTCCAAAGATGTGTTTGAAAGGGTAGTTATGTGCATTCAAGAGGACACAAGCGTCCACAGGTTTTTCTCAAAACCCACCTCTGTCTACCAACTCCTACTCTCACCTCCTAGTGGTGAACATCGGGTGTCTAGTACCTCAGCTGGAGACGGGGTTTAAATCCCCGTGGAAAGCTGTTGGGGACAGCCAATGAGAGAGGGGGGGAAGAGTGTTCCCACTAAGGCACTTCTCCTTTCATCGAGGCGGCAGCGGACGAGTTCTCTAGATGGAATCAACGGTGGCGTCTACAGTTCCAGTTAGGTTGAACTACTTAGTGAACACCTTATATGGGCTACTACGACATATTTGTAGCTCAGGCCTATAAGGAGCGGTTTATCCGGCAAATTTAAGAACATTTCGCTGATATGTATTCACGCCCCCATGAAAAGAGAGAGGACTCAACCAAAGAAGCATTCTACGATCTCCTGGGGACAACGTATGATATGTGCCCGAAGTACGACGTGAAGATCATTCTTGATGACTTCAACGCAAGATTCGGAAAGGAGGGCATTTTTGGTTCGATAGTCGGAGGACACAGCCTACACGACGAAACTTTCGGCAACGGACACAGGCTGGCAGACTTTGCGACGGGGCGAAATGTCATTATCTCAAGCACCTACTTCCCACACCTCAATATACACAAGGGGACTTGGCGGTCGCTTGATCAACTAACCGTCAAACAAATTGACCACGTTGCGATAGACGCGAGACATGCTTCCAGTATCTTGGACGTCCGAACGTTCCGAGGGGCCAACATTGACTCGGATCACTACCTGGTGGTAGCTAGACTACGTATGCAGATATCCATGACGCGACAACGCAGAGCAGATGCTGTGAAAAGATTCGATGTCGAGAAGCTTAAATCGCAAGAGACCGCCAGAACTTTTGCAGACCACGTAACTCTTAATCTCTCAGGAGGTCCGCCACCAGCATCAAGTGCAGAGGACCAGTGGGAACACTGTCAACAAGCCATCAGAAGTGCCGCCTCTGATGTGCTGAGTTTCACGAGGCGAATACAACGAAACCCCTGCTTCGATGAAGAGTGCCGGCTAGCGCATGCAGCTTAGGACGAGGCCTACCAGGCAATGCTGCAGACTCGAACAAGAGCTGCTGAGAGAGTAGCCCGGGAGCTCTACGGGCTGAAACGAAAAGAGGAACGCTGACTTCTCCGGAGGAAATAGAGAGAGCACGAGAAGCGGGCGGTAGAGTCTATTGAGGGTTGTAGCGGTAGGGGAGATGTTCGAAAATTTTGTCAGAGGGTGAAGAGATCCACCCAAGGATTCAAGTCTAGAACGGAAGCTTGCCGAGATGAGAGTAGGAATATGGTAGTAGACACACAGTCAGTGCTGAGGATCTGGAAAGAACACTTCTCTAGACTGCTTAATGGCGAAGACAGCCAAGATGTCGTTAATAGGCAGAACGTTCCATTCAACTTGGACGATGATGGCCAAGAGTTCTGTCCACCTGACCTAACCGAAGTGCGGCTGGCGATATCCAAACTGAAGTCGTACAAGGCTGCTGGAGCGGATGGCTTACAAGCCGAACTATTTAAATCAGCGGGAGTGAGTTGGCTAGGAGTATGCCCGATGAATGGAATCTCGGTATAGTGTGCCCCATCCATAAAAAGGGAGATGTTCTGAAACGTACCAACTACAGAGGAATTAGTCTCCTAAACGTCGCTTATAAAATCTTGTCGGCCATCCTGTGTGACCGCTTAAAACCTTTAGTCAACGATCTGATCGGCCCCTATCAGTGCTGTCTTAGGCCAGGCAAGTCAACCGTCGATCAAATGTTCACAATCCGACAGATTTTAGAAAAATCCCGGGAATTCCAGATCGATACACACCACCTTTTTATCGATTTTAAAGTCGCGTATGATAGCGTGAAAAGGGACGAATTATACAGAGCCATGTCGAGTCTCAGCATCCCTGCCAAACTCGTCCGCCTGTGCAGGATGACAATTGAGAAATCTCGCTGCTCCGTTAAAATTGGTAAGAACACCACCGATTCCTTTGATGTTGAGAAAGGATTCAGGCAAGGCGACGCGTTATCATGCAACCTATTCAAAATCGTTTTTGAAGCCATTATACGCAACGCACATGTCAACACCAGCGGTACAATCTATCAAAAGTCCGTTCAATTGCTTGCATATGCGGATGACATAGACATTGTCGGCAGAACGAAGCGAGCTGTGGCAGGGGCATTTGCGAGCATTGAATCGGAGGCGGCTAGAATGGGATTGGCAGTTAATAAGGACAAGACGAAGTATATGCTGTCATCGAGAGAGGAGTCTCAACATCGTCGACTCGGGCAAAATATCACGATGGACAGATATAACTTCGAAGTTGTCAAGGACTTTGTCTACCTGGGCTCCACTATTACATCGCAGAATGACATCAGTGCAGAGATCAAGCGAAGAATTACTCTTGCCAACCGCTGTTTCTTCGGTCTAAGAAGGCATTTGAGTACTAAGGCCCTCTCTCAGAGAACCAAGGAGACTTTATACAAGACCCTAATCATCCCGGTCCTGCTTTATGGGTTATAAGCATGGACACTGAAAGATTCGGATAAAAATCTGCTAGGGTGCTTTGAGAGGAAGATTCTTCGTGTGATTTTCGGTGCGGTAAGTATCGAAGGAGTATGGAGGAGAAGATTCAACGACGAGCTATACGGGCTATACAGCGACGTTGACCTGGACAAAAAGCTGAAAATACAGCGGCTTAGATGACTGGGGCACTAGGAGCGTATGGACAGCAACGCACCTGCCCGATGAGTCTTCGAATCCAACCCCGATGGGGTACGCAGCAGAGGAAGAACCCGTAACAGGTGGCGCAATCAAGTGAATGACGACATCAAAGCACTCGGTGTGCGCAACTGGAAGCGGCTAGCTAGGTACAGAGCTGGCTGGAGAGCTTGTTAGTTATGGCCGAAGCCCATCCTGGGCTGTGAGCGCCATCAAAAGTAAAGTAAGTAAGTAAAGTAAGTAGTTCCAAAGATACACCACAATCAATTTTAAGATTTTACTTTTCCAAGTGAACAGGGAAAAGCTTTTAAAGTATATCTTTGGAATGGGTTCTCCAATAAAGGCGTTTGATACCTTTTTTGAATCAACACTTCCTACTCTCAAAATAAGCATCAACATAACTCTTGGAATACGTATACCACATTCCAAATAAGTGTATTTCAAGAGTGATTTTTGTCACTAAGCATTTTATGTAAAAACTTTTGATGCTAGTTTTGAGAGTATCAAGAGCCGATCAACCACCCTTTTTGAATAACCAGTTCTAAAGATACACCCCAATCCATTTTAAGATTTTGCTTTTCCAAGTGAACAGGGAAAAGCCTTTAAAGTATGTCTTTGGAACGGGTTCTCCAATAAAGGCGGTTGATACCTTTTTTGAATCAGCACTTCCTACTCTCAAAATAAACATCAACAATTTTTCCAAAGAAGTTGTATTCAAAAAAATAACTCTTGGAATACATTCCAAATAAGTGTATTTCAAGAGTGATTTTTGTCAATAAGCATTTTATGTAAAAACTTTTGATGCTAGTTTTGAGAGTATCAAACGCCGCTTACAAAAAGGTATCAACCATATTTTTTGGATAACTAGTTCCAAAGATACACCCCAATCCATTTTAAGATTTTACTTTTCCAAATGGACAGCGAAAAGATTTTAAAGTATATCTTTGAAACGGGTTCTCCAATAAAGGCGGTTGATACCGCACGGTTGAATCAGCACTCCCTACTCCCCAAAGAAGCATCAACAATTCTTCCAAAAAAGTAGTAGTAGCTAATTTTGAAAGTATCAAGCACCGATTACAAAAAGATATCAACCGTCTTTATTCGACAACCTGCTCCAAATATACAGTCCAAAAGCTTTTCAGTTTATACTTTTTTTTTCTTTTGTTACCATTATTTATTTATTGAATATTACAAATTTTCCATATGTAGCTGTACCTACTTTTTTTTTGCAGACACTTCCGCGGGATAATAATAGAATGGGTGAAATTTCTATGTTTCACCTTCCAAAAGAAGTGCGAGATTCTCCTCATCCCTAAGAAACTGGAAAAATCGGCTTTGTATGATGAAACTGTTCCTAATTGTTTCATCGCCTTTTAACTTCATATTCATTGAACTTTTTTAAGTGTATAGAAACAAATGAAAATATTTTGTTTTAGTTTCTGCCTTGTTTTATATAATAATTTCCCAGATTTTGATGTTTTTATGACTTTTTACATATTTTATATAAATTTTCAAAATTGCTTGTATTTGGTTATAACTACATTACTTTTTTAGATCAAAAATTATGTACACTTTTATTCTTGATCCACTATAGTAGTACTATCGCAACAACGAATCGTAAGAGGAAACTAAACTAAACTAAAATCAAATCTAAGTTTTTTATAGGTATTGTTGCTTCCCAACATACATTTTTATAATCAACCACAGTACAGATTAATTAATGAAAACAAAATTTTATTTTTTTATTCAAATTCAAATTTAAATTGTATTTTTCATTTTTGTATTTATACTTGCAACAAGTCAAATGAATCTTTCCTTTATTTAACACAAACACAATATATTTAAAAATAATATTTAAAGGTTAATCTAGAATTAATAATTTAGCAATTAATTTAAAATTGTTTAAAGGAGATGAAAGCGCCAACGAAGATGATTAGACCCGAACTGTCAAATGTGCAGAATTTATTTGCAGACTGCAAATTGAATTTATCTTTCTCACTTTCTCTTATTTATAACTTAACTAAAATTATATTTGTTTCAATATCATACAAATATTTAAGTAATTAAAGGAATCAACTATATAAATTCATATATATCTGTCGCACTTTGCAGAACATAAAAACTTTCACATATAAACATTTTATTAATGTATTTGTAAACAAAATTTATATTATTCCAGTCTGCAAAATATCGAATAGGTTAATAACCTTTAAAATATATACCTACTTTACAGCTGACTTGTAAATAACTATTAAACACCGAGGTGTAAAGTTTTTAAACATCTGTTAATTTCTCACTTTTCTATCTGATTGTAAAATAAAGTAGTTGATTAATTTATAACGTGGTAAAGAACGCATTTTATACTTCTATTCAAGTCTGAAGTACTATAACTTAAAGTACATTCATTTTTAAACAATATTAATATTTAAACAATTATTCCGTTGGTACAACTTACACCCCGGAACATGGTTTTTTTTAAAATAAAGATCCTAAAAACAATTAAAATCGTGTATCCTTAACATATCAAAAATACATTCAACCCAAACGTGGTAAAAAAAAAAAAAAACTAAGGGATACGTAAGCGCGTGTTTGAAAGAACACAAAAATAAAACTCGCTTATTATAAATACATTGGTATAATAAACGACGACAAAGATAAGCTTCTAGCCGAAAGAGCAAAAATCTCGTTAGATAATAATGCCTTCAACTGCACTAATAGTAATTTAAATACCACAAAATCTAATCACTCCGATGTGTGTCTATCGCGTATTCAAATCAAACCCTTTTCGGGTAATTTCGAAGATTGGACTGATTATTACAATCTTTTCAAAAATATGATCATCAAAAATGAAGATCTTGCAGACATTCAAAAGTTGCAATATCTCAAAACATCGTTGACGGGAGATGCCGCTCGTCTGATACAGCATCTCCCAATTGAAACCAAAAGTTATGAGTCAGCTTGGCAGATCATCACTGAAAGTTTTCAAAATAAGAGAAAATTAGTAAATACCCAACTAAAAACTCTCTTAGAACAAAAAAAGGTTAATCTAGAATCTGCTTCCGCTTTAAAAACACTTCACGATACAAGTGTCGAATGTGTTTATGCACTTGCAAACTTGGAGATTCCTGTAGATATGTGGGATAGCATTTTAATATTTATCATATTTCAAAAATTACCATACCAAACCCAAAAAGTTTGGTAGAGTAAACTGGGTGCATCAAAAGCTCTTCCTGATTGGAAAACCCTTTTATCTTTTATAGAAGGTCGTTTCAGTTCACTAGAGAATATTTTGGGTATGGATGAGAGTACAAAAAACTCTGTGCCGGCAAGTTCCTTTCGGATAAACTTTCAAACATCCCATTATACGCAACCAGAAACGTTAAACAAAAAATTCAACTGTCGCATTTGTAAAATGCATCATAGCATTCGCCACTGCAAAAAGTTCCTTAGCATGGATGTGAAGACTCGCGCTGAAGTCGCAAAGAAGCAATCAATCTGCTCCAATTGCTTAGGATTTGATCATCATGCATCAGTGTGCAGTAGCACAAATCGATGCTACAAGTATGGACTAAAGCACCACACCTTACTGCATATTGAGTCTCAAAATATATATCAACCAAACAAATCTTCCATCGCCTATCCACAAAATGCACCATCCCTTAAACAATATGGTCAACAAAATACACAAAACCACTTTATTCAACAAAAGAATCAACCCACTCAAGATTCAAGTAATATCGAACCTCAACCACATTGTTCTAATAAACAACCGATCATTTACAACACACATTTCAATCAAATGCAATCTGAAGCCTTACTAGCTACTGCACTGGTAAAGGTGTTCAAGCCAAATGGAATTCCAATCATTCTAAGGGCTCTTATAGACCCAGGTTCCCAGGCTACATTCATTACCGAAAACGCTGCTCAGCTTCTGCAACTTAAGAAACTTAAAAGTCTTGCCATGATCAAGGGTCTAGGAAATACTGAAACTGGAACATCAAAACATGAAGTCGTTTTCACACTTTTCTCTGCTAATAAATCTGAATTCTGTCTTGATTTTAGGGCCCTTGTATTTAACAGTATGACATCCACTTTACCCCCTGAGAAATTTGATGTGACTGATTTTATGCATATATCCAATATTTTGCTAGCAGACCCAAATTAAAATTCCATCTATCAGATCTTCTGATAGGTGCCGATGTGTACTCGGCAATCATCTTGGATGGTGTGTTAAAGGGAAACAAGGGAACACCTGTAGCCCAATTGACCGAATTAGGCTGGATTCTAATCGGCGACATCAGTTCAAGCCACAATCCAATAACTATACAGAGTCATCATACTCAATTGGATTTTCAACTTACTAAATTTTGGGAAATTGAAGAAAATCTTGAACCCAGAAAACTAACAGAGGAAGAGAAAATCTGCGAACAACACTTTAAGAATACATGCAAAAGAAGATCCGATGGAAGATACGAGGTACGTTTGCCGTTTAAGAACAACAAAAGGCCATTATTGGGTAATTCTAAACGGGCTGCCATGGCAAGATTCTTACAAATTGAAAAACCCATGAAATCAAATAGCAGCTTTAAAAAACTTTATGTGGAGTGTATGAACGAGTACATCACCTTGGGTCATATGAAGGAAGTACGGATGGAAGAAAACCTAACTCCAAGTTACTCTTACTATCTTCCACATCATGCTGTAATGAAGCAATCGAGTACCACCACGAAACTTAGGGTAGTATTTGATGGATCCTGTAAAACATCAAATGGAATATCACTAAATGAATGTCTCATGGTTGGACCTCGTCTGCAACTAGACATTATCGATCTAGTCGCCAAATGAAGAAGATTTAAAATTGCGTTAGTTGCGGACATAAGCAAAATGTATCGACAAATTTGGATGGCTCAAGATGACACCAGATGATATGGTCAAATAATATTATGGAGATCATCCCCAAATGAGCCCATAAAATGTTACTATTTGAATACTGTCACATTTGGAACCGCCTCAGCCCCTTTTTTGGCTGTGCGCACATTGCACAGTCTAGCTGAAGACGTTGAGCATACTCACCCTCATGTAACAAAGGCAATCATGGAAGGATGACTTTATACATGGGTCAGAAAATGAAGAAGAAGGAATAACTTTGCAAAAGGATATCTTGTCAACTCTAAAGGGAGCCGGTTTTCATCTAAGCAAATGGGCCTGCAAATCACCACAAGTCATGGATGGTATCCCAGAAGGTGACAGAGAAATCAATCTTCCTCTTGATTTTGATTCTACAGATACAATCAAAACCTTGGGGATTCAATCGCATCCAGGTATCGATCATTGTAGCTTTAAGATTAACTTGCCGGAATTCACTAAATCCACAAAACGGTCTGTTCTAGCTGACATTGCTCGTCTGTTCGACCCATTGGGTTGGATATCTCCTTGCATTGTCAGAGCCAAAATGGTTCTCCAACAAATTTGGATAAGGAATTTATCTTGGGATACAACAATTCCACAAGATCTAGAAAAGGCTTGGACTAACCTTCGTTCTGAGTTGACAAGACTTTCACAAATAAAAATACCTCGGTGGATAAATTATGAAAAATCATCTGAAGCTGAGCTGCACGGCTTTAGCGACGCCTCAGAGAAAGCCTACGCAGCAGTGGTTTATATTCGCATCATACAGAATGGTAAGGAGTACATACACTTGATCGCATCTAAGACCAGAGTTGCTCCAGTCAAATGCATTTCTCTACCACGATTGGAACTTATGGCAGCATTACTGTTGGCTAAACTCTTAACTAGAATTGTTAAGGCCATGAAATTAGAAGACATCAACACTTATGCATGGACTGACTCCACGATTACATTGGCATGGATAAAGGGAAGTCCATTAATACGCACCACATTCGTTGCAAATCGAGTAAGCGAAATTCAATCTCTTACAAGCATTGAATCTTGGCACCACGTAGGTACGAAGGACAACCCTGCAGATCACCCTGCAGCATCACCTGAAGAACTCTTCAACAATGAAATGTGGTGGGGCGGTCCAAGATTTCTTAAAAATTTCAATGTGCAAAACTATCTTTCAGAGCACATTGTGGAGACTCAACTAGAAAAAAAAAGGAAAATAAAATGGATACAAACTTATTCTACAACACCAACTTTAAGGGAATATTATCGAACTTTTCATATATAGCAGCTTATTGCGTTGCAATAGACAATGAGTTTTTAAAAGGGGTTTCTACTTTAAGAAGATTAGTTCGTTGCATAGCAATATGGAGACGGTGTTGTGAAATTTACAAACGCGAATTTTAGATGATAGTTTAATAAATATGATGACGGATTTTATATCCGCGAAACACAAATGGAATTAATGAATCCACGCAAAAAATATCACAAACGAAATAATAAAATAATTTTTGCACAATAACCGGCGTGCGTCGCGACGAAAGAAAAATCAAAGTTATGACAACTGTGAGATGGGCGATGGGTGCGTTTCGCAAACTTACACAACAGGTAGCACAAAAGGTGCTGCCACCACGGTAGCTCAGCGATGGGGTGGGTTCAGCGACGTGTGGGATTTTATTAATCGACTTGCGATTAATGAAATTAATTAATTATTGAATTAAACTGAAATTATAAAAATGTTTACAGGGTGTACCTGGAATAAAATGGGCGCCAGTGATTTTTTTTTTTTGAATGAAAGGAAATCACAAACCTTTTGGAGCGGAAAAAGATCTTTTAGAAACTGTTAGAACAAAAGAGCTAAACAAAAGAAGATGGACTGTTACTGCTTTTTCCCGAAAGAACAAAACGGTTTTTAACGGGTCGCGAGTTCCGCTTTATCGAAAATATACTCGAAAGCAAAAACCAAACGATTCACTAAATTTAACAAAATCTCTCAGATAAAAGAAACGCACAATTCTAATATAAGATATCAATATATACTTATCAATCTCCAATCAATTTTCCTCCTCTTTTCTTTCTGCCTTTTTCCCAAACTTTCTCCACCAATTTTCACAACACCTTTCTAAATGTTTTCACAACCTTTTTCGGTAATGAAAACTTCCAAAAAAATTACCAAAAAAAAACTACACTCAAATTTATTTTTCTTTCGCTTTTCAAAAATTTCCTTTTTTTTTTTCAATTTTCTTTCCGAACCTCTCGTTCGCTCTATAGACGGGTAAGAAGTGCCCTTCCTGGCTTTGACCTTGCCTTTTTCAAATGCCCAAGTGCTTTCGGCAAATCAGAAAGCGTGGGGTTCGGTCGCGTCATCATTCAGCTACACCCCGCATATTTGCGGGAGTGAGCGAACGCAGTTGAGACCCCACCGCCTATCCTACTCGCACTTTACACCCAGCTTCCTGCATTGTCATCGCCACTGAATTCGCCGTCCTCTGGTATGACTTCCAGTGGGCGGAAATTCAATGAATGCATTCAGCCACCCTATTCACACCCCCTCAATTTTTAAAAGAAAGCTTTGGAAATCTACAAAAACAAACTCAAGTTCAAGACCGTATACATTTTTCCCCTCGAATAAAAGTAAAATTACTGTTGAGAAAATTGATGGGAAGTTAAATTCAATATTCAAAATGTCGGAGAGAAGAAATTGGCAGTAATTCCCTACTTCGCGATTTTACTCTATATCGTTGGACTTTTGCGCAGATTAAGGGATAAGGGACTAGCGTTAACATTCCATCTTATACAATTAATAATTTAGTAAAATATTTACGTTGGGCATTCAGCCATTCTCATACCGAGTCACATCTGCCATCGGGGACCAAGTGTCGCCCGTGCAACTTTTGGATTTGGACGTAGACACCTGTCTGTCACGTTGTATTATGTTTGTGTCGACCATCTGTCAACAAGGTAATTATTTATTCTTTTGTGGACCGCCTGTCACACATTTTCGACCTTGATTTGTGTCAACCTGCTTGGGTTGCTTTTCCAAAATACTTTAGGAGCAGGTCTCTGGTTGATGGAAACCAGGTATCTACTGAACTCTAAGAGCCTTTTGGAGCCACAACGGAAAATGAGTGATTAAAATGAATTAATGATCATGAATAGGCCAATGAAACTTGTTGTGGTAAAATTTACCGCAACAACGGTATATATCTAACGTCAAATTAAAAATAAAATTGCAACCTCTGATAGGATTAGACAACTAGCCACCCACAGTCGAAGAACTAACTTCGTCACGAATAAAAATAATTAAAATGGTTCAAGGAGAGCTATTTTCAGATAAAATAAAGACTTAAGGTATTAGGATCAGTGTCGAAAGAAAGTAGCATACTAAATTTAACTCCTTTCCTTGATTCAGATGATGTATTACGTGTAGGTGGTCGACTTCAAAACTCCTTTCTTCCCTATAGCCAGCAGCATCCAATAATCCTAACAGATCAACATCATTTCTCCAAATTGATAGCATGTGATGCTCATCAACGCACCTTTCATGGAGGACAACAACTTATGATGGCTGAAATTCGCAATTTTTATTGGATCACTAACTTAAGGCGGCAAGTTAAGTTCACAATCCATCGATGTGTTAGATGCCATAGGCATAATGCTCAAATGCAAACTCAGCTAATGGGAAGTCTACCCACTGAACGTGTTATAATTACAATACCTTTCACGAACACCGGCGTCGACTATGCTGGACCCGTAGAGGTCAAAATGTGGAAGAGTAGGTGCAACAAATTCACCAAGGGCTACATCGCAATTTTCGTCTGCTTATCCACAAAGGCTATTCATCTGGAGCTGGTAAGTGATCTTAGCTCAGCTACATTTATTGCCGCTTACCGAAGATTTGTAGCAAGACGAGGCATGTGCAGCAACTTATTTAGTGATTGTGGAACTAATTTTAAAGGAGCCAACAACGACCTTTAAAAGGACAGCAAATTCATAACCGCCGAATGGTCATCCACTATTTCAGAAAAACTTGCTTCACTTTATACCACCTGGCATTTCAATCCCCCTTATCACCACACTTTGGAGGTTTGTGGGAAGCAGGTGTAAAATCACTTAAACATCATCTTAAGAGAACAATTTGCACTGCAAAACTAACCTTTGAAGAATACTCAACTCTATTAACTCAGATTGAGGCATGTCTCAACTCACGGCCTCTCTGCCCAATGACATCTGATCCAAATGACGTCTCTGTCCTGACTCCAGGTCACTTTCTTACAGGAGCTCCTCATAACTTACTGCCTAACCGAAACTATTCGGACAAAAGCTTGAATGGTCTGGATAAATACAAATATATTCAGAAGCTCACACAAGATTTCTGGAGGCAATGGAGCACAAGTAACATTCACTTACTCCAACAACGTCCAAAGTGGCTTCAACAGAGGCCAATCATCAACATTGGAGACATTGTTATAGTTAAGGATGACAACTTACCACCCTCATTATGGTCACTCGCTCGTGTGCTCGACCTGCACCCCGGAGGAGATGGTCTGACGCGTGTAGCGACCATTAAAACTTTCCCCTTTGCCCGTAACGCAACCGTTGAATTCGAATGTATCCGAAAATGAACAATAAATGTACCTACCAACATATAACCTTATAGAAAGACTTGTAAATTAATCAAACATTTATGAACAAAAGTGAATAATTTAATTACTCATCCCAAAATAAATCAAATCACAAACAATAACTCAAATTAATAAATCGTAACGCCCATTTCATAATAACGCCCATCTCATAATACCTATTTGTTTTACAAATAACAACCCTTGTCATTCCCCACCGACGAAAAAAAATCGCAGAATCCAAACAGATAACTATATTTGATTATAATTATCCTTGTTTTGAAACTAAAATTTACTAACCTTGTTTTTTATAATTTTCATGATCGAATATTGCGACGATGAACAATTATATTGAGCGGTATCGAACTCATAAACAAGAAAGATGACAAGAATGTAAAAGGCAAGGTTAAGAAGAAAATTCCTGCCTGAAAAAAAAAACAATTATCTGGCCCATGAAACTAGTACAGCAACAACACACCAACATCCAGCCGGAGCACCCACACACCTTGGGGGAGCATGTTGCTTCCCAACATACATTTTTATAATCAACCACAGTACAGATTAATTAATGAAAATAAAATTTTATTTTTTTATTTAAATTTAAATTTAAATTCTAATTTTCATTTTTGTATTTATATTTGTTTTAACTTGCAATTCTTATGCACATTTGACACTTAGATGAATGGCGGAAAACATGCATTTGACTGAGGTGTTGAGATGTGTATTAAATTAGCCAGAAAACTAGCTTTACATTCTCAGCAACAAGTCAAATGAATCTTTCCTTTATTTAACACAAACACAATATAATTAAAAATAATATTTAATAATATAGCAATTAATTTAAAATTGTTTAAGGGAGAAGAAAGCGCCAAGGAAGATGATTAGACCCGAACTGTCAAATGTGCAGAATTTATTTGCAGACTGCAAATTGAATTTATCTTTCTCACTTTCTCTTATTTATAGCTTAACTAAAATTATATTTGTTTCAATATCATAAAAATATTTAAGTAATTAAAGGAATCAACTATATAAATTCATATATATCTGTTGCACTTTGTAAAACATAGAAACATTCACATATAAACATTTTATTAATGTATTGGTAAATAAAATTTATATTATTCCAGTCTGCAAAATATCGGATAGGTTAATAACCTTTAAAATATATAACTACTTTACAGCTGACTTGTATATAACTATTAAACACCGAGGTGTAAAGTTTTTAAACATCTGTTAATTTCTCACTTTTCTATCTGATTGTAAAATAAAGTGGTTGATTAATTTATTACGTGGTAAAGAACGCATTTTTTATTTCTATTCAAGTCTGAAGTACTTTTACTTAAAGTACATGCATTTTTAAACAATATTAATATTTAAACAATTATTCCGTTGGTACAACTTACACCCCGGAACAGGTATATATTTTTACTTTTGTTGCAAGTAACTTTTATTCTTAAGTTTATTATTTAATAACTTAATAATTGTACATCATTGACATTTAACTATTACTTTTTCATAAACTTGAACATGTAGAGAATTTTCTAATTCAAATTATTGAAATACTTAAAACATTTAAATCTTTATGTGGCTTTGTAAATTAAATACTTTTTTTAAATAAATGGAATGAAAATACTATGCCGAGAAATTATTTCTTAGATTTCTATTAAACACGATTTTAAAACCTTTAGAATGAGAGTATAATTTGAAATTGCCTTTTTGACATGAAGGCTTCCTATCTTCGGATGTATCAATCTTTGTTCCTTCCGCTTTTATTTTATTCTCATAGTTTTTGTAGATCATCTGAAAAAAAAAAAACAAAGATAACAATTTATTTTCTGCCGAGATTTTGTTTCGGTTGATTGAATTCTGAGTCTGAGTCTTAAATTAAGTCCTAGTAGTGAACACTGGGTTCAATCTATTTTAATATAGATAAATATTTAAAAAAAAATTCATATGGGGCACGTTTAAACAAAAAAAAAAATCGACTGAAATTTTTCAAAAGTGTTTTATATGAATTTTTTTTTAAATATTTATCTGTATTAAAAATGATTATAATGATCAATACGAGTACTTAAATTAAGACTGAGAGCCGTTTCAATCCACCAAATCAAGATAGTGGTTTGGACATAACAGTGTTTTATAACTAGCACTTACAAGCCTTTTGTATGATTTCTTCTTTAAGTTTTTAAAAGTATTCTTATAAAATGCTGTTATTTCCAAACCACTATATTGATTTAGTTGATTGAAATGGTTTTGAGTTTTGAATTAAGTCCTGGAATATAATCCTTAACCTTTATCTATATTTTACAGGAGCCCACCATGCACTGAAATGGAACGTGGAAGCTTTGCCCATTGTGTCGGACAATTAAATTCCCACGACAAGAAGATGAGTTGCTCCGATGGGTATTAGTAACTATCCTCGGGGAAATTCATTTTCACGGGTAGACAAGCTTTAAATTTCCAGTTATACAGTATATGAACGTGATGGTGGAACTGGAGGTGGACTCTTCTATGGGAAACCATAATATGCATTATAGGGTTAATGTTAACTCATAGATATTGTACTTACTTAATCTAATACGAAGGGATACATCTTATAATACTTATACGACTTATACAATAAATCTTTGAGTCAAATTTTTCATTTTCGCATATTCTCCTTTCAGCTAAATTGGCACTTTATAAAAACGTAATTGATTTGATATTCACTATTTAGTTTGAAACAAAATCAATTTTAATTAATAAATAAATTATTTTACATGATACTAAACACAGGTATCCCTTATGGCTGTCAATGGTTAGTGTATATATCATGTTGTTTTATTTTACCACCAGGTATCGCATTTTGACTTTTCTAGTTGTCAATTGACTTGTTAGAGCATCTAAATCCACAGTACACATATCTAAGGTATTATATTGCGCAGATTAAGATGGCTGTCCATTGTGCCCATACACAGTAAACAAAAACAAATTTATTGTGACTAATTTTTTTTACTATTGATTTTGAAACATGCGCAGAACTGAACGAAAATGAAACCCCTAAAGATATTGGGGCATATTCATAGTCGCAGATAGACCCAGGTTTAACTAAACTACAGTTTAAGACAATTTTGGCTCAATGAATACTTACTTTACTTTTGATGGCGCTCACAGCCCAGGATGGGCTTCGGCCTCAACTAACAAGCCCCTCCAGCCAGCTCTGTCCCTAGCTAGCCGCTTCCAGTTGCGCACACATAGTGCTTTGATGTCGTCATTCACTTGATTGCGCCACCTGTTACGGGTTCTTCCTCTGCTGCGTACCCCATCGGGGTTGGATTCGAAGACTCGTCGGGCAGGTGCGTTGCTGTCCATACACTCCACGTGCCCCAGCCATCTCAGCCGCTGTATTTTCAGCTTTTTGACCAGGTCAACGTCGCTGTATAGCCCGTATAGCTCGTCCTTGAATCTTCTCCTCCATACTCCTTCAATGAAAACAGACCGATTTTAATTGCAAATTGTTGCTTTTATATTTTTATAAGATAATTTACCTGGTATATTACACAAATAGCTTCAAATATTTTGAAATTATAAACTTAAAAAATAGAATCAACGTCCGAAAATTCAACCAAAGTTATGTTTAACTTAGACCCAGGTCTAAAATGACTATGAATAAGGCCCATTACCTTTAATATATGTACCTTGATCTAAATCTGCCGCCCATTATTTTGACACTTCATAAAAACTGACAACTGTCAAACAATTGGGACATGGGAAAGAAGTTTTTATGTTGACGTTACGTTACATTACATTACGGGAGCAAGGAATAGAGAATACATTTTATACTTTTTAAGAATTATATACATTTGAATTGTTAAAATATAATTACATATGATTCAATAATGTCTAAAATATATTCCCATATATTCCTAGACTACAAATAAATTCTTGAAACAAATTTCATAATTTGGTGAATTATACTTTTTAAGCTAACAACACCTTTTCAAGGCAAACTCCATTTATTTCGATAAAGTGCCGCAGCAGTTAAAAATATTTGTATCTTTTTAACCAAGACTCACCAAATTCTGAAATATCCTTAAGAATAATTTTCAACTATAGGTATCAATGGTCGAAACCCCAATTTCGAAATTTGTTAATCATACTTTTTAAGTTAAACAGTTTTACAAGGCAAACGCCATTTAATTCGATAAAGTGTCGGACTAGGTCAAATTGTTTGTAACTCTTTAATTAATATTCACCAAATTCTGAAATATGTCTCGAAATGTTGCTAGCCTTTTTCTATGCTCCATACCCCAATTTCAGAATTTGGTGAATCATACTTTTACAGCCGTATCTATAAAATTATCTAAAAATGCCTTTTAGAGGTTATTTAGTTAATCCTGCTTAAATATTAAGGTTGCCTTTAAATGACGTTACTTGAATTTGTATCTATAATCAATATTCCTTTCATACTTAACTAAACAGCCGTAAGGTAACGTAACGCAAGGAAAGTGACAAAACTGCTACAAATTTCTAGTAAATTTTTCACTCTCAGGCTATTTCTGTCAGATTGCAAAAAAAAGCATACACAAAATAGCGCACAAACAATAAGACAGAAAGGGAAGCAACTGTTTGTATGTGTGTATGCATCGTCAAACACAGAAGACAGAAAAATGAAACCATTCCATTTTGGTTTGTTTTTTTTTTTTTTTTTTTATTTTGATTTCAGAAATTTCTTTCTTTATTGGTGAGAAAATATAGGTATGTGACATAAACAAATAACTCAATTTATTTATTGGAACCAAACATCATTTCTTATATTATTTTCTTAAAAAAAAAAAAACAATCAAAACAATTAAAACTCGGCCATTACAATCACAGTGCACACATAAATATTTCTTTACAGAACCTACGCACAATTTGTTTTCATAGAAAAAAAAAACAATTTTCATGCGTCAAAATATTTTTAAGTTGGCTTGCTTAGCCTTTAAACGCGTTGGATGGCGTTTAAGTTACGAGGGGTTTAAGTTACTTTGCTTAAATGTGAAAATTGATTATAGATATCAATTTCACACTTAAGTGATATTTAGAGGCAGTTTAAAGTTAAGAAGCATTTAAAATCTCTTTATAGATTCGGCCGATAAAGTTTATCAACAGAGAGTGTCGCACAGGTACAAAAATGGTTCTAACTCAAGAACTAAGATTCACCAAATTCTGAAATACGTCTAGGAATTCTTCCAGCCTTTCTCTTAGCTCTAGGCCCCAATTTCAGAATTTGGCGAATCACACTTTTTAAGTTATCAACACTTTTACAAAGAAACACCCATTTGTCTCTAGAGAGTGTCGCACAGGTACAAAAATGGTTCTAACTCAAAAACTAAGATTCACCAAATTCTGAAATATGTCTAGAAATGTTGATAGCCTTTTTCTATGCTCTAGACCCCAATTTCAGAATTTGTTGCTAGAAACATTCCTAGACATATTTTAGAATTTGGTGAATCTTAGTTTTTGAGTTAGCACCATTTTTGTACCTGTGCGACACTCTCTAGAGAGAAATGGGTGTTTCTTCCTAAAAGTGTTGATAACTTAAAAAGTGTGATTCACCAAATTCTGAAATTGGGGTCTAGAGCATAGAAAAAGGCTAGCAACATTTCTAGACATATTTCAAAATTTGGTGAATCTTAGTTTTTGAGTTAGAACCATTTTCTTACTTGTGCGACACTCTCTCGAAATAAATGAGTGTTTCTTTGTAAAAGTGTTGATAACTTTAAAAGTGTGATACACCAAATTCTGAAATTGGGGTCTAGAGCTTAAATAAAGACTAGCAACATTTCTAGACATATTTCAGAATTTGGTGAATCTTAGTTTTTGAGTTAGAACCATTTTTTTACTTGTGCGGCACTCTCTAGAGACAAATGGGTGTTTCTTTGTAAAAGTGTTGATAAACTTTAAAAGTATGATTCACCAAATTCTGAAATTGGGGTATGGAGCATAGAAAAGGGCTGGCAACATTTCTAGACATATTTCAGAGTTTGGTGAATCTTAACTAAAGAGTTAAAAACAATTTGACCTAGTGCGACACTTTATCGAATTAAATGGCGTTTGCCTTGTAAAACTGTTTAACTTAATAAGTATGATTAACAAATTTTGAAATTGGGGTTTCGACCATTGATACCTATAGTTGAAAATTATTCTTAAGGATATTTCAGATTTTGGTGAGTCTTGGTTATAGCCTTTTCACACCAAACCCAAAACCAGGTTTTCGGCAATTGGTTTACGAAAACTTGAAATGCGTTCACAACGAAAATTTACAAGTTTTCATTTGACATTTCATTTGTTTTGCTTAAACACAATGGTTTCGAGGAAGGGCCGCGCCGCTTTGAAAATTGTCAGTGCCACAGAAAAGAGAAAAATCAAATGTATTATGTGCAATTAAAAGACAATTTATTAATATTTGAATTTAATAATGGAAATACGATCAATCCTGATTCGTTATAAATAATTTATTTCTTAACCGATCAATTTCACGTAGTAGTTAGGATGCGCGACACTGCGTCGCACTCTCTTGTGTTCCAGCAGAAAAAAATATTTTTTCCTGGCAGCAACCCATCAGCTATTTATATGACATTTAATTGAGCGCTGAATGTTTCACAAGGTGTGTTTGTTTAGTTCATCCTGCAAATCCAACATGTTTTGGACAGGGTTTATTTAAAACTTGTGTTTTATCAAAACTTGTGGTTTAGCATAAATGTATGGGAAAACTTGTGTTTTCGATCTAGGCTTTCAGCCAAAACCGATATTTTCACGAAAACGGGGTTTTAGGTTTGGTGTGAAAAGGCTATTAAAAAGATACATATATTTTTAACTGCTGCGGCACTTTATCGAAATAAATTGAGTTTGCCTTGAAAAAGTGTTGACAGCTTAAAAAGTATTATTCACCAAATTATGGAATTTGTTTCAAGAATTTATTTGTAGTCTAGGAATATATGGGAATATATTTTAGACATTATTGAATCATATGTAATTATATTTTAACAATTCAAATGTATATAATTCTTAAAAAGTATAAAATGTATTCTCTATTCCTTGCTCCCGTAATGTAATGTAACGTAACGTCAACATAAAATTTTCCATCCCAATTGTTTGACAGTTGTCATTTTTATGAAATGTCAAAATAATGGGCGGCAGATTTAGATGCTCTAACAAGTGCCTGATTACACAATTCGTTTTCTTGGTTGTTTCGTCTTTCGTCTTTTTGACAGCTTGGGTGAGGGGAGTAGAAATGTAGAGGGAAGGAAGTAACGAAAGCAGGAATGAAAATTTCAAGACTTTTTCTGGTTGAACTTTGACGTTTCTGATTTGGCAACCACAATTCTCCTCGATGTTAGCAAAAAACGATTTGTTAGTTTTTCGTAATTGGATACACCTAATATGCGTTTGTATTTGCGAAATAAGTGATTAAAACATATTTTTATTTATTACTACTGATTATTTTCTTACAAAACATCCCCCAATTCCATGAACATCAAAATAACGAATGGAAGTACGTACGTATTTTCGCGAACCATGTAATCATGAACGTTCTTGCCTGTCAAAAACACGAAAGACGAAACGAACGAGAAAACGAACCGTATAATCAGGCTCGAAGTCAATAGATACAAATTTATAATTGGGCGCATTCAATGCAAAATTTGACAACTGCTGAAAATAAAGTACTTAATTTTTTGTCGTTGAACGTAAAATTATATGAAATGTCAGTTTTGTATGGAGAGCCTTTTTTTGTATAGAAAAGCTGTCAGCTGAATGTTCAATTGGGAATTCCTTGCTGAAAATTCAGATGAAACGTAACTAAACGTTCACTAAACGTAACGCTAACTTTTTATGACAGCTGGCCAATCAGAAGCACCATCTGAAAATAAAGTACTGAAAATTTTGATGCGTTGAATCCGGCCATTTTAAAATTTGTTTGCCTTGGATTGTAATTGTAATATTAGAAGCTATTTAAATATTTAAGAAGACCATATGGACTCTAAAATATGAAAGATACCTTTTTTACAAAGAAAAAAAAAACTATTAAACGCATAATCGGACGTTGCGTCAGCCATGCAACCTAGTCGCGTGAACCCAATTTATGAGTTCATTTCAAGAACACGAGGCTGCTCCAAAGCATCAAAGTATGCCCCGGGTCGTGCTCATAGTTTCTTGAAGGCAGTCATTGAAAAGAAATAATGTATTCCATTCCGTCGTTTCAACGGTGGTGTTTGCCGTTGTGCCCAAGCCAAACAGTGGAATACCGGCCAAGATCGCTTGCCCAAGAAAATCCGCTGAATTCCTTTTGGAGTTGTTGCGCAATGTCGAAGCCAACGCTGATAACAAGGGAATAGGCGTTGATCACATCCAAGTGAATCGCGCTCAATGCCTGCCCCTTTGAACGCAATGCAAGTCGCTGGTCGCGGCTTAGAAGAAGAAATATAGGAAGAGGTATTTGTCACATATACAGTGTACGTGAGTGAAGCAATTTTTGAGAACCAGAAGTGTCAAATCGTTAGCGTGTGATTAGAAAAACAAAGAAAAAAAAAACAAACAAATTGGTACAAGTTAAACCCCAAATTAATATAATAATAAAGGCATAACTACATAGGCCTACTTTTGTACAAAAGTACAAAAGTGAGAAATAAATATCTATCCAGAAGACACTTGTTTGCAAAAAAAAAACAATGGAAAATTGTGCATGGTGGTTTAATAAATGTGTCAGAACAATTTTTGTTTGTTTTTTTACAAGCATGTTTCTCTAGCGAGCATTTTAATTTCTCACTTTTGTACTTTTGTACAAAAGAAGGTCTATGTAGTTAAGGCTTAACTTTGAAAAAACAAATAATTTAAAGTGCATTAATAAGACATTGTTGTGATCTTCTTATAAATTAAAAAAAAAACATGAAGTGCATTGTTCAGGGGTGCGGAAATCAACAAAACAAGGTGGTGAAAGCTTATCCTTTCACAGGTGAATTTTATTATATTTTTCTCAAAAAAAGTGCTGTAAAGTTTTTGTCTTTAGATTGGTGAAGTATTAAACAATATATTTAGAATGGGTTACACTTTAAATTAAGTCAAGAATATTATAATTTAGTTGAAAATGTGCACATAATTTTTTTGTTAGAATTTAAGAACCAGAAACGTCAAACTGAAATTCTTGTTAACAGGGGTGCATGAGATTATATTCGAGGTTGAAAGGCGCAACTATCTGTTAAGCGCCCTTCTTATGAGACAGTTAGTAATAAAATATCTATTTGTTCCGTCGCCAACTTATTAGTTCATGTTTCGTTAATTTGTCTGTTCAGTAAGGTGTATATCAGTTCATATTTGGTTCATGTTTAAAGTTTAATCCATTATAAATAATAGGGGTATTCACGATCCGATGCAACTGATCTAGTATCATTGCAAAAGTGTAAAATTCAAAAATCTTCTTGATCTTCTTTTTTTTAGAACATTCCACTAAAACAACTTCGGAAAATAACAAAAATGACTATTCTGATGGCGCCCTAGTGAGTTGCCTTCAAAGAGCACTCCATCCCTGCTGTAATGCATTTGTGTTTGTGAGACCTCACACCATTTTAAAAACTGCTTCACTTTTTTCCAACAAGGGCAGTTCTTTTGTTTCTTCTTCTAAGACGTGAGTGAAGCAATTTTTGAGAACCAGAAGTGTCAAATCGTTAGCGTGTGATTAGAAAAAACAAATAGAAAAAAAATTGATACAAGTTAAAACCCAAATTAATATAACAATTACTTTGAAAAAACAAATAATTTAAAGTGCATTCATTAGACATTGTGGTGATTTTCTTATAAATTAAAAAAAAACAAGAAGTGCATTGTTCAGGGGTGTGGAAATCAACAAAACAAGGTGGATAAAAGCATTTCCTTTCACATGCGAGTTTTATTATATTATTCTCAAAAAAGTGCTGTAAAGTTTTTGTATTTAGATTGATGAACTATTAAACAACATATTTAGAATGGGTTACACTTTAAATTATGTCAAGAATATTATTATTTAGTTAAAAATGTGCACATAATTTTTGTGTTAGAATTCAAGAACCAGAAATGTCAAACTGAAATACTAGTAAACAGGGGCGCATGAAATTATATTGGAGTTTGAAAGGCGCAACTATCTGTTAAGCGCCCTTCTTATAAGAAAATTATTTTTTTGTTATGTTTCAATGTTAATTTGTCTTTTCAGTAAGGTGTCTATCAGTTCATGTTTGGTTATTCATAGCTCATATTTAAAGTTTAGTCCATTATAAATAATATGTTGTTCGATAGTTAATTAACCTACATAAATACAAACATTTAACAGAACTTGCTTTGAGAAAAATATAATAAAACTCACTTGTGAGGAAATGATCTTACCGCCTTTTTTCGTCGTTTTTCACGCGATTTAACAACGCACTTAATGTTTTTTTTCTTGTTTATTGATAGATAACCACAATGTCTATTTTATTCACTTGAAAATTTTTTGTTTTTTTTTTTCAAAGTTTTTAGCTTTTTTTATATATATAAGCGTCTTCATTTGTAACAGTTTTTCTTTGTTCTTTTTAAAGTCACACTAGCGATTTTATATTTCAGATTGAAAAGAATTGCTTCACGCACGTACTCTTTCTTTTTCTAAGACCATACCACTAATGTCGAATTCCTTACAACCATTTGAAGTCGATTTCATTAAAAAAAATTTCTTGGTAGAAATAATTTTTTTGTGAGTGTGTGAGTGCAATTTGACAGGAATTTTGTTGTCGCACAAAAACTAAGAAGTAGTGCGAGCTAAGCAAATATTAAAGTGTATTTTATATTCGCGTAGTGCTGATAATTTAAAAACAAATATATTTCGTCTGATAATTGAAAACATCAAAAACAATTGTGCGAATTATATTTATCCGTCGGAAATAAAAAAGGTTACTTCAAAAAAAAAAATTTTTAAATGTTAACTTTATTTTCTTTTCAACAAATAAAATATTTCAATAGTTTTTACATACATAGTTCTTACATACTACTCTGCAACTACTGCCAAATTCCTTCCGTGTTGAATCTATTTATATCGTTATCCTGATGAGTTGGTTTTCTTGTCCTCAGGGTTTTTGGTAGTTTTGGTTAATTACTTTTTGTATCTTTATCTTATTTTGTTATTTGGTTGGTCATAAAATATCTGTTATGTATTTTATTTTATCTTGTTTTGTTATTATCATCTTGATTGGTTGATCATAAAATGTCTGTTATGTATTTAATCTTGTTACCTGTGGTAATCTTTACTAGGATATTTGAAGATCATTAGCGATCTTATTTATTTTATTATTTCCTCTTATTTCCTGTTTGAGGTACAGTTGAGTGTTTATAACTCCCCCCATCGCTCAAAATGAATCGCCCCGATTCATCAATATGTTTCTGAAGTAAGGCAAGTCCTTTTTCTAATGTCGTCTCTTGTTGTGGAGCCGTTGGTTCGATTATATGTTCCATCGGTATATTGTTGTTGATTTTGATTTCTTTTTTCTTAAAAAATAAGGTTAATATAATAATAATTACAATAATTATACTTATAGTACTTATTCCAATAACTGACTTGGATTTTGTTATATTTAAGTTACTTAATGTGTCAATATTCTCAAACTTAAATGTTAGCTCAGTATTTGGGTCTATTATGTATGACTCAGCAACATGGCATGTGTTTTTATATAGCTAAGTATTTTTTGAGTAGGGTTTGTATAGTTTTTATTATCTATATTAACAGTTTCGTTAAATGTTATTAATTAAATACCATTAATTTTATCATTATTTACAGTGTGATTATTTTTTAATAAAATTGCTTCATCTTTTATAATTTCAAATTCTTTTTGAATTTCATTTGATTTATTGCATTTGGTAGGAATTTTATTTAATAAATCTGAAAGACATGATTTTTCATAATTTATTTTGCAAAAATATAAATTTATTTCTTGTTTACAATCCTTAATATTGTAAAATGATTCATTGCATTTTGCTGTATTCTTATCAATTATTATTTTTTCTTTATTTTGTTCGATTGCTCTTGTTTCAAATATTTTACAATTTTTATAAATGATTGGGTATTTTATTAATATTATTATGACATCTTTAGTTTGAACAATCTTAAAATCACTAACATCTAAAAGATCGGATATTGACATAGTTCCATGTTCATTATTTGTTATTTTTTGAATATCTTTTTTATTTAATATGATTGGGTTTAAAACTTTAGCTTTGCTTAAAGCAATAGTTTGAATAAGGTTTTGTAACTCTAGTATTATTAATTTGTTTCTTTCTTGTAATCTTCTTATTTTTAATGTATTTTTTTAAGTATATAAAACTTTAGTAATTTCTTGGATAGCTTGAAAGATCTGTGAATTGGTAGTTGCTTGTTTATTATTATTATAAATTAATTCATTTAATTTGTTTTCTACTAGAAAATAATCATCATGGTCTCCTGATATCCAAACTAAGTAAAAAATTTCTTGGTAGAATAAATTTTTTTGTGAGTGTGTGAGTGCAATTTGACAGGAATTTTGTTGTCGCACAAAAACTAAGAAGTAGTGCGAGCTAAGCAAATATTAAAGTGTATTTTATATTCGCGTAGTGCTGATAATTTAAAAACAAATATATTTCGTCTGATAATTGAAAACATCAAAAACAATTGTGCGAATTATATTTATCCGTCGGAAATAAAAAAGGTTACTTCAAAAAAAAAAAATTTTAAATGTTAACTTTATTTTCTTTTCAACAAATAAAATATTTCAATAGTTTTTACATACATAGTTCTTACATACTACTTTGCAACTACTGCCAAATTCCTTCCGTGTTGAATCTATTTATATCGTTATCCTGATGAGTTGGTTTTCTTGTCCTCAGGGTTTTTGGTAGTTTTGGTTAATTACTTTTTGTATCTTTATCTTATTTTGTTATTTGGTTGGTCATAAAATATCTGTTATGTATTTTATTTTATCTTGTTTTGTTATTATCATCTTGATTGGTTGATCATAAAATGTCTGTTATGTATTTAATCTTGTTACCTGTGGTAATCTTTACTAGGATATTTGAAGATCATTAGCGATCTTATTTATTTTATTATTTCCTCTTATTTCCTGTTTGAGGTACAGTTGAGTGTTTATAACTCCCCCCATCGCTCAAAATGAATCGCCCCGATTCATCAATATGTTTCTGAAGTAAGGCAAGTCCTTTTTCTAATGTCGTCTCTTGTTGTGGAGCCGTTGGTTCGATTATATGTTCCATCGGTATATTGTTGTTGATTTTGATTTCTTTTTTCTTAAAAAATAAGGTTAATATAATAATAATTACAATAATTATACTTATAGTACTTATTCCAATAACTGACTTGGATTTTGTTATATTTAAGTAACTTAATGTGTCAATATTCTCAAACTTAAATGTTAGCTCAGTATTTGGGTCTATTATGTATGACTCAGCAACATGGCATGTGTTTTTATATAGCTAAGTATTTTTTGAGTAGGGTTTGTATAGTTTTTATTATCTATATTAACAGTTTCGTTAAATGTTATTAATTAAATACCATTAATTTTATCATTATTTACAGTGTGATTATTTTTTAATAAAATTGCTCCATCTTTTATAATTTCAAATTCTTTTTGAATTTCATTTGATTTATTGCATTTGGTAGGAATTTTATTTAATAAATCTGAAAGACATGATTTTTCATAATTTATTTTGCAAAAATATAAATTTATTTCTTGTTTACAATCCTTAATATTGTAAAATGATTCATTGCATTTTGCTATATTCTTATCAATTATTATTTTTTCTTTATTTTGTTCGATTGCTCTTGTTTCAAATATTTTACAATTTTTATAAATGATTGGGTATTTTATTAATATTATTATGACATCTTTAGTTTGAACAATCTTAAAATCACTAACATCTAAAAGATCGGATATTGACATAGTTCCATGTTCATTATTTGTTATTTTTCGAATATCTTTTTTATTTAATATGATTGGGTTTAAAACTTTAGCTTTGCTTAAAGCAATAGTTTGAATAAGGTTTTGTAACTCTAGTATTATTAATTTGTTTCTTTCTTGTAATCTTCTTATTTTTAATGTATTTTTTTCAGTATATAAAACTTTAGTAATTTCTTGGATAGCTTGAAAGATCTGTGAATTGGTAGTTGCTTGTTTATTATTATTATAAATTAATTCATTTAATTTGTTTTCTACTAGAAAATAATCATCATGGTCTCCTGATATCCAACTAAGTATCGTTCCTATAGTATTGATTGCTCTTTTGAACCTGGTAATTCTAACTTCATCTATTAGTGTCCTCATTAAGGTTATTTCTGACATTATTTCTGGGTTTTCGGCTAAATTTAAGGTGGTAAAATCATACTTTAAGTTTTCTACGTTTAATTCTTTTTCTAATTTTGCTATGATTTCATTAATATAAGTAATGTTTGTCACGTAGAATAACGTTCCATATTCCTTATAAACTGCTGTATTACCATTTTCTATAAGTAAATATTCACTCCTAGAATAACTTATTACATCTGATCTTATTAAAATAATATTTCTTATTGTAATAAAAATAATAATATGTTTTATGAAGTCCATTTCCTGCAAAGAATAAAAATCTACGATTTAATATTATCTTTATGTATTTTACCTTTGTTAGTTAATATTTGATCTTTTTTATCATCTATTACTTTGGTACGATTAAACCTCTTTTTTAATTTATTTCATTCAGTGCCGTGGTTTTTCACATAAACTATTTCGTTTTTCTTAAACTCTCTACTTTCACGATATTCATTATGTGTCTTTAACATTTTTAATTGTTTTTCTTTCAAAATCTCCCTTAGATTGTGTTTTAACTTGTTGAATAACACTTCCTGGGGTTTTAGGCCTGTTACAGAGTGAACTGTTTCATTATATTTATATGCAGCTTCTAGCACTGCCTGCTTATCATCTATTATGTTGTATTCTGCTTTAATACAACGTGTTATTTCGATTAGTGTACTATGAGTACGTTCTACTTGTCCGTTTGTCGTAGAATGACTAACTGGTACATAATATATTTCAATTTTCTTTCTTTCGAAAGTATTTTTAAAGAACACGGATTTGAAAACGGATTCGTTATCGCATATAACGTTTTTCACATAAGGAAATATATCTAAAATTTTTAGTAATTCGAGTTCGATACCAACTTCAGATTCAAGAGGATGTACGACTAAGAACTTTGAATAACTATCTACGACTGTAAGGTATATTTCTTTGCTTGCATAAAAAATATCTATATGTAGCTGTTCACCTTCCTTTTTCTGGTATGGGTTTAGTACCTATAGGAAATTTTATATGTTTCCGATCGTATTTGTTTTCGTTGCAAACAACACAGGTATTTGTATATGAAGAAATTTGTTTCTTCATGTTTGGCCAGTAGTATATTGTCTTTATTTGATTATAATTTTCAAGAGTTCCTCTGTGTGCTCTTTTGTGTGTATCAGTGATTATGTTCAACTGGTCTTCTTTGTTCGGTATATCCTGTGCATATATTTTAGATCGTAAAAATTTATTACTGAATGTTTCGAGAAGTTTACTTTTAACTTCGTATAGATCTTCATCAGAAGCATAGATACATACTGTACCTGGAACTATAAATTTTTTAAATAGAGTGATGACCTGATCAGTGTTTGTATATGTCATTGTATACCTCTTCAGTTTATTAAAACATGTCTCAATATTTTCTGAACTTATATTGCCTCTATTTAATATTATCTGTTGCTTTAAACAATTAACAGGCAAGGATGTCGTCTCTATTTGTATGTCATCACTGCTTTCAGCGGAATGAATAGTTTGACTTGAATTTGTTATTATATTTAGGTTTTGTCGGCTTAGTGCATCCGCGACAACGTTATCTTTACCTGGTTTGTATATAATTTTCGGTGCATATTCTTCAAATATAGCATGCCAGCGCTTCATTTTTATATTTGGGTTTCTTTTTGATACTGAGTACGTAAGTGGTTGATGATCAGTATGTATTTCTAGGTCTGCAACTCCGTACAAATAATTCCTTAAATTCTTTAAGGCATATACTATAGCGAAAAGTTCTTTTTCGTTTGTTGCATAATTTTTCTCTGCTTTATTCAGCGTTTTCGAAATGAATATAATTGGTTTGTCGTCTTGTGACAATACCCTTCCGATTGCATCATTACTGGCATCAGTAGTTAATATAAATTTTTTCTTAAAATCTGGTTGGGTCAACCTTACATTTTCGACTAAATATTCTTTATATATCCAATGTTTATATTACATTTCTTACTCTGGTTCTTTGATATCTTCCCATTTTCACCATTTAAATGAATTGTTAAGGGTTTAGTTATCTGAGCATAGTTTTGTATACATTTACGATAGTACCCTGTCATTCCTAAGAAGCTTCTTAATTGTCTAAGGGTTTCTGGTTCTGGATATTCTTTAATTGTGGTAATTTTCTTGGGATCGGTAGTAATTATATTCTCACTGATAACATATCCCAAAAATTCCACCTCTGTTTGATAGAATTTAGATTTGTCTAATGATATTTTCATATTTGCTTCTTTCAATATTTTTATTATTTCATTCAGGTGTTGAGTATGTTCTTCGATATTTTTTGAAAAAACTATAATGTCGTCAATGTATACATGACAGAATTTTCCGATGTATGGCTTAAAAATATCATCCATAGCTCTTTGGAATATAGAAGGTGCGTTCTTTAGACCAAAAGGCAAGCGTATATATTCGTATTCACCATTATTCACGGAAAATGATGTCTTTTGAATATCAGATTCTTTCATTAATATCTGATGAAATCCACTTTCTAAATCTATCGTTGAAAAGTATTTAGATTTTCCCAAAGTGCTTAAAATAACATTTGTGTCTGGGATTGGATATTTGTCACTTATAGTGTGTTCATTGAGTTTCTTAAAGCCGATGACTAACCTGCTCTTAGGTGTTCCATCTTCTTGAATATGGACTTTTACTTGGCCTAATTATATTATCTTTTAGCATTTTACTTATTTCCTTGTTTATAAATTCTGAAGCACTTAATGGATATGGATACTGTTTTGTCCATATTGGTGATTCTATATTAGTTTTTATTTCTGCCACCACATCGGTACGGAATGGTAATGTAATATTTATTTTTGAATGTATTTTTTCGATAACGGAACGAACTTGTTTATTCAGAATATCAACGTTTTGATCTGATTGTACTTTTTTGATTACTTGGTTATTAAGGCGTGGTTCGAGACTGTAAATAGAACGTAAGTCAGTCGTACTTGATGACTCTAAGGTAACTTTAATTTAATTAATTTGTGTTATATTACTCTCCCATGGCAATGGTTCGCCATCCTTGAACATCCTTTCTGCTTTATTATTGTATATCAATAAATTTCTTTCTAAATTTAAATTTATATTTGCACTTCGCAAAAGATTGTAACCTATCAAGCAATCTGCTTCTAGGTTCTCAATTTCGTAAAATCGAACCACTCTATCAAAAATATATATTTCACAATAATATTTAATAATTGTAAACCCATTCACGGTTATTACTCTTTTATTAATTTCCAATGTTTTCTTATCACTAAATATTTTTGAAGACGTGTAACAAGATGTTGCTCCAGTATCTATTAATATTTTTAACCATTTGCTATTTATTCTTCTGTATATGTTGGGTAATCCCACGTTCCGTCTAAAAAATGATTCTCTTGAATGTTGTTTATCCTTACTTTGTTTGGTGGTTGGGAGCTTAATTGAACACTTTGTTCTCTTTCTCTTTTAATATTATTATTTTGATTATTATTCTGACTGAAATTTCTATTAAAATTCCTATTTTGATTAAATTGATTGTAAGTATTCCTAAATGGATTATTTTGATTATTATGTACCTGTCTAAACCTTTGCATTTCCTGTGGAGTTACTTTTCTATAAGCAGAAGATCTTAATTCCATTGGATCTGGTCTCTGGTGGCTAGCCCTATTTGTTTGTTGATAACTATTTTGGGGTTTTTGTTGGTATCTTAATGTATTACCGTATGTTTCGTATTATTTCTTTGATTGTATTGATTCAGAAATTTACTTCATGTTTTGTTGCTTTCTAACTCCTGAGCCTGGGCTAATGCATTGAGCAAATCTTCAGGTTTCATACTAAATACCGTATCAGACATTGGCTGATGAAGACCATTTATAAACGCTATTAATGCATTTTTCCTATATGATTCATTGAATTTCTCAGTGGTTTCACTATAAGTACCATATGTCATTATAACTTTATTTATTATTAATGTTAATTTTTCCGTAACTTCATTAAAGAATTCTATTAACGTTTTTCTGCCCTGTGTTATCATACTTAATTCATGATTTAAAACATGTATTGGTCTTTTATCCGCGTAGGTGAAGTCTAAGAACTGAATTTGCATGACCAACTATTTTATTTCTACTTCCATGAGTGTAGAGACTCATACTATTTTGACAAGCTTCTCGCCAACTCACATATCCCTCATTGCTACCTTCGAAAGTTGGTAAACTTTTAATAATGTCAAGACTTTCATTGTCTTGTATTTGTGGATCTTTCGTTTGTTTTTTATAGTCTGTTACATTCTTTGGAACTGTTAAATTTCCTAATTTTTTTGTTAATTCATCTATTTGATTCTGCTGTTGAGCAGTAGCCTGTTCAATAGCTAATTCAATTATTTGTTTTATATCTATAGTTGTTGTAGTCATTTTAACAATTTTTATTTCACTTCTTAAAAATAATTTCTTACGATAATTTTCCAATAATTGTCTCTGCTTCTTAGAATGCTGTTCTCCAATCTGTTGCTGGATACTGGCTTTATAGAGCGAACGGGAATTGCTTTGCTGGTTTCTTCCTTTTAGTTCACAATTGATTACACTTTCAGGATACTTTGTTTTTCCCCTATTTATAAACAAATTTGGCTGATAGCTTCAATTTCACTTTGAAAGTTTTTAAGCCTTAATTGTATTTACAAGTACTTATGCAAATTTGACTATTTTATTCACTTTCACTTTTTACGTTAATAATGAGCTATCCTGGTTGAGCCCCCAATTATATTTATCCGTCGGAAATAAAAAAGGTTACTTCAAAAAAATATATTTTTAAATGTTAACTTTATTTTCTTTTCAACAAATAAAATATTTCAATAGTTTTTACATACATAGTTCTTACATACTACTCTGCAACTACTGCCAAATTCCTTCCGTGTTGAATCTATTTATATCGTTATCCTGATGAGTTGGTTTTCTTGTCCTCAGGGTTTATGGTAGTGTTGGTTAATTACTTTTTGTATCTTTATCTTATTTTGTTATTTGGTTGGTCATAAAATATCTGTTATGTATTTTATTTTATGTTGTTTTGTTATTATCATCTTGATTGGTTGATCATAAAATGTCTGTTATTTATTTTATCTTGTTACCTGTGGTAATCTTTACTAGGATGTTTGTAGATCATTAGCGATCTTATTTATTTTATTATTTCCTCTTATTTCCTGTTTGAGGAACAGTTGAGTGTTTATAACTTGCGCGTAATCAAGTAAAAAAATTACAATCCAAAATTAATCCACACACAGCAGCGAAGATCTATTCTGAATATTTCACTAGGGGACGAAGAAAAATAATTTTGCAACGTGTTTTCCTCGCGAATTGTATGTTATTTTAATGAGATTTTTTGTTTCTTGAAGATACGCACAATTATCTTTACTTTTTTTCATCATTCACTGAAATATTAAACAATTAAGAACACTTAAACATTTGTTTTCTTTTTTAACTCCGTCACAAAATTGTAATGAGAACATTTAAATCCATCTTGATGCATGAGAAATGTCAAATCTTGAAAGTGTGTGTGCGATTTGATGTGAAATCTAGCTAAAAAACGCAAGATTTGTTTGACAGCACTAAAATCGATTTTGTTTAGAAAAAATTCGATTTGTTCAGAAAAATTCGAATTTTTTTGGTTGTAAGGAATTCGGCATAAAACAACTTCGGAAAATAACAAAAATTACTATTCTGATGGCGCCCTGAGTTGCCAAGGAGCACTCCGTCCCTGCTGTAATGCATTTGTGTTTGTGAGATCTCACGCCATTTTAAAAACTGCTTCACTTTTTTCCAACAAGGGCAGTTCCTCTATTTCTTCTTCTAAGGTTTTCGTATATTTTAACTTTGACAGTGAGACAAGCGGCCGCTACAGCGACTCCATTCTGCTCGGGCGGTGCGTCGTTGTACATACCGTTACCGTGCAATTCTTACATGTAGTCACCCTGCTTCGTGGAAATGATCCTCACGAAAAGAAAGGTCGTCGCAAAAGCACTCAAGGACACGCCAGCCAAGAAGAAGCTCTCCAAAAAGAAGATTCAAAGGCAAAAGGAGAAGATGATGAAGAGCGAATAGATGTAATTGGTTTGTATTAATTATTTGTTTTATAATTCAATAAAGCTTTTCACAGTCACACTTTTTTTATGGTTCATTATTTATAGTCAATA
This sequence comes from Melangyna quadrimaculata, assembly GCA_949320155.1. NCBI lineage: Eukaryota > Metazoa > Arthropoda > Insecta > Diptera > Syrphidae > Melangyna > Melangyna quadrimaculata. The sequence goes on from OX439483.1 coordinate 275,509,012, forward strand.
TCATCATTATGGTTCATTTTACTTTAATATATAAGTAGGCTCTCAATAAGATTAATGGTAAGGCCAAAAGTGTTAAATATTAAATGAGACAAAACACTTTAAAGGTTGTTATATCCATTATTTGCGCTTTGCGTTAAAATTTGAGTTGTTTTACGAGTTTTAGGTAGTTTTTTAACCAAAAAAAAAATGTCTTGATTTTTTTTGAAATAATTATCAGTTGCTGACTACATGATAAGCTTTGTTCAGCGACGTTGTTCCGAACAGTTTGGAACAGAAAAGTACAAGATTTTGCTGTTCAATGACAATTTTCTGTTCTAAACTGTTCTGATTTGCTGTTCAATGAGTCTGTTCCGAACAGTTTAGATAGACTGAGTTCGAAATTATTTGTTCTTAAAATATATGAAACCAACATTATTTTTCAACTTTTTTTCTTAGTTTAAAAAAATGTGTCGATTGATTTTTATTTTATGTTTGCCATTTCTTTGTTGCCTATTTACGTGTAGAATAAAATTAGTCTGAAGTCGAAATCTTTTTACCTTCTCGAGATATTCGAACAAATGACATTTTACAGCTCCTTTTTGATATGCTGTATTAAGGAAACGGTTTATTGAAATTGGTAGAAAATCTTTTCAGCACGTTATGACAATATTATCTATAAAATAAAATTCATCCGAAATCGATATTTTTATTCGTTGTTGAGATATGGTAAACGAAAAAAGTACCCCGAACGTAAGTACTTACACATATATAGACATCTTGCTAAAAACGACGAATTCTGATTCTCTATCGATATCTTCTCAAAACGTTCAATTCAACAAATCGCACCAATTACAATAACTTACAATGGGAAGTTAATAATAAGCAAAAAAAAAGATTTTATAGTCTTATAGCTACCTAAAACCGGTAACAAAAATTTTTTTTTATCGGTTCTGCGTCTATCAATTTTCATAACTCATATCTATAATCAGAGATTCTAGGGTGTTAGGATGTGATGCATTTGAATTTAAAGCATTTGATGCTCTTCTTTCAGTAGCGCTGCCACTACGTGCTTCCAGTTAAAGGTATTCAGTATCACCTTCACAAGGACTACTTGTAACAAGAATATAAGTTTTGGTTTCCTTTTACATCCAAGAATCACAAAAATAACAGTTTTATAAGTTTATAATATTGTTTTGTGGACTTAGATCCGGAACTGACGAATTCAACAAATGCTGAGATACTAACTTTTTTTATGATTGAGAATACTGGGTACTAGACTGGTCATTAATTGCTTACCATTTCGCATACTTACCTAGTCAAACCACTTCAATCTCTGCCATTATTATTTGCCAATGAAGAATTCTCGTCTATGTTGATCCTGAAAAAAAATCTGTTTGAAACACAATGCATTTCCACACTACCCATGAGGTATGCATTATAGTGCGTTAACCCAATTTTTGGTAAGGTGCGGGTTTCCCTAAGAGGCCTATTACACCGACCTGAAATTGAAAAATAATTTCGTTTAGTGATTATATTTAAGTGATTAAATAATTATATACAAACCATGTTCTTCTTTTGACCCGGGATCTTTTCACTTGATGATAGTTTCGACGTATCCTTTTTCGAGCTAAATACAAAAAACTAGGAACACCTATTCTTTAAAAAAAAGTGTAATATATTTATCAATATTATTTATATTCATATAAAAGCATAAAGATATTCTGCTGAGAGCATAAAGGTTTACAACTTACTTCACTGTGGTTTAATTTACCAACCTATTCCCGAATAAAAAAAGCTGCCATTGGAATCAATACCACACTATCTTGACACGCAGTAATTTGATCCCTCAAATCGTCGCAAAGGAACCAAGTGTGTCCCGTTTCTGTGTGTTTCTTAAAATAAGAAATGAAATGTCCGAAACACTGGATTTATCCTTAGCGATAACTCCAGCCAATCTGTATTTGTTTTCAAATTCTAAAATGTTGGGAAAATCTTCCAAGGTGCATTCTAGACTGGTATTATAATTTAAATCCGGTCTAACTTCTAGCTCGATCCATGTATGATTAGTAAATTTTGTTACCTCAGAAACCATTCCAGAGCATTTTGAAATTTTGCATTTAATAAGCTCTTTGATTGATGTAAAACAAGAGAGTTTTGTAAGTTTTTAAAACCTTCAAATCCCGATCCGAAAGAGTGATGGTTGACCACTACAAGCTCTTCAGCCCTACTGAATTCCATCACTCCACTGTCCGCGCTGCTACAAATTTTTTGTCTGATTAGAGTTGGAGCTGACGAAAAAAATGTCTTCAAAAGACCACCAATAGAATCTGTTGCGTCTAAAAAATGTCTTCTCTTGTATGCCGCTGCATTAGGCCCTGATTTTATCAAATGCTCAACAAATTGAAATAAAAGATTTGACGATGATTGAATTGACTCCAAATATAAAGGACTGTATACTGCACTTAAATATACAACATGAACAATCGCATCGAAGCCACATGTATTTTCTACTTTTAAAAAAATTCCATCTGATTTAATAGGTCGTAAAATACAACCATTTTTTAAAAGACGCAAGTTTACCTCAGGGGTTTGAAATTTGCCAATATTTAAAATTTCTTCAAAATAAAATCCCTTACGTTAACGCTGCTTCTTCTGTTTGACCAAATCTTTTTTACCCTTTTCCGCACTATTTTTATATGGACTGCTCGTAAAAGGAATCATTTTAAAATCATCATAAAACGATATTTCTCTATCGTTATCCGATGTCAGAGGACGAGGAGTCGGTGGCCAGGGGCGGCAGCCATCATCCATATATTCCGCTCGAGGACAGGGAGTCGGGGGCCAGGCGCCGTCCATACCATCTTCCCGAGGACTGACATGGGCAAGAGGTATGAAATCTCCTTTTTTCGAAAGACCTCTCTAATTTTCATATGAAAATAAATCAGAATCATCCTGATTCTCTTTAATTTTATTCCTTTAAATCTGGTTCATTTGAGAGCTTGGAGAACGGGATAATGGTAGTTTTCTCTGACCGTGATTAATGTGCTTCAAATTTGATGCCACTATACTATTGTGCCTGTTTTAATTCCTGTCAGGTGTTCATGAACAAACCAAATAGCTGAAGTGGGTAGCCTTACAGTTGTTGAGAGTATCCTCCTTAAACTGCCAAAGTATCCTTCTTGATAAGCAGTCGAAGCGTGTTTTTCCGAACAAGGAATAGCTGCTGCAGTCCACAGTGGGAACTCTTTAGTAAGTCTCTCTAAATGAATTACAAACTGAGGTAAAAAGTAAGCACTAACATCACCTTTAAAATTTGTGTTGCCTTGCTAGGGCTAAACCTGGGCAATTTTTTCTTTAATATACTTGTGCGTCAAGGTTATATCACCGCTGTCAGCAAATACGTTTTCTGTTTGTTCTGGGGCATCTCCATCTGCAAAAGATTGTAGGCTTTCATCCATTTCAAATAAAGTCCTTTCCCTATTAACCGTATAACTTGTAAGGGTTTTTCTCGCATCTTTAATATTTAAATATTTTCAAGATATTTGAACGTGATTGTTCTCATACGGATTAAGAGCGACAGCACAAGTCAAAGAAAAAATGTTTTTGAATTCTTTAATTCCTTGACAGTCAATCATCAAAGCCACAGTACGGAGATAAAATCTTTTGATGTCAGGATGTGATGCTCTCTTTATGCAATCCCAACGTACAACCAATACCATTACATGAGCAACATCTACGCGAATCAGTGTTTTAGCAGGTCGAGTATGCATTTTCTCTTCTTCATTGATGCTAGCCCATTGGAAGCATGCATCAATATAATTCTTATGGGACATGTTATTAAAAGATCGGCACATTCCTAAGAGAATGGCTCGGCCATAATCACTAACAGCTTGTGACGGAGCTTTAATGCCTGCTAGAATCCATCTGTCTAACCAAAAAGTCACAAACCCGGTGTCGTGGGTTTCTGCAATCATTTGGGTAACAGGGACTGTCTTATGGTCAACATTAATTGTAGCGGTATACAGAAAAATGTGACCAGTTTTTTTACCCGCGAAAAGTTCAAATTTTTTAACAAATTTTCCGGTGGCATCTATAGATATTTCCTCAAGTTTTCCCTGTAAACATGTACTTGGTTGTTTGTAAAATATATTACAAAAAAATTTATTGAGCCTAGATCTCGAATAGCCATCGTACTGCTGATTCGTTGACATTTTTTGTATTGTTTTTATAACATCATTTTTTTTCCGTCGGCTTCATTCCCTGTTCAATCTTGGAATTTTCCATTTTAGTTGGCCTATAAATATGGTTAGGTCGTATGTTAGGTGGAATATCTTGTCCGAATTGCACGTTGTCTCTTATTTATTTACCTATTGACTTCCTTTCCTCTCCTTTAGCATTATTAAATACCTTTTCATGGTATATATTTTCTCTCGTGTCAAGTGTTTTTATTATCAAACCCAAGTTTTCTCCACCTTGTGGTTTGTTTTTTGCGCAACCTGAAATTTTATTTGCGCATATTCTGCTGGCACAGTATCCAGAAAATAACAAATAATCCCGCCTGTTGAAGAATCCCTAACGCGACAATTTTTAAAATTAAATGCGCATGGCAAATTATATTGCCTTCTTAAATAAATAAAAAAAATAAAAAGACCTCCAGCGTGACAGTTGAACGCACTAACCATTACGCTATGGGCTACTACTATTAATAACCCATGTCCAAATGAATTTCTTTAATCTGTTGGGGTTTTTGTCATCGGGCCTTATTTTTTACCATTCTGCAAGAGTGAGAAAAACATGAAAAGCCTCCAAGTTTTCTCTTTTGACTTCATCATCATCTTTACACGACCATTGAGACGTGCTACCTGAAGACTCATTTTTGGAGAAATCTGGAGAATATACACGATTTGAACTCTGTTTATATTCCGGAATGTGAAGTCCCTTTTCTGTAAGTACTTGGTAGAGGTGTCCATTTTTATTTCCCCGAATATAGTTTTAGCAACTTATTGGCTTCCAGACTCCCCCAAGGTCTTGTCTTTGCTTATTTGTTTCCATATATCTGACGATACTGGAAGTAAATCACTTGTTGTAAAGTGCTCAATGTGCGTAGATATAACTCTTAATATATCCTCGCTTTGAACCGTAGGCTTTCGACCAGTCATTCTTTTTTTTTGAAAATGTCTATACAAAATTATTCAATGACAAATTTATTACATTTGGAAATTTGTTGTTTGTTGTAACAAAACGAAGTAAAATCTAAACCTTTGTTAAAGAACTTCAAGGGACTGTGCCTAACTTAAACTTAGACTGGATGTTGTGTATTTCGCTTGTTTTGTTTGGATTATTAAAAACAAATCGAATTATAAAAAAATATTTATCAGATATGCCTCTTGCTGGGAAGTAACAAGTCCTCCCTCTTGTTAAATGAGATTTCTTACTGTGTAAGTTATTAAATAAAGATTTGACTTATAAAAAAATAACCTCTCATCTTAGCAGTTCAAATGCAGCAAAAAATAGACCATGCACATAGGAATGGTGGTAAGCCAAAACTGAATATTAGTAAAGACATCAGAAGCTCTAAGATAAACTACAGTGTGCCAAATCAAAATTAGGGATTTACTCTAGATATTCATTCCGAAACTCAATCCTTTCCAAAATGTTTTTCATTTCTTTTGCAGGTATTGTAGTAGTAGTCCAAGGCCAAAGCAAATCTTTGGTTTGGATGTACAACAAAATTATGAGTATGAGGGTTTATGTACAGTGATTCGGAAAAGAAAATATTACTTTGTTATTTTTTCTAAGTAAGCGAACCTTATCGACTTTTTTTTTTTTTAAGGTTCTTTTATGATTTATACCTCCAATAAAAGGAATCTGCGAGATTAAGGTGCTTGGACCTAGGAAGTATGACAAAGCATTATATTACTTAAAAAAAAAGTTAATTGGAGTATGTACCTAATTATATTCCTCATATATTTTAAAAATCGCTATTTTAACCTTCCACGATTATAATAAGTTAACAAGTAAGGTTCGTCCTTCTTTGTTATTTGGGGTTGAAAATGATGACTTCAAAAAGGGCCAATATTAGATTCAATTCAGATAATTTATCCGCCACTCATATTTATCTAATTTTCGCGCGCAGTTTAATAAATGACAGTGTTTGATTGGACTGACTGTATTCATTTTTATTCAGCGTTATTGTCAAGGTAATGATGAATGGGAAGGGGGGGAATTTATAGTTAAACAAAAAAAAAAAAACATTCAGTATCAGGGCCCACACCCCATTTAAGTTCTAACTCCTTTATTCAGAAAGTTCTAATGCATTAGGGGCCAGTTATAGCGATCAGTTTTCACCTGTTTCAACTTTTACTGATTTTGTGTAAGCGGCCAGTTAAAGCGACCAAGAAAAACAATCAGGAAAAACTTTCAAATAGATTTCTTGCACAGTTTTCATTCGATTTGAAACACAAATGTTACATTAATCGATTACTTATAACTCAAAGAATTTTGTATGCGAAAAAAAAAATTAAAAGGAACCATAGCTTTTTATTTTTAAAACCATTTATTTAATTTCCTGATGCAAATTAAATTTTTCGTGTCAGCTAATCGTAATTTCGTACAAAATGAAACAAAATATTCCAATGATTTGAGTTTTAATTTCACTCATTCCACTGGCAGAATTGCGGACGAAAAAATTTTTCGTGTGCATTTCAATCAGAAAACTTGGCGGTAGGCTGGTCAACTGACATAATTTTTGCTGTTCGCTATAAACGACCATCAGGAAAAAATATTCAATTTCATACTGTTTCAACCTTTCCTGATGCGTTTTCCTGATCGCTATAACTGGCCCCTATCTTTGGAAGCGATTTTTCAACTGTAAAATTATATCACATGCTTTCGAGCAGTCGATAAGAACTTTAAAAGGGAACAAAATGAAAATAGATACCGATACCGTTACTGTAGAGTTTTACTTATTTTCATTATTATATTTTTAATTTATATTTTGAAATTGTGAAGCTTTTGATCAACTTTTGAATTTAAAATGAATCAACCAGAACGACGTTTTTTCGTATATGTATGTATGTATTATGTACCTACATTAGGGAGTTTCATTTTTTGAAAGATTTGATTTTCATAAATGAAGTCGCTCACGCCCCGAGTCTAAGTGAGAATAAATATATACCAAATTTCATGAAGATTGGATAGTGTTTCGGGGATGCATATTATTATTACTTTTTTTTCTCAAACTAGTGAAATATGTAATATTGAAGTTTTTTTTTACTAATTAGTTTTCCATGATCAATAGAAAGAAAATGACAACAAAATCCGAAGTCGCTCTATTTAAAAATTTCTTATTTGGTCTTCCTTTGGGATCGTCGGTGGGCCATGGGAGAGGGTGTGTCAGAATTTTGTTTAACAAAGAGTAACAGTTCTAGTTACTAGCTAAGATTTTAAACATTTTTAGCTTGACATACTACCTGTTGCCCTGAAATGCACTGGTGTGAGCAGATGGCAAAAGTAGTAATATGAACTGACCTGGGGTACGTGACAATGTCATGGGTATGGCTTTTGATACTACATCATCTAAGACACGACTACTCTAAAGGGGTCAGAAAACGTACCTGTTTGTTGTTGGATTTCTGTTGGTTTATCCTTGGATTATCTTTTAGCTGATAAGGAAAATAGGACTAAAAATTTAGATACCAAGCGTGCAACCAATGCCATTACATGAGCAAGATCTACGCGAATCAGTGTTTTAGCAGGGCGAGTATGCATTTTTTCTTCTTCATTAATGCTAGCCCATTGGAAGCATGCATCAACATAATTCTTAAAGGACTTGTAATTAAAGGATCGGCACATTCCTAAGAGAATGGATCACTAACAACTTGTGACGGAGCTTTAATGCCTGCTAGAATCCATCTGTCTAACCAAAAAGTCACAAACCCGGTGTCGTGGGTGTCTGTAATCAGTTGGGTGACATGGCTGTCTTATGGTCAACATTAATTGTAGCGGTATACAGAAAAATGTGACGAGTTTTCTTACCCGCAAAAAGTTCAAATTTTTAAACAAATTTTCCGGTGGCATCTATAGATATTTCCGCTTTATCACCCATTGTCCTCAAGTATTCCCTGTAAACATGTGCTTGGTTTGTTTGTAAAATATATTACAAACAAATTTATTGAGCCTAGTTCTCGAATAGCTCCATCGTTCTGCTGATTCGTTGACATTTTTTGTATTGTTTTTATAACATAATTTTTTCCGTCGGCTTCATTCCCTGTTCAATCTTGGAATTTTCCATTTTAATTTGCCTATAAATTTGGTTAGGTCGTATGTTAGGTGGAATATCTTGTCCGAATTGCACGTTGTCTCTTATTAATTTATCGACATATTTCTCGGCACTTAATTCAGATAAATCTTTACCTATTGACTTCTTTCTTCTCCTTTAACATTATTAAATACCTTTTCATGGTATATATTTTCTCTCGTGTCAAGTGTTTTTATTATCAAACCCAAGTTTTCTCCATCTTGTGGTTTGTTTTTTGCGCAACCCGAAATTTTATTTGCGCACATTTTGTTGGCACAGTATCCAGAAAATAACAAATAATCCCGCCTGTTGAAGAATCCCTAACGCGACAATTTTTAAAATTAAATGCGCATGGCAAATTATATTGCCTTCTTAAGGCATTATTAATAACCCATGTCCAAATGAATTTCTTTAATCTGTTGGGGTTTTTGTCATCGGGCCTTATTTTTTGCCCTTCTGCAAGAGTGAGGAAAACATGACAAGTCTCCAAGTTTTCTCTTTTGACTTCATCATCATCTTTACACGACCATTGAGACGTGCTACCTGAAGACTCATTTTTGGAGGAATCTGGAGAATGGACACGTTTTGAACACTGTTTATATTCCGGTATTTGAAGTCCCTTTTCTATAAGTACTTGATAGAGGTGTCCATTTTTATTTCCCCGAATATAGTTTTAGCAACTTGTTGGCTTCCAGACTCCCCCAAGAACTTTGCTTATTTGTTTCCATACATCTGACGATACTGGAGTAAATCACTTGTTGTAAAGTGCTCAATGTGCGTAGATATAACTCTTAATATATCCTCGCTTTGAACCGTAGGCTTTCGACCAGTCATTCTTTTTTTTGAAAACGTCTATACAAAATTATTCAATGACAAATTTATTTCATTTGGAAATTTGTTGTTTGTTGTAATAAAACGAAGTAAAATCTAAGCTTTGTTAAAGAACTTCAAGGGACTGTGCCTACCTTAAACTTAGAATGGATGTTGTGTATTTCGCTTGTTTTGTTTGGATTATTAAAAACAAATCGAATTATAAAAAAATATTTATCAGATCTGCCTCTTGCTAGGAAGTAACAAGGCCTCCCTCTTGTTAAATGAGATTTCTTACTGTGTAAGTTATTAAATAAAGATTTGACGTATAAAAAAAATACCTTTCATCTTAGCAGTTCAAATGCAGCAAAAAATAGACCATGCACACAGGAATGGTGGTAAGCCAAAACTGAATATTAGTAAAGACCTCAGAAGCTCTAAGATAAACTACAGTGTGCCAAATCAAAATTAGGGATTTACTCTAGATATTCATTCCGAAACTCAATCCTTTCCAAAATGTTTTTCATTTCTTTTGCAGGTATTGTAGTAGTAGTCCAAGGCCACAGCAAATCTTTGGTTTGGATGTACAACCAAATTATGAGTATGAGGGTTTATGTGCAGCGATTCGGAAAAGAAAATATTACTTTGTTATTTTTTCTAAACTTATACACATTCATTTTTGCAATCCGATAATAGAAAAGGGTTTAAGCGAACCTTATCGACATTTTTTTTTTTTAGGTTCTTTTATGATCTATACCTCCAGTAAAAGGAATCTGCGAGATTAAGGTGCTTGGACCTAGGAAATATGACAAAGCATTATATTACTTAAAAAAATTTAATTGGAGTATGTACCTAATTATATTCCTGATATATTTTGAAAATCGCTATTTTAACCTTCCACGTTTATAATAAGTTAACAAGTAAGGTTCGTCCTTTTTTGTTATTTGGGGTTGAAAATGATGAAAATCTCTTTAAAAAGTAAACGCTTAAGAAATCCCCTTACTTATAATTTTTGTGAACAACTTCAAAAAGGGCCAATATTAGATTCAATTCACATAATTTATCCGCCACCCATATTTATCTAATTTTCATTTCCTTATTTTTTTTTTTTTTATTTTTTTTTTTAATTTTTAATATAATATTGTATTTAATAGGAAAATCCCACAACGATTTCGATTGAATCAGTGGATGAGGGCGAAGATACAAAAAAATGACGTGAACATCGACAGACTCAAGTAAATAATACAACAAAACTTCAATAACATTAAGTTCGAAATTTTCTATATACATATCTATATAATTACTTTTTTCATATTGTTTTAAATAAAGTTTGTCTTATTCCAGAATAATAAGTATACATTTGACTTAAACAACTATGCTTGTAGCGTATTTTTTTATAAATGGAACCATTAAAAACATGGCCCTTAGGTCAATGGTCAACAAATAATAACACTGTGCTAGTTTCAAGATTTTAAACATTCTTAGCTTGACATACTACCTGTTGCCCTGAAATGCACTGGTGTGAGCAGATGGCAAAAGTAGTAATATGAACTGACCTGGGGTACGTGACAATGTCATGGGTATGGCTTTTGATACTACATCATCTAAGACACGACTACTCTAAAGGGGTCAGAAAACGTACCTGTTTGTTGTTGGATTTCTGTTGGTTTATCCTTGGATTATCTTTTAGCTGATAAGGAAAATAGGACTAAAAATTTAGATACCAAGCGTGCAACCAATGCCATTACATGAGCAAGATCTACGCGAATCAGTGTTTTAGCAGGGCGAGTAGGCATTTTTTCTTCTTCATTAATGCTAGCCCATTGGAAGCATGCATCAACATAATTCTTAAAGGACTTGTTATTAAAGGATCGGCACATTCCTAAGAGAATGGCTCGGCCATAATCACTAACAACTTGTGACGGAGCTTTAATGCCTGCTAGAATCCATCTGTCTAACCAAAAAGTCACAAACCCGGTGTCGTGGGTGTCTGTAATCAGTTGGGTGACAGGGCTGTCTTATGGTCAACATTAATTGTAGCGGTATACAGAAAAATGTGACGAGTTTTCTTACCCGCAAAAAGTTCAAATTTTTAAACAAATTTTCCGGTGGCATCTATAGATATTTCCGCTTTATCACCCATTGTCCTCAAGTATTCCCTGTAAACATGTGCTTGGTTTGTTTGTAAAATATATTACAAACAAATTTATTGAGCCTAGTTCTCGAATAGCTCCATCGTTCTGCTGATTCGTTGACATTTTTTGTATTGTTTTTATAACATAATTTTTTCCGTCGGCTTCATTCCCTGTTCAATCTTGGAATTTTCCATTTTAATTTGCCTATAAATTTGGTTAGGTCGTATGTTAGGTGGAATATCTTGTCCGAATTGCACGTTGTCTCTTATTAATTTATCGACATATTTCTCGGCACTTAATTCAGATAAATCTTTACCTATTGACTTCTTTCTTCTCCTTTAACATTATTAAATACCTTTTCATGGTATATATTTTCTCTCGTGTCAAGTGTTTTTATTATCAAACCCAAGTTTTCTCCATCTTGTGGTTTGTTTTTTGCGCAACCCGAAATTTTATTTGCGCACATTTTGCTGGCACAGTATCCAGAAAATAACAAATAATCCCGCCTGTTGAAGAATCCCTAACGCGACAATTTTTAAAATTAAATGCGCATGGCAAATTATATTGCCTTCTTAAGGCATTATTAATAACCCATGTCCAAATGAATTTCTTTAATCTGTTGGGGTTTTTGTCATCGGGCCTTATTTTTTGCCCTTCTGCAAGAGTGAGGAAAACATGACAAGTCTCCAAGTTTTCTCTTTTGACTTCATCATCATCTTTACACGACCATTGAGACGTGCTACCTGAAGACTCATTTTTGGAGGAATCTGGAGAATGGACACGTTTTGAACACTGTTTATATTCCGGTATTTGAAGTCCCTTTTCTATAAGTACTTGATAGAGGTGTCCATTTTTATTTCCCCGAATATAGTTTTAGCAACTTGTTGGCTTCCAGACTCCCCCAAGAACTTTGCTTATTTGTTTCCATACATCTGACGATACTGGAGTAAATCACTTGTTGTAAAGTGCTCAATGTGCGTAGATATAACTCTTAATATATCCTCGCTTTGAACCGTAGGCTTTCGACCAGTCATTCTTTTTTTTGAAAACGTCTATACAAAATTATTCAATGACAAATTTATTTCATTTGGAAATTTGTTGTTTGTTGTAATAAAACGAAGTAAAATCTAAGCTTTGTTAAAAAACTTCAAGGGACTGTGCCTACCTTAAACTTAGAATGGATGTTGTGTATTTCGCTTGTTTTGTTTGGATTATTAAAAACAAATCGAATTATAAAAAAATATTTATCAGATCTGCCTCTTGCTAGGAAGTAACAAGGCCTCCCTCTTGTTAAATGAGATTTCTTACTGTGTAAGTTATTAAATAAAGATTTGACGTATAAAAAAAATACCTTTCATCTTAGCAGTTCAAATGCAGCAAAAAATAGACCATGCACACAGGAATGGTGGTAAGCCAAAACTGAATATTAGTAAAGACCTCAGAAGCTCTAAGATAAACTACAGTGTGCCAAATCAAAATTAGGGATTTACTCTAGATATTCATTCCGAAACTCAATCCTTTCCAAAATGTTTTTCATTTCTTTTGCAGGTATTGTAGTAGTAGTCCAAGGCCACAGCAAATCTTTGGTTTGGATGTACAACCAAATTATGAGTATGAGGGTTTATGTGCAGCGATTCGGAAAAGAAAATATTACTTTGTTATTTTTTCTAAACTTATACACATTCATTTTTGCAATCCGATAATAGAAAAGGGTTTAAGCGAACCTTATCGACATTTTTTTTTTTAGGTTCTTTTATGATCTATACCTCCAGTAAAAGGAATCTGCGAGATTAAGGTGCTTGGACCTAGGAAATATGACAAAGCATTATATTACTTAAAAAAATTTAATTGGAGTATGTACCTAATTATATTCCTGATATATTTTGAAAATCGCTATTTTAACCTTCCACGTTTATAATAAGTTAACAAGTAAGGTTCGTCCTTTTTTGTTATTTGGGGTTGAAAATGATGAAAATCTCTTTAAAAAGTAAACGCTTAAGAAATCCCCTTACTTATAATTTTTGTGAACAACTTCAAAAAGGGCCAATATTAGATTCAATTCACATAATTTATCCGCCACCCATATTTATCTAATTTTCATTTCCTTATTTTTTTTTTTTAATTTTTAATATAATATTGTATTTAATAGGAAAATCCCACAACGATTTCGATTGAATCAGTGGATGAGGGCGAAGATACAAAAAAATGACGTGAACATCGACAGACTCAAGTAAATAATACAACAAAACTTCAATAACATTAAGTTCGAAATTTTCTATATACATATCTATATAATTACTTTTTTCATATTGTTTTAAATAAAGTTTGTCTTATTCCAGAATAATAAGTATACATTTGACTTAAACAACTATGCTTGTAGCGTATTTTTTTATAAATGGAACCATTAAAAACATGGCCCTTAGGTCAATGGTCAACAAATAATAACACTGTGCTAGTTTCAAGATTTTAAACATTCTTAGCTTGACATACTACCTGTTGCCCTGAAATGCACTGGTGTGAGCAGATGGCAAAAGTAGTAATATGAACTGACCTGGGGTACGTGACAATGTCATGGGTATGGCTTTTGATACTACATCATCTAAGACACGACTACTCTAAAGGGGTCAGAAAACGTACCTGTTTGTTGTTGGATTTCTGTTGGTTTATCCTTGGATTATCTTTTAGCTGATAAGGAAAATAGGACTAAAAATTTAGATACCAAGCGTGCAACCAATGCCATTACATGAGCAAGATCTACGCGAATCAGTGTTTTAGCAGGGCGAGTAGGCATTTTTTCTTCTTCATTAATGCTAGCCCATTGGAAGCATGCATCAACATAATTCTTAAAGGACTTGTTATTAAAGGATCGGCACATTCCTAAGAGAATGGCTCGGCCATAATCACTAACAACTTGTGACGGAGCTTTAATGCCTGCTAGAATCCATCTGTCTAACCAAAAAGTCACAAACCCGGTGTCGTGGGTGTCTGTAATCAGTTGGGTGACAGGGCTGTCTTATGGTCAACATTAATTGTAGCGGTATACAGAAAAATGTGACGAGTTTTCTTACCCGCAAAAAGTTCAAATTTTTAAACAAATTTTCCGGTGGCATCTATAGATATTTCCGCTTTATCACCCATTGTCCTCAAGTATTCCCTGTAAACATGTGCTTGGTTTGTTTGTAAAATATATTACAAACAAATTTATTGAGCCTAGTTCTCGAATAGCTCCATCGTTCTGCTGATTCGTTGACATTTTTTGTATTGTTTTTATAACATAATTTTTTCCGTCGGCTTCATTCCCTGTTCAATCTTGGAATTTTCCATTTTAATTTGCCTATAAATTTGGTTAGGTCGTATGTTAGGTGGAATATCTTGTCCGAATTGCACGTTGTCTCTTATTAATTTATCGACATATTTCTCGGCACTTAATTCAGATAAATCTTTACCTATTGACTTCTTTCTTCTCCTTTAACATTATTAAATACCTTTTCATGGTATATATTTTCTCTCGTGTCAAGTGTTTTTATTATCAAACCCAAGTTTTCTCCATCTTGTGGTTTGTTTTTTGCGCAACCCGAAATTTTATTTGCGCACATTTTGCTGGCACAGTATCCAGAAAATAACAAATAATCCCGCCTGTTGAAGAATCCCTAACGCGACAATTTTTAAAATTAAATGCGCATGGCAAATTATATTGCCTTCTTAAGGCATTATTAATAACCCATGTCCAAATGAATTTCTTTAATCTGTTGGGGTTTTTGTCATCGGGCCTTATTTTTTGCCCTTCTGCAAGAGTGAGGAAAACATGACAAGTCTCCAAGTTTTCTCTTTTGACTTCATCATCATCTTTACACGACCATTGAGACGTGCTACCTGAAGACTCATTTTTGGAGGAATCTGGAGAATGGACACGTTTTGAACACTGTTTATATTCCGGTATTTGAAGTCCCTTTTCTATAAGTACTTGATAGAGGTGTCCATTTTTATTTCCCCGAATATAGTTTTAGCAACTTGTTGGCTTCCAGACTCCCCCAAGAACTTTGCTTATTTGTTTCCATACATCTGACGATACTGGAGTAAATCACTTGTTGTAAAGTGCTCAATGTGCGTAGATATAACTCTTAATATATCCTCGCTTTGAACCGTAGGCTTTCGACCAGTCATTCTTTTTTTTGAAAACGTCTATACAAAATTATTCAATGACAAATTTATTTCATTTGGAAATTTGTTGTTTGTTGTAATAAAACGAAGTAAAATCTAAGCTTTGTTAAAAAACTTCAAGGGACTGTGCCTACCTTAAACTTAGAATGGATGTTGTGTATTTCGCTTGTTTTGTTTGGATTATTAAAAACAAATCGAATTATAAAAAAATATTTATCAGATCTGCCTCTTGCTAGGAAGTAACAAGGCCTCCCTCTTGTTAAATGAGATTTCTTACTGTGTAAGTTATTAAATAAAGATTTGACGTATAAAAAAAATACCTTTCATCTTAGCAGTTCAAATGCAGCAAAAAATAGACCATGCACACAGGAATGGTGGTAAGCCAAAACTGAATATTAGTTAAGACCTCAGAAGCTCTAAGATAAACTACAGTGTGCCAAATCAAAATTAGGGATTTACTCTAGATATTTATTCCGAAACTCAATCCTTTCCAAAATGTTTTTCATTTCTTTTGCAGGTATTGTAGTAGTAGTCCAAGGCCACAGCAAATCTTTGGTTTGGATGTACAACCAAATTATGAGTATGAGGGTTTATGTGCAGCGATTCGGAAAAGAAAATATTACTTTGTTATTTTTTCTAAACTTATACACATTCATTTTTGCAATCCGATATTAGAAAAGGGTTTAAGCGAACCTTATCGACATTTTTTTTTTTAGGTTCTTTTATGATCTATACCTCCAGTAAAAGGAATCTGCGAGATTAAGGTGCTTCGACCTAGGAAATATGACAAAGCATTATATTACTTAAAAAAATTTAATTGGAGTATGTACCTAATTATATTCCTGATATATTTTGAAAATCGCTATTTTAACCTTCCACGTTTATAATAAGTTAACAAGTAAGGTTCGTCCTTTTTTGTTATTTGGGGTTGAAAATGATGAAAATCTCTTTAAAAAGTAAACGCTTAAGAAATCCCCTTACTTATAATTTTTGTGAACAACTTCAAAAAGGGCCAATATTAGATTCAATTCACATAATTTATCCGCCACCCATATTTATCTAATTTTCATTTCCTTATTTTTTTTTTTTTTTATTTTTTTTTAATTTTTAATATTATATTGTATTTAATAGGAAAATCCCACAACGATTTCGATTGAATCAGTGGATGAGGGCGAAGATACAAAAAAATGACGTGAACATCGACAGACTCAAGTAAATAATACAACAAAACTTCAATAACATTAAGTTCGAAATTTTCTATATACATATCTATATAATTACTTTTTTCATATTGTTTTAAATAAAGTTTGTCGTATTCCAGAATAATAATTATACATTTGACTTAAACAACTATGCTTGTAGCGTATTTTTTTATAAATGGAACCATTAAAAACATGGCCCTTAGGTCAATGGTCAACAAATAATAACACTGTGCTAGTTTCAGAAACCAACAAACGGTGTTCCTAATTACCAAACACAATGCAAGTATATTAGATTTTATTGGTGATATTATTTTTTTAAACCGGTAAACAAAATTTTTGCCACCGGCAAATTGTAACCGAATTCTTCAAAGCCTAGTTTGAATGTTTCTTCTTTCAAATTCGTTCATTAGTTTTCAAGAAATCGTTACTTAATTATTGTTTTACCCTGCCCAACCTTCCAAACTATTTTCCAAATAATTGACTATAGTAGTGGTGTTGTAAGAGTCAGGCAAAGAGTAAAAATAAACCAAACATTTTTAGAAAAGACGAATATCAGTATACCTGCATTAGCTTTGGAGGGTATATACTCCGTGTGTCGGAAAAAAGTGTTTTTTTTTCGCGCGCAGTTTAATCAATGACAGTGTTTGATTGGACTGACTGTATTCATTTTTATTCAGCGTTATTGTCAAGCTAAAGATGAATGGGAAGGGGGAGCGGAATTTATAGTTAAACAAAAAAAAAAACATTCAGTATCCATTTAAGTTCTAACTCCTTTCTTCAGAAAGTTCCAATGCATTAGGCGCCAGTTATAGCCATCAGCTTTCACCTGTTTCAACTTTTACTGATTTTGTGTAAGCGGCCAGTTAAAGCGACC
Source organism: Melangyna quadrimaculata (assembly GCA_949320155.1). Classification (NCBI taxonomy): domain Eukaryota; kingdom Metazoa; phylum Arthropoda; class Insecta; order Diptera; family Syrphidae; genus Melangyna; species Melangyna quadrimaculata. The sequence continues at coordinate 275,526,472 of OX439483.1, forward strand.
AAGAAAACGAATCAGGAAAAACTTTCAAATAGATTTCTTGCACAGTTTTCATTCGATTTGAAACACAAATGCTACATTAATCGATTACTTATAACTCGAAGAATTTTGTATGCGAAAAAAAAAATTAAAAGGAACCATAGCTTTTTATTAAAAAAGCATTTTCGTGTCAGCTAATCGTAATTTCTTACAAAATGAAACAAAATAGCCCAATGATTTGAGTTTTAATTTCACTCATTCCACTGGCAGAATTGCGGACGAAAAAATTTTTCGTGTGCATTTCAATCTGAAAACTTGGCGGTAGGCTGGTCAACTGACATAATTTTTGCTGTTCGCTATAAACGACCATCACGAAAAAATATTCAATTTCATACTGTTTCAACCTTTCCTGATGCGTTTTCCTGATCGCTATAACTGGCCCCTATCTTTGGAAGCGATTTTTCAACTGTAAAATTATATCACATGCTTTCGAGCAGTCGATTAGAACTTTACCGTAGAGTCTAACTTATTTTCATTATTATATTTTTAATTTATATTTTGAAATTGTGAAGCTTTTGATCAACTTTTGAATTTAAAATGAATCAACCAGAACGACATTTTTTCGTATATGTATGTATGTATTATGTACCTACATTAGGGAGTTTCATTTTTTGAAAGATTTGATTTTCATAAATGAAGTCGCTCACGCCCCGATTCTAAGGCGTCAGTTATAGCTTTCATTGAAAACCATCATTGAAACACATATCAGTGAAACAGTGGAATATTTTCTGACAAGTCGGTTATAGCTATCATGAAATTTTATTCCATTGAAAATTCCATTCCCCATACAAAAAACAACTTTGAGGTTAAAGTCGATCATTGAACGAAAAACTGACAGACGAGAACAGGAAGAGAAAGGAATACATTTCATTGGAACGTATGTGTTCCACTTTTGGGAACAAAATATCAGCTGTTCATTGAAAACGATTTTCATCATTGAAAAACAAAAAATGATTTTATATGAAAGTTGTAAAGAAAACTAAACATTTTTTTCACAAAAAAAATTATATAACTGACAACCATCATTTTGGTACCAAAACGCCATCAGTTTTATTTGTTTAAGTGCTTCAGAATTGAAAGACAAAATTTTCAATGATGGTTTTCAATGAAAGCTATGTATAACTGGCGCCTAAGTGAGAATAAATAACTATATACCAAATTTCATGAAGATTGGATAGTGTTTCGGGGATGCACATTATTATCACTTTTTTTTTCAAACTAGTGAAATATGTAATATTGAAGTTTTTTTTACTAATTAGTTTTCCATGATCAATAGAAAGAAAATGACAAAGAAAACCGAAGTCGCTCTATTTAAAAAATTTCTTATTTGGTCTTCCTTTGGGATAGTAAATTCGATCGTCGGTGGGCCATGGGAGAGGGTGTGTCAGAATTTTGTTTAACAAAGAGTTACAGTTCTAGTTACTATCTAAGATTTTAAACATTTTTAGCTTGACATACTACCTGTTGCCCTGAAATGCACTGGTGTGAGCAGATGGCAAAAATAGTACTATGAACTGACCTGGTGTACGTGACAATGTCATGAGTATGGCTTTTGATACTACATCATCTAAGACACGACTACTCTAAAGGAGTCGGAAAACGTACCTGTTTGTTGTTGGATTTCTGTTGGTTTATCCTTGAATTATCTTTAAACTGATAAGGAAATTTAGATACCAAACGTGTAACCATTGCCATTACATGAGCAACATCTACGGGAATCAGTGTTTTAGCAGGTCGAGTATGTATTTTTGCTTCTTCATTGATGCTAGCCCATTGGAAGCATGCATCAATATAATTCTTAAGGGACATGTTATTAAAAGATCGGCACATGCCTAAGAGAATAGCTCGGCCATAATCACTTACAGTTTGTGACGGAGCTTTAATGCCTGCTAGAATCCATCTTTCTAACCAAAAAGTCACAAACCCGGTGTCGTGGGTTTCTGTAATCATTTGGGTGACAGGGACTGTCTTATGGTCAACATTAATTGTAGCGGTATACAGAAAAATGTGACCAGGTTTCTTACCCGCGAAAAGTTAAAATTTTCACTCATTTTTGGAGGAATCTGGAGAATGGACACGTTTTGAACACTGTTTATATTCCAGAATTTGAAGTCGCTTTTCTGTAAGTACTTGATAGAGGTGTCCATTTTTATTTCCCCGAATATAGTTGTAGCAACTTATTGGCTTCCAGACTCCCCCACGGTCTTTGCTTATTTGTTTCCATATATCTGACGATACTGGAAGTAAATCACTTGTTGTAAAGTGCTGAATGTGCGAAGATATAACTCTTAATATATCCTCGCTTTGAACCGTAGGCTTTCGACCAGTCATTCTTTTTTCTGAAAACGTCTATAAAAAATTATTCAATGACAAATTTATTACATTTGGAAATTTGTTGTTTGTTGTAATAAAACGAAGTAAAATCTAAGCTTTGTTAAAGAACTCCAAGGGACTGTGCCTAACTTAAACTTTGAATGGATGTTGTGTATTTCACTTGTTTTGTTTGGATTATGCCTCTGCCTCTTGCTAGGAAGTTACAAGTCCTCCCTCTTGTTAAATGAGATTTCTTACTGTGTAAGTTATTAAATAAAGATTTGACTTATAAAAAAAATTACCTCTCATCTTAGCAGTTCAAATTCAGCAAAAAATAGACCATGCACACAGGAATGGTCGTAAGCCAAAACTGAATATTAGTAAAGACATCAGAAGCTCTAAGATAAACTACAGTGTGCCAAATCAAAATTAGGGATCTACTCTAGATATTCGTTCCGAAACTCAATCCTTTCCAAAATGTTTCTCTTTTCTTTTGCAGGTATTGTAGTAGTAGTTCAAGGCCACAGCAAATCAGGGCCCACAACCCATTTAAGTTCTAACTCCTTTCTTCAGAAAGTTCCAAAGCATAAGGGGCCAGTTATAAAGATCAGTTTTCACCTGTTTCAACTTTTACTGATTTTGTGTAAGCGGTCAGTTAAAGCGACCAAGAAAACGAATCAGGAAAAACTTTCAAATAGGTTTTTTGCACAGTTTTCATTCGATTTGAAACACAAATGCTACATTAATCGATTGTATGCGAAAAAAAAGTTAAAAGGAACCATAGCTTTTTATTAAAAAAGCATTTATTTAATTTGCTGATGCAAATTAAATTTTTCGTGTCAGCTAATCGTAATTTCGTACAAAATGAAACAAAATATTCCAATGATTTGAGTTTTAATTTCACTCATTCCACTGGCAGAATTGCGGACGAAAAAACTTTTCGTGTGCATTTCAATCAGAAAACTTGGCGGTAGGCTGGTCAACTGACATAATTTTTGCTGTTCGCTATAAACGACCATCAGGAAAAAATATTCAATTTCATACTGTTTCAACCTTTTCTGATGCGTTTTCCTGATCGCTATAACTGGCCCCTATCTTTGGAAACGATTTTTCAACTGTAAAATTATATCACATGCTTTTGAGCAGTCGATAAGAACTTTAAAAGGGAACAAAATGAAATAGATACCGATACCGTTACCGTAGTGTTTTACTTATTTTCATTATTATATTTTAATTTATATTTTGAAATTGTGAAGCTTTTGATCAACTTTTGAATTTAAAATGAATCAACCAGAACGACGTTTTTTCGTATGTATGTATTATGTACCTACATTAGGGAGTTTCATTATTTGAAAGATTTGATTTTCATAAATGAAGTCGCTCACGCCCCGAGTCTAAGTGAGAATAAATATATACCAAATTTCATGAAGATTGGATAGTAATTCGGGGATGCACATTATTATCACTTTTTTTTCTCAAACTAGTGAAATATGTAATATTGAAGTTTTTTTTTACTAATTAGTTTTCCATGATCAATAGAAAGAAAATGACAAAGAAAACCGAAGTCGCTCTATTTAAAAAATTTCTTATTTGGTCTTCCATTGGGATAGTAAATTCGATCGTCGGTGGGCCATGGGAGAGGGTGTGTCAGAATTTTGTTTAACAAAGAGTTACAGTTTTAGTTACTAGCTAAGATTGTAAACATTTTTAGCTTGACATACTACCTGTTGCCCTGAATGACAATGTCATGGGTATGGCTTTTGATACTACATCATCTAAGACACGACTGCTCTAAAGGGGTCGGAAAACATTCCTGTTTGTTGTTGGATTTCTGTTGGTTTATCCTTGGATAATCTTTTAGCTGATAAGAAAATAAAAGACTAAAAATTAAGATACCAAACTTGCATTGAAAAAGGAAGTGAAACTATTAAATCGTAAAACCCAGTTTTAAATCGAAAATATCCGAGCAATTTCCTTACAAACATAGAGGTTGTTTGAGTTGTTTGGGAACCATTACGTTGAATAATATGGAAGGGATTCTTTAAGGAGTCATATAATCGCTTAACAAGTAATCAATGATACCACACAATTAGAGATTGCATACAAATTATAATAAATTAGCCAGGGAAAAATTACATAAACAATTATTATTGATAAAAGTAGAGTATCACAAGAAAGTCGTCACCAAGCGAACAAAAACGGAATTTCCTAGTTCAAATTTGATTAATATAAACCATATGTTTATCCTTATCATACTACTTTTTCCATAGTGTAAATTTTCTATATTTCTTTCAGTTTTGTCATTTTAGTTCTCCCAATAATAGTAATTAAGTTTGAAATTTGAAAAATCGGTGTTTGCCTCTTTTCCAAAAGTAATCAAAGTGTGCAACATCAACCAATGTTCTTGAAATGTGGCTGAAATATCTTTTTCATGACTAAGACTCAGGGCGTGCGATTTTTGCAAAGATTCTACATATTATTGTTTTTCTTACAAAATTAAACACCGTAACCTACATTAGGGTAGTTCCCCGTAGCGTAATGGTTAGTGCGTTCCACTGTCACGCTGGAGGTCTGGGATCGCTTCCCAGCCTCGTCCACCTAAAAACTAAAAAGTTTTTTTCAGGGCTACTGCCTCTTGCGAGGAATTGACAAATACTCCAAGAGTATCACGAATAAGTGCTTCTCGTCTAGCAGTTCGGATTCGGCATAAAATTGTAGGTCCCTTCCATTCCGGTCGAAAGGCGCGCACAGGAATGGTTGCGAGTTGTTAGTCACTAGGCCCTGGTTCTTCATGAGCCGTTGTGCCACCCGATTTATTTATTTAATTATATAACCTACTTATTATATATATTATATATGTATGTATGTTTTTAAATTATATGTAATCAATGTTTTTATTAAACTTTTGATAGAATGGTGTCGATCGCTTCTCCTGCTGCATTTATCGCCATATAACTACTGGCACTGTAAAAGAAGGTGTTCATGCGTATTGCAACCTGTTGTGCCTTTCCGCGCAACTCCGCGTTGCAAGGAGTCTGCGCGGAGGGCCAACATTAGCAATACGCATGCACAGTAGTTCTTAAAGGTTCTGTTTGCCAGTTCCACCATCTGAGCGCACCCGAAACCCAGTATTATTCATAATACTGGGTTGTGGAATGTGATCAGCTGGTGGACCGCAACCAACTTCACCTCGAATTTGCTTCCTTGCGAGCACTTCCTAATTTTCATTTTTATTCTCAAATTGTCATTTCTTTCGGCCAGTTGGCATCCTTTTTCTTAAAACTTAAAATACTTAAATCTAACTTAAATGTATCTTAAAATATTATAAATCTACTCAATATACTTAACCTAATGTATCATTATTAAAATAATAAGAAAACGAGTGTCGGCTTTTTAATCAAAAGGATTGTTGCCTTATTTTTGTGCTGCGAGCTTGCTGCTGCTAGAAGACAAGCTGTTCTCCCTTTTGGCCTATATTTGTGCCGAAACATTTGGTCCATCGGGCACGGATCTGCCTTGCATCCAGCCTCCAAGAAAATTGTGGAAAATTTCCCAAGATTTTGTGTCACCACATCCACGTGGCTGAAGAGAGCATCACGCAAAAAGGTGTTCCTCGTCAATGCCCCAGGTTGCAACACTTTCCGCAACGATTATATGCGAAAGTGGTTGCATCGCCAACGCCTTCCAGACGGAATATATATTGCTTGCTAAGCATATATAAACATAATTGAATTATTACCGCCATTGCTTCGATTGGCGCAGGAGGAAAAGAAGGAGGAGAAGAAAATAATCATCAGAGTCATCATAATCATCATCATCATCATCATCATCATCATCATCATCATCATCATCATCATCATCATTATCATCATCATCATCATCATCATCATCATCATCATCATCATCAGCAGCAGCATCATCATTGATACCATCATAAATTTTGTTATAAAAACTGATGTACAGGTGAGTCTAAGGTTTTTTAATAATTGATTGGCAATTTTTTGTATATACCTACATATATATATATCATATTTTTTTATATAAAATCATACGATTTTCGATCTCGGGGTGCGCTCTTTCTCATTCTTTCTCATAAAAGCTTATTGCTCGCGTTTAACAAGTCAATTAGCTTGATTTCTCGTTGCGATTTTTTGTGCCATTTTCGTTTCATTTCAAAGATTCTTTGGAATCATTTTCTTTCCATATGAAAGTTATTTGGATATTCGTGATTCCAAAAAATAGCAGTAACTGCTGAAACTAGGTACAGTTTTTTGATTTTTTTCATTTACCGTTTTCACAACGCGTGCGGTTCATACAGTTATACATTTTGCTTTTATAACAGTTCCTAAGTTAACTGTTAACATAACGCGTGATTCAAACGGTGATCTTTTTATATTTTTAAACAGTTCTATTGTTAACTGCTGATGAATACAGTTATGTATCTATATCATATTTCAAGTTTTTTGTAACTGGTCCCCAGGTTCTTAAACAATAGATTTTTTTTGCTCAAGCTAATTTTTTCTCAAACTAAAACTGCATCATCATTGCAATAGAAACATTTTTATTGATAGTTTTTTTTTCTAGCGAATTCCTCGGGAAATTGTTGATTTTTCTCAATCTCGTACTCAACTGAATTGTCATTTTCTTCTTCTCGAGTCTCAAGAAGATTTTTTCTCAATTTTAACTTCGCTTTTTGAGATTCTTCTCTGAATCTCGGAAGTTTTTAAAGTTTTTCTCAATTTTGACGTCGCTTTTCGACATTCTTCTCTGAATCTCGGAATTTCTTAAATTTTTTCTCAGTTTTAACTTCGCTTTTCGAGATTCTTCTCTGAATCTCGGAAGTTCTGAAAGCTTTTTCTCAATTTTGACTTAGTTTTTCGAGATTCTTCTCTGAATCTCGGAATTTCTTAAATTTTTTCTCAGTTTTAACTTCGCTTTTTGAGATTCTTCTCGGAATTTCTTAAATTTTTTTCAATTTTTACTTCGTTTTTCGAGATTCTTCTCTGAATCTCGGAATTTCTTTAAGTTTTTTTTCTCAATTTTTGACTTAGTTATTCGAGATTCTTCTCTGAATCTCGGAAGTTTTTTAAAGTTTTTCTCAATTTTGACGTCGCTTTTCGAGATTCTTCTCTGAATCTTGGAAGTTCTTAAAGTTTTTCTCAATTTTGACGTCGCTTTTCGAGATTCTTCTCTGAATCTGAAGTTTCTTAAAGGAGAATGGGCAAAGTGGTCTACCCACTCAACAGTAATGTGTTGTATGTCGTTGAAAAGGTAATTTTACTGACTTCATTTCATTGTATGACCATTAAGCTCTAAACTATGGGGTTCGTGAGATATTCGGAATCAAAGCACCGAAAAAGACAATAATGGATTTCTTCATTGGTAGTGTGTCCTCATACCTACATTAATCTGTGATACATCGTTGCAAAGATAATTTTGTGTACTTTATTTTTGTATATAGCCGTGAAGACGTAGATCATAGGGTGCAAGAGATATGTGGGCATACAAATCGGCAAATATAACAACAATGCAATTCTTCATTTGGTACTGGTCTACCGGCCCAACAGTAATGAGTCATACGTCGTAGTAAAGGTTATGGCATTTGCTTCATTTCATTATATGGCAGTTAAGCTCTAAACCATGGGGTTCGTAAGATATTCGGCTCTTAAGCACAAAAAACAGCAATTATGCAATTCTGCATTGGTAACTTATCAACCAAGTCAACAACTATGAGTCATGTGTCGTTGAAAAGGCTGTTGCGTGTACTTCTTTTTATTATATGACCGTTAAAGTGTAAATAATGGGATTCGAGAGATATGTGCCAAAAACGCTGAAAAGTGCAGTAATGCAATTCCGCACTGGTAGCTGGTCTTTCAACTCAACAGAAATCTCTCTAATATCCTTGAAAACACTATTGCATGTACTTCATTTTGCAATATGCCGTTTAGCTGTAGACCGTGGGGTTTAAGAGGTATTTGGCTACAAAATATAAGCATAAATAAAAAAAACACACTTATAATATTTTATTTGAATTTTTTTTTACATTTATATCATACTTTCGTCCAGTATGACATTACTAAGGCGGTCCGCAGGTGGTGTAAACCCATTTTGATGGCGGGCTATGCACATATACCACAAAATTGATACAACATGTGCACATGTACTGACAGTTCGGCGCCCCGTCAAGCATGAGCAATAAAAGTGGTTAAAAGCCTCTCGTCCTTCCCTACCTCTATTTATAAGTATATATGTGTAGTATTTCTTGGCTCTACTATGACGCGATTGTATTAGTTATATTTAGGGTTACCATTTCAGAAAATGACAAAAGGGGGATTTTGAGTTTTATTTAGCTGGACAGCTGGGTTTCAGGGGGGACAAATGTTCAAAATCCTCTACTTTTAATTTAAGAAATAAATACAAAAACCAAGTTGATTTTTTATAATAATATTAATTCTTTTTAACAATGGTTCATTATATATACATGTATGATGTGCCTACTGTCAATTCCCCTAGTCCGTACGCCGGAAAACGATGTGCCAATACCATATCATCCCATCATCTTTTCTAAATACTTGGTACCGTTGATAAATCATTCGATAGTCAAAAAACCATCAGCTAGACAAAATCAGACACGACCAGAAAGAAGAACCATTACGAACACGCAACGGTTACGACATCATCGCGACGCATCGACTTTTTTTTATTATTATTTGCTAATCTTGTTTGAAGTTTAACTTAAATTTAATATTTCTGAATTAACTATAATTTTTACTTTTATTTTATTTTAGTATTAAAAAAAAAAAAAACTTTTAAATCAGTTTGACTGAACAAAACTGTCTTTTGTCGGCGGACACCTCCCACAACATACATTATGTACCTACTTAATTAAAAAAATAAAGAAAAAAAATATATGATTTAAAAAAGGAACAGATAAGTTCAAATTCTTCATAAATTATATTTATCGCCTGATTTTATTTTTTGCAAAAAAACTGCGATTTTCATATTTTGTAAAAATCATTGCAACTCAATTTATAGTTATGTTTAACAATCAATTCTGTTTCAACTGATTCGACAAGTAAACTATTTCTGTCTTTTCGCCAGGTGTTAAACATAAGACATGTATTCAGTTGTAAAAACTTTCAAAGTTATGATGGTAGTATCCACAGATTTGCTTAAGAAAACAATTAAAAAGTAAATATGAAAAAGAAAGTAGTTTTTGAATGGAAAAGTTGAAAAATTGAGAATGTGTAAAAAAGGGGGACATTTGCGTCCCCCTTTATCATTTTCTGTGTTGGGGGACAAATATCTTGATAAGATGAAAAAGTGGGACTATCCCCCCAAAAGGGGGACGAATGGTAACCCTAGTTATATTTGCCTATTTTGATGGCCAGATACCTCTTGAACCCCACGGTCTACAGCTAAACGGCATATTGCAAAATGAAGTACATGCAATAGCGTTTTCAAAGATATAAGAGAGATTTCTGTTGAGTTGAAAGACCAGCTACCAGTGCGGAATTGCATTACTGCACTTTTCAGCGTTTTTGGCACATATCTCTCGAATCCCATTATTTACACTTTAACGGTCATATAATAAAAAGAAGTACACGCAACAGCCTTTTCAACGACACATGACTCATAGTTGTTGACTTGGTTGATAAGTTACCAATGCAGAATTGCATTATTGCTGTTTTTTGTGCTTAAGAGCCGAATATCTTACGAACCCCATGGTTTAGAGCTTAACTGCTTAAATGCCATAACCTTTACAACGACGTATGACTCATTACTGTTGAGCCGGTAGACCAGTACCAAATGAAGAATTGCATTGTTGTTATATTTGCCGATTTGTATGCCCACATATCTCTTGCACCCTATGATCTACGTCTTCACGGCTATATACAAAAATAAAGTACACAAAATTATCTTTGCAACGATGTATCACAGATTAATGTAGGTATGAGGACACACTACCAATGAAGAAATGCATTATTGTCTTTTTCGGTGCTTTAATTCCGAATATCTCACGAACCCCATAGTTTAGAGCTTAATGGTCATACAATGAAATGAAGTCAGTAAAATTACCTTTTCAACGACATACAACACATTGCTGTTGAGTGGGTAGACCAGCTCCCATACATTTTTGCCCATTCTCCTTTTTTCTCAGTTTTAACTTCGCTTTTCGAGATTCTTCTCTGCATCTCGGAAGTTCTTAAAGTTTTTCTCAATTTCGACGTCACTTTTCGAGATTCTTCTCTGAATCTCTGAATCTCGGAATTTCTTAAATTTTTTCTCAGTTTTAACTTAGCTTTTCGAGATTCTTCTCTGAATCTTGGAAGTTCTTAAACTTTTTCTCAATTTTGACTTAGTTTTTCGAGATTCTTCTCTGAATCTCGGAATTTATTAAATTTTTTCTCAATTTTAACTTCGCTTTTTGAGATTCTTCACTGAATCTCGGAAGTTTTTCTCAATTTTGACGTCGTTTTTCGAGATTCTTCTCTGAATCTCAGAATTTCTTAAATTTTTCTCAATTTTTACTTCATTTTTCGAGATTCTTCTCTGAATCTCGGAATTTCTTAAATTTTTTCTCAGTTTTAACTTCGCTTTTCGAGATTCTTCTCTGAATCTCGGAAGTTCTTAAAGTTTTTCTCAATTTTGACTTAGTTTTTCGAGATTCTTCTCTGAATCTCGGAATTTCTTAAATTTTTTCTCAATTTTAACTTCGCTTTTCGAGATTCTTCTCTGAATCTCAGAAGTTCTGAAAGCTTTTTCTTAATTTTGACTTAGTTTTTCGAGATTCTTCTCTGAATCTCAGAATTTCTTAAATTTGTTCTCAGTTTTAACTTCGCTTTTTGAGATTCTTCTCTGAATCTCGGAAATTTTTAAAGTTTTACTTCGCTTTTCGAGATTCTTCTCTGAATCTCCTCGTTCTCGTCTCCATCCTTGCACCTGCATAGTTTGTTTTTGGACACCTGTTCAGTCATGTCGGTCTTAGACGATTTCATTCATGCTGCGGATTTGCTCGTGAAATTTCACGCATCTGCCAAGGAAGTCCCGGAGCGGAGCCACACGCATATGACTTTAGAAGCAAGAAGAATTGAGTTAAAAAAATTATGGCAAGAAGTCAAAAATACATATGCTGATTGTGCCCGGTGGCAACCTTCTCAAAATGATGAGGGAGAAGAAGAAGAGCCCTTAGATATGGATGTTATCGAGCCCAAGTTCAGAAATAGTAATGAGACATATGTGAGTTGCTTAGCTCTGTTTTTAGATTTACAAACAAAATTGAAACCTAGTTCTCCTTCGGTTAGAAAGCCTTTACCAGAACTGAATGATTCCTCTCAGAAAACCGCTTCTTCTCACTGCATTAAGCTCCCACCTTGCGACACGGACTTATTTCATGGGGATTACCTCTCTTGGCCGACATTTCGAGATTTGTTCGAGGCGGTGTATATACGACATCCCAAGCTAGGCGAAGTCGAAAAACTTTTTCACCTCCGTAGCAAAACCCGAGGTGATGCGTCGAGAATTGTCAATCAATTTCCATTGACTAATGCTAGTTTTTCCCTCGCCTGGGAAGCGTTGCGTGCTGCGTATGAAAATACCCGTATTCTCGTAAATAATCAAGTCAAAAACCTCTTTAATTTTCCCACGGCACATGAAGAATCCTCCAAGACCATACGAACACTTCAAAGCAAGATAAATGATTCATTAACAGTACTTAAAGCTCATCACATTGTCACTGCGGATTGGGATCCAATTTTGGTTTTTGCCTGCTGTAACAAATTGCCAAGACCACACTTGCTCTTTGGGAACAATCCTTAGACGATCCCACTAAAGTGCCGACATGGGAATAGCTGGACAAATTTCTAAGTGCGCGTTTCCAAACTTTAGAGTCTATTTCAGACACTACATCCTCAAAATCGACAGTAACTCAAAGCTCTACACGAAAAACCGTAACCTCTAAACCTAACAAATTCAATGCGTTTCTTGCAAAGGCGGGAGGATCTGGATGTAAAAAAAACATTCTTTTTACGAATGTCCTAAATTTTCAGCTATGCCCATCTCTTCCAGAATCGAAGCGGTACGCAATCTCAAAATGTGTAATAACTGCTTGGGCACAAGTCATCAGAAGTCCACTTGCTCTAGTAAACACTCATGTAGCTATTGCAAAAAACGCCATCACACACTTCTTTATTTAGGATCCAAACTCGCAGCTGTACAACAAAACAATAAATTACAGTCCACTCCCTCTCCACCGTTAGCTTCCAATTCTTCTGCTACACAACAAAACAATAATGTACAGTCCACTCTTTCGCCTTCGCAAAATTATCCATTGTCTGCTTCTTCGCAGCCATTCGTGTCTCAGGTTTCTCATCAAACTTACACGGTTACTTCTCAAAGAAGAATTCTTTTGGCTACTGCTCTAGTCGGTATAGTAGGAATGGAGACAGAACATGTCATAAGAGCACTAATTGACCCAGGCTCCGAAATTTCCTTTATTTCGGAATCTGTTCAAAAAAGACTAAATCTCCCATTCGTGATGAGAAATACTAATGTTTCTGGGATCAGCGGAAACCACTCAGTCACTTCTAAAAAAATTTTGCTCTTTTTCACTCACGACTCTTGAAACCCCTCAAATATCTTTATCAGCTCAAGCCATGATGCTTAAAACCCTCACGAACAATTTACCTAGTTCTACCTTCTCTATAATCGATCCCAACCTTTTTGTTGGCCTCAAATTAGCTGATCCCTCTTTTAACAAATCGTCTGAGGTAGATTTTTTAATAGGTGCTGACCTCTATCCTTATATCATACGTAACGGTTTAAAAATGATCTCTAACTCACTAGTAGCCCAAAACACTATTTTTGGATGGATTTTGTCGGGACCAGTCCCAGATTTTGTTCAGTCGTTTAATACTACTATTTCATCCGATAGTGTTTTTAATAATTTGGATACTCAAGTCCGAAAATTTTGGGAATTAGAGGAATTGCCCTCCACCGCCATCCGATCAAAGGATGATTGCTACTGTGAACAGTTTTATAAAAAAACCATTTTTAGACGTCATGATGGTAGGTTCGTGGTGCGTCTTCCATTTAAAGCAAACCTCTCAAAAAACCGTCTTGGCTACTCTAGGTTCATCGCACTTAAACAATTTACAAGAACAGAAAAATCTTTAGTGTCAAAAGTGGAATTGAAAGCCCAGTATTGGAAAGTTATCTCTGATTACCTTTCTCTTAATCAAATGCGAAAGGTTACTCCATTGGAAAACGTTGAAAACGATCAAGTAAAATCATTTTATCTTCCGCATCATGCGGTCATAAAACCAGAAAGCACTACAACAAAGGTACGCGTCGTTTTCAATGCTTCCAATGCCTCTTCGACAGGTGTGAGCCTAAATGATTTACTTTTCCCTGGGCCAATTTACAACAAGATCTTTCCTCCTTAATTATTCGTTGGAGATTTTACAAATTTGTGTTTAATGCGGACATAGAGAAAATGTACCGTCAAATCTTGATTGACCCACGAGACACTCCATTTCAAAGAATTCTTTTTCGTACATCTCCCCACTTCTAACAGTCACCTTTGGTGTTAATTTTGCTCCTTATCTTGCAATTCATACCCTCATCGAATTGGCACATATTAGAAAAACCGCATTCCCGCTAGCATCAAAGATTCTACAATCAGAATTTTACGTCGATGATGTGTTGTCTGGTGCTCATAATAGATAGATAGATAGATAGATAGATAGATAGATAAGTTCTTTATTTCATCATCAAGTTTTACAATATTGTTATCTTAAGAATAAGGACATGGCAATCCTGCCGTCTGCCTGAAATGACATTTCATATGAAATAAAATAAAATAAAATAAAGTGTAAAGTATATATTTACAATAAATGATTTAAGCAAAAAAAAAATATAACAATACCAATTTTAATTGAATTGAAACAAACCAATTTTAGGTTATTTGAAACACAAAATAAAATAAGCAATTTTGTATGACACAAAGTAAGATTGAAAGTTTATACAATTTTGATGATTTAGAGCCTAAATGATATAAGATACAATTTTAAATGATTTGAAACATACCAATTTTAAGTGATTTGAAACACAAAATAAAAATAAAACAATTCTGAATAATTGGCAAACTACAATAAGAAAAGTTTAAACCGCAATAACTATTGAAATTAAAAAAATATATAGGCTTTATTACAAAAAACTGTTCCGATATGCAAGAGCATGTTGGCAATATTTATAAAGACTGAGCCAGCCCGCTGCTCCATTTAAAATTTCGTAAAGTCGCTGTAACGAAAGAAAACTTTCATGGAAATATAACCGACGAATTTCCTGCAATAATGGACAGACTGCTAAGAAGTGGTTAATATCTTCTAAATCTCTTCTGTTGCATAAGTTACAAAGCTGAGTCAGATCGTTTCGGTGCGGTATAAAGTTTAGATTTAAAATTTCAACTCTGGATCTAAAGATAATACTAATGGTTTCGACTGAAAACTCCCTCCGAAAATAATTGGCATCAGTTTAAAGTTCGTGGTTTAGGTTTCTGAAGATAGTTCTGGATGTCGAAGAATTTGCACTGGAAAGATTTTCAGTAAAAATTTTTTGATCAACATTAGCGATCACCTTTGAAAATTGCTCATGCCATTCGTTCACATTTTACTCTGATAGAGAAAGAACTGCGTCGTGGCGCAGAGCGAGCTGGTTCCACTCTTTGAAAGGGGAGGCATTTATCTGGAGAAGTTTTTTTAAAATGGCTTTGTGAAGACAGCTATTGCTCCGCTTCATAATACTAGTAATATAGTTCGCATTTATTTTTAAATTTCGTATGTATATAGATGTAATACCCGACTCTACGTATATAGCATAATTTGGTGTTGAATTTGGAAGTCTAAATAAGCGCTTAAAGAAATGCCTATGTAAACTTTCAAAAGCTTCAAGCGGTATATACCCGAAAATTTGCACAATTTAGACGGCAGATCAATGTTTTGGTTAGCAAAAAACTTTGGCCACATCATGTTTAGTGCTAATTTTGCTTCATTACTTTTCTTTTCAGAATACAAAGTTCATATTGTGTGTCAACAAAACTCCCAAATACTTAAATTCCTGAACAATTTCAATACGTTCATTCCTAAGCGACCATTTTTCCTCTGGTTGTCTTCTACTTTGCCTTGCTTCAAAAATAACTACTTTAGTTTTTTGCGTATTAACTTGGAGACGCCATAAATCACAGAACGAACTAAGTCTGCTTAGCTGCAGTTGTAGGGTAAATGGGTTATCCGCCAACATAACCAAATCATCAGCATATAGCAAGACTTTCACTGCAATATTTGCAAACAAAACTCCACCAGGAAGAAGGTCAGATATTTCGTCGATGAACAAGGCAAACAATAATGGACTGAGGATACAACCTTGAGGGACACCTGCTGTTGTTTCAAACCACTGTGAGAATTCCTTTCCATCCCATACACTTGCATTTGATGATGAAATAAATTTGACATACATCGACAGAAATTTTCGTGAAATTCCTAGGCAGGAAAGTTTATAGACTTAAGCTTGCCTGTTAATTTTGTCAAATGCAGCTTTGAAATCCACAAAGCAAGTATACAACTTTTTTTTGTGGTCAATAAATTTTCTGGCAATACAAGAGAGCACAAAGATATGATCCATTGCTGAAAATCCAGGCCGGAAACCAGCTTGGAACATACTAAGAAGGTTTTTATTCTCAATCCATTTTGTAAACCTTTCATACAAGATTGCGGAGAATATCTTTCTAACTGTATTTAATATCGAAATACCTCTGTAGTTTTCTGCGTTATTCGGATCTCCTTTCTTAAAAATTGCAAAAATGATAGCTTTGTTAAGGCTGCTTGGAACACAGGCATCGTTATACATTTTATTTAAGAAACACAAAAGATAATGTTTGAGTTCCGCAGTACTATTTTTGTAGAATTCTACTGGAATGCCGTCTATGCCTGGAGCTTTATTGTTTTTCATTTTGTGAAGCGTTATTTCAAGTTCCATTAAAGAAATAGAGCTATCCAGCTCACTTACCCCAGTGTTAGGCAATGCGTAATCAAAAGTATGAAGATTCTCGTCAGCCGACAGAAGAGTTTTAAAATGAGCTGCCAATGTCTCAGCTTCAAGAGAGTTCTTCATACATTGATTCCGACCACCTAGCTCGCGAACATTATTCCAAAATGATTTGGAGTCCCTACAGTTTTCCAAATTCTTAGCAAGATTTTTAAGGTTGTTTTGTTTGTTTGTTGTTTAGGTCCTCGGACCTATTACGTCCGTGATGTTTCCCTTACGGGACATAGGGCCTCCACTACACCTACGCGCCATCGTGTACGATTTCTTGAAATGTATTTCAGTTCTCTCCAACTTTTCCCCAGTCGTGCCGATTCCTGTTCGACCGTTCTTCGCCATGTACTTCTAGGCCGGCCCACTTGTCTTCCCTCCTGTGTGAGCGGGTTCCACTGCATTGCTTGAGATGCAATGCACCGATCGCCTTTTCGAAGCGTATGGCCAATCCACTGCGACTTTCTTCTTCGTATAATGGAGTCTATGGGCTCCTGACCCGTTCTCGCATGAAGTTCGGCATTGGAGATACGGTTGGGCCAGAAAATCTTCAAGATGTTTCGTAGACATCTATTAACGAAGGTTTGCAGCTTTCTAGTGACAGTTTCAGTGACTTTCCAAGTGCTGCAGCCGTAAAGCAGAACGGATTCAACATTGGAGCGGAACAGTCGTAGCTTGGTCTTTAAGCTAAAAGAGTTGTTTCTCCATATTTTGGACAGCATTCCGAACGCAGCCTTTGCTTTTCTGATTCGGCTGTTTACGTCCAGTTCAGTTCCGCCACCCGTAGAGACAATACTCCCAATATATTGGAGATCCTGTACCATCTCTACGGGTTGTCCAGAAATATTTACTTGGATTGATGAGGAAGTTCCAAGGCTGATCCTTTTAGTTTTTGCCGAGTTGATCTTAAGCCCTACGATTTCTGCTTCTCTCTCCACCCTTGTTGTCATTTGATGGAGATCCATGATCCTATGAGAGAGTAAGCATACGTCGTCCGCGTAGTCCAGATGTTTGAGGTGAGATTGCAGAGTCCACTGAATTCCTCCATTTCCACTTGACAAAGCTGCGTGCAGTACGTCACTTATCACCAACAGGAAAAGTATTGGTGATTTTTAAGGTAATCAGTTTTTTTAGTTAAACACAAATTTTTTTACTCTTTATTTACGTGAAGGTAAATGTGTTTAAAAAATAAAGCATTTGTTGATCGAAAGAGCTTAAGGTAGACGAATGATAGTTTGCGAAGATTTCTGCAATCTTTATCAAACCAATTGTTTACAGGGTGAAAGGAATTAGTGGTATTGAGTGCAAATGGTGCTGAAGATTTGATAACTCTAACTAAACTATCGCAAATCTCCTCAACGGTGTTTGTAGACGTCTGAAGTAGTGAGTTGGTATGACGGCTCATAAGCCTTTTGTAGAGTGGAGCGTTACTCTCCGACCATTTAAGTCTGTGTAAATTTGTCAAATTCGTTTGCGGAGTTTCTGTAGTAAATCGAGTTTTCACAACTATTGGCATATGGGCCGAAAAATTTGCTAAAGCAACCTCAAAGTCCTTAAACGAACTCAACCAATGTTCCGACATCGCAGCAAAATCAATGACAGATTGTCCCTGACCACTCACAAATGAAAACTCTCCATCAATATCACCTTTAGATGACCCATTAACCACACAAAGCCCAAATAATTCAAAAAATTCAGTTAAAATTCTGCCATTCCGGTTGAAAATAGCATCTTTTGATTTTCTACTACTCTCTAGCATAGATCGCGATTGAAAATAATGTACAGAAGGATTTTGATATAAACCAATCCTAGCATTTAGGTCTCCAATAATCATAATGTTTTCCAATGTTGAATTGTTCATTAAATCTACTAGTTCGTTAAATTCGTTATGCCAGTTATTGCAGTTTAAGTACACAGGAATGATAAAATAATTTAGGTTATTGCTTAAAATTTGAAAAATGATTCTGTTATCAATAGTTTTAAATTTAACAAATTGCCCCCATACGCTTTTTTTAATCCCGCATAAGATACCCCCACTGGCTCTCCCATACAAACTAGTTCTACTTGCTGGTGTAAACATGATTTTAAAGTCTTTAAAATATTTATAGTATTCATTTTCGTGCTTGTTTTCTAAAAAAGTTTCTAAGAGGATTATAATATCAAACTGTTCAATATATTTAAAAAAAATCAGGCATTAAAAGCTTACTTTTGAGGCCAGTAATATTATAAGAACAAATACTTAAATTTTGAAAATTATTTAAATATTGGCAGACGACAGATTTACCCTATTGATTTGCAGCTCTAACGTGCGAGTTTTGGCTTCCAGGTGGCGCTCCATTCGACTGCGAGCCCGATGATGTTGGATAATTCGCAACCGGGGCTAACTTCATTCCCTCGCTGCAGTCAAATAGATCGTATGCGCTGTTGCCAAACAATTGCACTACAAATGACAGTTCGGCTGCTGTTTTGACAACTAAGCCTCGTGAGATTTTGTAAACAAAATGTTGGTTGTTGATTTGCAGTTTGTCTCCTTTAACTAGAATTTTCACGTTTTGATTAATTTCCAGTAATTTGTTTCTGATGGCAAGTAGAGATTGTCTTTTTTTCCGAGACAAAAGTGATTGTTCGCGAAATATGCTTATTCCGGTGTCTTTAAGCTTATACGCAGCGGCCATAATTTTATCGGTGACCTCCGCGGAGTTAAGCTCCATGATGACAGTACCTCTTTGGACATTGTTGTTGCGTATTTGTCGGGAACTTTTAACTTGCACTTCTTCACCTTCGTTTAACATCAGAAGCCCCTCGCAAGTCTGTTTTGCAAATTGGATTGCATCGGTTTCTGTGTCTAAAGGAAGGTGTACCACAATAGACATTTCGTTGGCCTTACGTGATAAAAGTTCCAGCTGAGTTTCTAGAAGCTCACACCTTTCCGTCATCATTGTTAGCTTGTTGTTAAGTTGAGTGTTGATTGATTTTAGTGAATTTATTTCATTTGAAAGTGACAATAAATCTTTTTTGGTGGCCAGATCCTTAAGCTTTTCAGCCAAGGTATCATTTAAAATTGATTTCAAATCAGTGACCGAGAGTTTTCCAACTTCCATTGTGGGCGCTTTGCTTACGGAGTTCTTTTTGTTGCAATTGTTATGCTCGGGTGAAATTTCTGTTATTCCGCGTTTGCGGTTCATTAATCAGAATCCGTAATGCAGCAAGTTAATTTTGGTTGAAAGTAGATTTAATTTTTTTTTGTTTTCAAACTGAAATACCTATATTGGTACGGGCAAATCTTCAAATCTATTGATTAAACGTCGTTAAAAGCGCTGTTTCGCGTCAATTAACTTTAAAATAACTTATTATTTTACTTAAATTCGAAAGAAAAAACGGAGGAGTTTTTAATTTTTACACTTTCACTTTGACAGTTGAAATGTCAATCCATAATCATCATAATATCCACTCAGCATTACAAGCTCAATCGGAACTCATCAAGCTTCTTGATTCAGCGGGGTTTCCACTTCGGAAGTGGACCTCAAACTCTCCTCGATTGCTCGACCATTTGCCTCGTGAGCATATTTTAAACGAAAATTTTTTGAAGCTCGACGTAGATAGCAATACGAAAACTTTAGGGATACGGTGGAATGCCAAAAATGACAATTTTTACTTTTCTACTCAGAGAATTATTTTATCCGATAGTCCCACTAAACGTGAAGTATTTTCGCAAATTGCAAAGATATTTGACCCAGCAGGCTGGCTGGCTCCCGTCGTAATAGTTGCAAAAATGCTCATGCAAACCATTTGGGCAGAACACACTGGCTGGGACGCATCCCTAAAAGCTGATAGTTTCAAAACTTGGAAAAACTTTGCTGATTCGTTATCTGATATTGAACATATTGAAATACCTCGCTGGGTAGAATATTCCCCCTCATCAGAAGTCCAATTCCACGGGTTCTGCGACTCCTCTGAAAAAGCATATGCCGCCGCGTTATATATACGCACACAACAATCTAATGGAACTATCACCTCTCACTTGATCTGCGCAAAATCAAAAGTTGCTCCCATCAAATCTTAGTCTTTACCACGCCTTGAGTTGTGTGGGGCACTCAAAAATGATAAAGATTTATATTTCAAATTTCCCAGTACATTCGTATCAAACCTTTTTATGGACTGACTCTTCCATCGTCATGGCTTGGCTCAAAAAACCACCATGCGTTTGGAAAACATTTGTTGCCAATCGACCAAGCGAAATCTTAGACAACGTCGGTAACGTTCCGTGGAGGCAGGTCAAGTCAGCTGACAATCCAGCAGATTTGGCCACTCGTGGTTTGATGCCATCCGAGTTGAGGCTGAACACGTTTTGGTGGAATGGCCCCTCATGGCTTTGCGAACCAGTTTCGAACTGGCCGCAAACACAACCAATCATCCCTTGTGTGAAAGATCTGGAACAAAAGTCTGTCGTCTCCTTGGTAGTTCAGAATAAATCAGAAGATATCCTCGATCGTTTTTCATCTTTACCCCGCGCTTTGCGAGTGATTTGCTATATTTTTCGATTCTATTTTAGAATTTCGAAGAGACAAAATCATCAGTACTCCTCTCCTAACATTACGCACTCAGAAATGGAGTTCGTAAAAAATCGCTTAATACTCTTGTCTCAAAAGACTTATTATCCTCCAGAATATACTCGTCTTAGTGAAGGTAAACCTATCCACTCTTAAAGTACGATTCTCTCTTTCAACCCTTTCTTGGACTTAAATGACCTTATACGAGTTAACGGTTGGCTATCTCAATCAGATTTATCATTTAATGAACGGCACCCTATTCTCTTGCCTTATCACTCTAGATTTTCTCACCTCCGCACGCAATTTATTCATGAAATCTCGTTACATGGTGGCAACTCTTTGATGCTCGTCAATCTTTTTGGATTCCGAAGCTCAAAAACCTCATTAAATCATGTATTCGTCAGTGTAAGAACTGCACCCTTTTTAAAAAAGTATTAAGCAAGCAACTTATGGCTGCATTGCCACCAGAAAGATGCACGTTCTCTCCACCTTTCACTTGTACAGGTATCGATTTCGCTGGTCCATTCGTAATCAAGAGCTTCAGCGCAAGAAATTGTCGTATGACCAAGGGATACGTCTGTGTGTTTGTCTGTTTCTCCACCAAAGCGATTCATCTTGAAGCTGTTAGCGATCTCTCTTCGGAAGCGTTTCTGGCCGCCTTCGCCAGATTTACGGCAAGGCGAGGTTTGCCCAAAGAAGTATTTTCAGACAACGGTACCAACTTTGTAGGAGCTGAAGCTATTTTGAAAAAGGATTTCAAAAAACTTGTCATTTCCATTCCTCATAAAACTAGTGCCACGTATGGCGTACAAGGACTCAAATGGAATTTTATTCCTCCCGGTGCACTTCATATGGGTGGCCTTTGGGAGGCCGGTGTCAAAAGCTTTAAAAATCATTTGCGAAAACTGGGGGCCAGTTCAAAATTCACCTTTGAAGAATTTTCTACAGTATTAGTTCGCATCGAAGCGTGCTTAAACTCTCGACCAATTTCCTCGATGTCTAATAATCCCTCTGATTTATCGGCATTAACGCCCGGGCATTTTTTACGCGGAGGGCCTCTATTAACATTTCCTGAACCTAATTTGGTCGATGCTAATTTGTCACTCATTAATCGGTGGGAAAAGGTCCGATGCCTACAACAGCAATTCTGCCGTCGCTGGAAAGATGAATATCTGAAAGAACTTCATCAACGTCAAAAATGGCAATCGCCACAAGAGAATATCAAAATAAATGACTTGGTCGTTATTAAAAATGAAAATCTTTCCGCTACAGAATGGCGTTTAGGGCGTGTTGTTAATGTTCACCCCGGCGCTGATGGTAGAGTAAGAGTTGCAACGTTGAGAACCCAAAACGGCGAAATCAATCGTCCAATCGTCAAACTTTGTCTTTTGCCATTGAAATAACTCATTACCTGTACTTCAATTATTTACTTTATATGCCATTCAATTATTTTAGAGCTTTAGACTTTGCTTTTTTCTTATTTTCCAACTTAAATTTTTCTTAATTCAACTTTTTGAACTCATTTCTTATAGCATTAAACTTAATAATTAAATTTTCTCTTTTTCTATTTTGGCTTTGGCGCATATCGCCAAGGGGGACAGAATGTTCATGCGTATTGCAACATGTTGTGCTTTTCCGCACAACTCCGCGTTGCGTTGCAAGGAGTCTGCGCGGAGGGCCAACATTAGCAATACGCATGCACAGTAGTCCTTAAAGGTTCTGTTTGCCAGTTCCACCATCTGAGCGCACCCGAAATCCAGTATTATTCATAATACTGGGTTGTGGAATGTGATCAGCTGGTGGACCGCAACCAACTTCACCTCGAATTTGCTTCCTTGCGAGCACTTCCTAACTTTCATTTTTATTCTCAAATTGTCATTTCTTTCGGCCAGTTGGCATCCTTTTTCTTAAAACTTAAAATACTTAAATCTAACTTAAATGTATCTTAAAATATCTTAAATCTACTCAATATACTTAACCTAATGTATCATTTTTAAAATAATAAGAAAAAATTAAAAGGATAAGGAACAGAAAGACCACATTCCACAAACTCAGTTTTTTTCATTGGACGAAAGCACACAGCCAACAAAAAATATATTTTTTCTGCTGCATCGTCGTTGCACCAGCGCACGAACCACGTTGGTAAGCGTTGATAAACCAGCTTTTGGCCATACCTGTGCCGAACAGAAGGTAAGGGCAATAACTTTGTGAAAATTTGTTTGAAAATTAAACTGATGTCAGATTCAATCACCCCTCTTGTATAAAATTTTATACCGTTCCTAAATATTTTTTTATATTCAAGTGAAGCCGACCATTTAAACTTTATTTAAATGCCTTAACCTTGAAGATGCGATAATTATTACCGACGTTATAATCATCGCTAGCGTACCATATCGATCTCAAAATCGCATAACGCAATCATTCTCAACTGCTGCGGCGGCTCGGCGACACGACGCCGACGCCGACTACGACGAGCGATGGCCAACCTTTTATTCGATTTTTCTTGATTTTGTTAGCTATCTTCAATGAATTGGAATGAGATTTGTGAAGCATGTAAAGTAAGTATCGTTTAATATATCAAAATATAATTTGTTTTTTTTTTTTCAAATGAAAAATGTTGAAGAAGTTGGGAATAAATTATAAAAACAACACTTTGGACTTTTACTAATATTGGTGAAAAATTCTAAGTTTAAAATTTTTGAAATTTACACATTTCAGAGTGACCTCGTTTGTTAGGTTTTTTCGATGCACTTTGTATATATACATCTTTTCATAACACATCAAAATTATCCTGCCAGTTCTCTGGCATATACACTCTGGCGTACTCAAACATATATTTTAAAGCAACTATAATGAAACCAACCAACATAAATGTATTCAAAAATTAAACTCCTTAAAAAAACCGTCCCACGCTGAAGGTCTGCGTTCGTTTTCAGCCTTTTCCACCTAAAAACTAAAGTTTTTTTTTCAGGGCTACTGCCCTCTTGCGAGGAATTGATAAATCCTCCAAGAGTATCAATTGTCATGAATAAATGCTTCTCGTCTAGCCGTTCCGATTCGGCATAAAATTGTAGGTCCCTTCCATTCCTGTCGACACGTGCACACAGAAATGGTTGCGAGTTGTTAGTCACTAAGCCCTGGTTCTTCACGAGCCATTGCGCCAATTTATTTAATAAAAAAAAACAACAGTCCAAACAAAACTGCACAGAATAAAATAAGTATAAAAATCATTTTTTAAATGATCATACCTGATATTATTATCAACAAATATTTGTTTCCGATAGTAATTAAAATCACTAAAGAGTTTTCACACAATTACAATCTTTCTGCTTTTATTCACTTTTTTAAAGTTTTCAAAATGCAACTAGCTATCAAATTTATAATCAAAAGAGCACACAACTTTCGACTGATGATATTCAAACAAAAGTAATGAAAAAGCGGTAGATTCAAAACTTGAAAAAAAAACAAGCTATTTTGAATTTTAAACAATAGTAACCCATAACGGTAGGAGAATGGAGAAATGGAAATGAAATGTAGTAGAAAAAATTAAATGAACGTAGCCAAGACTAATTTGAATTTGACTCTGGATTTTCACTACAACTATTTTTTTTCTATATTTTTACATAAAACACGAGTTTGACAAATAATTGCTTAAATATGGCAGAAATAATGACATTCTGTCACTTATTAAAATAACCATTATACATTGGTTAACACTTCCTATCGCGCTTTTTCTTAATTTCCTTTAAATGCTAGTTCTTTCGTTTTCACACATTGCCATTCACATATTACAAGTTAAGGATATAGGTAGGGACTAAATATCGAACATTACATTACCATCGAAAGTCGATTTAAGTGAATTTTTCTTCTAATTTCTCTCAGAAAATAACTTTGAAAACTAGATAATTCCATATTTAAAATTTTCAGAAACAAAATACACGACTGGATCATATGTTATTGATCTTTTACAGGCGCGAGCGCAGGAGAGAGGTGTTTGGGATTTTTTGTTTAATAAATACATACGTACATTTTGATAGTTTTGATTTATCTTGTTTTACAAAACAGTTGATATTATCAAAAATTGACTTGCAAAAAGACCTCAATATATGCAATTGTGACAAAAAAAAAATAATTTATTTCTCAAAAAACGTCGGGCTTATTTTTGAATTCTTGGCACTAAATATTTAAACTGAATGTAACTACCTAAAAAATAAAAAGTACCTACCTTAAATAGAAGTTTTTTTTTACTTTTTTTTTTTTTATTAAACTGATTATAGAATAATGGCTCTAAGGCTGGCAAGTCATGTTTCAATTCGGAGAAAATGATTGTTATTTAGAACATTATTTTTTTTAGTATTTTAATAATGGTTTTGAATTCGACATTTTGTGATAAAGTATAATATTTATGAACATCTTAAATACTTCAAAATCTCGCTAAAATGTTTCCTGCATTCGCACCTGGTCTTGTTGATTATACAAAAACATGTGTAGGTAGACAACATTCTAACGTTAATCAATTAAACAACATGGGGCATATTCATAGTCATTTTAGACCTGGGTCTAAGTTACACATAGCTTTGGTTGAATTTTCGGACGTTGATTCTTTGTTTTTAAGGTTATCATTTCAAAATAATTGAAGCTATTTGTGTAGTATACCAAGTTAATTATCTTATAAGAATAGAAAACCAACAATTTGTAATTAAAATCGGTCTGTATTCATTGGGCCAAAATTGTCTTAAACTGTAGTTTAGTTAAACCTGTGTCTATCTGCGACTATGAATATGCCCCCTTCTGAATTTGTTTTGACCCAATAGCAAGATACAAGCTATCTTAATCCACAGCTTTAACGTTAAATCAATTATCAGTAGGTAAGAAGTCCGCTTAATTTAAATTCTATAAATTATGGTCTTTTTTCGAGACCTCAGCACATCTAGAAATTAATATTAAGGCTTAACAAGTCTACTGCAGTCAGACTTTAAATTAAAAAACATGTTTTCTTCGATTTCAGACAGCTGTATCTATTACAACATACATAATATTTTTCATTCAATTTACGCCCAAATAAAAAAAAAACATAATGTTAGTAATTTTGTTGTCAATTCTTTTTTATTTTCTTCAATAAATAGTTAAGTTTCCAAGTAATATAAAATGTACCTACTTTTGATTCTAAATAAAATGCAAATTTAGTGTATAAAAAAGATTGTAATCAATTCCTTGGTCAATTTTTGTCTCTCTATAATCTAATATTTAATATAGTTTGTTAAAATTTAAGACCAAATATTTGTATGTCATAAAATAAATAAAAAAAAAACAAGAATAAGCAAGTTTTGTAAATGCAAAATTTTTGTAATCAAAGAATTTATTATTTTATTACTACGATGCTAAGACATAATACTGTATACTTTATTTTAATTAAAACGAAATTGCTTACAAAATGGACTCGATCTTTCTACTTTATTCTATTTCTCTTTATAATCTTTAAAACTCCTCTTTTTATGTTAACATAATTTAATCATACTCATGACTTGATTTACTTTGGATGAAAGCATTCTCTCTCTCTTGGTCATTTTCCTCGACTATTGTTGTGTTGTGTTGTGTATTGTAGTTGGGAGTGCGTTTGGATTTAAAGCTTTTGTCTTGTGAAAGCCTGCAGTAAGACCCGACTCTGTAAATACTTCAACTTCGTCCTCATCGGATACACTAAAATATGGATGTGACTATTTATAACCAGTCAATACAAAGAGTACATAAGTGGGCATCTCGTGGAACATCTCATCCAACCATGCATATTGGAATGCAACTATAATAGGTACACAATAATTCGAGTGCAATAGATATATCAAACAATCATGAATAGCTTTAGCTTTCGCAGATTTACAGCGACCTAAACGGCGTATACAGGGGGGGGGGGGGATCACGGGGTCATGTTTTTTGTTGTTTAAACACAACGAAAACGAATCTTTGTATTCAATTATAATACGAATTTGTAATGTATTTTAGTTTTTCCACTATTGTAAAAAGAGCAATTTACACAAGTGGTCATTTTTGAAAATCAGAGCTAATGTTTACATTTTCAGTAGTGAATATTTATATCTATTTTCTAAAATTAAGAAACAGAAAACAGTGCACAGTACCTATGATATTTTACTAATTTTTCCTGCAACTTCAATGCGCTGAAATAAAAACTTTGATAGGATTAAAATAAATTCAGAATAAAATTCAAAACAAATGATCAAGCGAATCCAAAAATTTTTTTCCTCAGTGCCAAATACAATGGTGGTAGCCCACTCAAGTGGTTGTTGAAAATTCAAACATTCAATAATATAAATTACGGAGCGAAAGCTATGCAGCCTAACTGCGAGTGTGTTATTACACAAAAAACCCAATTTAAAAAATGTAACAGTCAAGAATAAAAACGAAGAGCACGTTCACTGGTCCAGCTAATAAAGGTTCGTTCGACTCAGTTGTTTATTTTATTTTTCTTTGGAACCAAAAATGAGGTAACTTTGCAAATACCAAAAAAGTGTTTTCGTCTTAAATTTGTTTATTTTTTTGTTTAGGTAACTGATTTTATTTTGAATTTGCTTTGGCAGTTTGAAATATATATTTTGAATGAAATTGCCTAACTTGGCGTAGTGAAAATGTAGTATTACATTCATAGTTTGCTATTTCACGCCGACTTTTGATTCCTAACTGTCTTGAAATTAAATGAGTTAAAGTACGATAAATTTTTCCAGGATATGAACGATTTTTAATTATTTTAACTTATTTTTTAAGAAATGTAATGTATTATTGGATTTCCCATTAAGGGCGGGTCGATTTTAAAATTGAATAAAACAAGATATCAATAAGGTTTTATCTTTGTTTGAGAGCCCTATTATAGTAATATAACATCGTTCAAATGGCCGCCCCGGCTTCGCTGGGTTGCGCGGATTCGAAAGGTCCAGTTTTCGATGACTTTGGCGCATAAATCGATTATGTTGTCTTTGAGGGTCGAGGTGGTTTGTAAACTTATTTGCATAGAACTGCTACTTAAGAAAGCCCCACAAGAAAAAGTCCAAAGGGGTCAAATCACACGATCTTGGTGGCCAATTCACGTCGCCTCGGCGCGAGATAACCAAGCCATGAAACCGCTCGTGCAGAATATCGATTGTGTCTTAAGCTGTGGGGCACGTAAAGCCATCCTGTTGAAACCATATATCTTCAGTGTCCATATCATCCAATTTAGGCTACAAAAAGTTTGTGATCATCGACCTATAGCGATCGCCGTTGACGGTGATGGCCTGGCCAGCATCATTTTCGAAGAAGTACGGACCGATGACGCTTCCAGGCATCCAGCCCAAAATCCACACAAAACAGTAACTTTATTTGGATGCATTGGCACCTCATGAATCTCGCGTGGATTAGTGTCGTCCCAAATCCGGCAATTTTGCTTATTCACGTACCCATACATCCAATGATGGGCCTCATCGCTAAAGATGATTTTTCGACCAAAATTGGGATAAATTTCTAACAGCTCTAAAACATCATTTACACGTGTTGCTCGACGCTGTAACTCACCATGATGATTTGTCTTTAGTAACTGATTAAAAGACGATATTTTGACCGAAAGTAAAAGAAACAATATGGCCGCCACGAGCTGTCAAAATCAACCCGTCCCTATTGGGAAACCCTTAAGAAAATAAGGCACTTGACTTTTAACAAATATTAGTTTGTGTTATTTTTTTTTGGTATGACCCCCCCCCCCCAAGAACTAAAGCTGTATACGCCCCTGAGCGACCTTGCCATCGGTAGCTGATGCTTTGTGCAAATGTTGAATAGATCAAATTACAGGGAATAGAATTGCTTCACAGCAGAGTAAATCGACTAAAATGAAAATATTTCGCCGGGTGAAATACTCAACATCACTTTCTTCACTTTCAGCAAGTACCTGAAAAAAAAGATTTTCATTAGTTATTTGTAAATTCAAAACAACATAATAAATAAATTATTCACTTGTAAGGGAATCACAATCATAAAGATTTTCTTGTCCTTGTCGTTCAAGATATGCTTGATGACTGCACCTTTCAAACTAGAAAAATGTTATATTTCCTCAGAATGTTATATCTTGTATTTTTTTACTTCATCTTAGTACACTTACCAATGAGAAACAAAGTAGAAAATAGCCCATGTCTCCTCATGTTAATCTCATGGAATATCAGCGATAGTAATGGATTTAAAAAACGGAATGCCTGACCGAAAAAAAATACATAAGTTAAGTTAGAAAAATCAATAGTGATTACTGATTAACATTGGTATCTTAAAAGAAAAACTTACTCGCTCCTCCTATATAAACACCCAAAACAGTCCAAATAAAAAGAACAAAAGACTCATCATAGAGTAAAGAGACGGCAAGGGCATCTCACCAGCTGAAAGTAAATTTCCATTGTTGTTCTCCTCAGTATCGAAATTGTTGTAAACTTACCTTAAAATATCTGAATCAAAGAATTTCTTCGGCGTAACAGATGTTTATTTATTCCTCGGCATTACATGCTGCCTCCCCTGGAGATAAGCGATGCCCCAATCACAACTAACAACAATTTACTTAGGAGGCATTGGCATATCTAGAAATTAAGATTAGGCTTGTTATATATACATAACTAAGATAGTTCCAAAACTTACCTCAAAATATCTTGTATGTAGGTTCATAGTCCCATGTATATGAAACCCATGTCTAGGGATGAACTTAATGGGTTACATATCCGAAGTAACCACAAAAAAGCCCTCGCCAGTCATTTTCGTTCGCCCGTACAATATAGCTGAAATTAAATACAGTAAGTAAAAAGAAATGTTTGTTATTATTTTGCAGAAAAAGGAATGAAGATAGCTAGGATGCATTTTTGCATTCAAGCTAACACAATATAATACAAATCAAAATGGCCGGATTCAACGCATCAAAATTTTCAGTACTTTATTTTCAGATGGAGCTTCTGATTGGCCAGCTGTCATAAAAAGTTAGCTGACATTCAGTTACGTTTAGTGAAGTTTAGTTACGTTTCATTTGAATTTTCAGCAAGAAATTCCCAACTGAAAATTCAGCTGACAGCTTTTCTATACAAAAAAAAAAAGACTCTCCGTACAAAACTGACATTTCATATATTTTTACGTTAAACGACAAAAAATTAAGTACTTTATTTTCAGCTGTTTTCAAATTTTGTATTGAATGCGCCCAATAACTACAATTTTTCAATCATCAAAATTATTTTTTTTATTGATGTTGACAGATGAAATAAATAATAAATTGGGACAGAATCATGTGTATGTGTTGGTTTTGTGTTCGTGTATGACAACATTTAACTACGTTACGTTACGAAACGTAAATTATTAATTGTTTATAGAACTGTCATTTTAATTAGTTTTACTTAATTATTTATTAAATACTAGCCTCACCAAATTCGTAGATAGTCTCATTAAATTCCCAAAACCATTCCGCATCGATTGATACCAATAAAGTCTATTTTTGTTTCTATCAGCTGCTAACTATACGCGAAATTTAAATTGTTAATAACTTTTAAACTAAGATTCACCAAATTCTAAAAATGATAAACCAAATTTCAACAAATGTTCACCAAATTCGAGGAATCAAAAATTTTGAAATTCATGAAATCTTGCTGCTAACTATACGGCGGTTATTTTTGTGTCATGAATCCAAAGAAGCGTTGGGCTGGCAAAAATGCCAAGAAGATATTGTATCCAAATTTACCATCATCATCTGCTCCAGTATCGCATAGTGAAATCTTGCCTGTACCTTCTCTTCCAGAACTGAATAACTGATGTTTTGCCATCAAAACTTCTGGTTCCAGTCAAGATAATGGTGATGGTGACTTTCATTTCCAAACCGTAAGTTCTGAACCTCAACTTATTAACTCGAAAGATTTAAGGTTCGACCGCACATAACTGCAGCGGAACTACACTTCACGACACGACAAAACATTATTAGTATGGAATTGTATAAGCTATATCGGACTAAGCGGCACCTGAACTTCATTGAATTTCATACAAATTATTTTGAATCGCAGTTCCGCCTAGTGCGGTCTAACCTTTAAACGATCTAGTTAGAGATCTTAATTTGCCTAAAAGTAAAGCTGAAATCCTAGCTTCTCGGTTGAAGCAATGGAACTTGCTTGAAAGCAATGTAAACATAACTGCACAAAGAAAGCGTCATAAAGCATTTTCTTGCTTTTTCACTAAAGAAGACGGACTTTGCTTTTGTAGTGATCTGAAAGGCTTGTTCAAAGAAATTGGAATTTTCATAGACAGCTCAACAAAAAGCTTAAAAGCTGTCCTTCATAATGGCAACAAATTTCCATCTCTTCCAATGGCCCATTCTGTAATTCTTAAAGAAAATTACGAAAGTGTGAAAAAGGTTCTTGAGAGGATTAAGTATAAAGAATACAACTGGCAAGTGATAGGAGATTTCAAAATGATTGGATTTCTGATGGGAATGCAAGGCCTTGCTACCATTGCTTATGGGACAGTAGAGCCGATGAGAAGCATTTCCAAAACCATTCATGACCTACACGAACCGAATTCCAGTCAGGAAAACAAAATGTCAAATGGGACCAATAGTTGAGATTAAAAATGTATTGATGCCTCCATTACATATAAAATAAGGCCTAATGAAACAGTTCGTTAAAGCTCTTCGTTAAGATTCCAAAGCCTTTAAATATTTGGTGAACTCTTTTCCTAAGTTATCCGATCTTGGTGGCCAATTCACGTCGCCTCGGCGCGAGATAACCAAGCCATGAAACCGCTCGTGCAGAATATCGATTGTGTCTTAAGCTGTGGGGCACGTAAAGCCATCCTGTTGAAACCATATATCTTCAGTGTCCATATCATCCAATTTAGGCCACAAAAAGTTTGTGATCATCGACCTATAGCGATCGCCGTTGACGGTGATGGCCTGGCCAGCATCATTTTCGAAGAAGTACGGACCGATGACGCCTCCAGGCATCCAGCCCAAAATCCACACAAAACAGTAACTTTATTTGGATGCATTGGCACCTCATGAATCTCGCGTGGATTAGTGTCGTCCCAAATCCGGCAATTTTGCTTATTCACGTACCCATACATCCAATGATGGGCCTCATCGCTAAAGATGATTTTTCGACCAAAATTGGGATAAATTTCTAACAGCTCTAAAACATCATTTACACGTGTTGCTCGACGCTGTAACTCACCATGATGATTTGTCTTTAGTAACTGATTAAAAGACGATATTTTGACCGAAAGTAAAAGAAACAATATGGCCGCCACGAGCTGTCAAAATCAACCCGTCCCTATTGGGAAACCCTTAAGAAAATAAGGCACTTGACTTTTAACAAATATTAGTTTGTGTTATTTTTTTTTGGTATGACCCCCCCCCCCCAAGAACTAAAGCTGTATACGCCCCTGAGCGACCTTGCCATCGGTAGCTGATGCTTTGTGCAAATGTTGAATAGATCAAATTACAGGGAATAGAATTGCTTCACAGCAGAGTAAATCGACTAAAATGAAAATATTTCGCCGGGTGAAATACTCAACATCACTTTCTTCACTTTCAGCAAGTACCTGAAAAAAAAGATTTTCATTAGTTATTTGTAAATTCAAAACAACATAATAAATAAATTATTCACTTGTAAGGGAATCACAATCATAAAGATTTTCTTGTCCTTGTCGTTCAAGATATGCTTGATGACTGCACCTTTCAAACTAGAAAAATGTTATATTTCCTCAGAATGTTATATCTTGTATTTTTTTACTTCATCTTAGTACACTTACCAATGAGAAACAAAGTAGAAAATAGCCCATGTCTCCTCATGTTAATCTCATGGAATATCAGCGATAGTAATGGATTTAAAAAACGGAATGCCTGACCGAAAAAAAATACATAAGTTAAGTTAGAAAAATCAATAGTGATTACTGATTAACATTGGTATCTTAAAAGAAAAACTTACTCGCTCCTCCTATATAAACACCCAAAACAGTCCAAATAAAAAGAACAAAAGACTCATCATAGAGTAAAGAGACGGCAAGTGCATCTCACCAGCTGAAAGTAAATTTCCATTGTTGTTCTCCTCAGTATCGAAATTGTTGTAAACTTACCTTAAAATATCTGAATCAAAGAATTTCTTCGGCGTAACAGATGTTTATTTATTCCTCGGCATTACATGCTGCCTCCCCTGGAGATAAGCGATGCCCCAATCACAACTAACAACAATTTACTTAGGAGGCATTGGCATATCTAGAAATTAAGATTAGGCTTGTTATATATACATAACTAAGATAGTTCCAAAACTTACCTCAAAATATCTTGTATGTAGGTTCATAGTCCCATGTATATGAAACCCATGTCTAGGGATGAACTTAATGGGTTACATATCCGAAGTAACCACAAAAAAGCCCTCGCCAGTCATTTTCGTTCGCCCGTACAATATAGCTGAAATTAAATACAGTAAGTAAAAAGAAATGTTTGTTATTATTTTGCAGAAAAAGGAATGAAGATAGCTAGGATGCATTTTTGCATTCAAGCTAACACAATATAATACAAATCAAAATGGCCGGATTCAACGCATCAAAATTTTCAGTACTTTATTTTCAGATGGAGCTTCTGATTGGCCAGCTGTCATAAAAAGTTAGCTGACATTCAGTTACGTTTAGTGAAGTTTAGTTACGTTTCATTTGAATTTTCAGCAAGAAATTCCCAACTGAAAATTCAGCTGACAGCTTTTCTATACAAAAAAAAAAGACTCTCCGTACAAAACTGACATTTCATATATTTTTACGTTAAACGACAAAAAATTAAGTACTTTATTTTCAGCTTTTTTCAAATTTTGTATTGAATGCGCCCAATAACTACAATTTTTCAATCATCAAAATTATTTTTTTTATTGATGTTGACAGATGAAATAAATAATAAATTGGGACAGAATCATGTGTATGTGTTGGTTTTGTGTTCGTGTATGACAACATTTAACTACGTTACGTTACGAAACGTAAATTATTAATTGTTTATAGAACTGTCATTTTAATTAGTTTTACTTAATTATTTATTAAATACTAGCCTCACCAAATTCGTAGATAGTCTCATTAAATTCCCAAAACCATTCCGCATCGATTGATACCAATAAAGTCTATTTTTGTTTCTATCAGCTGCTAACTATACGCGAAATTTAAATTGTTAATAACTTTTAAACTAAGATTCACCAAATTCTAAAAATGATAAACCAAATTTCAACAAATGTTCACCAAATTCGAGGAATCAAAAATTTTGAAATTCATGAAATCTTGCTGCTAACTATACGGCGGTTATTTTTGTGTCATGAATCCAAAGAAGCGTTGGGCTGGCAAAAATGCCAAGAAGATATTGTATCCAAATTTACCATCATCATCTGCTCCAGTATCGCATAGTGAAATCTTGCCTGTACCTTCTCTTCCAGAACTGAATAACTGATGTTTTGCCATCAAAACTTCTGGTTCCAGTCAAGATAATGGTGATGGTGACTTTCATTTCCAAACCGTAAGTTCTGAACCTCAACTTATTAACTCGAAAGATTTAAGGTTCGACCGCACATAACTGCAGCGGAACTACACTTCACGACACGACAAAACATTATTAGTATGGAATTGTATAAGCTATATCGGACTAAGCGGCACCTGAACTTCATTGAATTTCATACAAATTATTTTGAATCGCAGTTCCGCCTAGTGCGGTCTAACCTTTAAACGATCTAGTTAGAGATCTTAATTTGCCTAAAAGTAAAGCTGAAATCCTAGCTTCTCGGTTGAAGCAATGGAACTTGCTTGAAAGCAATGTAAACATAACTGCACAAAGAAAGCGTCATAAAGCATTTTCTTGCTTTTTCACTAAGGAAGACGGACTTTGCTTTTGTAGTGATCTGAAAGGCTTGTTCAAAGAAATTGGAATTTTCATAGACAACTCAACAAAAAGCTTAAAAGCTGTCCTTCATAATGGCAACAAATTTCCATCTCTTCCAATGGCCCATTCTGTAATTCTTAAAGAAAATTACGAAAGTGTGAAAAAGGTTCTTGAGAGGATTAAGTATAAAGAATACAACTGGCAAGTGATAGGAGATTTCAAAATGATTGGATTTCTGATGGGAATGCAAGGCCTTGCTACCATTGCTTATGGGACAGTAGAGCCGATGAGAAGCATTTCCAAAACCATTCATGACCTACACGAACCGAATTCCAGTCAGGAAAACAAAATGTCAAATGGGACCAATAGTTGAGATTAAAAATGTATTGATGCCTCCATTACATATAAAATAAGGCCTAATGAAACAGTTCGTTAAAGCTCTTCGTTAAGATTCCAAAGCCTTTAAATATTTGGTGAACTCTTTTCCTAAGTTATCCGAGACCAAAGTGAAAGCCGGCATTTTCGTCGGCCCACAAATAAAGAAAATTTTGGCTACCAACGAATTTTCAGAGCTACTCAATACTCATGAACGGCAATCCTGGGACAGCTTTAAGTCTGTATTTCAAAATTGTCTTGGTAACAATAGAGCTGACAACTACAAGGAGCTTATTTCAAGTATGCTCAAAAACTTTAAAATAATGGGCTGTAGAATGTACCTAAAAGTGCATATGCTACATGCTCACTTGGAACAGTTTAAGGACAATATGGGTGCCTATTCGGAAGAGCAAGGTGAGCGTTTCCACCAAGATATTTTGGATTTTGAACATCGGTATCAGGGTCAATACAATGAAAGAATGATGGGAGATTATATATGGGGTCTTATTAGAGAAAGTCCATACATTCACAAAAGAAAGTCAAAAAATATTCATTTTTAAATGTTTACATGTACTTACTTACTTACTTAGGTCCTCGGACCTATTACGTCCGTGATGTTTCCCTTACGGGACATAGGGCCTCCACTACACCTACGCGCCATCGTGTACGATTTCTTGAAATGTATTTCAGCTCTCTCCAACTTTTCCCCAGTCGTACCGATTCATGTTTACATGTAGCTATTCTTTATTAAGCTTTAAACTATTTATAAAAAAGAGTTAAGGATTTCCCTTAAATCCATAATATCATGTTTCTAGCTATAAAAACAAACTTTTTCAGGTGAAAGTTTTTTATACTTAGTAAGTAATATATGAGTAACAAGAAATTTATATCAAGAACCCAGAAACAAAAATAGTGTTGGAATGGCAACTCTGCTGTGAAAGTGAAAAGTTGAATTTAAGTATCGCTCCCGAAAATTTACTTTTGAAAAAAAAACAATAAAAACATCAAAAACATCAAAATTAACTTAAAAACCGAAAATTTTAAACTGAATTAATCTAACAACCAAATTATAAGCCGATTTAACTTCAGGTAACACTTTAAAACTAACAAAACATTTATTTTGATTTGCGAGCAATCACATGACCGACAACAAGAGAAAAATCTGTCATACACCTCCAGAGGACTTTTCACATCAAAAATTTATAAAACTCATACAGTAATGTCCATCCAAATGTCCAGATTTGCAAAAAATTATATCAATTGCTGATAGTTCTCTGCAAGTGGAGCTTCTTAAGGCAACATCAAATCTAGCTACTAAGGAAGATCTAAACCATCTTAACATTGAGATAAGCATTCTGCGGCAACAAAATGAAGATCTATCCCGTAAAGTTCAGCAGTTTGAAAACAGATGTTGTTTGCCTGAGGATGAGCTCAAGGCGCAAAGTAGGGAAATAAAAGGCAAAAATATTATTATTTCATTACCAAATGACGTCAATATTGACCCAAAAGAAAAAGTGCAGTGTCCCTTAACTCCTTCTTGGAAATGAAAATTCGCACAGACTACAACCACCCGTACAAATCAGTGAAAACAACCAAATAATCAAAATGAAAATTAATACTGCGTCCACTGAATCCGCAACGATAATGCTTAAGAACTAATCCAAACTTAAAGGCACAGGTGTTTATTTACAAAGAGATCTCACAAAGCAAATGCAATTAAAACGAAGAATCCTGCTCGAATACAGAAGAATACTCAAAACAAATAAACCAACAGTTAAAATGCAAATGAAAAATAATTCTTTTTTGATAGAAGGAAAATCTTTTTATTTAAAAAATAATAATAATAACTTAAAATTTAATGAAAATGACGGCGAACTAGAATTGCAACAAATGTTTGGACAATTAAACTTTGTATCTGTCAAAAACATCATGCTGACAAATAGACGTCAAAGTAATTGGACTAGATCAACACCACCTACTAGTTCACCAGGGATGTCATTTTCTCAAAATTTTAGTAATTTAGTACGAAATTGAGAATTAGGTGCCGTTAGCTCATTAAGTATCAATTGTTGTAAAATTTTAGCGTACAATGTTTCTGGTCTGAATAATAAGTTTTTGTTTGTAGACTTTATTAATTTTATTAAATCTTATGAAATTTGTTTTCTCTTTGAAACACATGTAACTATTGAAAATTCAAGTAAATTTATTAAATATTTTAATGTATTTAAACTTTATTGGATTCCTGCAATCAAAACCTCTTTAAAAGGACGTCCAAGTGGCGGTTGTCTTTACGGAATCAAAAAATCACAATTGAATGATTATGATTTTGCTGAGTTCCAGGGAGCTATTTTAGTAAAACTGTTAAAAAAGTAATATGTTCATCCTCCCGCTTTACTTAAACTGTAACAAATGGTCTGAAGACTTCGAGAATCTCAGCAAAATTATGTCTTTGTTAGCTGGCTAAACCATTTTATTGGTCGGTGACTTTAACGCCAGAATAAGCTGGACTCAAGTTACGACACTGCGGAATATTAATAACACAGCTATAAACTCTAGTAGCAGATCATCTAAAGACAAGTTATACAACCAAAACGGAACAAATTTACTCGAATTGCTGCAATTGTATGACAGTATTGTCTTAAATGGATGCACCGAAGATGTCATTGAAGGAAATTTTACATTTATTGGAGGGCAGGTAAAATCCGTCATCGATTATTGTTGTATAAACAATGAGTTGATAGATCTTATCTCTAAATTTGAAGTTTCATACAATTTTTCTGATCATATGCCAATAATTGTTGAGTGGATACCTGAAACAACATTCCGACAGAAAAATCTTGATTTGATTCCACGCTTGAAATGGAATAACACAAATATTGAATCCTACCAGCATACTTTGGATGATTTCATTTCAAGGATATCTGTGATTCTTGAGACTTCTGATGCTCTCTCAGAACAAGTTATAGCATGCGTACGGAATACTTCACATAACAGAGGACAAAATCCAGTTAAAACTTTTAGACAAAAATGGTTTGAGTGCATGAACGCTAGACAAAAATCGTTTCTGGATTTCTGGAAGATAGCGAAAGAAATAAATGGTTCAAATCATATTATAGGTTCCGGTGTACCTGCGGATGACCTCTCTGTTTATTTCACGAACCTACTGCAAAATAAATCTCGCCTAACGTTTTCATACGCCGAACCATTTATATGCGGTGATATTCTAGATTGCACAATATCTGTTGAAGAATTACAAGCAGTTCTCCGAAAAGCAGGAGATGGGAAAGCTCCATGGGAAGATGGGATACCCTATGAATTTTTTAAAAATGCCTCTCCCACGTTTTGTAACAATTTGTTAGCACTTTTTAACAAAACTCTAACGAGTGCTGACGTTCCAACCTCCTTCAAAACATCAGTTATTTTCCCTATACATAAAAAAGGTGATTTGAACGCTGTTGAAAACTACCGTGGCATTTCGTTCATGAATGTTATAGCGAAAATATTCTGTGGAGTACTAGTTGGCAGACTGGAGAGGTGGGTAGATGAAAATAATATCCTGAATTTAGAAAGAGCTTTTCTACTATTAATCAAATTTTTCTCACTTACATCTATAATTAAAGCATTTGAAGCACGAAATATGAAAATCGATGCATTTTTTGTGGATTTCAAATCTGCTTTTGATCTGGTGAATCGGAGTGCTTTACTATATAAGCTTTCAGAACTAGGTGTTTCAACAAGATTTCTACAAGTAATACGCAACATGTATACGGACACGAAAGCAACAGTTTGGGATGGAGAAGTTTTTTTTGGAATTGTTTGCAACTGATACTGGTGTTAAGCAAGGGTGTTATCTTAGTTAAACATTTACCCGGAGGTATTCGAATGGCAGGCACCATCATAAACGTTTTGCTGTACGCCGATGAGCTAGTCATGTTGTCAGAGTCACCAGAAAATTTGCAACTTATGATAAATCGTCTTGCGGCATGTTGTGAGCAATGGGGACTGACTATTAATACTCAAAAGTCAAAAGTTATGGTGTTCTCACGATCAAATCAGGGTGAAGTGAGAAATAGTTGGATTTTTAATGGAAGTCGTTTGGATGTGGCGGAAGAAAACAAATATCTTGGTTTTAAGCTCAACTCAACTTTGGATTTTAGAAAATACCTCATAGAAAAATGTAGTGCGTCGCAAAGTCTTATCAATTTAACCAATTTAACATGGAGGAAAATATTTAGAAATCAACACATAAATCTGTCCGTAAAATATAAAATCTTTGATTCCGTTGTTAAATCTTCGCTATGCTATGCTGCTCAAGTTTGGGGGATAAAAGAGTATGAAGAAATTGAAAAATTGCAAAGAAACTTTATTAAAAAACTGTTTTATTTTCCGATCAAAACTCTAAATTATGCCATATACTTAGAAACAGGTTTACCAAAACTTTATACTTACACTCTTAAGCTTCAAGCCGATTTCATCATTAAAGTTTTGAAATACCCGGACTCTCGGTTGACCAAAAACCTGCTACTTTATGAGGTAATAAAAAAAGATTGGTGGATGAAGAAGTGCCAAACGCTTGGCTCTTTGTATAGAGAAGAAGTTAGTATCGATCCAAACAACCTTCAACTTTTAAAGGGACAGTTTTATAAAATCATTCAAAAGCAAGAAGACTTTGTTCCAATTTCCCTTTTTAATGGCTGAGTTCACCAGTGTCAAGTTAGCACTACCTACTCTTATTTTTTAAAAAAAGTACGGCAACAAATTTGTTCGAATTTTTTTCTCTCCACAACTAATTTACTAATAAAAATCTTTAAATAATGGCATGTTTTATTTTCGAATTTCCCTTTTTAATGGCTGAATTCACCAGTGTCAAGTTAGCACTACCTACACTTATTTTTTAAAAAAAAGTACTGCAGTAATTTGTTTGGAATTTTTTTCTCTCCACAACTAATTTAATACTAAAAAACTTTAAATAATGGCATGTTTTATTTTCGAATTTCCCTTTTTAATGGCTCGGTTCACCAGTGTCAAGTTAGCACTACCTACTCTTATTTTTTTTTTAAAGTACGGCAGCAATTTTTTTTTTAATTTTTTTCTCTCCACAACTAATTTACTTTCAAAAAGCTTTAAATAATGGCATGTTTTATTTTCGAATTTCCCTCTTTAATGGCTGAGTTCACCAGTGTCAAGTTAGCACTACCTACTTTTATTTTTTTTAAAAAGTACGGCAACAAATTTTTTGGATTTTTTTTTTCTCTCCACAAATAATTTACTACTAAAAAGCTTTAAATAAAAGCATATTTTATTTTCGAATTTACCTTTTTAATGGCTGAGTTCATCAGTGTCAAGTTAGCACTACCTACTTATATTTTTTTTTAAAAAAGTACGGCAGCAAATTTTTTGGAATTTTTTTCTCTCCGCAACTAATTTACTACTAAAAAGCTTTAAATAATGGCATGTTTTATATTCGAATTTCCCTTTTTAATGGCTGAGTTCACCAGTGTCAAGTTAGCACTACCTACTCTTATTTTTTTTTTTAAAAGTACGGCAACAAATTTTTTGGAATTTTTTCTCTCCACAACTAATTCACTAGTAAAAAGCTTTAAATAATGGCTTTTTTTATTTGAAATTGAAAAATTGCAAAGAAACTTTATTAAAAAACTGTTTTATTTTCCGATCAAAACTCTAAATTATGCCATATACTTAGAAACAGGTTTACCAAAACTTTATACTTACACTCTTAAGCTTCAAGCCGATTTCATCATTAAAGTTTTGAAATACCCGGACTCTCGGTTGACCAAAAACCTGCTACTTTATGAGGTAATAAAAAAAGATTGGTGGATGAAGAAGTGCCAAACGCTTGCCTCTTTGTATAGAGAAGAAGTAAGTATCGATCCAAACAACCTTCAACTTTTAAAGGGACAGTTTTATAAAATCATTCAAAAGCAAGAAGACTTTGTTCCAATTTCCCTTTTTAATGGCTGAGTTCACCAGTGTCAAGTTAGCACTACCTACTCTTATTTTTTAAAAAAAGTACGGCAACAAATTTGTTGGAATTTTTTTCTCTCCACAACTAATTTACTAATAAAAATCTTTAAATAATGGCATGTTTTATTTTCGAATTTCACTTTTTAATGGCTGAATTCACCAGTGTCAAGTTAGCACTACCTACACTTATTTTTTAAAAAAAAGCACTGCAGTAATTTGTTTGGAATTTTTTTCTCTCCACAACTAATTTAATACTAAAAAAACTTTAAATAATGGCATGTTTTATTTTCGAATTTCCCTTTTTAATGGCTCAGTTCACCAGTGTCAAGTTAGCACTACCTACTCTTATTTTTTTTAAAAAGTACGGCAGCAATTTTTTTTTGAATTTTTTTCTCTCCACAACTAATTTACTTTTAAAAAGCTTTAAATAATGGCATGTTTTATTTTCGAATTTCCCTCTTTAATGGCTGAGTTCACCAGTGTCAAGTTAGCACTACCTTCTTTTATTTTTTTTAAAAAGTACGGCAACAAATTTTTTGGATTTTTTTTTCTCTCCACAAATAATTTACTACTAAAAAGCTTTAAATAAAAGCATATTTTATTTTCGAATTTACCTTTTTAATGGCTGAGTTCATCAGTGTCAAGTTAGCACTACCTACTTTTATTTTTTTTAAAAAAGTACGGCAGCAAATTTTTTGGAATTTTTTTCTCTCCGCAACTAATTTACTACTAAAAAGCTTTAAATAATGGCATGTTTTATATTCGAATTTCCCTTTTTAATGGCTGAGTTCACCAGTGTTAAGTAAGCACTACCTACTCTTATTTTTTTAAAAAGTACGGCAACAAATTTTTTGGAATTTTTTCTCTCCACAACTAATTCACTAGTAAAAAGCTTTAAATAATGGCTTTTTTTATTTTCGAATTTCCCTTTTTAATGGCTGAGTTCGCCAGTGTCAAGTTAGCACTACCTACTCTTATTTTTTAAAAAAAGTACGGCAACAAATTTTTTGGATTTTTTTTCTCTCCACAACTAATTTACTACTAAAAAGCTTTAAATAATGGCATGTTTTACTAACTGATTTACTACAACTTATTTACTACTAAAAAGCTTTAAATAATTGCATGTTTTATTTCCGAATTTCCCTTTTTAATGGATGAGTTCACCAGTGTCAAGTTAGCACTACCTACTCTTATTTTTTGAAAAAAGTAAGGCAACAAATTTTTTGGAATTTTTTTCTCTTCACAACTAATTTACTAGTAAAAAGCTTTTAATAATGTCATGTTTTATTTTCAAATTTACCTTTTTAATGGCTGAGTTCACCAGTGTCAAGTTAAAACTACCTACTCTTATTTTTTTAAAAAAGTACGGCAGGAATTTTTTTCTCTCCACAACTAATTTAGTTTGAAAAAGCTTTAAATAATGGCATATTTTATTTTCGAATTTCCCTTTTTAATTGCTGAGTTCACCAGTGTCAAGTTAGCACTACCTACTCTTATTTTTTTTTTTAAAAGTACGGCAACAAATTGTTTGGAATTTTTTTCTCTCCATAACTTATTTACTACTAAAAAGCTTTCAATAATGGCATGTTTTATTTTCGAATTTCCCTTTTAAATGGCTGAGTTCACCAGTGTCAAGTAAGCACTACCTACTCTTATTTTTTTAAAAAAGTACGGCAACAAATTTTTTGGATTTTTTTCTCTCCACAACTAATTTACTACTTTAAAGCTTTAAATAATGGCATGTTTTATTTTCGAATTTCCCTTTTTAATGGCTGAGTTCACCAGTGTCAAGTAAGCACTACCTACTCTTATATTTTTTAAAAAGTACGGCAACAAATTTTTTGGAATTTTTTTCTCTCCACAACTAATTTACTACTGAAAAGCTTTAAATAATGGCATGTTGTATTTTCGAATTTCCCTTTTTAATGGCTGAGTTCACCAGTGTCAAGTTAGCACTACCTACTCTTATTTTTTAAAAAAAGTACGGCAACAAATTTTTTGGATTTTTTTCTCTCCACAACTAATTTACTACTTAAAAGCTTTAAATAATGGCATGTATTATTTTCGAATTTCCCTTTTTAATGGCTGAATTCACCAGTGTCAAGTAAGCACTA
The DNA here is from genome assembly GCA_949320155.1 of Melangyna quadrimaculata. Classification (NCBI taxonomy): domain Eukaryota; kingdom Metazoa; phylum Arthropoda; class Insecta; order Diptera; family Syrphidae; genus Melangyna; species Melangyna quadrimaculata. The sequence goes on from OX439483.1 coordinate 275,569,833, forward strand.
CCTACTCTTATTTTTTTAAAAAAGTACGGCAACAAATTTTTTTCTCTCCACAACGAATTTACTACTAAAAAGCTTTAAATAATGGCATGTTTTATTTTCGAATTTCCCCTTTTAATGGCTGAGTTCACCAGTGTCAAGTTAGCACTACCTAGACTTATTTTTTTAAAAACGTACGGCAACAAATTTTTTGGAATTTTTTTCTCTCCACAACTAATTTACTACTAAAAAGCTTTAAATAATGGCATGTTTTATTTTCGAATTTCCCTTTTTAATGGCTGAGTTCACCAGTGTCAAGTTAGCACTACCTACTCTTATATTTTTAAAAAAGTACGGCAACAAATTTTTTGGAATTTTTTTCTCTCCACAACTAATTTACTACTAAAAAGCTTTAAATAATGGCATGTTTTATTTTCGAATTTCCCTTTTTATTGGCTGAGTTCACCAGTGTCAAGTTAGCACTACCTACTCTTTTATTTTTTTTTAAGTACGGCAGCAAATTTTTTGGAATTTTTTTCTCTCCACAACTAATTTACTACTAAAAAGCTTTAAATAATGGCATGTTTTATTTTCGAATTTCCCTTTTTAATGGCTGAGTTCACCAGTGTCAAGTTAGCACTACCTACTCTTATTTTTTTAAAAACGTACTGCAACAAACTTTCTGGAATTTTTTTCTCTCCACAACTAATTTACTACTTAAAAGCTTTAAATAATGGCATGTTTCATTTTCGAATTTCCCTTTTTAATGGCTGAGTTCACCAGTGTCAAGTAAGCACTACCTACTCTTATTTTTCTTAAAAAAGTACGGCAACAAATTTTTTGGAATTTTTTTCTCTCCACAACTAATTTACTACTAAAAAGCTTTAAATAATGGCATGTTTTATTTTCGAATTTCCCATTTTAATGGCTGAGTTCACCAGTGTCAAGTAAGCACTACCTACTCTTATTTTTTTAAAAAAGTACGGCAACAAATTTTTTGGAATTTTTTTCCTCCACAAAGAATTTACTACTAAAAAGCTTTAAATAATGGCATGTATAATTTTCGAATTTCCTTTTTTAATGGCTGAGTTCACCAGTGTCAAGTTAGCACTACCTACTCTTTTTTTTTTAAAGTACGGCAGCACATTTTTTGGAATTTTTTTCTGTCCACAACTAATTAACTTCTAAAAAGCTTTGAATAATGGCATGTTTTATTTTCGAATTTCCCTTTTGAATGGCTGAGTTCACCAGTGTCAAGTTAGCACTACCTACTCTTTTTTTTTTTTAAAGTACGGCAGCAAATTTTTTTCTCTCCACAAATAATTTACTACTTAAAAGCTTTAAATAATGGCATTTTTTTTTCGAATTGCCCTTTTTAATGGCTGAGTTCACCAGTGTCAAGTTAGCACTACCTACTCTTATTTTTTTTTTAAAGTACGGCAACAATTTTTTTGGAATTATTTTTCTCTCCACAACTAATTCACTATTAAAAAGATTTAAATAATGGCATGTTTTATCTTCGAATTTCCTTTTTTAATTGCTGAGTTCACCAGTGTAAAGTTAGCACTACCTACTCTTATTTTTTTAAAAAAGTACGGCAACATATTTTTTTCTCTCCACAACTAATTTACTTTGAAAAAGCTTAAAAAGTTGCCATGTTTTATTTTCGAAATTCCCTTTGTATTGGCTGAGTTCACCAGTGTCAAGTTAGCACTACCTACTCTTATTTTTAAAAAAAATTACGGCAACAAACTTTTTGTAATTTTTTTCTCTCCTCAACTAATAAACTACTAAAAAGCTTTAAATAATGGCAAGTTTTATTTTCGAATTTCCCTTTTTAATGGCTGAGTTCACCAGTGTCAAGTTAGCACTACCTACTCTTATTTTTTTAAAAAAGTAAGGCTACAAATTTTTTGAAAGTTTTTCTTCTCCACAGCTAATTTACTAGTAAAAAGCTTTACATAATGAAATGTTTTATTGTCGAATTTCCCTTTTTAATGGCTGAGCTCACCAGTGTCAAGTTAGCACTACCTACTCTTATTTTTTTAAAAAAGTACGGCAACAAATTGTTTGGAATTTTTTTCTCTCCACAACTAATTTACTACTAAAAAGCTTTAAATAATGGCATGTTTTATTTTCGAATTTCCCTTTTTATTGGCTGAGTTCACCAGTGTCAAGTTAGCACTACCTACTCTTTTATTTTTTTTTAAGTACGGCAGCAAATTTTTTGGAATTTTTTTCTCTCCACAACTAATTTACTACTAAAAAGCTTTAAATAATGGCATGTTTTATTTTCGAATTTCCCTTTTTAATGGCTGAGTTCACCAGTGTCAAGTTAGCACTACCTACTCTTATTTTTTTAAAAACGTACTGCAACAAACTTTCTGGAATTTTTTTCTCTCCACAACTAATTTACTACTTAAAAGCTTTAAATAATGGCATGTTTCATTTTCGAATTTCCCTTTTTAATGGCTGAGTTCACCAGTGTCAAGTAAGCACTACCTACTCTTATTTTTCTTAAAAAAGTACGGCAACAAATTTTTTGGAATTTTTTTCTCTCCACAACTAATTTACTACTAAAAAGCTTTAAATAATGGCATGTTTTATTTTCGAATTTCCCATTTTAATGGCTGAGTTCACCAGTGTCAAGTAAGCACTACCTACTCTTATTTTTTTTAAAAAGTACGGCAACAAATTTTTTGGAATTTTTTTCCCTCCACAAAGAATTTACTACTAAAAAGCTTTAAATAATGGCATGTATAATTTTCGAATTTCCTTTTTTAATGGCTGAGTTCACCAGTGTCAAGTTAGCACTACCTACTCTTTTTTTTTTTTAAAGTACGGCAGCACATTTTTTGGAATTTTTTTCTGTCCACAACTAATTAACTTCTAAAAAGCTTTGAATAATGGCATGTTTTATTTTCGAATTTCCCTTTTTAATGGCTGAGTTCACCAGTGTCAAGTTAGCACTACCTACTCTTATTTAAAAAAAAAAGTACGGCAACAAATTTTTTGGATTTTTTTGCTATCCACAACTAATTTACTACTAAAAAGCTTTAAATAATGGCATGTTTTATTTTCGAATTTCCCTTTTTAATGGCTGAGTTCACCAGTGTCAAGTAAGCACTACCTACTCTTATTTTTTTAAAAACGTACGGCAACAAATTTTTTGGAATTTTTTTCTCTCCACAACTAATTTACTACTAAAAAGCTTTAAATAATGGCATGTTTTATTTTCGAATTTCCCTTTTTAATGGCTAAGTTCACCAGTGTCAAGTTAGCACTACCTACTCTTATATTTTTAAAAAAGTACGGCAACAAATTTTTTGGAATTTTTTTCTCTCCACAACTAATTTACTAGTAAAAAGCTTTTAATAATGTCATGTTTTATTTTCAAATTTACCTTTTTAATGGCTGAGTTCACCAGTGTCAAGTTAGCACTACCTACTCTTATTTTTTTTAAAAAGTACGGCAGCAATTTTTTTTGGAATTTTTTTCTCTCCACAACTAATTTACTTTGAAAAAGCTTTAGATAATGGCATATTTTATTTTCGAATTTCCCTTTTTATTGGCTGAGTTCACCAGTGTCAAGTTAGCACTACCTACTCTTATTTTTTAAAAAAAAATTACGGCAACAAATTTTTTGGAATTTTTTTCTCTCCACATTTAATTAACTACTAAAAAGCTTGAAATAATGGCATGTTTTATTTTCGCATTTCCCTTTTTAATGGCTGAGTTCACCAGTGTCAAGTTACCACTACCTACTCTTATTTTTTTAAAAACGTACGGCAACAGATTTGTTGGAATTTTTTTCTCTCCACAACTAATTTACTACTAAAAAGCTTTAAATAATGGCATGTTTTATTTTCGAAATTCCCTTTTTAATGGCTGAGTTCACCAGTGTGAAGTTAGCACTACCTACTCTTAGTTTTTTAAAAAATTACGGCAACAAATTTTTTGGAATTTTTTCCTCTCCACAACTAATTAACTACTAAAAAGCTTTAAATAATGGCATGTTTTATTTTCGAATTTCACTTCTTAATGGCTGAGTTCACCAGTGTCAAGTTAGCACTACCTACTCTTTTTTTTTTAAAGTACGGCAGCAAATTTTTTGGAATTTTTTTCTCTCCACAACTAATTAACTACTACAAAGCTTTAAATAATGGCATGTTTTATTTTCGAATTTCCCTTTTTAATGGCTGAGTTCACCAGTGTCAAGTTAGCACTACCTACTCTTATTTTTTAAAAAAAGTACGGCAACAAATTTTTTGGATTTTTGTGCTATCCACAACTTATTTACTACTAAAAAGCTTTAAATAATGGCATGTTTTATTTTTGAATTTCCCTTTTTAATGGCTGAGTTCACCAGTGTCAAGTAAGCACTACCTACTCTTATTTTTTTAAAAAAGTACGGCAACAAATTTTTTGGAATTTTTTTCTCTCCACAACTAATTTACTACTAAAAAGCTTTAAATAATGGCATGTTTTATTTTCGCATTTCCCTTTTTAATGGCTAAGTTCACCAGTGTCAAGTAAGCACTACCTACTCTTATATTTTTAAAAAAGTACGGCAACAAATTTTTTGGAATTTTTTTCTCTCCACAACTAATTTACTAGTAAAAAGCTTTTAATAATGACATGTTTTATTTTCAAATTTACCTTTTTAATGGCTGAGTTCACCAGTGTAAAGTTAGCACTACCTACTCTTATTTTTTTAAAAAAGTACGGCAGCAATTTTTTTTGGAATTTTTTTCTCTCCACAACTAATTTACTTTGGAAAAGCTTTTAATAATGGCATATTTTGTTTTCGAATTTCCCTTTTTAATTGCTGAGTTCACCAGTGTCAAGTTAGCACTACCTACTCTTATTTTTTTTTAAAAAAGTACGGCAACAAATTTTTTGGATTTTTTTTTTCGCCACAACTAACTCACTAATAAAAAGCTTTAAATATTGGCATGTTTTATCTTCGAATTTCCCTTTTTAATGGCTGAGTTCACCAGTGTCAAATTAGCACTACCTACTCTTATTTTTAAAAAAAAGTACGGCAACAAATTTTTTGAATTTTTATTCTCTCCACAACTAATTTACTAGTAAAACGCTTTAAATAATGGCATGTTTTATTTTCAAATTTCCCTTTTTAATGGCTGAGTTCACCAGTGTCAAGTTAGCACTACCTACTCTTATTTTTTTAAAAACGTACGGCAACAAATTTTTTGGAATTTTTTTCTCTCCACAACTAATTTACAACTAAAAAGCTTTAAATAATGGCATGTTTTATTTTCGAATTTCCCTTTTTAATGGCTGAGTTCACCAGTGTCAAGTTAGCACTACCTACTCTTATATTTTTAAAAAAGTACGGCAAAAAATTTTTTGGAATTTTTTTCTCTCCCCATCTAATTAACTACTAAAAAGCTTTAAATAATGGCATGTTTTATTTTCGAATTTCCCTTTTTAATGGCTGAGTTCACCAGTGTCAAGTTAGCACTACCTACTCTTATTTTCTTTTTAAAGTACGGCAGCAAATTTTTTGGAATTTTTTTCTCTCCACAACTAATTTACTACTAAAAAGCTTTAAATAATGGCATGTTTTATTTTCGAATTTCCCTTTTTAATGGCTGAGTTCACCAGTGTCAAGTTAGCACTACCTACTCTTATTTTTTAAAAAAAGTACGGCAACAAATTTTTTGGATTTTTTTTCTATCCACAACTAATTTACTACTAAAAAGCTTTAAATAATGGCATGTTTTATTTTCTATTTTCCCTTTTTAATGGCTGAGTTCACCAGTGTCAAATTAGCACTACCTACTCTTATATTTTTAAAAAAGTACGGCAACAAATTTTTTGGAATTTTTTTCTCTCCACAACTAATTTACTAGTAAAAAGCTTTTAATAATGTCATGTTTTATTTTCAAATTTACCTTTTAAATGGCTGAGTTCACCAGTGTCAAGTTAGCACTACTTACTCTTATTTTTTTTAAAAAGTACGGCAGCAATTTTTTTTGGAATTTTTTTCTCTCCACAACTAATTTACTTTGAAAAAGCTTTAAAGAATGGCATATTTTATTTTCGAATTTCCCTTTTTAATTGCTGAGTTCACCAGTGCCAAGTTAGCACTACCTACTCTTATTTTTTTTAAAAAAGCACGGCAACAAATTTAGTTGGTATTTTTTTTCTCTCCCTAACTAACTCACTAGTAAAAAGCTTTAAATAATGGCATGTTTTATCTTCGAGTTTCCCTTTTTAATGGCTGAGTTCACCAGTGTCAAGTTAGCACTACCTACTCTTATTTTTTTAAAAACGTACGGCAACAAATTTTTTTGGAATTTTTTTCTGTCCACAAATACTTTACTACTAAAAAGCTTTAAATAAGGGCATGTTTTATTTTCGAATTTCCCTTTTTAATGGCTGAGTTTACCAGTGTCAAGTTAGCACTACCTACTCTTATATTCTTAAAAAAGTTCGGCACAAAATTTTTTGGAATTGTTTTCTCTCAACAACTAATTTACTACTAAAAAGCTTTAAATAATGGCATGTTTTATTTTCGAATTTCCCTTTTTATTGGCTGGGTTCACCAGTGTCAAGTTAGCACTACTTACTCTTATTTTTTTAAAAAATTACGGCAACAAATTGTTTGGAATTTTTTTCTCTCCCTAACTAATTAACTACTAAAAAGCTTTAAATAATGGCATGTTCTATTTTCGAATTTCCCTTTTTCATGGCTGAGTTCACCAGTGTCAAGTTAGCACTACCTACTCTTTTTTTTTTTAAAGTACGGCAGCAAATTTTTTGGAATTTTTTTCTCTCCACAAATAATTTACTACTTAAAAGCTTTAAATAATGGCATGTTTTTTTTCGAATTGCCCTTTTTAATGGCTGAGTTCACCAGTATCAAGTTAGCACTACCTACTCTTATTTTTTTTTTAAAGTACGGCAGCAAATTTTTTTGGAATTTTTTTCTCTTCACAACTAATTTTTTAATAAAAGCTTTAAATAATGGCATGTTTTATTTTCGAATTTCCTTTTTTAATGGCTGAGTTCACCAGTGTCTAGTTAGCACTACCTACTATTATTTTTTTTAAAAAAGTACGGCAGCAATTTTTATGGATTTTTTTTCTCTCCACAACTAATTTAACACAAAAAAAACTTTAAATAATGGCATATTTTATTTTCGAAATTCCCTTTTAAATGGCTGAGTTCACCAGTGTCAAGTTAGCACTACCTACTCTTATTTTTTAAAAAAAAGTACGGCAGCAATTTTTTTTTGAATTTATTTCTCTCCATAACTAATTTACTACTAAAAAGCTTTAAATAATGGCATGTTTTATTTTCGAATTTCCCTTTTTAATGGCTGAGTTCACTAGTGTCAAGTTAGCACTACCTACTCTTATTTTTTAAAAAAAGTACGGCAACAAATTTTTTGGATTTTTTTTCTCTCCACAAATAATTTACTACTTAAAAGCTTTAAATAATGGCATGTTTTAGTTTCGAATTTCCCTTTTTAATGGCTGAGTTCACCAGTGTCAAGTTAGCACTACCTACTCTTATATTTTTAAAAAAGTACGGCAAAAAATTTTTTGGAATTTTTTTCTCTCCACAACTAATTTACTAGTAAAAAGCTTTTAATAATGTTATGTTTTATTTTCAAATTTACCTTTTTAATGGCTGAGTTCACCAGTGTCGAGTTAGCACTACCTACTCTTATTTTTTTTTTAAAGTACGGCAGCAATTTTTTTTGGAATTTTTTTCTCTCCACAACTAATTTACTTTGAAAAAGCTTTAAATAATGGCATATTTTATTTTCGAATTTCCCTTTTTAATTGCTGAGTTCACCAGTGTCAAGTTAGCACTACCTACTGTTATTTTTTTTAAAAAAGTACGCCAACAAATTTTTTGGAATTTTTTTTCTCTCCACAACTAACTCACTAGTAAAAAGCTTTAAATAATGGCATGTTTTATCTTCGAGTTTCCCTTTTTAATGGCTGAGTTCACCAGTGTCAAGTTAGCACTACCTACTCTTATTTTTTTAAAAAAGTACGGCAACAAATTTTTTGGATTTTTTTTCTATCCACAACTAATTTACTACTAAAAAGCTTTAAATAATGTCATGTTTTATTTTCGAATTTCCCTTTTTAATGGCTGAGTTCACCAGTGTCAAGTTAGCACTACCTACTCTTATTTTTTTTTAAAAACGTACGGCAACAAATTTTTTTGGAATTTTTTTCTCTTTACAAATAATTTACTACTAAAAAGCTTTAAATAATGGCATGTTTTATTTTCGAATTTCCCTTTTTAATGGCTGAGTTCACCAGTGTCAAGTTAGCACTACCTACTCTTATTTTTTAAAAAAAGTACGGCAACAAATTTTTTGGATTTTTGTGCTATCCACAACTAATTTACAACTAAAAAGCTTTAAATAATGGCATGTTTTATTTTTGAATTTCCCTTTTTAATGGCTAAGTTCACCAGTGTCAAGTTAGCACTACTTACTCTTATATTTTTAAAAAAGTACGGCAACAAATTTTTTGGAATTTTTTTCTCTCCCCAACTAATTTACTACTAAAAAGCTTTAAATAATGGCATGTTTTATTTTCGAATTTCCCTTTTTAATGGCTGAGTTCACCAGTGTCAAGTAAGCACTACCTACTCTTATATTTTAAAAAAAGTACGGCAACAAATTTTTTGGAATTTTTTTCTCTCCACAACTAATTTACTACTTAAAAGCTTTAAATAATGGCATGTTTTATTTTCGAATTTCCCTTTTTAATGGCTAAGTTCACCAGTGTCAAGTTAGCACTACCTACTCTTATATTTTTAAAAAAGTACGGCAACAAATTTTTTGGAATTTTTTTCTCTCCACAACTAATTTACTAGTAAAAAGCTTTTAATAATGTCATGTTTTATTTTCAAATTAACCTTTTTAATGGCTGAGTTCACCAGTGTCAAGTTAGCACTACCTACTCTTATTTTTTTTAAAAAGTACGGCAGCAATTTTTTTTGGAATTTTTTTCTCTCCACAACTAATTTACTTTGAAAAAGCTTTAGATAATGGCATATTTTATTTTCGAATTTCCCTTTTTAATTGCTGAGTTCACCAGTGTCAAGTTAGCACTATCTACTCTTATTTTTTTTTTTAAAAAGTACGGCAACAAATTTTTTGGAATTTTTTTTATCCACAACTAACTCTTTAGTAAAAAGCTTTAAATGATGGCATGTTTTATCTTCGAATTTCCCTTTTTAATGGCTGAGTTCACCAGTGTCAAGTTAGCACTACCTACTCTTATTTTTTAAAAAAAGTACGGCAACAAATTTTTTTTCTCTCCACAACTAATTTACTAGTAAAAAGCTTTAAATAATGGCATGTTTTATTTTTGAATTTCCCTTTTTAATGGCTGAATTCACCAGTGTCAAGTTAGCACTACCTACTCTTATTATTTAAAAAGTACGGCAACAGATTTTTTGGAATTTTTTTCTCTCCACAACTAATTTACTACTAAAAAGCTTTAAATAATGGCATGTTTTATTTTCGAATTTCCCTTTTTAATGGCTGAGTTCACCAGTGTCAAGTTAGCACTGCCTACTCTTATATTTTTAAAAAAGTACGGCAACAAATTTTTTCGAATTTTTTTCTCTCCACAACTAATTTACTACTAAAAAGCTTTAAATAATGGCATGTTTTATTTTCGAATTTCCCCTTTTTATTGGCTGAGTTCACCAGTGTCAAGTTAGCACTACCTACTCTTATTTTTTTAAAAAAAATTACGGCAACAAATTTTTTGGAATTTTTTTCTCTCCACATTTAATTAACTACTCAAAAGCTTTAAATAATGGCATGTTTTATTTTCGCATTTCCCTTTTTAATGGCTGAGTTCACCAGTGTCAAGTTACCACTACCTACTCTTATTTTTTTAAAAACGTACGGCAACAGATTTGTTGGAATTTTTTTCTCTCCACAACTAATTTACTACTAAAAAGCTTTTAATAATGTCATGTTTTATTTTCCAATTTACCTTTTTAATGGCTGAGTTCACCAGTGTCAAGTTAGCACTACCTACTCTTATATTTTAAAAAAAGTACGGCAACAAATTTTTTGGAATTTTTTTCTCTCCACAACTAATTTACTACTTAAAAGCTTTAAATAATGGCATGTTTTATTTTCGAAATTCCCTTTTTAATGGCTGAGTTCACCAGTGTGAAGTTAGCACTACCTACTCTTATTTTTTTAAAAAATTACGGCAACAAATTTTTTGGAATTTTTTTCTCTCCACAACTAATTAACTACTAAAAAGCTTTAAATAATGGCATGTTTTATTTTCGAATTTCACTTCTTAATGGCTGAGTTCACCAGTGTCAAGTTAGAACTACCTACTCTTTTTTTTTTAAAGTACGGCAGCAAACTTTTTGGAATTTTTTTCTCTCCACAACTAATTAACTACTATAAAGCTTTAAATAATGGCATGTTTTGTTTTCGAATTTCCCTTTTTAATGGCTGAGTTCACCAGTGTCAAGTTAGCACTACCTACTCTTATTTTTTAAAAAAAGTACGGCAACAAATTTTTTGGATTTTTGTGCTATCCACAACTAATTTACTACTAAAAAGCTTTAAATAATGGCATGTTTTATTTTTGAATTTCCCTTTTTAATGGCTGAGTTCACCAGTGTCAAGTAAGCACTACCTACTCTTATTTTTTTAAAAAAGTACGGCAACAAATTTTTTGGAATTTTTTTCTCTCCACAACTAATTTGCTACTAAAAAGCTTTAGGTAATGGCATGTTTTATTTTCGCATTTCCCTTTTTAATGGCTAAGTTCACCAGTGTCAAGTTAGCACTACCTACTCTTATATTTTTAAAAAAGTACGGCAACAAATTTTTTGGAATTTTTTTCTCTCCACAACTAATTTACTAGTAAAAAGCTTTTAATAATGTCATGTTTTATTTTCAAATTTACCTTTTTAATGGCTGAGTTCACCAGTGTCAAGTTAGCACTACCTACTCTTATTTTTTTTTAAAAGTACGGCAGCAATTTTTTTTGCAATTTTTTTCTCTCCACAACTAATTTACTTTGGAAAAGCTTTTAATAATGGCATATTTTGTTTTCGAATTTCCCTTTTTAATTGCTGAGTTCACCAGTGTCAAGTTAGCACTACCTACTCTTATTTTTTTTTAAAAAAGTACGGCAACAAATTTTTTGGATTTTTTTTTCTTGCCACAACTAACTCACTAATAAAAAGCTTTAAATATTGGCATGTTTTATCTTCGAATTTCCCTTTTTAATGGCTGAGTTCACCAGTGTCAAATTAGCACTACCTACTCTTATTTTTTAAAAAAAGTACGGCAACAAATTTTTTGAATTTTTATTCTCTCCACAACTAATTTACTAGTAAAACGCTTTAAATAATGGCATGTTTTATTTTCAAATTTCCCTTTTTAATGGCTGAGTTCACCAGTGTCAAGTTAGCACTACCTACTCTTATATTTTTAAAAAAGTACGGCAAAAAATTTTTTGGAATTTTTTTATCTCCCCAACTAATTTACTACTAAAAAGCTTTAAATAATGGCATGTTTTATTTTCGAATTTCCCTTTTTAATGGCTGAGTTCACCAGTGTCAAGTTAGCACTACCTACTCTTATTTTCTTTTTAAAGTACGGCAGCAAATTTTTTGGAATTTTTTTCTCTCCACAACTAATTTACTACTAAAAAGCTTTAAATAATGGCATGTTTTATTTTTGAATTTCCCTTTTTAATGGCTGAGTTCACCAGTGTCAAGTTAGCACTACCTACTCTTATTTTTTAAAAAAAGTACGGCAACAAATTTTTTGGATTTTTTTTCTACCCACATCTAATTTACTACTAAAAAGCTTTAAATAATGGCATGTTTTATTTTCTATTTTCCCTTTTTAATGGCTGAGTTCACCAGTGTCAAATTAGCACTACCTACTCTTATATTTTTAAAAAAGTACGGCAACAAATTTTTTGGAATTTTTTTCTCTCCACAACTAATTTACTAGTAAAAAGCTTTTAATAATGTCATGTTTTATTTTCAAATTTACCTTTTAAATGGCTGAGTTCACCAGTGTCAAGTTAGCACTACTTACTCTTATTTTTTTTAAAAAGTACGGCAGCAATTTTTTTTGGAATTTTTTTCTCTCCACAACTAATTTACTTTGAAAAAGCTTTAAAGAATGGCATATTTTATTTTCGAATTTCCCTTTTTAATTGCTGAGTTCACCAGTGTCAAGTTAGCACTACCTACTCTTATTTTTTTTAAAAAAGTACGGCAACAAATTTGTTTGGTATTTTTTTTCTCTCCCTAACTAACTCACTAGTAAAAAGCTTTAAATAATGGCATGTTTTATCTTCGAGTTTCCCTTTTTAATGGCTGAGTTCACCAGTGTCAAGTTAGCACTACCTACTCTTATTTTTTAAAAAAAAGTACGGCAAAAAATTTCTTGGATTTTTTTCCTCTCCACAACTAATTAAATACTAAAAAGCTTTAAATAATGGAATGTTTTTCTAATTTCCCTTTTTAATGGCTGAGTTCACCAGTGTCAAGTTAGCACTACCTACTCTTATTTTTTTAAAAACGTACGGCAACAAATTTTTTTGGAATTTTTTTCTGTCCACAAATACTTTACTACTAAAAAGCTTTAAATAAGGGCATGTTTTATTTTCGAATTTCCCTTTTTAATGGCTGAGTTTACCAGTGTCAAGTTAGTACTACCTACTCTTATATTTTTAAAAAAGTACGGCAAAAAATTTTTTGGAATTGTTTTCTCTCAACAACTAATTTACTACTAAAAAGCTTTAAATAATGGCATGTTTTATTTTCGAATTTCCCTTTTTATTGGCTGGGTTCACCAGTGTCAAATTAGCACTACTTACTCTTATTTTTTTAAAAAATTACGGCAACAAATTTTTTGGAATTTTTTTCTCTCGACAACTAATTAACTACTAAAAAGCTTTAAATAATGGCATGTTTTATTTTCGAATTTCCCTTTTTAATGGCTGAGTTCACCAGTGTCAAGTTAGCACTACCTACTCTTTTTTTTTTTTAAAGTACGGCAGCAAATTTTTTGGAATTTTTTTCTCTCCACAAATAATTTACTACTTAAAAGCTTTAAATAATGGCATTTTTTTTTTCGAATTGCCCTTTTTAATGGCTGAGTTCACCAGTGTCAAGTTAGCACTACCTACTCTTATTTTTTTTTTTAAAGTACGGCAGCAAATTTTTTTGGAATTTTTTTTCTCTCCACAACTAATTTTTTAATAAAAGCTTTAAATAATGGCATGTTTTATTTTCGAATTTCCTTTTTTAATGGCTGAGTTCACCAGTGTCTAGTTAGCACTACCTACTATTATTTTTTTTTAAAAAGTACGGCAGCAATTTTTATGAATTTTTTTTCTCTCCACAACTAATTTAACACAAAAAAACTTTAAATAATGGCACATTTTATTTTCGAAATTCCCTTTTAAATGGCTGAGTTCACCAGTGTCAAGTTAGCACTACCTACTCTTATTTTTTAAAAAAAGTACGGCAGCAATTTTTTTTTGAATTTATTTCTCTCCATAACTAATTTACTACTAAAAAGCTTTAAATAATGGCATGTTTTATTTTCGAATTTCCCTTTTTAATGGCTGAGTTCACAAGTGTCAAGTTAGCACTACCTACTCTTATTTTTTAAAAAAAAGTACGGCAACAAATTTTTTGGATTTTTTTCTCTCCACAAATAATTTACTACTTAAAAGCTTTAAATAATGGCATGTTTTAGTTTCGAATTTCCCTTTTTAATGGCTGAGTTCACCAGTGTCAAGTAAGCACTACCTACTCATATATTTTTAAAAAAGTACGGCAAACAAATTTTTTGGAATTTTTTTCTCTCCACAACTAATTTACTAGTAAAAAGCTTTTAATAATGTTATGTTTTATTTTCAAATTTACCTTTTTAATGGCTGAGTTTACCAGTGTCGAGTTAGCACTACCTACTCTTATTTTTTTTTTAAAGTACGGCAGCAATTTTTTTTTGGAATTTTTTTCTCTCCACAACTAATTTACTTTGAAAAAGCTTTAAATAATGGCATATTTTATTTTCGAATTTCCCTTTTTAATTGCTGAGTTCACCAGTGTCAAGTTAGCACTACCTACTGTTATTTTTTTTTTAAAAGTACGGCAACAAATTTTTTGGAATTTTTTTTCTCTCCACAACTAACTCACTAGTAAAAAGCTTTAAATAATGGCATGTTTTATCTTCGAGTTTCCCTTTTTAATGGCTTAGTTCACCAGTGTCAAGTTAGCACTACCTACTCTTATTTTTTTAAAAAAGTACGGCAACAAATTTTTTGGATTTTTTTTCTATCCACAACTAATTTACTACTAAAAAGCTTTAAATAATGTCATGTTTTATTTTCGAATTTCCCTTTTTAATGGCTGAGTTCACCAGTGTCAAGTTAGCACTACCTACTCTTATATTTTTAAAAAAGTACGACAACTAATTTTTTTCTCTCCACAACTAATTTACTTTGAAAAAAGCTTTAAATAATGCCATGTTTTATTTTCGAATATCCCTTTGTATTGGCTGAGTTCACCAGTGTCAAGTTAGCACTACCTACTCTTATTTTTTAAAAAAATTACGGCAACAAATTTTTTGGAATTTTTTTCTCTCCACAGCTAATTAACTAGTAAAAAGATTAAAATAATGGCATGTTTTATTTTCGAATTTCCCTTTTTAATGGCTGAGTTCACCAGTGTCAATTTAGCACTACCTACTCTTATTTTTTTTTTAAAGTAAAGCAACAAATTTTTTGGAATTTTTTTCTCTCCACAGCTAATTTACTATTAAAAAGCTTTAAATAATGACATGTTTAATTTTCGAATTTCCCTTTTTAATGGCTGAGTTCAATAGTGTCAAGTTAGCACTACCTACTCTTATTTTTTTAAAAAAGTACCGCATCAATTTTTTTGGTATTTTTTTCTCTCCACAACTAATTTAGTACTAAAAATTTTTAAATAATGGCATGTTTTATTTTCGAATTTCCCTTTTAAATGGCTGAGTTCACCAGTGTCAAGTTAGCACTACCTACTCTTATTTTTTTAAAAAAGGACGGCAGCATTTTTTTTTGGAATTTTTTTCTCTCCACAACTAATTTACTTTTAAAAAGCTTTGAATAATGGCATGTTTTTTTCCGAATTTCCCTTTTTAATTGCTGAGTTCACCAGTGTCAAGTTAGCACTACCTACTCTTATTTTTTTAAAAAAGTACGGCAACAAATTTTTTGGAATTTTTTCTCTCCATAAGTAATTTACTACTAAAAAGCTTTAAATAATGGCATGTTTTATTTTCGAATTTCCCTTTTTAATGGCTGAGTTCACCAGTGTAAAGTAAGCACTACCTACTCTTATTTTTTTAAAAAATTAAGGCAATAAATTTTTTGGATTTTTTTTCTCTCCACAACTAATTTACTACTAAAAAGCTTTAAATAATGGCATGTTTTGTTTTCGAATTTCCCTTTTTAATGGCTGAGTTCACCAGTGTCAAATTAGCACTACCTACTCTTATTTTTTTTAAAAAGTACGGCAGCAAATTTTTTGGAATTTTTTTTCTCTCCACAACTAATTAACTACTAAAAAGCTTTAAAAAATGGCATGTTTTATTTTCGAATTTCCCTTTTTAATGGCTGAGTTCACCAGTGTCAAGTTAGCACTACCTACTATTATTTTTTAAAATAAGTACGGCAACAAATTTTTTGGATTTTTTGGCTATCCACAACTAATTTACTACTAAAAAGCTTTAAATAATGGCATGTTTTATTTTCGAATTTCCCTTTTTAATGGCTGAGTTCACCAGTGTCAAATTAGCACTACCTACTCTTATTTTTTTTAAAAAGTACGGCAGCAATTTTTTTTGGAATTTTTTTCCCTCCACAACTAATTTACTTTGAAAAAGCTTTAAATAATGGCATATTTTATTTTCGAATTTCCCTTTTTAATTCCTGAGTTTACCAGTGTCAAGTTAGCACTACCTACTCTTATATTTTTAAAAAAGTACGGCAACAAATTTTTTGGAATTTTTTCCTCTCCACAACTAATTTACTACTAAAAAGCTTTAAATAATGGCATGTTTTATTTTCGAATTTCCCTTTTTATTGGCTGGGTTCACCAGTGTCAAGTTAGCACTACCTACTCTTATTTTTTTAAAAAATTACGGCAACAAATTTTTTGGATTTTTTTTCTCTCCACAACTAATTAACTACTAAAAACTTTAAATAATGGCCTGTTTTATTTTGAATTTCCCTTTTTAATGGCTGAGTTCACCAGTGTCAAGTTAGCACTACCTGCTCTTTTTTTTTAAAGTACGGCAGCAAATTTTTTGGAATTTTTTTCTCTCTACAACCAATTTACTACTTAAAAGCTTTAAATAATGGCATGTTTTATTTTCGAATTTCCCTTTTTAATGGCTGAGTTCACCAGTGTGAAACTAGCACTACCTACTCTTATTTTTTAAAAAAAGTACGGCAACAAATTTTTTGGAATTTTTTTCTCTCCACAGCTAATTTACTAGTAAAAAGCTTTAAATAATGACATGTTTTATTTTCGAATTTCCCTTTTTTATGGATGAGTTCACCAGTGTCAAGTTAGCACTACCTACTCTTATTTTTTTTTAAAAAGTACGGCAGCAAATTTTTTGGAATTTTTTTCTCTCCACAACTAATTTTTTACTTAAAGTTTTAAATAATGGCATGTTTTATTTTCGAATTTCCCTTTTTAATGGCTGAGTTCACCAGTGTCTAGTTAGCATTACCTACTCTTATTTTTTTAAAAAAGTACGGCAGCAATTTTTTTGGAATTTTTTTCTCTTCACAACTAATTTAATACTAAAAAACTTTTAATAATGGCATATTTTATTTTCGAATTTCCCTTTTAAATGGCTGAGTTCACCAGTGTCAAGTTAGCACTACCTACTCTTATTTTTTTAAAAAAGTACGGCAGCAATTTTTTTTTGAATTTATTTCTCTCCATAACTAACTAACAACTAAAAAGCTTTAAATAATGGCATGTTTTATTTTCGAATTTCCCTTTTTAATGGCTTAATTCACCAGTGTCAAGTTAGCACTACCTACTCTTATTTTTTAATAAAAGTACGGCAACCAATTTTTTGGATTTTTTTTCTCTCTACAAATAATTTACTACTTAAAAGCTTTAAATAATGGCATGTTTTATTTTCGAATTTCCCTTTTTAATGGCTGATTACACCAGTGTCAAGTAAGCACTACCTACTCTTATTTTTTTAAAAAAGTACGGCAGCAATTTGTTTTGGAATTTTTTGTCTCTCCACAACTAATTTACTTTTAAAAAGCTTTAAATAATGGCATGTTTTATGTTTGAATTACCCTTTTTAATTGCTGAATTCACCAGTGTCAAGTTAGCACTACCTACTCTTATTTTTTAAAAAAAGTACGGCAACAAATTTTTTGGATTTTTTTTCTCTCCATAAATAATTTACTACTTAAAAGCTTTAAATAATGGCATGTTTTATTTTCGAATTTCCCTTTTTAATGGTTGAGTTCACCAGTGTCAAGTTAGCACTACCTACTCTTATATTTTTAAAAAAGTACGGCAACAAATTTTTTGGAATTTTTTTCTCTCCACAACTAATTTACTAGTAAAAAGCTTTTAATAATGTCATGTCTTATTTTCAGATTTACCTTTTTAATGGCTGAGTTCACCAGTGTCGAGTTAGCACTACCTACTCTTTTTTTTTTTAAAGTACGGCAGCAAATTTTTTGGAATTTTTTACTCTCCACAACCAATTTACTACTTAAAAGCTTTAAATAATGGCATGTTTTATTTTCGAATTTCCCTTTTTAATGGCTGAGTTCACCAGTGTCAAACTAGCACTACCTACTCTTATTTTTTAAAAAAAAGTAAGGTAACAAATTTTTTGGAATTTTTTTCTCTCCACAGCTAATTTACTAGTAAAAAGCTTTAAATAATGACATGTTTTATTTTCGAATTTCCCTTTTTAATGACTGAGTTCACCAGTGTCTAGTTAGCATTACCTACTCTTATTTTCTTAAAAAAGTACGGCAGCAATTTTTTTGGAATTTGTTTCTCTCAACAACTAATTTAATACTAAAAATTTTAAATAATGGCATATTTTATTTTCGAATTTCCCTTTTAAATGGCTGAGTTCACCAGTGTCAAGTTAGCACTACCTACTCTTATTTTATTAAAAAAGTACGGCAGCAATTTTTTTTGGAATTTTTTTCTCTCCATAACTAATTAACTACTAAAAAGCTTTAAATAATGGTATGTTTTATTTTCGAATTTCCCTTTTCAATGGCTGAGTTCACCAGTGTCAAGTTAGCACTACCTACTCTTATTTTTTAAAAAAAGTACGGCAACAAATTTTTTGGATTTTTTTGCTCTCCACAAATAATTTACTACTTAAAAGCTTTAAATAATGGCATGTTTTATTTTCGAATTTCCCTTTTTAATGGCTGAGTTCACCAGTGTCAAGTTAGCACTACCTACTCTTATTTTTTTAAAAAAGTACGGCAACAAATTTTTTGGAATTTTTTTCTCTCCACAGCTAATTTACTAGTAAAAAGCTTTTAATAATGGCATGTTTTATTTTCGAATTTCCCTTTTTAATGGCTGAGTTCACCAGTGTCAAGTTAGCACTACCTACACTTATTTTAAAAAAAAAAGTACGGCAACAAATTTTTTGGAATTTTTTTCTCTCCACAACTACTTTACTATTAAAAAGCTTTAAATAATGGCATGTTTAATTTTTGAATTTCCATTTTTAATGGCTGAGTTCACCAGTGTCAAGTTAGCACTACCTACTCTTATTTTTTTAAAAAAAAGTACGGCAACAAATATTTTGGAATTTTTTTCTCTCCACAAATAATTTACTACTAAAAAGCTTTAAATAATGGCATGTTTGCCATTGTTCACCAAGTTCACCAGTGTACGGCAGCAATTTGTTTTGGAATTTTTTTTCTCTCCACAACTAATTTACTTTTAAAAAGCTTTAAATAATGGCATGTTTTATGTTTGAATTTCTCTTTTTAATTGCTGAGTTCACCAGTGTCAAGTTAGCACTACCTACTCTTATTTTTTTTTTAAAAGTACGGCAGCAAATTTTTTGGAATTTTTTGCTCTCCGCAACTAATTTACTAATAAAAAGCTTTAAATAATGGCATGTTTTATTTTCGAAATTCCCTTTTTAATGGCTGAGTTCACCAGTGTCAAGTTAGCACTACCTACTCTTATTTTTTAAAAAAAGTACGGCAACAAATTTTTTGGATTTTTTTTCTCTCCACAAATAATTTACTACTTAAAAGCTTTAAATAATGGCATGTTTTATTTTCGAATTTCCCCTTTTAATGGCTGAGTTCACCAGTGTCAAGTTAGCACTACCTACTCTTATATTTTTAAAAAAATACGGCAAAATTTTTTTTGGAATTTTTTTCTCTCTACAACTTATTTACGAGTAAAAAGCTTTTAATAATGTCATGTTTTATTTTCAAATTTACCTTTTTCATGGCTGAGTTCACCAGTGTCGAGTTAGCACTACCTACTCTTATTTTTTTTTTAAAGTACGGCAGCAATTTTTTTTGGAATTTTTTTCTCTCCACAACTAATTTACTACTAAAAAGCTTTAAATAATGGCATATTTTATTTTCGAATTTCCCTTTTTAATTGCTGAGTTCACCAGTGTCAAGTTAGCACTACCTACTCTTATTTTTTTTTTTAAAAGTACGGCAGCAAATTTTTTGGAATTTTTTTCTCTCCGCAACTAATTTACTACTAAAAAGCTTTAAATAATGGCATCTTTTATTTTCGAATTTCCCTTTTTAATGGCTTCGTTCACCAGTGTCAAGTTAGCACTACCTACTCTTATTTTTTTTTTAAAGTACGGCAACAAATATTTTGGAATTTTTTTCTCTCCACAACTAATTTACTACTAAAAAGCTTTAAATAATGGCATGTTTTATTTTCCAATTTCCCTTTTTAATGGCTGAATTCACCAGTGTCAAGTTAGCACTACCTACTCTGTATTAAAAAAAAAAATACGGCAACAAATTTTTTTGGAATTTTTTTCTCTCCACAACTAATTTACTACTAAAAAGCTTTAAATAATGGCATATTTTATTTTCGAATTTCCCTTTTTAATGGCTGAGTTCACCAGTGTCAAGTTAGCACTACCTACTCTTATTTTCTTAAAAAAGTACGGCAACAAATTTTTTTCTCTCCACAACTAATTTACTTTTAAAAAGCTTTAAATAATGGCATGTTTTATGTTTGAATTTCCCTTTTTAATTGCTGAGTTCACCAGTGTCAAGTTAGCACTACCTACTCTTATTTAAAAAAAAAATAAGGTAACAAATTTTTTGGAATTTTTTTCTGTCCACAACTAATTTACTACTAAAAAGGTTTAAATAATGGCATGTTTTATTTTCGAATTTCCCTTTTGATTGGCTGAGTTCTCCAGTGTCAAGTTAGCACTACCTACTCTTATTTTTTAAAAAAAGTACGGCAACAAATTTTTTGGATTTTCTTTCTCTCCACAACTAATTTACTAGTAAAAAGCTTTAAATAATGGCATGTTATATTTTAGAATTTCCCTTTTTAATGGCTGATTACACCAGTGTCAAGTTAGCACTACCTACTCTTATTTTTTTTTAAAGTAAGGCAACAAATTTTTTGGAATTTTTTTCTCTCCACAACTAATTTACTAGTAAAAATTTTTAAATAATGACATGTTTTGTTTTCGAATTTCCCTTTTTAATGGCTGAGTTCACCAGTGTCAAGTTAGCACTACCTACTCTTATTTTTTTTTTAAAAAAGTACGGGAAAAATTTTTTTGGAATTTTTTTCTTTCCACAGCTAGTTTACTACTTAAAAGCTTTAAATAATGGTAGTTTTATTTTCGAATTTCGCTTTTAAATGGCTGATTACACCAGTGTCACGTTAGCACTACCTACTCTAATTTTTTTTTAAAGTACGGCAGCAATTTTTTTGGAATTTTTTTCTCTCCACAACTTATTTAATACTAAATAACTTTAAATAATGGCATGTTTTATTTTCGAATTTCCCTTTTATATGGCTGAGTTCACCAGTGTCAAGTTAGCACTACCTACTCTTATTTTTTAAAAAAAGTACGGCAACAAATATTTTGGAATTTTTTTCTCTCCACAACTAATTTACTACTAAAGAGCTTTAAATAATGGCATGTTTTATTTACGAATTTCCCTTTTCAATGGCTGAGTTCACCAGTGTCAAGTTAGCACTACCTACTCTTATTTTTTTTTTTTAAAGTACGGCAACAAATGTTTTGGAATTTTTTTCTCTCCACAACTAATTTACTACTAAAAAGCTTTAAATAATGGCATGTTTTATTTACGAATTTCCCTTTTTAATGGCTGAGTTCACCTGTGTCAAGTTAGCACTACCTACTCTTATTTTTTTTAAAAAGTACGGCAACAAATATTTTGGAATTTTTTGCTCTCCACAACTAACTTACTACTAAAGAGCTTTAAATAATGGCATGTTTTATTTACGAATTTCCCTTTTTAATGGCTGAGTTCAACAGTGTCAAGGTAGCACTACCTACTCTTATTTTTTTTAAAAAGTACGGCAACAAATGTTTTGGAATTTTTTTCTCTCCTCAGCTAATTTAGTAGTAAAAAGCGTTTAATAATGGCATATTTATTTTCGAATTTCCCTTTTTAATGGCTGAGTTCACCAGTGTCAAGTTAGCACTACCTACTCTTATTTTTTTTTAAAAAGTACGGCAAAATTTTTTTTGGAATTTATTTCTTCCACAACTAGTTTACTACTTAAAAGCTTTAAATAATGGCATGTTTTATTTTCGAATTTCTCATTTTAATGGCTGATTACACCAGTGTCAAGTTAGCACTACCTACTCTTATTTTTTTTTAAAAGTACGGCAGCAATTTTTTTGGAATTTTTTTCTCTCCACAACTAATTTAATACTAAATAACTTTAAATAATGGCATGTTTTATTTTCGAATTTCCCTTTTATATGGCTGAGTTCACCAGTGTCAAGTAAGCACTACCTACTCTTATTTTTTTTAAAAAGTACGGCAGCAATTTTTTTTTGGAATTTCTTTCTCTCCACAACTAACTTTTTTTTAAAAAGCTTTAAATAATGGCATGTTTTATTTTCGCATTTCCCTTTTTAATTGCTGAGTTCACCAGTGTCAAGTTAGCACTACCTACTCTTATTTTTTTTTAAAAAGTACGGCAACAAATATTTTGGAATTTTTTTCTCTCCACAACTAATTTACTACTAAAAAGCTTTAAATAATGGCATGTTTTATTTACGAATTTCCCTTTTTAATGGCTGAGTTCACCAGTGTCAAGTTAGCACTACCTACTCTTATTTTTTTTTTTTAAAAGTACGGCAACAAATATTTTGGAATTTTTTGCTCTCCACAACTAACTTACTACTAAAGAGCTTTAAATAATGGCATGTTTTATTTACGAATTTCCCTTTTTAATGGCTGAGTTCAACAGTGTCAAGTTAGCACTACCTACTCTTATTTTTTTTAAAAAAGTACGGCAACAAATTTTTTGGAATTTTTTTCTCTCCTCAGCTAATTAACTAGTAAAAAGCGTTTAATAATGGCATATTTATTTTCGCATTTCCCTTTTTAATGGCTAAGTTCACCAGTGTCAAGTTAGCACTACCTACTCTTATTTTTTTTTAAAAAGTAAGGCAAAAAATATTTTTGGAATTTATTTCTTCCACAACTAGTTTACTACTTAAAAGCTTTAAATAATGGCATGTTTTATTTTCGAATTTCTCATTTTAATGGCTGATTACACCAGTGTCAAGTTAGCACTACCTACTCTTATTTTTTTTTTAAAGTACGGCAGACATTTTTTTGGAATTTTTTTCTCTCCACAACTAATTTAATGCTAAATAACTTTAAATAATGGCATGTTTTATTTTCGAATTTCCCTTTTTTATGGCTGAGTTCACCAGTGTCAAGTAAGCACTACCTACTCTTATTTTTTTAAAAAAGTACGGCAGCAATTTTTTTTTGGAATTTCTTTCTCTCCACAACTAACTTTTTTTCAAAAAGCTTTAAATAATGGCATGTTTTATTTTCGAATTTCCCTTTTTAATTGCTGAGTTCACCAGTGTCAAGTTAGCACTACCTACTCTTATTTTTTTTTTAAAAGTATATATTAATATTAAATTTTTTTCTCTCCACAACTAATTTACTACTAAAGAGCTTTAAATAATGGCATGTTTTATTTACGAATTTCCCTTTTTAATGGCTGAGTTCACCAGTGGCAAGTTAGCACTACCTACTCTTATTTTTAAAAAAAAAAGAACGGCAACAATTTTTTTGGAATTTTTTTCTCTTCACAACAAATTAGCTACTAATGTTTTATGCATGTTTTATGTTTGAATTTCCCTTTTTAATTGCTGAGTTCACCAGTGTCAAGTTAGCACTACCTACTCTTATTAAAAAAAAAAAAATAAGGTAACAAATTTTTTGGAATTTTTTTCTCTCCACAACTAATTTACTACTAAAAAGCTTTAAATAATGGCATTTTATATTTTAGAATTTCCCTTTTTAATGGCTGAGTTCACCAGTGTCAAATAAGCACTACATACTCTTATTTTTTTTTTAAAAGTACGGCAAAAAAATTTTTGGAATTTATTTCTTCCACAACTAGTTTACTACTTAAAAGCTTTAAATAATGGCATGTTTTATTTTCGAATTTCTCTTTTTAATGGCTGATTACACCAGTGTCAAGTTAGCACTACCTACTCTAATTTTTTTTTTTTAAGTACGGCAGCAATTTTTTGGAATTTTTTTCTCTCCACAACTAATTTAATACTAAATAACTTTAAATAATGGCATGTTTTATTTTCGAATTTCCCTTTTATATGGCTGAGCTCACCAGTGTCAAGTAGGCACTACCTACTCTTATTTTTTTAAAAAAGTACGGCAGCAATTTTTTTTTGGAATTTCTTTCTCTCCACAACTAACTTTTTTTTAAAAAGCTTTAAATAATGGCATGTTTTATTTTCGAATTTCCCTTTTTAATTGCTGAGTTCACCAGTGTCAAGTTAGCACTACCTACTCTTATTTTTTTTAAAAAGTACGGCAACAAATATTTTGGAATTTTTTTCTCTCCACAACTAATTTACTACTAAAGAGCTTTAAATAATTGCATGTTTTATTTACGAATTTCCCTTTTTAATGGCTGAGTTCACCAGTGTCAAGTTAGCACTATCTACTCTTATTTTTGAAAAAAAAAGTACGGCAACAATTTTTTTGGAATTTTTTTCTCTCCATAACTAATTAGCTACTAATGTTTTATGCATGTTTTATGTTTGAATTTCCCTTTTTAATTGCTGAGTTCACCAGTGTCAAGTTAGCACTACCTACTCTTATTAAAAAAAAAAAATAAGGTAACAAATTTTTTGGAATTTTTTTCTCTCCACAACTAATTTACTACTAAAAAGCTTTAAATATTGGCATGTTTTATTTTCGAATTTCCCTTTTTATTGGCTGAGTTCTCCAGTGTCAAGTTAGCACTACCTACTCTTATTTTTTAAAAAAAGTACGGCAACAAATTTTTTGGATTTTTTTGCTCTCCACAACTAATTTACTAGTAAAAAGCTTTAAATAATGGCATGCTATATTTAAGAATTTCCCTTTTTAATGGCTGAGTTCACCAGTGTCAAGTTAGCACTACATACTCTTATTTTTTTAAAAAAGTAAGGCAACAAATTTCTTGGAATTTTTTTCTCTCCACAACTAATTTACTAGTAAAAATTTTTAAATAATGACATGTTTTGTTTTCGAATTTCCCTTTTTAATGGCTGAGTTCACCAGTGTCAATTTAGCACTACCTACTCTTATTTTTTTTTTAAAAGTACGGCAAAAATTTTTTTGGAAACTTTTTCTTTCCACAACTAGTTTACTACTTAAAAGCTTTAAATAATGGCATGTTTTATTTTCGAATTTCTTTTTTAATGGCTGATTACACCAGTGTCAAGTTAGCACTACCTACTCTTATTTTTTTTTTTAAAGTACGGCAGCAATTTTTTTGGAATTTTTTTCTCTCCACAAATAATTTAATACTAAATAAATTTAAATAATGGCATGTTTTATTTTCGAATTTCCCTTTTATATGGCTGAGTTCACCAGTGTCAAGTAAGTACTACCTACTCTTATTTTTTTAAAAAGTACGGCAGCAATTTTTTTTTGGAATTTCTTTCTCTCCACAACTAACTTTTTTTTAAAAAGCTTTAAATAATGGCATGTTTTATTTTCGAATATCCCTTTTTAATTGCTAAATTCACCAGTGTCAAGTTAGCACTACCTACTCTTATTTTTTTTTTTAAAGTACGGCAACAAATATTTTGGAATTTTTTTCTCTCCACAACTAATTTACTACTAAAAAGCTTTAAATAATGGCATGCTTTATTTACGAATTTCCCTTTTTAATGGCTGAGTTCACCAGTGTCAAGTTAGCACTACCTACTCCTATTTTTTTTTAAAAAGTACGGCAACAAATATTTTTGAATTTTTTGCTCTCCACAACTAATTTACTACTAAAGAGCTTTAAATAATGGCATGTTTTATTTACGAATTTCCCTTTTTAATGGCTGAGTTCAACAGTGTGAAGTTAGCACTACCTACTCTTATTTTTTTAAAAAAGTACGGCAACAAATTTTTTGGAATTTTTTTCTCTCCTCAGCTAATTTACTAGTAAAAAGCGTTTAATAATGGCATATTTATTTTCGAATTTCCCTTTTTAATGGCTGAGTTCACCAGTTTCAGCACTACCTACTCTTATTTTTTTTTTAAAAGTACGGCAAAAATTTTTTTGGAATTTATTTCTTCCATAACTAGTTTACTACTTAAAAGCTTTAAATAATGGCATGTTTTATTTTCGAATTTTTCATTTTAATGGCTGATTACACCAGTGTCAAGTGAGCACTACCTACTCTTATTTTTTTTTAAAGTACGGCAGCAATTTTTTTGGAATTTTTTTCTCTCCACAACTAATCTAATACTAAATAACTTTAAATAATGGCATGTTTTATTTTCGAATTTCCCTTTTATATGGCTGAGTTCACCAGTGTCAAATAAGCACTACCTACTCTTATTTTTTTAAAAAAGCACGGCAGCAATTTTTTTGGAATTTCTTTTTCTCCACAACTAACTTTTTTTTAAAAAGCTTTAAATAATGGCATGTTTTATTTTCGAATTTCCCTTTTGAATTGCTGAGTTCACCAGTGTCAAGTTAGCACTACCTACTCTTATTTTTTTTTAAAAGTACGGCAACAAATATTTTGGAATTTTTTTCTCTCAACAACTAATTTACTACTAAAGAGCTTTAAATAATGGCATGTTTTATTTACGAATTTCCCTTTTTAATGGCTGAGTTCACCAGTGTCAAGTTAGCACTACCTACTCTTATTTAAAAAAAAAAAATACGGCAACAATTTTTTTGGAATTTTTTTCTCTCCACAACTAATTAGCTACTAATGTTTTATGCATGTTTTATGTTTAAATTTCCCTTTTTAATTGCTGAGTTCACCAGTGTCAAGTTAGCACTACCTAATCTTATTAAAAAAAAAAAAAATAAGGTAACAAATTTTATGGAATTTTTTTCTCTCCACAACTAATTTACTACTTAAAAGCTTTAAATAATGGCATGTTTTATTTTCGAATTTCCCTTTTTATTGGCTGAGTTCTCCAGTGGCAAGTTAGCACTACCAACTCTTATTTTTAAAAAAAAGTACGGCAACAAATTTTTTGGAATTTTTTTTCTCTCCACAAATAACTTACTAGTAAAAAGCTCTAAATAATGGCATGTTTTATCTTCGAATTTCCCCTTTTAATGGCTGAGTTCACCAGTGTCAAGTTAGCACTACCTACTCTTATTTTTTTTAAAAAGTATGGCAACAAATTTTTTGGATTTTTTTTCTATCCACAACTAATTTACTACTAAAAAGCTTTAAATAATGGCATGTTTTATTTTCGAATTTCCCTTTTTAATGGCTGAGTTCACCAGTGTCAAGTTAGCACTACCTACTCTTATATTTTTAAAAAAGTACGGCAATTAATTTTTTTCTCTCCACAACTAATTTACTTTGAAAAAGCTTTAAATAATGCCATGTTTTATTTTCGAATATCCCTTTGTATTGGCTGAGTTCACCAGTGTCAAGTTAGCACTACCTACTCTTATTTAAAAAAAAAAATTACGGCAACAAATTTTTTGGAATTTTTTTCTCTCCACAACTAATTAACTACTAAAAAGTTTTAAATAATGGCATGTTTTATTTTCGAATTTCCCTTTTTAATGGCTGAGTTCACTAGTGTCAATTTAGCACTACCTACTCTTATTTTTTTTAAAAAGTAAGGCAATAAATTTTTTGGAATTTTTTTCTCTCCACAGCTAATTTACTAGTAAAAAGCTTTAAATAATGACATGTTTTATTTTCGAATTTCCCTTTTTAATGGCTGAGTTCACCAGTGTCAAGTTAGCACTACCTACTCTTATTTTTTTTTTAAAGTACGGCAGCAAATTTTTTGGAATTTTTTTCTCTCCTCAACTAATTTACTACTAAAAAGCTTTAAATAATGTCATGTTTTATTTTCGAATTTCCCTTTTAATGGCTGAGTTCACCAGTGTCAAGTTAGCAGTACCTACTCTTATATTTTTAAAAAAGTACGGCAACAAATTTTTTGGAATTTTTTACTCTCCACAACTAATTTACTAGTAAAAAGCTTTTAATAATGTCATGTTTTATTTTCAAATTTAGAATTTCCCTTTTTAATTGCTGAGTTCACCAGTGTCAAGTTAGCACTACCTACTCTTATTTTTTTTTTAAAAGTACGGCAACAAATATTTTGGAATTTTTTTCTCTCAACAACTAATTTACTACTAAAGAGCTTTAAATAATGGCATGTTTTATTTACGAATTTCCCTTTTTAATGGCTGAGTTCACCAGTGTCAAGTAAGCACTACCTACTCTTATTTTTAAAAAAAAATACGGCAACAATTTTTTTGGAATTTTTTTCTCTCCACAACTAATTAGCTACTAATGTTTTATGCATGTTTTATGTTTGAATTTCCCTTTTTAATTGCTGAGTTCACCAGTGTCAAGTTAGCACTACCTACTCTTATTAAAAAAAAAAAAAAATAAGGTAACAAATTTTTTGGAATTTTTTTCTCTCCACAACTAATTTACTACTTAAAAGCTTTAAATAATGGCATGTTTTATTTTCGAATTTCCCTTTTTATTGGCTGAGTTCTCCAGTGGCAAGTTAGCACTACCAACTCTTATTTTTAAAAAAAGTACGGCAACAAATTTTTTGGAATTTTTTTTCTCTCCACAAATAACTTACTAGTAAAAAGCTCTAAATAATGGCATGTTTTATCTTCGAATTTCCCTTTTTAATGGCTGAGTTCACCAGTGTCAAGTTAGCACTACCTACTCTTATTTTTTTAAAAAAGTATGGCAACAAATTTTTTGGATTTTTTTTCTATCCACAACTAATTTACTACTAAAAAGCTTTAAATAATGGCATGTTTTATTTTCGAATTTCCCTTTTTAATGGCTGAGTTCACCAGTGTCAAGTTAGCACTACCTACTCTTATATTTTTAAAAAAGTACGGCAACCAATTTTTTTCTCTCCACAACTAATTTACTTTGAAAAAGCTTTAAATAATGCCATGTTTTATTTTCGAATATCCCTTTGTATTGGCTGAGTTCACCAGTGTCAAGTTAGCACTACCTACTCTTATTTAAAAAAAAAAATTACGGCAACAAATTTTTTGGAATTTTTTTCTCTCCACAACTAATTAACTACTAAAAAGTTTTAAATAATGGCATGTTTTATTTTCGAATTTCCCTTTTTAATGGCTGAGTTCACCAGTGTCAATTTAGCACTACCTACTCTTATTTTTTTTAAAAAGTAAGGCAATAAATTTTTTGGAATTTTTTTCTCTCCACAGCTAATATACTAGTAAAAAGCTTTAAATAATGACATGTTTTATTTTCGAATTTCCCTTTTTAATGGCTGAGTTCACCAGTGTCAAGTTAGCACTACCTACTCTTATTTTTTTTTTAAAGTACGGCAGCAAATTTTTTGGAATTTTTTTCTCTCCTCAACTAATTTACTACTAAAAAGCTTTAAATAATGTCATGTTTTATTTTCGAATTTCCCTTTTAATGGCTGAGTTCACCAGTGTCAAGTTAGCACTACCTACTCTTATTTTTTTAAAAAAGTACGGCAACAAATTTTTTGGAATTTTTTACTCTCCACAACTAATTTACTAGTAAAAAGCTTTTAATAATGTCATGTTTTATTTTCAAATTTACCTTTATAATGGCTGAGTTCACCAGTGTCAAGTTAGCACTACCTACTCTTATTTTTTTTTAAAAGTACGGCAACAAGTTTTTCGGAATTTTTTTTCTCTCCATAACTAATTTACTTATAAAAAGCTTTAAATAATGGCATGTTTTATTTTCGAATTTCCCTTTTTAATGGCTTCGTTCACCAGTGTCAAGTTAGCACTACCTACTCTTATTTTTTTTTTAAAGTACGGCAACAAATATTTTGGAATTTTTTTCTCTCCACAACTAATTTACTACTAAAAAGCTTTAAATAATGGCATGTTTTATTTTCGAATTTCCCTTTTTAATGGCTGAATTCACCAGTGTCAAGTTAGCACTACCTACTCTGTATTAAAAAAAAAAAATACGGCAACAAATTTTTTTGGAATTTTTTTCTCTCCACAACTAATTTACTACTAAAAAGCTTTAAATAATGGCATATTTTATTTTCGAATTTCCCTTTTTAATGGCTGAGTTCACCAGTGTCAAGTTAGCACTACCTGCTCTTATTTTCTTAAAAAAGTACGGCAACAAATTTTTTGGATTTTTTTTCTCTCGTCAGCTATTTTAATAGTAAAAAGCTTTTAATAATGGCATGTTTTTTTTCGAATTTCCCTTTTTAATGGCTGAGTTCACCAGTGTCAACTTAGCACTAGCTACTATTATTTTTTTTTAAAAAGTACGGCAACAAATTTTTTGGAATTTTTTTCTTTCCACAACTACTTTACTATTAAAAAGCTTTAAATAAAAGCATGTTTAATTTTAAAATTTCCCTTTTTAAGCACTGAGTCCACCAGTGTCAAGTTAGCACTACCTCCTCTTATTTTTTTAAGAAAAGTACGGCAACAAATTTTTTGGATTTTTTTCCTCTCCACAACTAATTTTCTACTAAAAAGCTTTAAATAATGGCATGCTTTATTTTCGAATTTCCCTTTTTAATGGCTGAGTTCACCAGTGTCAAGTTAGCACTACCTACTCTTATTTTTTTTTAAAAGTACGGCAACAAGTTCTTCGGAATTTTTTTTCTCTCCATAACTAATTTACTTATAAAAAGCTTTAAATAATGGCATGTTTTATTTTCGAATTTCCCTTTTTAATGGCTTCGTTCAACAGTGTCAAGTTAGCACTACCTACTCTTTTTTTTTTTTAAAGTACGGCAACAAATATTTTGGATTTTTTTTCTCTCCACAACTAATTTACTGGTAAAAAGCTTTAAATAATGGCATGTTTTATTTTCGAATTTCCCTTTTTAATGGCTGAGTTCACCAGTGCCAAGTTAGCACTACCTACTCTTAATTTTTTAAAAAAAATTACGAAAACAAATTTTTTGGATTTTTTTTTCACCAAAACTAATTTACTACTAAAAAGCTTTAAATAATGGCATGTTTTATTTTCGAATTTCCCTTTTTAATGGCAGAATTCACCAGTGTCAAGTTAGCACTACCTGCTCTGTATTTAAAAAAAAAATACTGCAGCAAATTTTTTTGGAATTTTTTTCTCTCCACAACTAATTTACTACTAAAAAGCATTAAATAATGGCATGTTTTATTTTCGAATTTCCCTTTTTAATAGCTGAGTTCACTAGTGTCAAGTTAGCACTACCTACTCTTATTTTCTTTTTAAAGTACGGCAACAAATTTTTTTCTCTCCACAACTAATTTACTACTAAAAAGCTTTAAATAATGGCATGTTTTATTTTCGAATTTCCCTTTTTAATGGCTGAGTTCACCAGTGTCAAGTTAGCACTACCTACTCTTATTTAAAAAAAAAGTACGGCAGCAAATTTTTTGGATTTTTTTTCTCTCCATAACTAATTTACTTCTAAAAAGCTTTAAATAATGGCATGTTTAATTTTCGAATTTCCCTTTTTAATGGCTGAATTCACCAGTGTCAAGTTAGCACTACCTACTCCTATTTAAAAAAAAAAAATTCGGCAACAAATTTTTTGGAATTTTTTTCTCTCCACAACTTATTTACTACTAAAAAGCTTTTAATAATGGCATGTTTTATTTTCGAATTTCCCTTTTTAATGGCTGAGTTCACCAGTGTCAAGTTAGCACTACCTACTCTTAATTTTTTTTTAAAGTACGGCAACAAATATTTTGGAATTTTTTTCTCTCCACAACT
This sequence comes from Melangyna quadrimaculata, assembly GCA_949320155.1. Classification (NCBI taxonomy): domain Eukaryota; kingdom Metazoa; phylum Arthropoda; class Insecta; order Diptera; family Syrphidae; genus Melangyna; species Melangyna quadrimaculata. Next base: position 275,601,343 of record OX439483.1, read on the forward strand.
AATTTACTAGTAAAAAGCTTTAAATAATGGCATGTTTTATTTTTGAATTTCCCTTTTTAATGGCTGAGTTCACCAGTGCCAAGTTAGCACTACCTACTCTTAATTTTTAGAAAAAAAAATTACGGCAACAAATTTTTTGGAATTTTTTGCTTTCCACAACTAATTTACTACTAAAAAGCTTTAAATAATGGCATGTTTTATTTTCGAATTTCCCTTTTTAATGGCTGAATTCACCAGTGTCAAATTAGCACTACCTACTCTTATTTTAAAAACTAAAATACGGCAACAATTTTTTTTGAATTTTTTTCTCTCCACAACTAATTTACTAGTAAAAAGCTTTAAATAATGGCATGTTTTATTATCGAATTTCTCTTTTTAATGGCTTAGTTCACCAGTGTCAAGTGAGCACTAACTACTCTTATTTAAAAAAAAAATTACGGCAACAAATTTTTTGAAATTTTTTTCTCTCCACAACTAATTTACTACTAAAAGGCTTTAAATAATGGCATGTTTTATTTTCGAATTTCCCCTTTTAATGGCTGAGTTCACCAGTGTCAAGTTAGCACTACCTACTCTTATATTTTTTTAAAACTACGGCAACAAATTTTTGGATTTTTTTTCTCTCCACAACTAATTTACTACTAAAAAGCTTTAAATAATGGCATGTTTTATTTTCGAATTTCCCTTTTTAATGGCTGAATTCACCAGTGTCGAGTTAGCACTACCTACTCTTATTTTTTTTTAAAGTACGGCAACAAACTTTTTGGAATTTTTTTCTCTCCACAACTAATTTACAACTAAATAGCTAGAATTAACTGCGAACTTAGTTTTTAGAATTTCAAAAAGTGTAGTGCCAAGTTTATATCAAGTTAGCACTACATACTAATTTTTTTTTTTAATATTAAAAATAGTACTCAAAATTTTTTTTTGAATTTTTTTCTTTCCACAACTAATTTACTATTAAAGAGCTTCAACGAACTGCTTACTTAGTTTTTGGAATTTCACAAAGTGTAGTGCCAAGTTGATATCAAGTAAGCACTACTTACCATTTTTTTAATAAATAGCAGAGCAACTATTTTACAACTATTTTACTACTAAAAAGCTACAATTAACTGCATATTTACTTTTTTGAATTTCCACAAATGTAGTGCTTACTTGACCTACATTATTTTTTTTATATTGTATCGTGTCTTTGAATGCAGTTGTTTAAAAGTAGTTATAGTAGTTTATTACTTTCAATAAAATTCTATATTTTGTTCCCTTTGAACATTATACATTACAAATGTATTAGAATTTAATTTTATTTATTTACTATTTTTTATTCTTGTAGTACAGTCAACGAAGGAATTTCGCTTGCAAAAAATAGTGCTCTCGAGATTATTTTTTTATATGGTAGAGGATACCCCCAGGTATAACATCCCCAAAGTCCTAAGCCCAGGGCCGCGAGCTTAGCTGAGGAGGGGGGCTTAAAGGTACCCCTTTTTAGATTTTCGTTAATATTTTCACAACCTAGCATATTAGCGGAAAAGTCTATACTACAAAATTAGAGACAAATAAATTGTCTATAAAAAAAGTTATGTTCATATTTTTGGTAGGGTTAATAATAAGGGAAATGCGAGAAGTAGAAAAGTCAACAAATCTGAAAAAACTGTTATTGTCTTAGATATTGAATGTTTTCTGACCAATGTACTTGGAAAAAAGAAAGAAGGTAAATACACATTCATTCACTGCTATTTCATCATGTCATGAGGCTGAGAGTGGATTTCAAATTTCCGAAACTTTAAGAAAAAGGTGATGTTTACTAAATTAGGCAAAATTTAATTAGCAAGAGTTGTTTTCATACGGCGCCAAACACTGATAACGTTTTTTTTAAAGGAACACAATACTAATTTTATTTGCCGTAGAGGGGGATTCTTTTTCCCCCCTTTTAGAAGGAGGGGCATTTTTTTAAAATAATATTAAAATTCAACGGCAACACTTACAAAACAAAAAAGTACCTTTTCTGAAAGCCAGAACTCCGTTCTTCTATTTGATATAAAAATCAGGTTATTTGTGTCCATAGTTTTTTTTTAAATTACTTTCAAACTCAAAATTAAAAAAAAAAAATTTTAATTTAGTTTTTGATTTTTTTTTTAATTGGCAAATAAAATTCTAAATTGGCTTTTATTATTCACTACTCCTAATAATTCCTAATTGAAAACTGAAAGCAAAATGGTTCTATGTCTCCCAGTTTTTGAGAAAATTGAAAGTTGCAACGACAATTTTGTTGATGTTTTTTTTTTGTATAATTTTTATTATTATTAACTACTATACTGGGTAGTATGTGTAAGGGAAAGAATGAATCAATTATATATGAACCTTCGAAGCAAGCCACCCAAGGTACTGTTTTACTGGTAGAGCTGATCATGATGATCACAATCATGATGTGTTTTAAAATAAAAATTGCTTCTAGAAAAACAATAAACATAACTTTTATTTGTAGGATTTTAATTTTCTTTCACTTTGTCACATAAAGTTTTCCAAATATTGAAGAAAAACTACAAAAGGGGACATTTACCCCCTCCCTTACCTAAAGCTTGCGACCCCGGGCTTGGGACTTTGAGTATGTTGTACCTAAGGATCAGCTCTACCAGTAAAACAGTACCTTGGGTGGCTTGCTTCGAAGGTTCATATATAATTGATTCATTCTTTCCCTTACACATACTACCCAGTATACTAATTAATAATAATAAAAATTATACAAAAAAAAAACATCAAAAAAATTGTCGTTGCAACTTTCAATTTTCTCAAAAACTGGGAGACATAGAACCATTTCGCTTTCAGTTTTCAATTAGGAATTATTAGGAGTAGTGAATAATAAAAGCCAATTAAGAATTTTATTAGCCAATTAAAAAAAAAATCAAAAACTAAATTAAAATTTTTTTTTTTTTTAATTTTGAGTTTGAAAGTAATTTAAAAAAAAACTATGGACACAAATAACCTGATTTTTATATCAAATAGAAGAACGGAGTTCTGGCTTTCAGAAAAGGTACTTTTTTGTTTTGTAAGTGTTGCCGTTGATTTTTAATATTATTTAAAAAAAATGCCCCTCCTTCTAAAAGGGGGCGAGAAAGAACCCCCTCTACAGCAAATAAAATTAGTATTGTGTTCCTTTAAAAAAAACGTTATCAGTGTTTGGCGCCGTATGAAAACAACTCTTGCTAATTAAATTTTGCCTAATTTAGTAAACATCACCTTTTTCTTAAAGTTTCGGATATATAGAAAAAAAAATAAATTTGAAATCCACTCTCAGCCTCATGACATGATGAAATAACAGTGAATGAATGTGTATTTACCTTCTTTCTTTTTTCCAAGTACATTGGTCAGAAAACATTCAATATCTAAGACAATAACAGTTTTTTTCAGATTTGCATTTCCCTTATTATTAACCCTACCAAAAATATGAACATAACTTTTTTTATAGACAATTTATTTGTCTCTAATATTGTAGTATAGACTTTTCCGCTAATATGCTAGGTTGTGAAAATGTTAACGAAAATCTAAAAAGGGGTACCTTTAACCCCCCCTCCTCAGCTTAGCTCGCGGCCCTGGGCTTAGGACTTTGGGTATGTTATACCTGGGGGTATCCTCTACCATAAAAAAAAATAATCCAGAGAGCACTATTTTTTGCATTTATTTTATGATTTTAAGTCTTCGTTGACTGGGCTATTGTTGCCCATGAGCGTTCTATTTTATAAATAAAACTCAATAGTGACTAGCTCTTACAACAGTAGCCCGTAGCGTAATGGTTAGTGCGTTCGACTGTCACGCTGGAGTTCTGGGATCGCTTCCCAGCCTCGTCCACCTAAAAAACTAAAAAGTTTTTTTTCAGGGCTACTGCCTCTTGCGAGGAATTGACAAATCCTCCAAGAGTATCACTTGTCACGAATAAGTGCTTCTCGTCTAGCCGTTCGGATTCGGCATAAAATTGTAGGTCCCTTCCATTCCTTTCGAAAGGCGCACACAGGAATGGTTGCGAGTTGTTAGTCACTAGGCCCTGGTTCTTCATGAGCCGTTGTGCCACCCGATTTATTTTATTTTATCTTACAACAGAAGTTTATATATTTTGTTACAGAAAATAAGCAAACATAGGGGCGTAGTAATTTTTTTAGCTGTGTCTAAGTAAAACCTAGGTTTAGTTGATTTCGGACTTTGATTCAATTTTTTTTAAGTTTGTCATTTCAAAATATTTTAAGCTATTTGTGTGGTGTAAAAAGTTAGTCATCTCATAAAAATATAAGACCAACAATTTATAAGTAAAACCGGTCTGTATTCATTGAGCCAAAATTGTCATAAACTGCAGTTTAGTAAAACCTGGGTTTATTGGCAACAATAAATATGCCCCATAGTATTCAGATATATTCAAAATGTTGGAATCACTCAAATTTATCATTAAATAAACAAATCTGTGTACTATTTCGTCGCATGAAAAAAAAGCCAGATAGATACCTACTCATACTTCAAAGATGATAAGTTGATTTAAGGTATTTATTAATATGCGTTTCAGGTGATAAGAAACCTCATTTAACAAAAAGTGAAGAAAAATACATCAGGAGCGATATTTTTACATTTTGCTAAGTCAAAATTGCCAGCACTCTGATTTTAAAATGTATATGTAGGTACTGGTACATATGTGGTCCATATAGAATGAATCTTTTGATGTGTACAGAACCTAAAATAATATTTTTCTACAAGTCTTTGCAACAGAACAAAAAATTAAAAAGTTATGATATAAAAGCCAAAGAAGAAAAAGAGCCATACTATTAATAATTCCTTGGCTGACCAGGTAAATTCCTATTGCTGTTGAACTTAGTTTATGAGCGCTTACCATAAAACGATAGATTTTTTTTCAATTTTAGTTAAACTTAGAAAACAAGGTAGAAAAAGTTTTTATTTGGGAAATAACAGTGGAATTGACTTTTCAAAATTTTTATTTTTTCCTTTCCGATTTTCTTAAACTTTGTCGTTGTCCACGCGCAGTGTTTCCTTAGTAAAACTAAATTTAAAAAATCAAGCGCTTTTACTCTGTGAGAGTAACAGGAATTTTCTTGATCAAACCAAGAAATATTTTTTAAGCTCTTTTCTTACTTCGTTACCATAACTTGTTTTATATTAATTTTTTTTTTCTATTTCAAACACTTCTCTAAAAATACGTATATCAGTCCTGCAAACATCTAAAAATTCATCGGATGGAGCGAATAGATTTCCAAAATCAGAGATTTGGGAATAGTTTTAAGCGAAAATGAAAGTTTCTTTCCCGCATGTTAATACCTCATCTTATTTTCTACATTTTTATTCGCACTCTGTGCAATTAAGTTTTGTAATTGTCTTTAGAGCAACATATCCCACAAAATACCTCATAGCAGTTATTTCTATAGGAATTTCAGAATCTGAAATTATTTCTTCCTGCATTTGTTCGTCAACTAATTCCTGAAAGTAGTGGGAAACTTCAGTGATTTCACTAGAACGTTCATTGATATGAGCTTCCGTTGCAGTATTTTCTCCCTCAAACTCAGTATTTGACCGCTCTAAATTATTGCAATTGTTTAATGATTTTAAGGTTAGCATCAGATCTTCATCTACAGCACAATTACCGTGTTTTGTAAAATGGAACAACTTTGTCGTTATTATTTTAGACACAAGAAAATTAAACTCGTGAACAGAAGGATTTTTTGTGTAACCACCTTTTGATCGTATTTGTGAAAATAAATTTTCAATAATGTCTTGATTTAATTGCTTTGTTAGAAGAAAGTCAAGATTTTCATTTTCTTCAAATATTGATTCAGCCAACAGTAAAGTTGCCCTTACTGTTTGTTCAAATCCCTCTATCCAATAAACTGTCTTTTTTTTAACTACTTTAATATGTTTTACATAATTAATAAATTTGATTTTTCATTTTTAATGCTGATAAACATTTTTATCATAGACTGCCGCTATTCATATAGTCGAAAATTTTATCAATTCTTTGAATGAATTTCGCAGTTGATCTGACTGTAGACACGTCTTTTTCAATGAAATTACCTGTGTCTGCTGCTGTCGCTAAAGTGGCTGCACAAGTCCTTCTGAGAACTTGAGCTGCATAAATTACTCGCATTTTATCGAACGAAGATGGATCAATGTGTTTTTGTGTAAATTTTGGACACCTCTTTGTGGTGTTATTTTTTTCCATATTGTATAAGTTTTTTATAGGACCAAAACTTACTAATCCATCTGGTGTATTTAAATCAGAATTTAATAGGGTATTTCTTAAAATGTTAATTAAATGGGGGATGTCGTAGAAAGAAAAAAATTTCCTTTCATTTGAAAAAAATAAGGCTCTTTTGTTGTGACGCCCAAATTTGACAAGCATTTCCTATTATTGGGCACTTGGTCACAAATTACTGCTTTAACAATTAAACCTTAATCAGAGGATATTTTCAGATTTTCCAATAAAATCTGCTGTAAAATATTTCCAGTTATATTTGTCTCGCTAATAAAATAGTTTAGCACACATTTCCAATTTGATATCAGGCCTCGTAACATAAAAACGCAAACCTGTTTGCCTATGTTCCCACCAATTAAATCAACTGCACAGCTGTAGGTTAGATCCTTCCTAATAGCAATCTCATCGAAAACTATAGCACAAATTCGGGTTCGACTTTCCATAGCATTAAATTTGTTTAATAACTCCTGATGACCCGTATTGGTAAAACCTGGTTGCATGGTTTTAATAGGAGACCATCTATGTAAACTTGATACATGTGGTAGATTAAGCCTTAGACCATCTCTCAAGAATATATATGCCGATTGGGACCTATAAATTATATTTTGTGCTAATACTTTTTGTTCTGCATTACATATAACATTACCTGTTGAAATCAAAAACATGCTGCACATTGTTTTTGCATTAGGAGATATGTTTAATTGATTAATTTGCGTTGTAAGAAACCTGTTATTGTCTTTTTCTTTTCGGCTGGTGTTTTTTTTTAGAACGGAAAAAGAATCGTTTTTTGAACATTTTAAAGCTTTCAATTCTGTTTTAGCGGAATATAGTTTTCTTTTCAAAAAATACATTTTTTTTAATAGCTTACACTTTGTTTCATATAAAAGTCACAGTTTTTAATGTTTTTCAAACATGAACTGCACAAACCTTCTATTTCAACCGATCCTTGATGCTGATGAGGTGGGGTTCTTAAAAGAACCAAGTCATTCAAATTAAAATCACCATCAACTTCTTCAATTTGAATACGTGGAGTTCTTATAAGAACTAAGTCATTCATGTTGAAATCATCATCTAACTTTTTAGATTGCTGAGGTTCAGTTCTTAAAAGAACTAAATCGTTCGCATTGAAATCGTCACCCACCTCTCCAACATCCGTTGAGCCAATCAATTCTTTGGCTGGTAAAAGCAATGTGGGTATAGAGTTTTTCTTTAAATATTTTTTGCCTAAACAATCTGCAGAAAAATGCGAACTGCAAACATAAAGATTTTTAATAGAATCATTTAGAGCAATTCCACATTTTCCTCTACAAATATCCTCCAAACCGGAGTTAGCAGGGAATTTAAAGAGCTTAGTCAGCCGATTTTCCCTATATGATACCCCACATTGCTTAATACAGCACCGCTTTCCATTCAAAGATTTCTTGTTGCATCTTACGGACATTTTCTAAACATAAAAACACGACCTTCCACATAGACATCAAAAACAAGAGTGATCGTGATCGTCTTGCAATTTGCTTTCAGTTTGTATTTTAACAAATAAATGCAGCAGCGACAAGAAATTTAATTGAAATATATTCTCTCACGTCTCGTTCTCATTTTGCCTCTAGCTCTCTTGTAAAGTGATTTTTTATGTTAGCACCTTTTGCTTGTATTTGTGAAAATAAAATTTCAATAATACCTTGATTTAACCGCTTTTTTAGAAGAAAGACAACATTTTCATTTTCTTCAAATATTGATTCAGCCAACTGCCCTAAATGTTTGTTCAAATCCCTCTATCAAATAAACTGTCGTTTTAAACCTAGGAACTAACCATTGTTATTATTATATACATACATAATGTACAAATACCTACATAGATATTTTTTCAAACCTAAGCTGTAAAATCGTCTTTGTAATTTAAAAATGATTTGATTAAAAAAAATTATTTAATTTAAACAAAATATTTTATTCTTCTCAGTAAAAAATCCCAATATGAAAAAAATGTACCTAAATAGAGTTGAAAAACGACGACGTACCATATATTGAGGAAGTACCTACCTCTGTGATCTAGCTCCATGTACTTACCTATAGAAGATCAACGCACGAACCCACGTACCCATAAACTAAGGTACCTACATGCCTACCTACCTTTTTTTATCATGATAACTATGTATATATATTTTTTTATTTCGATAATTTATAAAATTAAAGAAATTAAAATAAAAAAATAAATTGGAGTGATTTAGTTTGTTTTTGTTTTGATTCTATTCTAACCTACCTAGACCCAACAAAATAAAATTAAATATATGCAGATACCTACCTACCTACATTTGAATTCCCTTTTTTTGCACTTGCCACGATCAAGAAAAAAAAAAACCAGACACAAGAGTTCTGAACCAAGAAAATAATTCCACACGAGCAATAAGCAACTATTCTTCTCTCGCAACCCTTTTTTTCTATCTGCCTGCCAGATACACGGTTGCCACTTGGAAATAAAACTTATGACCAAAATTGAAAATAAAAGGACCAAAACGAGTAAAAAGTGACCAAAATACTTTAAATCTGAAAATTCAGAAAATTAACGTAAGCCATATTTTTTTCATTTATTATCATAAATAATTAATTAGAAAATAACAAAAATAAATAAGCAAAAAGGTACAACATAATTCACAAAATTACCTTAAGGGCAATGTGATCACCCCTTCATAAAAAGAAACAAATAACTAAACATAAAGATTTATTTACTAAATCACATTTTTTCATTGCATTTAATATTAAATTCACAATATTTTTTTAAAATCTAAATTGCGTATAGTTAAATCTACTGAAATGTACACACATAATACCCGTGTCTTTTGGAATTCTATAAATAGTACAGTAGAAAATTACCAAAAAAACCCATCCGCAGTAGCCTGGTTTTTGTATTTCAAAATTGGTTTAACTGAAAGAACACCTGTCAGAATATTAAAAAAAAAAAAAAGTATTTCTGAGAATCAGAAGCAGTTAAAAGTAACTTCACGAAAAAACTAATAGTAACCTACATTTGAGAATGAAATCACCAAAAATCCATTCGAGACTCGGAAAACTATCCGCAGTATGATTCTACTTTAACTTTTATCGGCAGTATACATACTGCCGATGTTGTATTTGTCATTCATGTAAAATCCTAGTATGGATAGCTACTATGGCTAGCTTTTCCAATAAAACACGGGTAATATCTACTTATTTAAAAAAAAGGTATGGCTTACATGTTTTTCATCGTGAAGCTCTTTGGACAACATAATATTATTCATGGTGTCAAAGTTAAGTCTCTTTGTTAGCTAAGTTTTAATTAAACTGAAATCATAAAACTTTCTTTCAGCAGCAGCTGAGCTGTGTGGTAACGACAATAACATACCTTTAGTTATGTTGATTAAATTTTACAAGAAAGATTGATTAATCTTATTACATACCTATCCAAGCGAAATAGACGGATCTGCTTAAACGCCCACACGTTGAAACACAAAAATATTTTAAACTTCCCATCTGTCAATAAATTGTCAAAAGAAGTGGTCGTGGATGGGTAATGCTGTGTGTTCAATTTAATTTCAAAAAAATGGCAAATAAAAGTTTTTTTTTACTTATTCTTCAAAAAAAGTGACCAGATGGAAAACAAAATAAGCAAATAACCAAGTGTAAAAATAATGACCAAATTTGGTCACAAATGACCAACGTGGCAATCGTGGCCAGATACCTTCAAAAATAAACGAAAAAAAAAAACAAACATTGATGCATCTCTTTTCTTCCTACTGCCAGAAGCCCAAATTCAGTACGAAATGCAATGTGTTTTTTTTTCTAGGTCCACGATCCAGCAACAAGAAAAGAGCACGAGAATGACAAGAGACAGGGTAAGAAAACAAATATCAGCAACTTTCGCATGTTGCTTAGCATTTGTTTGCTTAGATACATGTTGGTGGACCTACGGTCCAAGAAATTTTCTGGCACACGGCTGTGTTCTACGTGCGCCATCGTTACTTGTTAATTTATCTTTGGTTCCACCATTGTGTATGAAAACTATTGACACCTGGTAAGTTGCTTTCCACGCCACCTGCATCTCAAGCGCTTAAGCTTCAAAGGGCGATAGAATTATTTTCGATTTGACGTTCAATGTATTTCCCATAAGAGAAAACAAAAAAAGCGCCCGATGAAAATTAGTTATACCAAATTATTTTATATCAACGGGTATCCATATTATGATTGAAATAGGACCAAAAAATGTGTAAGCTTATAAATCAACCCGAAAATATATTAAAATGGATAGCTAAAATGCTTTGCTTTGTAAATGAAAAATGTAAACAAACCACCTTTACAACCAGAAACAACAACAAAAGTACTCGATTAGAAATTGAGAAAGGCAGAGGCGTAGTCACGATTATTAAAAAAATATGTTTGTTCGTAATTGAATAAAAATCTTCTTGTGAAAAAATTGTTAAAAAAAATATTTTTCAATTGGCTATTTACACATTTGTTTCTTGGTTTACAAAAGAGGCAAGGTATGAATGAAGGTCAAGCTCGATCACTCTTAATTAGTTCTATTTTTAAGAAGAGTTTACTTTAAAAGAGCGCTAACCTTTTTTTAAATGGAGGATAAAAGTTTTTTTTTGCCCGAAATTACGTTAAAAAATTATTCTTAGAAAAAAACTTACGAGGTAGGATAAAACAAACGAACACAGAGAAATCAAATGATGCCCCTATAATTTATATAAGCTTTATATTAACCTACGCGTACCTAATACAAAAAAATAAAATGAAGATTTATATCACTTAAGTGCATTATAGGTGACTCCTTTTGATAATTTGGAAAACTAAGTTTCGTTGGCTTATAACATTTACTTAAGTGAGCGCTTTTGACTGTTATAATTCTATTTTTACGAAAGCAAAAGTGAACGAAATTAATCGAAAAATAGAAAACCGCAATTATTAGTGCAACACATAATTTCCTGGTACCTATTATCTTTTTTTCTTACGATCACTAAAGTGGTCCTTTAACATTTCTACTTCATTCTTTACTTATAATAAAAAGGAAAATTAATGTTTTAATAAAATCCATAAGAAACTCTAGCCCCCTAAACTACTACGTACCTACGCACATGATATCGTTCTGACTGATGCCTTGCATCCATTTTAAAAAACAACAACAAAAAAGCACGTTTGTTTACATATTTCATCTGCAAAATAAAGCAAATTAGTAATAAGTTTCGATATATTTTACGTTTGATTTGCAAACAAGCATGTTTAATTATTCTATTGCAATTATAATACAAACAACTGTTCATATAAAATTAATTTGTTAAAATAATGTTTCTACGAGCTGTTTTTGTTTTTCTCTTATGGGAAATGCATTGAACGTCAAATAAAAAAGAAATCTATCTCGTTTGTTAGTTTCACGCGCTGGCTGCTAGGTGCCGTGACTCCATGTGCCAATAGTAATATCATGAGAAGCGCCGACTTCTGAGTCACGTAGTGTCGAAATCCACCAACTTCTCTCAACACTTTTTGTTGAGGAAACAAATTTGAAGGTCGAGAACTAACTCCCTTACTCCCTTAGAATATAACAAGACTTACTCTTTCTAAAAATTAATGTCTACGCTGTCAAAATCATAGAACATGTTGCAAACACATGCGCCACCAGCCGTACAAATCCAGCGAAAATAAAAACGACTCCATGATAATACTATAGTTTTCATATACAATGGTTCCACCAACGAAAGATTTGGCTTGCCTAAGCAATGTGGTGCACTTGGATGGGAGAGCGGAAAAAATCTATAAAATCTGAACTATAAAACGGAAAGCAATGAAATTTTGCACACATGTTTTGATTGCGGTAGCAAACATTTCTACAAAATTTGGTCAGGTCCGTAGCCAAGGAGGTAGGAGGGGGTCAGAGGGGGTTTGACCCCCCTGAAACAATGTATTTCATGGTTTTACTTTCTTCTTTAAAGAGTGTAGACCTATCTTAAATTATTGATTGACATCAAGTTCGATGACATTAAATTATTTTACACAAAATCTATTAACAAAGGTACTTAGATACTGCCTTAAGTTCGGCAAACTAATTTAATGTTTGAACTATGAAACGGAATGAATGAATGAAACGTAATGAAATTTTGGCCATATGTTAAGATTGGAATACGACACATTTCAACAAAATTTGATTTACAAAAATTGAAAGGAAAAAAGTTATTGACATTTTTCAGAATTGACTTTTATTAAAAATAAAAAATATTTTTTGTAAGCTAACTAGCATATATCAAATGTAGCAAATAAATAAGTACAAATACATAATAAATTACTTACAAGAGTTTCACTTAAAGGAAGACGTTTTTTCTTTGGCTCGATCATGTTTCAGGTCATTGGTCATAAAAAGCAATGAATCTAATATTAACAACTTAAATATTGTTTGTTTTAATTTGGAGAAAAAACATAACAGGTTTTAGAAAAAAAAATTGGTGTACAGGTCAAAAGTGTCCGTTTTTATTATTACCTGTTCCTACCTGTTCGCCTGATAAAAACAGTTGCGTTAAAATATTTAAGTACGCAATTTTGTAGGTATTAACATTTTATTTTAAATAACACCATCTAGGTGGTTTGTTTGAAACGTTGTAAAGCGTTGAGTTAACATCCTCATTTGATGCAAGCCATAAGCTTGTAGAATGAATTTTTAAAGTAATGTCAAATTACGATTGCCAAAAAAAAAAAACTAAACATCCTATCGGATGAACATTGAATTCTCACAGAGTAAGCAATATCGTCACGAATGTGACATTGGAGGTGATTGGATATCAATCACATCATATATACAAATCATGACTGTATCCATCAGATCAGTCATGAAAGATATTTTTAAGATGGTTCAGTCTAAAATAAGTACTCAACAGAATCGGATATTTGAATAAATTAAGATGTTTAAATATATCTTTTTTTAAATTTCCGACGTGGAATGAAATAATTAATTGGCGCTCGAGCAGGGACTTGAAAAAAAAAACAACTTGAAAAGTTCTACTTGAGAAAGTGTTCGATTTGAAAGTTCGACTTGAGGAAGTTCGGCTTGTGAAAATTCCACACGAGAAAGTGTTCGATTTGAAAGTTCGACTTGAGGAAGTTCGGCTTGTGAAAATTCGTCACGAGAAAGTTCGATACGGAAAGTTTGTTTTGAAAAAGTTCCACGAGTGAAACAGTATACCTATTCAGCGTGAAGCACTGAAAAGCGAAACGGGAAGTGAAATCCAACAGATAAAGAGAATTATGCTCATACGAGCAGAAAATCCAATAAAACAAAAGAAAGTCTGATACAATAAAAAAAAACCCTAAAAGAAAATATAATAGGTAGAACAAAAAAAAAACCCTTAAAGAAAATATAAAAGGTAGAACAAAAAAAACCCTAAAAGAAATTATAATAATTAGAACAAAAAAAAAACCCTGGAAAAAAATCTAATAAATACAAAAAAATTTCCGATAAAAAAAATAATAAAAAGTGAATACAAAATATACCAAAGAAATTGAAGTGATAATAAATAAAAAAAAATTTGAAGTTAAGACAATAATCTGAAGAACGCAGAAGAGCAACAGGTAGCAGAAGACATCTGAAGAATAGAAGAAAAACCACAAGTAGCAGGAAGCTGAGAAAAAAATATTATAGTAAGATAATGTTTTCTAAAAAGATTAAAAAATATACATTATTATTTCCACATTATATACTACTATATATTACAAACATATTATTATACTAAAGGAAAAGAAATTTTTTTTATTACATATATATTATTGTATTAAAGAAAAAGAAAAATTTTATAAAATGGCAATGACAATAGACCAGGTGCACCAAATGAATACACGGACAGCAGCCGAATCAACAGATTCATTAAATAGGAGAATAGTAGAATTAACGGAAGCTTAAGGTAGGATAACTGCATCTGATAACATAGAACCCTATGTTGATGTTACAACTGACCGTTTGAATGACACGAAAGAAAGCTTGGAGTTAGTTAAAAGTCTTCAACTATTCGAAGGCGGAAATTATGTTAGTTGGCAGACGTCAGTTATTCATTGTATGAAAGCCTACGAACACTGCAAAGGTAGCGCAAGTTACTTTACAGCAGTAAACATCCTAAGAAATAAAATAATAGGGAAAGCCAATGATGTATTGGCATCACATGGTACCCCATTACATGTCGATGCGATTTAATAAAAAAAAAAATAAATTGGGTGGCACAACGGCTCATGAAGAACCAGGTCCTAGTGACTAACAACTCGCAACCATTCCTGTGTTATGATTGACGTGGAAGTCTAGCTCTTAAAGAACGAAGTCAATTCCTTAGCTTTAGTACAAAAGCCGCTTATTAGTCCGAGCATCAAAATGCACGATATTAAATAAGATGACTCGTGGTTAAGGTTTTAACTTAGACTAATTTTATTTTCCAAATTTTCTTCTATTTATACTTACAACTAGTTCTACAAATTTAATTCTCATACATATTCTTAACCTAGTTCTTTATTTATTTATTTTACTTATGACCTACAATATATAACCTCACATGACGTAAGAATTAAATGTCCACTTGACAAAATATACTTTCGGTTGTATTTCCTCAAAGGCATTCTGAATGCTCAGTCAATGTGACGCATATAATTGCAGTCATAAACAAAAATCAATATTGGGTTATTTTAAATGCACTTGGTGCATAGCGACCGACTATGACACTGTGTAACATGATCAGTTCAATGCACGATGGTATCGCTTGGTGACGGCTGATCATTTTCAACCTAATCCAATGTAGGTCGATATGCGTCGAGTTCATGAATGTTTACATTTTGAATTTTATTGTTATTGTTTAAATTTATTTATTGTTTTGGTTCAAGGTGTTACACAAAACACCCTCACCCTTTAGAAAGAAATGATTTTTTTTTTTTTTATCATTAAATGAAAAAAATTATTTTGACAGTATGTTTTTTTTTAAATTGAAGGTTAAATGATTTGAGAATTTGAATAGTAATTTTAAATGTTGGTACTGAAAAGAATTTATAATTACATACATATTTTTGTTTATTTAGTTCTGGCTCTTATTAAATTGTTGTTATGTACTTCTTTATTTTCTTTTTCAGTTTTTTTAACCTTTGGACCCTTTTGTTCAATTATTTTATGAGGACCTTTAAATTGATTATCTAGTTTCTTTTTATTTCCTACTTTTATATAAACATAATCTCCTACGAGTGTTTTTTATAATACAAATTCTATATACTACTGAAATACATCAGCCAAGTAGAAGACTTAGCATTATTTAATTGGCCCTCACTGTCAACTGAAGAGTCCAAGTGAGAACGCCGGGACGAAACGCCAATTTTTATGGACTAAAGGCCGTTAAAAGCTATATTGAATCAATAATTCAACAAGTCCAATTAAATAATGCTAAGTCTTCTACTTGGCTGATGTATTTCAGTAGTATATAGAATTTGTATTATAAAAAACACTCATATGTTAACAATGCCAGGCCACGGGTAACAAAATTTCCAACAATTCTTGATTAGAAATTCTAATTGGGTTGGATATAGTTCACATTCGATTTTCGCTGTAAAATTGATGTAAGCTGGACTGAACTTAATAAAAATTGCGTCTTGACAAGGCCCTCACTGTCAACTGAAGAGTCCAAGTGAGAACGCCGGGACGAAACGCCAATTTTTATGGACTAAAGGCCGTTAAAAGCTATATTGAATCCATAATCTCCTACTTTCAAGTTTGATTTATTTACATTAGATTGATTATTACATACTTCATTCTTAATTTGTTCTAAGTTGTCTTTAGCTTTATTATGTGCATATTGTAATTGATAGTACTGTGTGGTGTAGTATTGTATGTGTAGGTGTAGTAACGTAGTAATTCTTCCCAGTTGTCTTTTCCGTCTGTTGTCATTAAGTAGTCGTTTAGAACTCTATGATTTCTTTCTATTGAGCCTAGGGTTTCATGGTGAAGTTACTTTACAGCAGTAAACATCCTAAGAAATAAAATAATAGGGAAAGCCAATGATGTATTGGCATCACATGGTACCCCATAACATGTCGATGCGATTTAATAAAAAAAAAAATAAATTGGGTGGCACAACGGCTCATGAAGAACCAGGGCCTAGTGACTAACAACTCGCAACCATTCCTGTGTTATGATTGACGAGGAAGTCTAGCTCTTAAAGAACGAAGTCAATTCCTTAGCTTTAGTACAAAAGCCGCTTATTAGTCCGAGCATCAAAATGCACGATATTAAATAAGATGACTCGTGGTTAAGGTTTTAACTTAGACTAATTTTATTTTCCAAATTTTCTTCTATTTATACTTACAACTAGTTCTACAAATTTAATTCTCATACATATTCTTATCCTAGTTCTTTATTTATTTATTTTACTTATGACCTACAATATATAACCTCACATGACGTAAGAATTAAATGTCCACTTGACAAAATATACTTTCGGTTGTATTTCCTCAAAGGCATTCTGAATGCTCAGTCAATGTGACGCATATAATTGCAGTCATAAACAAAAATCAATATTGGGTTATTTTAAATGCACTTGGTGCATAGCGACCGACTATGACACTGTGTAACATGATCAGTTCAATGCACGATGGTATCGCTTGGTGACGGCTGATCATTTTCAACCTAATCCAATGTAGGTCGATATGCGTCGAGTTCATGAATGTTTACATTTTGAATTTTATTGTTATTGTTTAAATTTATTTATTGTTTTGGTTCAAGGTGTTACACAAAACACCCTCACCCTTTAGAAAGAAATGATTTTTTTTTTTTTTTATCATTAAATGAAAAAAATTATTTTGACAGTATGTTTTTTTTTAAATTGAAGGTTAAATGATTTGAGAATTTGAATAGTAATTTTAAATGTTGGTACAGAAAAGAATTTATAATTACATACATATTTTTTTTTATTTAGTTCTGGCTCTTATTAAATTGTTGTTATGTACTTCTATATTTTCTTTTTCAGTTTTTTTAACCTTTGGACCCTTTTGTTCAATTATTTTATGAGGACCTTTAAATTGATTATCTAGTTTCTTTTTATTTCCTACTTTTATATAAACATAATCTCCTACGAGTGTTTTTTATAATACAAATTCTATATACTACTGAAATACATCAGCCAAGTAGAAGACTTAGCATTATTTAATTGGCCCTCACTGTCAACTGAAGAGTCCAAGTGAGAACGCCGGGACGAAACGCCAATTTTTATGGACTAAAGGCCGTTAAAAGCTATATTGAATCAATAATTCAACAAGTCCAATTAAATAATGCTAAGTCTTCTACTTGGCTGATGTATTTCAGTAGTATATAGAATTTGTATTATAAAAAACACTCATATGTTAACAATGCCAGGCCACGGGTAACAAAATTTCCAACAATTCTTGATTAGAAATTCTAATTGGGTTGGATATAGTTCACATTCGATTTTCGCTGTAAAATTGATGTAAGCTGGACTGAACTTAATAAAAATTGCGTCTTGACAAGGCCCTCACTGTCAACTGAAGAGTCCAAGTGAGAACGCCGGGACGAAACGCCAATTTTTATGGACTAAAGGCCGTTAAAAGCTATATTGAATCCATAATCTCCTACTTTCAAGTTTGATTTATTTACATTAGATTGATTATTACATACTTCATTCTTAATTTGTTCTAAGTTGTCTTTAGCTTTATTATGTGCATATTGTAATTGATAGTACTGTGTGGTGTAGTATTGTATGTGTAGGTGTAGTAACGTAGTAATTCTTCCCAGTTGTCTTTTCCGTCTGTTGTCATTAAGTAGTCGTTTAGAACTCTATGATTTCTTTCTATTGAGCCTAGGGTTTCATGGTGATATGGTGTTGAGGTGGCTTTTTCTATTTTGAGTAGCTTGCCGATATTTACTAGTAGTTCATTAGTGAATTCTGTACCTTTGTCTGATTTCAATTTCCTAAAACAACCACATTTCAAAATGAATTTCTCTACAATAGTTTTTGCTACTGAAATGGCATCTTTCGTGACTAATGGAAACGCTTCAACGAATTTTGTTAATTCACATTGAATTGTAAGAATATACCTATACCCATTTGATGGTCTCAATGATCCTACTGTATCTACAGTTATCACCTCAAATGATGTACTTGGTGTTTCTGTCCTTGTGAATCGTTCTTTAGTGTATTTACTTATTTTATTTATATTTGTCCTCCTAACTTGTCATCATGATATTCTTTTATTAAATCGTTCATCTCACTCGCATGCTCTATTCTTCTTGGTAAATTGTATAATATAATGTCTAGACAATTTTCTTTCTTATTCTCTTGCAGTTCTGTAAATATCTTTTTAAATTTGTGCACTGATATTGTTTTAAATATTTCATTATTCATTGCTAGCGCTAGCTTTTCCATTTTCACATGTTTTGTAAAGGATAACAATTTCTTCAAAATCAATTTTAACTCTGATAGAGAATTATCATTGTGTCCAACATGTATTATATCTTTAACTTCATATATTGTTTCTTTTGGTAGTCCCATTAAATTCTTTATATTTTCAAATTTCAATTTCTTAATGTTTCTTGCGTCTGAGATAGATATGCATTCCCATATGTGGAGGTGTACAGTCTCCACTGGTGGCATAGTTTCCGGATTTTCTTCTCTTTCACTAATATCTTCCTTATCTTTCAACTTCATTGCTCTTGTTAGGACATTTATATTGTTTACTGGTATTATTTCTTTTAATTCTTCTGAACTTTTCTTTATTCTAGATAATGCATCAGCATTTGTATTCATCTTTCCTTGCTTAAAAATTATATCAAAATCGTAATCCATTAAGTCTACTCTAATTCTAGTTAATTTAGATAAAGGATTTTTATGAGTAAAAAGACTAACTAATGGCCTGTGATCTGTATAAACAGCAAATCTTCTACCGTATAGGTATGGGCTAGAGTGATTATTCCCCAGTGTATAGCTAGTAATTCTTTCTCTATTACTGCTTTATTAAGCTCACTTTTGTTTAAAGATTTACTTGCATAGGCAAGAGGGTTATCATTACCTACTTCTCCTTGAGATAAAATAGCTCCTAATACATAATTTGATGCATCTGTTGTCAATATGAATGGTTTCGAGAAATCTGGATAGTTTAGTATTGGAGGTGTCATTAATTTTGTTTTAATGCTTTCAAAAGCATTTTGACAACTTTGTGTCCAGCTAAATATTTGATCTTCCTTTAATAATTGATTCAAAGGTTTTGCAATTTCAGCAAAGTTCTTTAATAATTGATTCAAAGGTTTTGCAATTTCAGCAAAGTTCTTGATAAAACGACGGTAATAGTTACAGAAAGCTACAAATCTTCGAACTTCATCTGCATTATCTGGTTTTGGGTATTTTTGTATGACATTATATTTACTCGGGTCTGTGGTTACTCCTTGTGAAGTTATAAGATGTCCAAGATAAACTACTTCCGGTCGAAGGAAATTACATTTGCTTGGGTTTAATTTTAAATTATATTTACGTAACCTCTTCAAAACTTCTGTAAGGTTGTTATTATGTTCCTTAAGATTTGAACCAAACACAATTATATCATCTACATATAAGAATGCGGATGCTTGCAAACCACTTAATGCAATTGATAACATCCTTTGAAAGCTATTTGTTGATATTTTTAATCGAAAAGGTAATCTTTTGAATTGAAAGTGTCCCGAATCAGATGAAAAAGCTGTTAATGGTCTTGATCTTGGATTTATTGGTATCTGATGAAATGAACTTGTCATATCTAAAGTTGAAAAATATTTAGCCTTTCCTAATTTATCAAGTACATCTTCTAGTCTGGTTAACGGAAATTTGTCATCAACTACTTTTTTATTCAGAGACCTAAAATCTACAACTAATCTCCACTTCTTTAATTCTCCTGTGCTTTTCTTTGGTACAATTAGCAATATTGAGTTATATGGACTTGTTGATGGTTCAATTATGTATTCTATTCGTTCCTCTATTTCATGCCAATTTGCTTGTGGTAACCTGTAATTTTGTATATAAACTGGTGTTTTGTCTGTTAATGCTATTTGTTGCTCATAAAAGTTGTTTTTACTTAATTCTTCTCCTTCTAAATGAAATATATTTTGAAATTGCTTACATATTCTAAAAACGTCTTCTTTTGCATTATTATCTAAGTTATCTACTTTTATTTCACTTTGTATTCGTTTAAATCTATCTTCATCTTCTAAACTGTTTTTAAAATTTAGTACTTGATAGCTAGAGATTGGTTCTAATCCTAACGAAATTTGTTTTAAAGTGACCTCATTCTCTGTTGTATTAAGTATTTTTATATGCTTATTTCCTTCTTTTGGAATAATTGCATTTGCTAAAAATATCCCTTTCTTAATTTCTTTTCATTTCCGCCATGTTCTTGGCGGTAGTTTTATATTATCATAAATATATCTTGTATTCATGTTCATTGGCAATACTATATCTTCTCCATCTAGGGAAATTGTTAATGTGCACGTCATAGTATTCCATCAGTGGTTAAATTTATTTTACTATCTATTATGCTAAATTTATGTTCAACTTCATTATCTTCGAACCATAAATTTAATTTTGTGATTCCTATTGTTATTATGGATTCTTTTGCTATTCCATTTATCTGACAATTGTTATCATATTCTATGTTGTAATTATTATTGACTATGCTCTTCTTAATTATTGAAATATCGGCTCCTGTATCTATTAATAAACTTATTGGTTGATTTCTGCCTTTTATTTTTAATTTTATAAAGTTTGTATCTTTGTAAGAATTTTTAATGTAAATTATCTTCTTCTGGATGTGGGCCCCGGGTTTTTTCGGCCGGGGACGTACCCGTTTCCCTGAAAATTTTTCCTGTCATTATAATCTTGTGTTCTGTAATGTCCTCAGTTGTTAATATTTTGTCCCCTGAATTGGTTGAAATTACTATTATTGTTCTGATATGAAGAGTTTGTATATGAATAATTTCGGTTAAAGTTTCCTCTGGTGCTTCCTCTACCTCTCTGTATCCTATTAAAATGCATTATTTGGCTAGAATGCTGAGGACTAACTTCTAAAGCAATTTGCACTGCTTCTGCAAGCTTGGATGGCCATTACTAATGATTTATAAGGTTCTGATAAACCATTTTTGAATGCTGCTAGTCATATTTGGTCATTCAGCTTGACTATTGTCTCTCTGTGTGCCTGACCCTGTTCCGAAATTTGTAAATCATTCAAAGATGCTAGTAGGTATTCTATTCGTGAAGCAAGAACTGAGACATTTTGGTTTCCTTGAAAACTTTGTGAAATCTCACTATGCAGTCTAAAAGCATTTTTGTTTGATTTATATGATGATTTTAAAATTTGTCGAAAATCATCAAAGGTTGTCGGTGTATTTTCTGTTTGGATCTTATTTTTTACTTTTTCTGATAGCTTAGTAGCCAGAATGAATTTAATAAGTGTTTCTTTTTGGTTTGTATCTTTTAAAGTATCGTGATAGAATTCTATCAAACCTAGAAAATTATTTAGATCTTTTTGACTACCCTGAAATTCAGGTATCACCTTGGTTTCTTCTTTTCTTGTTCTTTTGTTTCTTTTCTTGTTTCTTTTCTTCTTTTCTTGACGTTTTCTATATTCCTCTATAGATAGTGGTTTCGGTCCAGAGGTTTTAGGAGTGGGGATATACCTTGGGAACTCTCTGGGTTCTACGGTCGTTGGACGGTATTCAGTGAGTTCTTCCCACTTTCTGAAGATCTCGTTTATGTCGTCTAGTGTGGTCATCTATCTGACTGTTTTGAAAGAAAGCGAAAAACAGTTTTGAAAACTATTATACATTTTTGGTTCAGACTTGCAGGATCGCCATGTTATGATTGACGAGGAAGTCTAGTTCTTAAAGAACGAAGTCAATTTCTTAGCTTTAGTACAAAAGCCGCTTATTAGTCCGAGCATCAAAATGCACGATATTAAATAAGATAAGTCGTGGTTAAGGTTTTAACTTAGACTAATTTTATTTTCCAATTTTTCTTCTATTTATACTTACAATTAGTTCTACAAATTTAATTTTCATACATATTTTTATCCTAGTTCTTTATTTATTCATTTTACTTATGACCTACAATATATTACCCCACATGACGTAAGAATTAAATGTCCACTTGACAAAATATACTTTCGGTTGTATTTCCTCAAAGGCATTCCGAATGCTCAGTTAATGTGACGCATATAATTGCAGTCATAAACAAAAATCAATATTGGGTTATTTTAAATGCACTTGGTGCATAGCGACCGACTATGACACTGTGTAACATGATCAGTTCAATGCACGATGGTATCGCTTGGTGACGGCTGATCATTTTCAACATAATCCAATGTAGGTCGATATGCGTCGAGTTTATGAATGTTTACATTTTGAATATTATTGTTATTGTTTAAATTTATTTATTGTTTTGGTTTTAGGTGTTACACACAACACCTGTGTGCGCCTGTCGACAGAAATGGAAGGAACCTACAATTTTATGCCGAATCCGAACGGCTAGACGAGAAGCACTTATTCGTGACAAGTGATACTCTTGGAGGATTTGTCAATTCCTCGCAAGAGGCAGTAGCCCTGAAAAAAAACTTTTTAGTTTTTAGGTGGACGAAGCTGGAAAGCGAATTTCGAGTAGGTTAGATTCGTCCTACAATGATAAAAGACCCGTGCACATGTTGCAAACGGAACTAGCAAATACAAGACAAGGGAAACAAAATCTTCAAGAGTCTTATGATCAAATAAGCTAACTTTTGACCTTAATAACAAATAAAACTATAATGACATACGGACCTAGAACGTCAGAGACAAATGTTCTAACAAGTGTAGCTAGGGAAAACGCTTTACGAGTTTTCATAACTGGGTTAAACCAACCCATGAGCAATTTAGTTTTTGCTCTATATCCGGGAAATCTCCCTAATGCTCTAGTGAGAGCTCAAGAGATCGATGTAAACCAAGCTCAACGTCTAAGAGATTTTAACGTATATCCATATAGAATGGATAACAACAGGAATTTACCATATATTCAGGTACAACGACCAGTTCTCCCGGGTATACCGAGATATAATAATAATTGCATGTATAAACAAAATTATGCACCACAGGTTCAACCACCAATGGACTTGCAAAGTGGGAATTACCTTCCTAAGCCTCAAACTAATAATTGTAATAAAAATGGCTTCAATAACAGACATAATAACAATTGGGTTAGTAACCAACAGTGAAATAAGAAACAATAACAACCCTTTCAAACGCGATCGACCATTGTGCGAACAGATACAGACTAAGGCTGGTATTCACCGAGCGCTCGTTAACTGCTCTTAACTTTATGAGCTTCTTAACTTGAAAATTATTTGTGCTATTCACCAACCACTCATAAGTACTTTTCCATGACCGAAAAAGAGATAGGTTCTCTCTCTATCAGGCATACCCAAACTGTGAAATCAAACTGTTTTCGAAAATAAGTGACAGCTAGCGCTAAGACAAAATGTCAAACAATTTAAAGAACCAAACAAAAAAATTCTAAAATCTGAACATCCTATTTAAATATTGTATACTCATTATACTCTTGTGTTTTGATTTTTTTTATCAAATAATCGTGCAAAAAAACAGATCCAAGTTGGTCTTTTGTTTGTAGTTTCATTTACGTTTCATAAAAATAAACCTACCTGTCTGTGATATGCTAAGGATAATTCGCATCGCGAGAAAGGCAAACGAAGAAGATCATCAGATTCTCCCACGTCGGGTTGCAAATATCACAATTCCAAAAGCAGTCGTAATCGCAATCGTTCGAGATCCCGTTCTCCATCCCAAGAGCAAAGAATAATTCCATCAATTTCTGCCGCCATTGGAAGGCAACAAAAAGATGAATCAACTGTTTTAACTGCGGTATCTCAAAATAAGAGCGCAATTAATTTGCAAGCTGTTCTGCGCTGCGCCCACCGCTTATTGATGAAGCTCCGAAAACACCAATCGTTATAAGCAAAACAGACGGTACTCCGATTTGATTCCCTACATATTATAGCCCCAATATTATCAGTACTAGAAAATATGAAGAACAACAGTCTAGACATGGGCAACATTCGCCCGCCATCAGGCATGGAATCATTGAGAATGTCTGGTTGCTATAAAGTCCCGCGAGTCTGATAAGAGAAATTCGATTCTGGATTTGAAATCAGAATCCACTCAAGAAGCACAAATACATTCAAACTCAAACGTCACAACAAACTGCAATGTACTTCGTATTTTTTTTAACTTTTCATTTTAATTTAATTTGCATCTAAAATCAAAGTTTTTGCTAAATTTTAATAAACAAATTAAGAAAAAACAAACAAAAAATATTATTTGGAATTTCGGAGTTGATACACCCGTGTTTTACATTTCACTTTTTGTGTTGTAGCACATAATTTTTATTTGACGACTCACCTATACAGATATCAAAACCCAGAATTTATTAAAAGCATCTTGGACTGTTCCATTGGATTTCAGAATGAGTGAAACCTCGAGTGAAACCAATGAAAAACGGCATTATATTATCGTTTTTCTCGGAATCAGTTTGAGTGGACTTAAGCCGTTTTTCCCCTCGACCCTTCAATTGAATAAATAGATGCTTATTTCATCAATTAACAATATTTTCTGTACCACAAAAATAATAATAATAATTTTTAAGGGAAAGAGATGGCGGAGGAGGTGGACCCTGAGTTTCCATTGTTGGCTTCTGCCCCTCCTGTTTGATTTTTACATCTTTTTCATCCTTGATTGTGTCCTTTATTATAGGTTTGTTGCCTTTTGCCCCATCGAACCGGACGATGAGCTTGACTTTGAACTATTACTGGAGTTTTGTTGTTGTTGCTTTTGGTGCTGTTGTTGTTGCTGCTCTTGATGGGCTTGTTGTTGTTGTTGTTGTGCTTGATGTTGAGCTTGTTGTTGAGCCTGCTGCTGAGCATGTTGCTGTGCTTGCTGCTGAGCCTGCATTTGTTGCGATTGCTGGTGACTAAGCTGTTGCTGTTGTTGCGCCGACATTCGTAAGTCTTCGGGCTTCATTTGTGATCCAGGGGGCTGTTGGTGTGAGCCAGACTGTAGCTGCTGCAAAAAATTGTTGCGCCCCTGCTCGGAGAAGATGTTTTTTTTTTTTTTTATATTCCACGTGCGCAAAAGGGGTTATGGCTACCCTTAAAATGTTTTTAACACAGCACGAGCGAATAGGTAAGTAGGAGAGGATTTAGAAGGAGATACCGATGCACATTGGTTTTGAACGTTTGCACATCGAAATGGGTTGGGAAAGTCGAGTCAGGTAAAGCATTCCACATTCGTGTGGTGCGACTGAAGAAAGAATCTCTGTACATTACAGTACGTCCGAAGTTGGGCTCGAGGGTGAACTGATGGGCATTCCTAGAAGCGCGAGTATTACGGTTGAATTTTTTAAGGGGAGGAATGCAACTTGCTATTTCACTAGAACACTGATTATAATAATAACGATAAAATAGAGAAATACACGAAACATTACGGCGGTGTTCGAGAGATGTAATTGTTTCTGTTATAGATCTTTCGCCTATCATTTTTAAAGCTCTCTTTTGAATTCCGTCCAACAAACTCAAGTGGGTTTTTGGAGCTCCTGCCGAAACATGAGAATTGTACTCAAGTTTTGGACGAATAAAGGCTTTGTAGATCACAGCCAGATCAGAAGGGGAAAAAAACTTCTTGCATCTACGGAGAAAACCTAACCACTTAGCAGCGTTTTTGGCGACATCAAATATGTGGTCATTCCACAAAAGGTGGTCTGTGACACACATACCGAGAACTGTGAGCTGTTCGGTTTCCTCGATGCAAGTGCCGCCCATGGATAGCGGCATTGGGGGTGGGTTTCGCTTTAACGACAGGAGACAACATTGAGTTTTAGAAGCATTAAATTCTACGCGGTTTTTGATTCCCCATTGGACAATGCTGTCCAGATCAGAATTTAGTGAGCTTATCATACGCTGCCGTTCAAGTTCCACATCCGAAGGACATGGATGAGAATCTGTAAACGAATATGAGAAGCTGAGGGTACTATCGTCAGCAAAACAGTTTAATGGATTAGAAGTTTCAGACAAAAGATCATTTATAAAAATAAGGAAGAGAGTCGGAGACAAAACGGAGCCCTGGGGCACACCAGCATTTATTTTGTGGATTTCAGACTTGAAACCGTCCAATACGACTTGTATTGAACGGTCCGAAAGGCAATTTTTAATCCAACGAAGAAGAGGTTCATCGAAACCAAATGCGCGCATATTCCATAAGAGAGCTTGGTGCCAAACTCTATCAAACGCTTTTGAAATATCAAGTGCAATAATCTTACTTTCTCCAAAACGATGTAAAGATTTGTTGTTGTTCTACGAAAGCCGTACTGCCGGTCATTAAGAAGCTTTCGTTCCTCGAGATATTTCTTGAGCTGGAAATTAATCAGCGTTTCCATGACCTTGGAAAGACGGGACGTAAGTTCAATTGGTCGATAGTTAGAGGGTGAAGAAGATACGCCTTTTTTAGGGACAGGCTGGACAAATGCTGTTTTCCATCCACTCGGATAGAGACCAGTAGAGTAGGACAGATGGAAAAGCTTACGCAGTAGTTTTGCCAGCGTTGAAGAACACCTCTTCAGAACAATGGGAGGGATACTATCCGGGCCAGCGGATTTGTGTACATCGAGATCCTTTAGATGATGTTCCAAAGGGTAGTTATGTGCATTCAAGAGGACACAAGCGTCCACAGGTTTTTCTCAAAATCCACCTCTGTCTACCAACTCCTACTCTCACCTCCACGTGGTGAACATCGGGTGTCTAGTACCTCAGCTGGAGACGGGGTTTAAATCCCCGTGGAAAGCTGTTGGGGACAGCCAACGAGAGAGGGGGGGGAGGAGTGTTCCCACTAAGGCACTTCTCCTTTCATCGAGGCGGCAGCGGACGAATTCTCTAGATGGAATCAACGGTGGCGTCTACAGTTCCAGTTAGGTTGAACTACTTAGTGAACACCTTATATGGGCTACTACGACATATTTGTAGCTCAGGCCTATAAGGAGCGGTTTATCCGGCTCCCTACCCTTGGAGTTATACGAAGGGTCTGGTCCTCCGGGTCGGGGGTTGTGCGTCGGGGTAACTTCCCTACCACGTAAAAAAAAGTTGTTCCGAAACAACAACAAGCCTCGGATATGGATGATTTTAAAGTTGACGACCCCAGCAAACGAAACAAGGACAATGAATTTCGGATCTGCACGTGGAACGTCCTGTCCTTATACAGAACACGTGCAGCCGAACAATTAGTGGAGAACCTGGACAGGCTAAATGCTGACGTAACAGCCATCCAGGAAGTGCGATGGGATGGAGAGGGCGTACGGAGACTGAAAACGTGTGACATCTACTACGGCGGGTGCTTGAAGGAACCGGGTCAGCGGCTCTTGGGTTGTGGTTTTGTGATAAGGGGAAGACTTAGGCAAGAAGTCTTGGGCTTCCGAAGTGTAAGCGAGCGCCTGGTCACAATCCGCATCAAAGGCAAATTTAAGAACATTTCGCTGATTTGTGTTCACGCCCCCCATGAAAGGAGAGAAGACTCAACCAAAGAAGCATTCTACGATCTCTTGGAGACAACGTATGATATGTGCCCGAAGTACGACGTGAAGATCATTCTTGGTGACTTCAACGCAAGATTCGGAAAGGAGGGCATCTTTGGTTCGATAGTCGGAGGACACAGCCTACACGACGAAACTTCCGGCAACGGACACAGGCTGGCAGACTTTGCGGCGGGGCGAAATGTCATCATCTCAAGCACCTACTTCCCACACCTCAATATACACAAGGGGACTTGGCGGTCGCGTGATCAAGTAACCGTCAACCAAATCGACCACGTTGCGATAGACGCGAGACATGCTTCCAGTATCTTGGACGTCCGAACGTTCCGAGGGGCCAACATTGACTCGGATCACTACCTGGTGGTAGCTAGACTACGTATGCGGATATCCATGACGCGACAACGCAGAGCAGATGCTGTGAAAAGATTCGATGTCGAGAAGCTTAAATCGCAAGAGACTGCCAGAACTTTTGCAGACCACGTAACTCTTAATCTCTCAGGAGGTCCGCTACCAGCATCAAGTGCAGAGGACCAGTGGGAACACTGTCAACAAGCCATTAGAAGTGCCGCCTCTGATGTGCTGGGTTTCACTAGGCGAATACAACGAAACCCCTGGTTCGATGAGGAGTGCCGGCTAGCGCATGCAGCTAAGGACGAGGCCTACCAGGCAATGCTGCAGACTCGAACAAGAGCTGCTGAGAGAGTGGCCCGGGAGCTCTACGGGCTGAAACGAAAAGAGGAACGCCGACTTCTCAGGAGGAAAAAGAGAGAGCACGAGAAGCGGGCGGTAGAGTCTATTGAGGGTTGTAGCGGTAGGGGAGATGTTCGAAAATTTTATCAGAGGGTGAAGCGATCCACCCAAGGATTCAAGGCTAGAACGGAAGCCTGCCGAGATGAGAGTGGGAATATGGTAGTAGACACACAGTCAGTGCTGAGGATCTGGAAAGAACACTTCTCTAGACTGCTTAATGGCGAAGACAGCCAAGATGCCGCTAATAGGCAGAACGCTCCATTCAACTTGGACGATGATGGCCAAGAGTTCCGTCCACCCGACCTAACCGAAGTTCGGCTGGCGATATCCAAACTTAAGTCGTACAAGGCTGCAGGTGCGGATGGCTTACAAGCCGAACTATTTAAATCAGCGGGAGATGAATTGGCTAGGAGCATACACCAGCTCATCTGCAAAATTTGGTCGGAGGAAAGTATGCCCGATGAATGGAACCTCGGTATAGTGTGCCCCATCCATAAAAAGGGAGATGTTCTGAAATGTACCAACTACAGAGGAATTAGTCTCCTAAACGTCGCTTATAAAATCTTGTCGGCCATCCTGTGTGACCGCTTAAAACCTTTTGTCAACGATCTGATCGGCCCTTATCAGTGCGGTTTTAGGCCAGGCAAGTCAACCGTCGATCAAATGTTCACACTCCGACAGATTTTAGAAAAATCCCGGGAATTCCAGATCGATACACACCACCTTTTTATCGATTTTAAAGTCGCGTATGACAGCGTGAAAAGGGACGAATTAAACAGAGCCATGTCGAGTCTCGGCATCCCTGCCAAACTCGTCCGCTTGTGCAGGATGACGATGGAGAAATCTCGCTGCTCCGTCAAAATTGATAAGAACACCACCGATTCCTTTGATGTTGAGAAAGGATTGAGGCAAGGCGACGCGTTATCATGCAACCTATTCAACATCGTTCTTGAAGCCATTGTACGCAACGCACATGTCAACACCAGCGGTACAATCTATCAAAAGTCCGTTCAATTGCTTGCATATGCGGATGACATAGACATTGTCGGCAGAACGAAGCGAGCTGTGGCAGGGGCATTTGCGAGCATTGAATCGGAGGCGGCTAGAATGGGATTGGCGGTTAATGAGGACAAGACGAAGTATATGCTGTCATCGAGAGAGGAATCTCAACATCGTCGACTCGGGCAAAATATCACGATGGACAGATATAACTTCGAAGTTGTCAAGGACTTTGTCTACCTGGGCTCCACTATTACATCGCAGAATGACATCAGTGCAGAGATCAAGCGAAGAATTACTCTTGCCAACCGCTGTTTCTTCGGTCTAAGAAGGCATTTAAGTAGTAAGGCCCTCTCTCAGAGAACCAAGGAGACTTTATACAAAACCCTAATCATCCCGGTCCTGCTTTATGGGTCAGAAGCATGGACACTGAAAGATTCGGATAAAAATCTGCTAGGGTGCTTTGAGAGGAAGATTCTTCGTGTGATTTTCGGTCCGGTGTGTATCGAAGGAGTATGGAGGAGAAGATTCAACGACGAGCTATACGGGCTATACAGCGACGTTGACCTGGTCAAAAAGCTGAAAATACAGCGGCTTAGATGGCTGGGGCACGTGGAGCGTATGGACAGCAACGCACCTGCCCGACGAGTCTTCGAATCCAACCCCGATGGGGTACGCAGCAGAGGAAGAACCCGTAACAGGTGGCGCAATCAAGTGAATGACGACATCAAAGCACTCGGTGTGCGCAACTGGAAGCGGCTAGCTAGGGACAGAGCTGGCTGGAGGGGCTTGTTAGTTGAGGCCGAAGCCCATCCTGGGCTGTGAGCGCCATCAAAAGTAAAGTAAGTAAGTAAGATCCTTTAGAACTCTAGCAACTGCACGAGTGCGAAAGAAGATTTGTCCCATAAAATCATTTACGCTCTCAAATACAGGAGGAGTCATAACACTTTCTGGCAGCGTCGAATTAACAGCAAACTGTGCTGCAAGCAAATTGGCTTTATCTTGCGAGCTGACAAAAGGAGTATCATTGAAGACGAGCGTTGGAACCGAGGACGAGGTGGTATTTCGTATGGTTTTTACAAATGACCAAAAATTTTTACTACCTTTGGGACATTGTAGTATTTTTTGCCGTAATTTTTGATCATGTAAAAATTTGGTTCTTCGAATATGAACGTTACAGGTCTTTCTAGCTTGTTGAAACTTTTTCCGATTTTCCTCAGTAGGGTTGGCTTTATAACATCGGAAGCTTACTTCTCTAACCCTAATAACCTCTTTACAGCTCGAATCAAACCATGAGTTTTCTTTGGGTTTGATAGATTTCACCCTATTCGGGATAAAATTTCTCATTCCATAAAGAATCAAGTTTGTAATCATATCTGCACTGGCGTCAACATGTAATATCTGAAAGAAGTTAATTTTAATAAGAATATGTTGGTGGAGCGGCGATGTAAGTTTTTTGTTTTCTTACCTTCTTAGTTCCCCATTCTGTGCTAGATGCGGTGAATGTAGATGTGGCATACTAGGTTGCTGTCTCTGGTACATGCTTGGATACCCGCCAATCGATTGGACTGGAGGATCCTTAGGGTGCATTGGGTGGCTGTTGGTTTCTTGTTTGATCTCCTTGGGTATTGGCTCGCTCTTGATCAAATTCGATGATATCATCTACAAAAAATTATGTCATGGTTAAAAAAAAACTTCAAAGGAAAATAAAAAAAAAACATTTACCTGCGTCGATAATTTGGAATTCTCATGAGGACTTTGACTCTCCTTGATGCGATCATCTCTCGAAGTTGGTGGTGGATTTTGCAAAGCATGTCCAAGTTTGTTTTCATCGGAGACCATTGAAACAGGTCCATAGTTTGGCTCAAAATAGGGATATCCTGGGGCCATATAACTGTGGATTAGGTAATAAATTATAAGATCAAGTTTTACAAAACTGTAATCTCGATTAGACTTACTTGAAAGGATAGAAGTGCGTTATTGGCTTCGCAGACGAAGGATTTGGCGACGAACCCGGTACACTACTTGACGCTTTGGGCCCACCGCTGGTTAAGCTCATTCCCGATCCAACTGTCTGTACACTTTCTTTTATATTCAGTTCCTGTTGTTGGTTTTGCTGCTGTTGTTGTTGCTGCTGCTGTTGTTGTTGATGCTGCTGTTCTTGATGTTGCTGTTGTGGCGAGGGCATCATCATCAAATCTAGTGGTGGATCCTTATTCTTAGTTTATTCAATTTGCGGGGATTGGGGAATAACTGATGGTGGTTGACCAGGGCCTCCATGTGGGACTTTTACTTGCTGATGCTCCGATGGAACTAAATATTGTTGTTGTGGATAGAATAGATACATTCCATAGTTGCTTAGGGGTGGAATTGGAGGTGGTACACCTTCCTGAGGTTTTTTAATATCAACAACGTGCTTGGGAGCTTTAGATTTATCTAAGAGAAAATTCAAAGACATTTAGATTTTAAGGGCAACTTCGATTTATAAATTAAATACTAAACAATCATCTCTGTGTCTACAACCGGCGTAGAATCATTAGAAATATCACTATAAGCCGGACTTTGTAAATCGTCTCTTGACATGGAATTTTCAAATTCGCCTGGAAGCGGTGATTTCCTATTTTTCTTTTGCTTGCTAAATGGCTGCTGGGTTTTGCTCAATGGAATGCCTGAGGAAATCAGAGGTCAAGAGTTTTATTTCTTTTACAAGTATAATAAAAAAAACTAAAATCGTATCTTGTTGCGATGCTTGAGACGGAGCACCAGGATAGCCAACAGGTTGGTGTGCTGTTTCTGGTGTACCCGGAGGTTTGGATTGTGGACCCATAGCAGCAGCTGGAGTAGGTCTCAGTGGACTCTGCACTGGCAGTGTGATTGGCTTGCTTAGAGCATTATCTGTTTGTGGAACAAATCGAAGGACTCCAGGTTTAACTAGAAAAGGAAAGTAAAATAAAATGAGTTTGATTGTTTTAAACCTTAATTGTATTTCTTACGTGGTCCAGAGTGCATCAGTTGTTGTTGTTGAGGAGATGGCTGCTGTGGTTACACGATCTCGTTTATAATTTGATTAACTATTGAATGCTGTCCTGAAATGCCAGCAGTCATACTGCCCCCCGGAATTGCGTGCTGGGGAGGTAGCTGCGGAATTGTAGGCAAAACAGATAGTCCTTGATTTGGAACACCAATTGATGGCGCAGATGACTGCACTGCGCTGAGGATGCCACTGTCGATGTCGGAGGAAGAACCGCACTGTTGGGTGTTGGCGAGGCGATGATTTGCGTAGCCGTTGGTGTTACTTCAGGAGCGTCGTGTTGGTGAAGCCGGTGGCTGAGGAGTACCAGCGGGAGCTGGCGAAGGTGTTGTCGGTGGGGCCGAACGCACCGTGGACTCTGGTAACTGCAACGAGTCCTCATCCATCGATCCCAATCCATGAGCATGGCTCTGATGATAGCGTAGGCCATTGGCATGCTTGAACTTCTTGCTGCAGTCTTGTTCAGGGCACCCTAAAAACACCAGAGAGATCGCACACGGCGACGCGTCTTACATTTCTTCGTGGTGATTTGAACATTCAATCCAGTTACTGGATAAATAAAATTGTAGATCCCTACCATTCCAGTCGACACGCGCACACAGGAATGGTTGCGAGTTGTTAGTCACTAGGCCTGGCTCTTGACGAGCCGTTGCGCCACCCAGTTTTTTTTTTTTTTTTTTACTTTTTTAACAAACCGACCTAATTTGTGTCATTTTTATAAAACAGTCACCCTAGACAAGACATAAATATGAAGCAACAAAAGATGTATAAGGAATTACTTACCTTTTCGTTTCTAAATTTTCCCTTCTCCTTTGTAATTGTCTCCATTTCACCATCGAGAAACTTTCTGAGGCAGTGTGAAGCATATACCTGTCGAAGCAATGAAATCTCGTTCGCAATTACCCAATTTCTGTTCGGCTTGACCAACTTTTATTAGAGCAATTCCATAGGCGATGCCAGATACTATAAGTTGGACAACCGGGATGGCTTTTTCTTTTCGATATTCTAAAATATAATATTATAATAATATAATATATAGTCTTCTACCCTTTTGCCAGGATTAGGAATCAAAACCGATTCTGTATCACGCACAACTTTCTCAGTCCAGTTCTTTGTACATTCTGCCTTTCTTGGAATTAACTTGAAAATTATTTGTGCTATTCACCAACCACTCATAAGTACTTTTCGATGACCGAAAAAGAGATAGGTTCTCTCTCTATCAGGCATACCCAAACTGTGAAATCAAACTGTTTTCGAAAATAAGTGACAGCTAGCGCTAAGACAAAATGTCAAACAATTTAAAGAACCAAACAAAAAAATTCTAAAATCTGAACATCCTATTTAAATATTGTATACTCATTATACTCTTGTGTTTTGTTTTTTTTTTATCAAATAATCGTGCAAAAAAACAGATCCAAGTTGGTCTTTTGTTTGTAGTTTCATTTACGTTTCATAAAAATAAACCTACCTGTCTGTGATATGCTAAGGATAATTCGCATCGCGAGAAAGGCAAACGAAGAAGATCATCAGATTCTCCCACGTCGGGTTGCAAATATCACAATTCCTCAAGCAGTCGTAATCGCAATCGTTCGAGATCCCGTTCTCCATCCCAAGAGCAAAGAATAATTCCATCAATTTCTGCCGCCATTGGAAGGCAACAAAAAGATGAATCAACTGTTTTAACTGCGGTATCTCAAAATAAGAGCGCAATTAATTTGCAAGCTGTTCTGCGCTGCGCCCACCGCTTAGTGATGAAGCTCCGAAAACACCAATCGTTATAAGCAAAACAGACGGTACTCCGATTTGATTCCCTACATATTATAGCCCCAATATTATCAGTACTAGAAAATATGAAGAACAACAGTCTAGACATGGGCAACATTCGCCCGCCATCAGGCATGGAATCATTGAGAATGTCTGGTTGCTATAAAGTTCCGCAGAGTCTGATAAGAGAAATTCGATTCTGGATTTGAAATCAGAATCCACTCAAGAAGCACAAATACATTCAAACTCAAACGTCACAACAAACTGCAATGTACTTCGTATTTTTTTTAACTTTTCATTTTAATTTAATTTGCATCTAAAATCAAAGTTTTTGCTAAATTTTAATAAACAAATTAAGAAAAAACAAACAAAAAATATTATTTGGAATTTCGGAGTTGATACACCCGTGTTTTACATTTCACTTTTTGTGTTGTAGCACATAATTTTTATTTGACGACTCACCTATACAGATATCAAAACCCAGAATTTATTAAAAGCATCTTGGACTGTTCCATTGGATTTCAGAATGAGTGAAACCTCGAGTGAAACCAATGAAAAACGGCATTATATTATCGTTTTTCTCGGAATCAGTTTGAGTGGACTTAAGCCGTTTTTCCCCTCGACCCTTCAATTGAATAAATAGATGCTTATTTCATCAATTAACAATATTTTATGTACCACAAAAATAATAATAATAATTTTTAAGGGAAAGAGATGGCGGAGGAGGTGGACCCTGAGTTTCCATTGTTGGCTTCTGCCCCTCCTGTTTGATTTTTACATCTTTTTCATCCTTGATTGTGTCCTTTATTATAGGTTTGTTGCCTTTTGCCCCATCGAACCGGACGATGAGCTTGACTTTGAACTATTACTGGAGTTTTGTTGTTGTTGCTTTTGGTGCTGTTGTTGTTGCTGCTCTTGATGGGCTTGTTGTTGTTGTTGTTGTGCTTGATGTTGAGCTTGTTGTTGAGCCTGCTGCTGAGCATGTTGCTGTGCTTGCTGCTGAGCCTGCATTTGTTGCGATTGCTGGTGACTAAGCTGTTGCTGTTGTTGCGCCGACATTCGTAAGTCTTCGGGCTTCATTTGTGATCCAGGGGGCTGTTGGTGCGAGCCAGACTGTAGCTGCTGCAAAAAATTGTTGCGCCCCTGCTCGGAGAAGATGTTTTTTTTTTTTTTATATTCCACGTGCGCAAAAGGGGTTATGGCTACCCTTAAAATGTTTTTAACACAGCACGAGCGAATAGGTAAGTAGGAGAGGATTTAGAAGGAGATACCGATGCACATTGGTTTTGAACGTTTGCACATCGAAATGGGTTGGGAAAGTCGAGTCAGGTAAAGCATTCCACATTCGTGTGGTGCGACTGAAGAAAGAATCTCTGTACATTACAGTACGTCCGAAGTTGGGCTCGAGGGTGAACTGATGGGCATTCCTAGAAGCGCGAGTATTACGGTTGAATTTTTTAAGGGGAGGAATGCAACTTGCTATTTCACTAGAACACTGATTATAATAATAAAGATAAAACAGAGAAAGACACGAAACATTACGGCGGTGTTCGAGAGATGTAATTGTTTCTGTTATAGATCTTTCGCCTATCATTTTTAAAGCTCTCTTTTGAATTCCGTCCAACAAACTCAAGTGAGTTTTTGGAGCTCCTGCCGAACAATGAGAATTGTACTCAAGTTTTGGACGAATAAAGGCTTTGTAGATCACAGCCAGATCAGAAGGGGAAAAAAACTTCTTGCATCTACGGAGAAAACCTAACCACTTAGCAGCGTTTTTGGCGACATCAAATATGTGGTCATTCCACAAAAGGTGGTCTGTGACACACATACCGAGAACTGTGAGCTGTTCGGTTTCCTCGATGCAAGTGCCGCCCATGGATAGCGGCATTGGGGGTGGGTTTCCCTTTAACGACAGGAGACAACATTGAGTTTTAGAAGCATTAAATTCTACGCGGTTTTTGATTCCCCATTGGACAATGCTGTCGAGATCAGAATTTAGTGAGCTTATCATACGCTGCCGTTCAAGTTCCACATCCGAAGGACATGGATGAGAATCTGTAAACGAATATGAGAAGCTGAGGGTACTATCGTCAGCAAAACAGTTTAATGGATTAGAAGTTTCAGACAAAAGATCATTTATAAAAATAAGGAAGAGAGTCGGAGACAAAACGGAGCCCTGAGGCACACCAGCATTTATTTTGTGGATTTCAGACTTGAAACCGTCCAATACGACTTGTATTGAACGGTCCAAAAGGCAATTTCTAATCCAACGAAGAAGAGGTTCATCGAAACCAAATGCGCGCATTTTCCATAAGAGAGCTTGGTGCCAAACTCTATCAAACGCTTTTGAAATATCAAGTGCAATAATCTTACTTTCTCCAAAACGATGTAAAGATTTGTTGTTGTTCTACGAAAGCCGTACTGCCGGTCATTAAGAAGCTTTCGTTCCTCGAGATATTTCTTGAGCTGGAAATTAATCAGCGTTTCCATGACCTTGGAAAGACGGGACGTAAGTTCAATTGGTCGATAGTTAGAGGGTGAAGAAGATACGCCTTTTTTAGGGACAGGCTGGACAAATGCTGTTTTCCATCCACTCGGATAGAGACCAGTAGAGTAGGACAGATGGAAAAGCTTACGCAGTAGTTTTGCCAGCGTTGAAGAACACCTCTTCAGAACAATGGGAGGGATACTATCCGGGCCAGCGGATTTGTGTACATCGAGATCCTTTAGAACTCTAGCAACTGCACGAGTGCGAAAGAAGATTTGTCCCATAAAATCATTTACGCTCTCAAATACAGGAGGAGTCATAACACTTTCTGGCAGCGTCGAATTAACAGCAAACTGTGCTGCAAGCAAATTGGCTTTATCTTGCGAGCTGACAAAAGGAGTATCATTGAAGACGAGCGTTGGAACCGAGGACGAGGTGGTATTTCGTATGGTTTTTACAAATGACCAAAAATTTTTACTACCTTTGGGACATTGTAGTATTTTTTGCCGTAATTTTTGATCATGTAAAAATTTGGTTCTTCGAATATGAACGTTACAGGTCTTTCTAGCTTGTTGAAACTTTTTCCGATTTTCCTCAGTAGGGTTGGCTTTATAACATCGGAAGCTTACTTCTCTAACCCTAATAACCTCTTTACAGCTCGAATCAAACCATGAGTTTTCTTTGGGTTTGATAGATTTCACCCTATTCGGGATAAAATTTCTCATTCCATAAAGAATCAAGTTTGTAATCATATCTGCACTGGCGTCAACATGTAATATCTGAAAGAAGTAAATTTTAATAAGAATATGTTGGTGGAGCGGCGATGTAAGTTTTTTGTTTTCTTACCTTCTTAGTTCCCCATTCTGTGCTAGATGCGGTGAATGTAGATGTGGCATACTAGGTTGCTGTCTCTGGTACATGCTTGGATACCCGCCAATCGATTGGACTGGAGGATCCTTAGGGTGCATTGGGTGGCTGTTGGTTTCTTGTTTGATCTCCTTGGGTATTGGCTCGCTCTTGATGAACTTCGATGATATCATCTACAAAAAATCATGTCATGGTTAAAAAAAAACTTCAAAGGAAAATAAAAAAAAAAACATTCACCTGCGTCGATAATTTGGCATTCTCATGAGGACTTTGACTCTCCTTGATGCGATCATCTCTCAAAGTTGGTGGTGGATTTTGCAAAGCATGTCCAAGTTTGTTTTCATCGGAGACCATTGAAACAGGTCCATAGTTTGGCTCAAAATAGGGATATCCTGGGGCCATATAACTGTGGATTAGGTAATAAATTATAAGATCAAGTTTTACAAAACTGTAATCTCGATTAGACTTACTTGAAAGGATAGAAGTGCGTTATTGGCTTCGCAGACGAAGGATTTGGCGACGAACCCGGTACACTACTTGACGCTTTGGGCCCACCGCTGGTTAAGCTCATTCCCGATCCAACTGTCTGTACACTTTCTTTTATATTCAGTTCCTGTTGTTGGTTTTGCTGTTGTTGTTGTTGCTGCTGCTGTTGTTGTTGATGCTGCTGTTCTTGATGTTGCTGTTGTGGCGAGGGCTTCATCATCAAATCTAGCGGTGGATCCTTATTCTTAGTTTATTCAATTTGCGGGGATTGGGGAATAACTGATGGTGGTTGACCAGGGCCTCCATGTGGGACTTTTACTTGCTGATGCTCCGATGGAACTAAATATTGTTGTTGTGGATAGAATAGATACATTCCATAGTTGCTTAGGGGTGGAATTGGAGGTGGTACACCTCCCTGAGGTTTTTTAATATCAACAACGTGCTTGGGAGCTTTAGATTTATCTAAGAGAAAATTCAAAGACATTTAGATTTTAAGGGCAACTTCGATTTATAAATTAAATACTAAACAATCATCTCTGTGTCTACAACCGGCGTAGAATCATTAGAAATATCACTATAAGCCGGACTTTGTAAATCGTCTCTTGACATGGAATTTTCAAATTCGCCTGGAAGCGGTGATTTCCTATTTTTCTTTTGCTTGCCCAATGGCTGCTGGGTTTTGCTCAATGGAATGCCTGAGGAAATCAGAGGTCAAGAGTTTTATTTCTTTTACGAGTATAATAAAAAAAACTAAAATCGTACCTTGTTGCGATGCTTGAGACGGAGCACCAGGATAGCCAACAGGTTGGTGTGCTGTTTCTGGTGTACCCGGAGGTCTGGATTGTGGAGCCATAGCAGGAGCTGGAGTAGGTCTCAGTGGACTCTGCACTGGCAGTGTGATTGGGTTGCTCAGAGCATTATCTGTTTGTGGAACAAATCGAAGGACTCCAGGTT
Organism: Melangyna quadrimaculata; assembly: GCA_949320155.1. Lineage (NCBI taxonomy): Eukaryota > Metazoa > Arthropoda > Insecta > Diptera > Syrphidae > Melangyna > Melangyna quadrimaculata. The sequence goes on from OX439483.1 coordinate 275,640,555, forward strand.
TAACTAGAAAAGGAAAGTAAAATAAAATGAGTTTGATTGTTTTAAACCTTAATTGCGTTTCTTACGTGGTCCAGAGTGCATCAGTTGTTGTTGTTGAGGAGATGGCTGCTGTGGTTACACGATCTCGTTTATAATTTGATTAACTATTGAATGCTGTCCTGAAATGCCAGCAGTGATACTGCCCCCCGGAATTGCGTGCTGGGGAGGTAGCTGCGGAATTGTAGGCAAAACAGATAGTCCTTGATTTGGAACACCAATTGATGGCGCAGATGACTGCACTTCGCTGAGGATGCCACTGTCGGTGTCGGAGGAAGAACCGCACTGTTGGGTGTTGGCGAGGCGATGATTTGCGTAGCCGTTGGTGTTACTTCAGGAGCGTCGTGTTGGTGAAGCCGGTGGCTGAGGAGTACCAGCGGGAGCTGGCGAAGGTGTTGTCGGCGGGGCCGAACGCACCGTGGACTCTGGTAACTGCAACGAGTCCTCATCCATCGATCCCAATCCATGAGCATGGCTCTGATGATAGCGTAGGCCATTGGCATGCTTGAACTTCTTGCGGCAGTCTTGTTCAGGGCACCCTAAAAACACCGGAGAGATCGCGCACGGCACCGCGTCTTACATTTCTTCGTGGAGATTTGAACATACAATCCAGTTACTGGATAAATAAAATTGTAGATCCCTTCCATTCCAGTCGACACGCGCACACAGGAATGGTTGCGAGTTGTTAGTCACTAGGCCTGGCTTTTCACGAGCCGTTGCGCCACCCTTTTTTTTTTTTTTTACTTTTTTAACAAACCGACCTAATTTGTGTCATTTTTATAAAACAGTCACCCTAAAAAAGACATAAATATGAAGCAACAAAAGATGTATAAGGAATTACTCACCTTTTCGTTTCTAAATTTTCCCTTCTCCTTTGTAATTGTCTCCATTTCACCATCGAGAAACTTTCCGAGGCTGTGTGAAGCATATACCTGTCGAAACAATGAAATCTCGTTCGCAATTACCTAATTTCTGGTCGGCTTGATCAACTTTTATTAGAGCAATTCCATAGGCGATGCCAGATACTATAAGTTGGACAACAGGAATGGCTTTTTCTTTTCGATATTCTCAAATATATAGTCTTCTACCCTTTTGCCAGGATTAGGAATCAAAACCGATTCTGTATCACGCACAACTTTCTCAGTCCAGTTCTTTGTACATTCTGCCTTTCTGCGAGATTTTCCAAATCTGAGTCTAGACTGCGATTCTTGGAATGAGCCCTGACTGCTGATCATTTCCTGCCCAGAACACTCGTCCATCCGTGTGTTATTCGTAAGAGCCAGAAGTAAAGATTCTGCTCGTGCTATACCCAATTGCCATTGGGCGTTTGCTGTCGTGGGTTAATACAACCTGCTCCGCTTTGGGCACTGTCAATTGCTGATGCTGAAGATTTGTTGGATCTTTTGTGCCGTCTGGATACTCTTTCATCCCTACGTCTGGAGCTGTGTTGGGGGCACTTGGAGATATAGTAATTTCCCGATGTTAAGACTGTTCCAACACAGCTGCAGACACAGTATTCCCGATTTTTTGAGACATTATCTGCGTCATTGAAGGACCATAGTTGGGATTACTGCCGGCGATGGCGACTACTGGTACGACTCGAGATATTTTAATTTTTCCTTGGATCCATTCTATACACAGATTAATTGTTTTGTTTACAGCAATATCACCAAATTTACCATGACGCGATGTTTACGTTTTTTTGGTTGGTCGGGTTTTTTTTTTTGTTTAAATATATTTTATTAAATTGTTATCTAATGCCAACATTTTTCAGAAAAACACAAACGAAAAACAAACATTTTTTAGAAAAACACAAACGAAAAACAAATTTTTACTGTGTGACTGACAGTAGTGACAGTTTGAGAGAAGTGAAGTTTTATTGCGAAATTTTTCGAACAACTTTTCGAAGAGAGCGCTCGTAACTTAGGAGTGCTTCAGACCACTCATAACTTTGGCGAGCGCTCGTAAATGTTCACTAATATTGCTTGGTGAATAGGTTTATGTGGCTCTTAAGTTATGAGCGCTCGGTGAATACCAGCCTAAGAGTGCAAGGCTCAACCAATGGAATCAAGGAAATAATTTCTTAGAGTAAGGAACGACTTGCCCTTTATTAAGAAAAAAGATCCGAGGTTAAGTCAGGTGTTTTTCAACACAATAATTTAAAGGTAAATAATAGAGTCAGAAGCGTACATGGCACTAGTTTAATCAGGAGATCAATATTATTGGAATAAAAGAAATATTCTACGAGTTAAATGAATTAAAAGAATATGATTTAATATTACGAATGAAAACACCTAGGAAAATAAAAGGAAAAATAAATAAAAAAATAAATATAAAGAATAGTAAATTGGAATATGAAAAAGGCATAGAACCTTAACTATTCAATGACGTGTTAATTAATAGTTCGATTATCTGCTTGAGCACACAGGAAACTTTTATAGAACAGTTAAAAGATATTTTAAAAAGGTATCAAGGTATTTTCACGGAAAAACCCAATGATTTACCATATAATACTAATGTTAAGTGTGGCATAGATACGATACACGGGGAATCTCTAAGCTCCATACAACACATAGCTGTATGTGCGGGGGGCATAGCAAACGGCCTATATGTACAAATTAAAATGAACAATAGAGCAGATATAAAATATTTATTAGATACAGGAGCATCAGTTTGCACAATTAAAAGAGGAGTTTTAGACGAAAATATAAAAATAGATGCAAATAATAAAACAGCCATACATGGTATTTCCGGTAACCTTTTAACATTAGAAACTAGCAGAAATACTCTTACAATAGGACAACACAACACATCCTATACTTTTCATGTAGTACAAGATTCATTTCCTGTACCTGCAGATGGAATTATTGGTGTTAACTTTTTTAAAAATTTTGGGGCAGTCATAGATCTAGAACACTTTATATTAAAACTATCTTCATTAGATTTCCAAATTTCTCTACCCATATTAAACCCAGAACAAATACTTTCACTAACCGTGGCACCCAGATCTGAAGCCACCTATTGGCTAGATAGCAAACAATTAGATACAAGAATATTCGATTCACAAGAACTATGTGAAGGAGTTTTCATGGCTAGCTCTATATCTCATGTGAAAAACGGTAAAATTCCAATAAAAACTTTAAATACCCGAGAATCCGAAGTAAAAATTAAGTGGATAGAACCCAAGTCCATGCCGTTATCAGAATATCATATTATAGCATACGAACAACCAATAAATCCTTCAAATTCACGAACACAACAGTTACTTAAAGAAATAAATTTCGAAACCCTTAACGAAGAGGAAAAATATGAGCTTGAAGCCATATGTTCTAAGTTTCAAGAAATTTTTCACCTAGAAAACGACAAACTAGCATACACACATATAGGTCAGGCTCGAATATCCCTCAAAGAAGGAGCTACTGCAAAATATACGAAACCATATAGATTACCACATTCTCAAAACGAAGTAGAAAAGATGCTCAAAGATGATATAATAGAACCATCAATATCCGCATGGAACTCACCTATTCTTGTAGTACCCAAGAAAAAAGATCCTATAACAGGAATACAAAAAGTCAGATTGGTAATTGATTATAGAAAAGTAAACGATGTTATTGAAGATGATAAATTTCCACTACCTAACTTAACTGACATATTTGATATGGTTGGAGGTGCAACATATTTTTCATCCATAGATTTAAGCCAGGGTTATTATCAAATGAAATTAGAGAAAAATAGCAGACCCTGCACAGCTTTTTCAACAGAAAACGGACACTAACAAATGAAAAGGCTTCCTATGGGTTTAAAAATATCACCCAGCACTTTTTCAAGAATAATGTCTGTAGCTATGTCAGGTCTTACTTACTCACGTTGTTTTGTTTATCTGGACGATCTTATAGTTTTCGGTAAAAATTTAGAACACCATAATATAAATTTAATGGAAGTTTTCGAAAGATTTAGGGAAGTGGACCTCAAAATCCATCCTAGAAAATGTGCTTTTCTTAGAAAAGAAGGTCTTTATTAAGGACACATAATATCCGATAAGAGTATTATACCGGATCCGTCTAAATCGAATGTAATGAAAAACTATCCAATTCCTCAAAACGATGAAGTAAGAAGGTTCGTAGCATTTGCCAACTATTACAGAAAATGTATACCAAACTTTGCTACACTTGCAATACCGTTAAATCGGTTGTTAAGAAAGAACGAAGTATTTGAACTCACTGAAGATTGCAGAACATCTTTTAATCTACTGAAAGAATTTCTAATAAGCCCAAATATTTTACAATTCCCAAATTTTGAGAAAGAATTCATACTCCGAACAGATGCCTCTGGCTTTGCTTTAGGTGCTGTGTTATCCAATTATGACGATAAACCAATTGCTTACGCAAGTAAATCTCTTAACAAAGGGGAAAAGAATTACAGTACTATAGAAAAAGAATTACTTGCTATAGTTTGGGCAGTAAAGCACTTCAGGCCATATCTGTTCGGAAGACGTTTTAAAATATAAACTGATCATAGGCCTCTAGTATACCTATTTTCGCTTAAAGAACCGTCAAGTCGATTAACTAAATTAAGGTTATTATTGGAAGAATATAATTTTTATGTCGAGTATTCACCAGGGAAAAACAACTGCACTGCAGATGCTCTTAGTAGAATACAAATTAATTCCGAAGACTTGCTTAAACTATACGTTTGTGTCACAACAAGAGCACAGTCTAAAAATTCAAGTATAAAACAGGACAATCCAATAAATGAACATTCAGCCAAAGACAAAGTTATTAGCGAACTTTTGAAACCTCCAGAAAAAGGGTTAAAATTAGTTGAGTTAAAAAATAAACAGTTTTAAAGAAGAAGATGAAGATTTTGCAAAAGTAAAGGGTACTAGAGTATTAGGTCCAAATCTTATTTTAGGATATATTCCAGGTAGTAGTTGTTTACTTTTAAACCGGTCCAAGATAAGCACTAATGCCCGATCGGCATCATTTGATAAAATGTTGTGGAGGGACGTGCAGAAAAATTGTGAACCGAAAATAAATAATGAAGAGGAATCCAAGAATGGCACTTTTGACCGATTGGCATCATTTGACAAAATGTTGTTGAGGGACGTGCGTACAATTTGCGGACCTTTATCAATTAAAAATATTTATGTAACTAAAGAAGAATTAAGAAAATTATCAGACGGCCGTCATAAAAAAAAAAATAAATATATTAAAGAAACATATAGAAGAAATATTTAAAGAGAGTAGAATAAAAGTGCACATTATAAATGAAACAATTAGAATAACAGACCCTTGCAAAATAAGATTAATACTAAATGATTATCATATGTTACCAACGAGTGGACATGCTGGTATAAATCGCATGTTACGCAACATTCGAAAAAAATATTTTTGGACAGGCATGCAAAACGATGTGACGACATACGTTAAGCACTGCCCATTATGTCAACGTAACAAACATATCAAACCCAAAAAACACCCAATGACCATAACATCAACAGCCGAATCAGGTTTCGATAAAATATTCTTAGATTTAGTAGGGCCCTTAGACGAATCAGAAAATGGGTCAAAATATATTCTTACTCTTCAAGATGAACTACCAAAGTTCATAGAAGCGATACCACTACCAAACAAGGAAGCTAATACTGTAGCTAATGGACTCGTTCAAAATTTCATTCTAAGATATGGAGTCCCTGGAACTATAGCATCTTATCAGGGTACAGAATTTATAAACAAGGTTTTTAAAGATATGTGCAGTTTATTAAAAATAGAGCAACTACAGTCTACCGCTTACCATCATGAAAGTATTGGAGCACTAGAGAATTCTCATAAAGTTTTAGGAGCTTATCTTCGGAGTTATGTGTCAGAAAAACATACAGATTGGAGCAGCTGGTTGCCCTATTATATTTTCTGCTACAACACTTCAGTACATTCAGAAACAGGGTACACATCTTTCGAATTAGTATTTGGAAAGCAATGTAATCTACCTTCCAACATAACCAATAAAGTGGATCCAGTGTACAACTATGAAGATTACGTGATAGATTTAAAACACAAACTACAAATTGCCCATAAGGACGCTAGGGATACTCTAATAGACAAGAAAATTATAAGAAAAACAAGGTACGATACAGATGTAAAGGCAAAAGTTTCGGATTTTAATGTAGGTAGTCTAGTTTTGCTAAGGAATGAAAGTAGGAAGAAGTTAGACCCAATATACATAGGGCCATATGAAGTATTATCACAAAAAGGTGTAAATTGTGAAATTAAGTATGGTGATAAAAAAACGAATGTACATAAAAATAGGTTAAAACCATTTTATATATATATTGTAAGATTGTCTAAATATAGTAAAGAAAAATGTAAGACATATTATATTAATGCATAAATGAATAAAAGTAATCTTAAAAAAAAAGGGGGAGAGTGCCTCCGAAACATGTAAATAAATATATAGGTACTAAATTACTATTTCATTTTTATAATTTTAATAAAGCGCGCATAGAAACTAAGTTTATTTTTAATCAAATATTGAATATAGAATACATTAAAAATAATTAGAATAAAACAGAGGAAGTAAAATGTATTAAATAAGTAACTTAAAATTAACTATACGAATGAATGAAAAAAAAAAAGTATACGTACATAGATAATTCCTGTACTAAATATCAAAAAAAAAAAAATATAATAATTATAATATATTTACATATGCATCGAAATTTAATAATAATAAAAAAAAGAGAAGAATGTAAATAAAACAAAAACACAAAAAAGAATGAAAAAAAAAAATCCTAATTGTACAAGTGGCACGTAAAAGAAGAAATCAAGACTTGTCATGATTTCTCCTTTTCCCCAGGAAGGGTGGTGTGAAGGGAGCACATTAGTAACCACTTAATTAATTGTTTCTTACCAAACCATACTTCGATACTTGACACTTACTTCCCAGCAAATACATTGCCTTAAGTACTATAGATTCATTACAATCAAAGCATTGTTTTGCCTTCGACTTCAGGGTAATAAAAAGATACACATATATCCGACTCGTAGTCATGAACAACAAAAAAACCATAAGTATCATATTGCTCTGATGGCACGAACGGCCGACCGGCGTATAAGTAAACAAAGTGCATTTAATGTTATTGGGTTTATAGGCCACCAAAATATGTCAACTCAGCACTATGCCGAACGAGCTATGCCACTTAGGATAGCTGGTCGTTCGCCCCTAGCCCGGGTTATTAGAATTATGCTGACTTGTGGTTATCGACTGCAAGTGAGGCCAAGAATCGAAGTATGGACTTAATTTCGATAACATATAATTTCTGTATATATAGCAATAGTTTTTGAAAATAAAAGTCTCTTCCTCACTGAACTTCAACCAGTAAAGGTCTTTTTTTTCTTTATTTATACTTTGGTGAAGCTTGCGAGCTAAAAAGAATATTTAAAATAATTATACCTACTTGGTTAAAGTCTTAGAGCAAAACCTCGAGTGCATTAGCCAGAGGTTCGAGCTGAGGCATTCATTGAATGCCAAGCGATTTGTCTCGAAGACCTTTCTCAAGACAAGAAGAGGAAAAGTTTAAAAAAAGTCTCCCAACCAACATTACATCATGATTTCATCAAATCCTTTTACGAGAACAAGATAGACAAAAAACTGCATTTTCAATAATTTCAGATATTTCTGTCAAATTACAGAAAAGTTAATTTTCAAGTAGCTCCTGTGAAAAAGTCATTTCAGACATTTCTGTCAAATTACAGAAAAGTTCATTTTCAAGTAGCTCCTGTGAAAAAGTTCCAAATTGCCACCAAACATTTTAAAAAGTGTAAAAAAGTGTTGGTCGAAGACAGCCTAAATCATCTGTATAAATTCATGTGAGTCATAGAGCTTAGAGTTTTTATTACACATTGAACTTAAGCGCTAACACCGCCAATCATACCGACACACTATACACAGCCATTTATGTCATCGAATAACAAAAGACATTATTTATCTGAGACTTCTCCTGAAGCTGTTAATTCTGAGAAAAGATTGCAAAATTCTGGAAAAATTTCTGAAGATTTAGTTGGATCTATGAGCAAGTCGGAGCTTACGAATTTGCTCTAAAATTAAAAACACGGCTTCACGTCATCGAAGCAATCACAATTGCAAACCAAAAAATTATCGACCTTAACCTTTAATTATCCCATAAAATAGTTGCATTAGTAAAAAGAAACGAAATTCTAGAAAACCAATTGGATCAATTACAAATGAGGAATACAGAAAACAATCTGATGCTACGAATTACGACAGTGGGAGTTTTGGATGAAAAATATCTTATCATAAATACTCTTTCGAAGCTCATTCAACCAAGCTTGTCCGTGGAAAGTCACAATATTCGTCAATTAAAAACACAGAATACCAATGGCAAGAGCTTCATTGTTAAGCTTAATTCTAAACATCAAGTAAGCACTGCACTGAAAGCATCAAGAATACTGCAAGGCACAGGTGTCAACATCTCCAAAGATCTCCCACTTGCAATACGACAGAAACGAAACAAACTCTTGAAAATAAGAAGATTTGGGCAATCAGCTGTGCTTAAATATGGAACCGTAGATGACAGATGTCAACAGCAAAGCCGAACCAGCAGCGCCATCTACTTTTTCAGCGAGAAACTACGTAGCAGAGCCATCAATAAATATTGCCGTTTGTCAATATAAAATTAAATCCGTTCAGTTAAATAAAAAAAGTATTAAGTTATAATATAGCAGGTCTTAGTAATAAGACAATATACATTAGTTTCTATAATTTACTAAATAGTTATGATATTGTGTTTTTTTATGAAATATTTTTGGTACAAGAGGAATATAAATTATATTTAAATCGATTTAAAGCTTTTGAATTTGCTTGGATACCCGCTGTGGAACAGAATAATAGAGGCAGGGCTAGTGGAGGATGCTTCTTTGGATATAAAAAACATAATGTAAATCACATTTCATTTAAATTTGAAACTGTAGAAGAAATAAAACTTTTAAAAATATCTCTGTGTTCAACCAAATTAATTATACTGCCAATGCCAACATACGTTAACTGCAATCATTGGAAAAGAGATTTTAGTGTTGTATATAAAATAATTGAGAGTAGTCAATATGACAATATAATGATCATAGGCGACCTTAATGCGAGAATGGGAAATGAAGAAGGAAGAGAAAATCAATTCGCAGGAAAAACGAGAAATTCTGAAGATTGAACTAAAAATGCAAAAGGTGTTAGATTGCTGGAGTTATGTGATTCGTTTGGGTTTCGTATTTTAAATGGCACAAGTAGATCGGATCCGAGTGGAAAATATACGTTCATAGGCCAACAAGGCTGCTCAATCAAAGGCTACTGTTTAGTACGAGGTGAATGGATATCTTTGATAAATGATTTTGAAGTTTTTACTGAACTGTATTCAGACCACATGCCCATTACGGTGCAGTTCATCACTGTTCCGATTGAAAGTGAAGACACAAGAACCATACAGCTAACCCCAAAATTAATGTGGAAAGAAGCCAATGCAACTGAGTATAGGTTCAATCTTGAACTCTATTTAAACTCAGATTTAGAATACAATCTCACCGATATCGAAAACCTTATTAAAATGTTCTGCCCACCGATCAGACAGGGTCATACAAAAAAGATAGCGTATAAGGAAAAATGGTTCGATACTGAGTGTGAAAATGCGAGGCAAAGATCTTTTGGATGGCTCGAGGTTTTTCGGAAATTCGGTGACCAATATTTCAAAACGCTTTACATTCAAACAAACAAAGCATTCAAAGAGATGTGCAAGAATAAAAAGAAGAGATATATATAGAAAACGAGGCTCTAAAACTAACTTGTTGTAAAGACTCTAAACAGTTCTGGATTGCAATAAATAAATTAAACGGTAAGGCACCGCAAATTGGCATACATATAGACGCTAAGACATTGATGAACCATTTTGGATCTCTTTTGAATCTATCTGTACCGTTTCAATACGCAACACCTTTATTTACAAATGAAATATTAGATGCACCAATTACACAGGAAGAAGTAAGCAATGTCTTGAAAAACTCAAAGACGGGAAGGCACCGGGAGCTGATAGGATTCCAATAGAATTCCTTAAGTATGCGTCAACCAGATTCATTCATAACATGTTGGATATTTTTAACGAAATATTGGAAACAGGGGTTATACCACATGAATTCAAACGAGCTATTAAATTTCCCATTCATAAAAAAGGAGATTCATCGGATCCGAAAAACTATAGAGGTATATCCTTTCTTTTACCAAACTATTAAATTATAGAATGACAGATTGGATTGAAAGCAATAAACTGATCAATGAATGCAAAGCAGGATTTCGAAATGGATATTCAACGGTAGACAATATCTTTGTACTGCAAAACATCGCTGGCACATTTTTAGAACAAAAAAAGAAATTTTACGCATTTTTCGTTTTACATCATTTTACAAGATGTACAACGATGGAATGAGGCAGAAGTTTGGCAGGGTTCTCGAAAATCTTTATGAGGATAACCAATCAGCTGTGTGGAGCGGAGTCGAGATATCAGAATGGTTTGAGACAACGACCGGAGTAAGACAAGGCTGCACGTTAAGCCCGTATCTTTTTGCAATGTACATCAATGATCTCACAGACTTTCTACCAGGAGGCATAAATATAGAAGGTGTTCTGGTAAAAGAACTATTATTCGCAGATGATGTTGTTCTATTCGCATATTCGTCAGATACCTTGCAACTTATGATTAACCGCTTGGATTCGTACTGCGAATTATGGAATCTTACGGTGAATCTGTCAAAATCAAAAATAATAATCTTTAAAAGGGGCTCTGGAAGACTTTGTAGCAACGAAAAATGGAAGCTGAATGGACAACCTATTGAAATTGTAACCTCCTACAGGTATCTCGGATTGAAAATTACAAGTAATCTTAGTATGGAACCTCACTTAAAAGAGAAACTAGTAAAAGCTAAAAGTGCCATATCTGCTACCTGGAAGAGATGTTTTTCAAACCACCTAGTTGACCATAGTGTGAAGTACAAAGTTTTTCAAGCTGTATCTGAGTCGAAAATGATGTACGCAGCACAATCCTGGGGGTGTTGTCAGTATGAAACTGTGGAAAATCTGCTGAGATACTTTATCAAAAAATGCTTCAATCTGCCCAGCACTACGCCAAACTATATGATAAATATTGAAACAGGATTGTCACCACTTTTCATAAAAACCCTCAAACTGCAATCGGGATATATTATTAATGTCTTAGAACTTCCGGAGGATAGGCTACCTAAAATAATTGCAATGAAGACAATTGAACGGAGAAGCTTATGGTATAAGAAATAAGAGGAGCTTGCAACGTACTGCGGATTGGAGTTCAATTTGATGCATGAAAATGGAAGATACAGCAAAGAGGAACTCTACAATCTTATATCAAAAGTTGATGAACAATGCAGAGCTGATTGTATAAATTAAGCTTCATCATCCGTACATAGAGCTATATATAGTGTACTAAACCATAATTTGTGCGAAAGGAATTATTTTCACGATGAAAACGATTTCGTCGATTTTCAAAATGAGAGGAGAGCTTTTACGGCTCAGTTATATCCCGCATCGTCCTGATTTACCAATTTATTGCAGTCTCTGTAACCTATCGGAGAGGGAAGATGTTAAGCATTTCATTGGTAGATGTCCTATTCTAAAAGAATTCCGAAGACATTTCCTTGGAAGCGACACTATGTCAGAAGAAGAAGTTTTAAAACATCTTAATTGCGAAAACGACATAAAGCAACTTTTTTATTTCTATAAAGCAGCAATAAAGTATCGAAATCAAATTATTAATGAAGATTTTTAACTTATGTATGTAACAGAAAAAAAAAAAAAATGTTTTATATTTTAATATTTTAAATTTTACTATATTTATTCTTGAAATATGAAAAAAAAACTTGTTATTAAATGTATAAATGTCAATCAGGCACACGGCAAAGCCATGCTTATCGATTTTTGTAAACTGATTTAACATAAACAAGAAAAATAACAATAAATCGTATCTATCTATCTATCTATCTATCTATTTTCAGTCAATAATGGCAAATATGAATTCAACCGAATGCCATTAAGGAGAATCATCGGATCCGAATAACTATAGAGGTATATCCTTCCTTAATTCAGCGTATAAGGTTTTTACCAAACTATTAAATTATCGAATGACAGATTAGATTGAAAGCAATAAACTGATGAATGCCAAGCAGGATTTCGAAATGGATATTCAACGGTAGACAATATCTTTGTACTGCAAAACATCGCTGGAACATTTTTAGAACAAACAAAAAAAATTATACGTATTTTTCGTGGACTTCAAAGCCGCCTTTGACCATATCGACCGAAGAGCTTTATTTTACAAGATGTACAACGCTGGAATGAGGCAAATCAGGCAGACGGCAAAGCCATGCTTATCCATTTTTGTAAACTGATTTAACATAAACAAGAAAAATAACAATAAATCGTATCGATCTATCTATCTATCTATCTATTTTCAGTCAATAATGGCAAATATGAATTCAACCGAATGCCATTTGGACTAAACGCTCCGGCAATATTCCAGAGAGCAATGGATGATATACTGAGAAATTATATTGGAAAGTTTTGTCATGTCTACCTAGATGACGTGATTATATTCTCGGAAACACCCGCGGAACATCTAAACCACATAGAACTAATAATTAAAGCTTTATTGGAGGCTAATATGCGAATCAGTAGTGAAAAGAGTAAATATTTTATGGAACAATTAGACTTCTTAAGACAAACCCGGAAAAAGTAAAAACAATAAACGAATATTCCGAAACAAAAACTTTACGGCAGTTGAGAAGTTTTTTAGGACTCTCCGTTTATTATAGGAAGTTTATTCGTAATTATGCAATGATTAGTAAGGGATTAACTAAGTATTTAAGAGGAAATGAGAAAATAAATAATAGTAAAGCGTTCAAATTATTAAAAAATAAACTTATAGAAGAAATAGTGTTGAATCAACCAGATTTTAGTAAAACATTCGAATTGACGACAGACGCGAGTAACTCAGCCATAGGCGCAGTGCTTAGTCAGGAAAATAAACCAATAACATTTATAAGCAGGACATTAAGTAAGACAGAAGAGGATTATGCTACTAATGAGAAGGAATTGATAGCAATAGCATGGAGCCTTAAAAATTTGAGAAATTATCTCTATGGTCAGACTGGCATCCGCATATATCCGGACCATCAACCATTTAGTTTTACTGTTTCGAACAGGTTTTATTGGCCAGAGTGCTATAAGCAATTTTTAATTTATACGAAGGAATGTACAATCTGCAAAGAGAATAAATATGACAGGCATCCAATCAAGTATAAGATTGGAGAGGCTCCAATTTCGAAGAAAGGGGGGCAGCGCATACATGCTGACATTTATTACATAGACAATGCGAATGCTTATTATTCAGAGATAATCGCTTGCAAAGTTTTACGAAGCTGATTTTGTGTCAAAATATCATGATTAATTAAAAAAAATTGTAAATTATTAAAACGTCTAATAAACCTTATTTAATTAAGGACCTACTTTCTTTTTTCTGTATTAAATATCGATTTAATTAACACTTTTCAATTTTAATATAGAACATTTTTCCAACTTTTTTGAGTTTTTTGTAAGTTTTTTGTTCCCTGTCGGACATAGAACATTAAAGCACTGAGGGAGACATATGGTATGCAATGGATTATTGGAAAAAATGGAATAAAAAATATGAAGTGAAATTGCAAAAACTGGTAACTGCGATTATTAGATCATAACAAACTATTATTTATGCATCCAAATTACATGTATGAACTACAAAATTCTGGATTAAAGTATATCAATAGAGTTAAATCCATTTGCTAATACTTTTTGATCATTTATTTATTGATTTAAATTATTTTATGGTGTATATGAACGTTTAAGTACTGAGCATAACTAAGAATCTTTGGAATGTTTATGCTTGTTAGAGCTATAAAAAAGCCATTTGTTGAAGAAAAAAAATGAAACATACATTTTCTTAAAGTGGACAAAAAGACGAACATTTTGATATAAAAAAACCTATTTGTGCATTTTGTATGACATAGAACATTGAAGTATTGAGCCAGCGAATGATCAATTTATAACCATGATTGATTCTTTTTCAAAATTTCTCATAGTGAGCCATTGAAAGTAAAATTGATGCAAAGATTAAACTCATTGAAACAATAAAACATTTGGCAGAGTTGAAATACTAGTGACAGATAATGAAAAAACATTTTGTACTCCATCAGCACAACAAGAATTAGAAAGACTAGGCATAAAACAAGAAAGAGTAGCTCCAAACGAATGGAATGATAGAAAGAGTTCATAGTACAATCACAGAACCTATATGTATAACGAAAACGGAGACTCAGGCAGAAACCAAAGAGATAATGCCATTTGTAGTAAAAAAAATATAATGAATCCATTCACTCAGTGACAAACCTATAACCAATAGAAGTTTTTCATAATTTTGAAAAGTATATGGGTGATTCTACAAATGATGGAATTTTCTATGGCCACGCTGATATTTTGAAAACGGTTCAACCAATCAATCTGATTTTTTTTTAACAGCAGTCAACCAAGTCGATACCCACTATGACAAACAAAATTATAAAGATCTGATACATTTTCGTTACTCAAAATTTTTTTCAAAGTGCCTAATTCTCAGTCCCCTGACGTGTCCCCCGCTTGTTTTTCAAACAAAAAATCATAACTGTTCTTTTATTTTTGGGTCCACACATAAATCTTTAATATGACGTAAACATATCTTTCATAACTATTTATTTTATTACAAAAAAAAAAATCATTAAACTAAGCGATTGTTCGATCGTAACAAACTATTATTTATACATAAAAATTACCAGCCATATTTATTAGAATCCGCTGAACAGATGAATAGTTATGCACTGCATAAGGATTTATGTAGCCACTATACAACGTTGCATAAATTGTTATGCATAAAATATTTTTCAACCCATTATAGTTATAATGAGCTTGTGTCAAAATTAGTAGCATAAGGGAGCAATCTAGTACGTTTTACTTTCAAAACTGACAAAGGAGACCCAGCTGTGTGTTTGCTGTGTGAAAAATCAATAGAAGTAATTCTGATGGCGATTGGATTCTTTTTGTTTTCTTATTCATTTCCTTTAATATTATCATAATTATCCAGTTACTTTGTTGTTTTTTGTGTTCGCAAATAAAATTAAATATATTTGAAACAAAAAATACGTCGTTTTTGATTTATTCCATGAATTGTTCCATTCACTCACATCGTGAAGTTTTTGTTGAGGAGAAAAATAAAAGGGTGGTGCTTATTTTCTAATGCTTAAAATTCATTTGTTTTTTCCCATGAAAGTGATGAAGGTGAATCTCTGTATAATTTTATTTAAATCACGCATGCCGTCGAGCACTTGCAAAAGTTGTAAAATTTGATGGAAAATCTTTAAATTTTGCACATTTATTAAGCAGCTTCTATAAAATAAAGTGTACAAAAAAATATTCTTTATTTTTTTAAAAAATATCCCATCAAAAATATATAGTTTTTCCCATTTGTTACTACTTTGTGATAATTTATTTATTGATTTAATTTACTTTATGGTGTATATGACCGTTTAAGTACTGAGCATAACTAAGAATCTTTGGAATGTTTAGCCTTGTTAGAGCTATAAAAAAGCCATTTGTTAAAGAAAAAAAAAATGAAACGTACATTTTCTTAAAGTGGACAAAAAGACCAACATTTTGATATAAAAAAACCTATTTGTGCATTTTGTATGACATAGAACATTAAAGTATTGAGCCAGCGAATGATCAATTTTTAACCATGATTGATTCTTTTTCAAAATTTCTCATAGTAAGCCATTGAAAGTAAAATTGATGCAAAGATCAAACTCATTGAAACAATACCAATATTTGGCAGAGTTGAAATACTAGTGACAGATAATAAAAAAACATTTTGTACTCCATCAGCACAACAAGAATTAGAAAGACTAGGCATAAAACACGAAAGAGTAGCTCCAAGCCATAGTAAAACGAATGGAATGATAGAAAGAGTTCATAGTACAATTACAGAACCTATACGTATAACGAAAACGGAGATTCAGGCAGAAACCAAAGAGATAATGCCATTTGTAGCAAAGAAATATAATGAATCCATTCACCCAGTGACAAACCTACAACCAATAGAGGTTTTTCATAATTTTGAAAAGTATATGGCTGATTCTACAAATGATGGAATTTTCTATGGCCACGCTGATATTTTGAAAACGGTTCAACCAATCAACCTGATTTTTTTAACAGCAGTCAACCAAGTCGATACCAACTATGACAAACAAAATTATAAGGATCTGATACATTTTCGTTACTCAAAAAATTTTTCAAAGTGCCTAATTCTTAGTCCCCTGAAGTGTCCCCCGCTTGTTTTTCAAACAAAAAATCAAAACTGTTCTTTTATTTTTGGGTCCACACATAAATCTTTATTATGACGTAAACAAATCTTTCATAACTGTTTATTTTACCACAAACAAAAATCATTAAACTTTTTCTCCCGTGTTTCTAACCAGTCCCCTGGCAGATTAAAACAGTCAAAAATTTCAATAACTAAGGCACCAATCGAAGTTCCAGATATAGTATATTGAAGCTTGGAGTCTTGCTAACACATAACGGTGAGACATATGGTATGCAATGGATAATTGGAGAAAAATGGAATAAAATATGCAGTGAAATTGCAAAAACTGGTAACTGCGATTGTTAGACCGTAACAAACTATTATTTATGCATAAAAATTACATGTATAAACCACAAAATTCTAGATTAAAGTATAGAGTTTTTCCCATTTGCTAATACTTTTTCATCATTTATTTATTGATTTAATTTATTTTATGGTGTATATGAACATTTAAGTCCTGAGTATAATTAAGAATCTTTTGAATGTTTATTCTTGTAAGAGCTATAGAAAAGCCATTTGTTGAAAAAAAAAATGCAACATACATTTGATTAAAGTGGACAAAAAGACCAACA
The DNA here is from genome assembly GCA_949320155.1 of Melangyna quadrimaculata. NCBI lineage: Eukaryota > Metazoa > Arthropoda > Insecta > Diptera > Syrphidae > Melangyna > Melangyna quadrimaculata. The sequence goes on from OX439483.1 coordinate 275,657,673, forward strand.
TTTTGATATAAAAAAACCTATTTGTGCATTTTGTATGACATAGAACATTTAAGTATTGAGCCAGCGAATGATCAATTTTTAACCATGATTGATTCTTTTTCAAAATTTCTCATAGTAAGCCATTGAAAGTAAAATTGATTCAAAGATTAAACTCATTGAAACAACTAGTGACAGATAATGAAAAAATATTTTGTACTCCATCAGCACAACAAGAATTAGAAAGACTAGGCATAAAACACGAGAGAGTAGCTCCAAACCATAGTAAACATGGAACGATAGAAAGAGTTCATAGTACAATCACATAACCTATACGTACATATAACGAAAACGGAGATTCAGACCGAAACCAAAGAGATAATGCCATTTGTAGTAAAGAAATATAATGAATCCATTCACTCAGTGACAAACCTACAACCAATAGAGGTTTTTCATAATTTTGAAAAGTATATGGGTGATTCTACAAATGATGGAATTTTCTATGGCCACGCTGATATTTTGAAAATGGTTCAACCAATCAATCTGATTTTTTTAACAGCAGTCAACCAAGTCGATACCCACTATGACAAACAAAATTATAAAGATCTGATACATTTTCGTTACTCAAAAAATTTTTCAAAAAAATCATAACAGTTCTTTTATTTTTGAGTCCACACATAAATATTTATTATTACGTAAACAAATCTTTCATAACTAATTATTTTATTACAAAAAAAAAAATCATTAGACTTTTTCCCCCGTGTTTCTTATCAGTCCCCTGGCAGATTGAAATGGTCAAAAATTTCAATAACTAAGCCACCAATCGAAGTTCCAGATATGGTATATTGAAGTTTGGGGTCTTGCTAACACATAACAGCGAGACATATGGTATGCAATGGATAATTGGAGAAAAATGGAATAAAATATGCATAGTGAAATTGCAAAAACTGGGAACTGCGATTGTTAGACTGTAACAAACTATTATTTATGCGTAAAAATTACATGTAAAATATATCAATAGAGTATTTCCCATTTGCTAATACTTTTTGATCATTTATTTATTGATTTAATTTATTTTATGGTGTATATGAACGTTTAAGTACTGAGCATAACTAAGAATCTTTGGAATGTTTATGCTTGTGAGAGTTATAAAAAGGCCATTCGTTGAAGATAAAAAATGAAACACATATTTTCTTAAAGTGGACAAAAAGACGAACATTTTGTTATAAACAAACCTATTTGTGCATTTTGTATGACATAGAACATTAAAGTATTGAGCCAGCGAATGATCAATTTTTAACCATTTAACCAAAATTTCTCTTAGTAAGCCATTGAAAGTAAAATTGATGCAAAGATTAAACTCATTGAAACAATACCAATATTTGGCAGAGTTGAAATACTAGTGACAGATAATAAAAAAAACATTTTGTACTCCATCAGCACAACAAGAATTAGAAAGACTAGGCATAAAACACGAAAGAGTAGCTCCAAGCCATAGTAAAACGAATGGAATGATAGAAAGAGTTCATAGTACAATCACAGAACCTATACGTATAACGAAAACGGAGATTCAGGCAGAAATCAAAGAGATAATGCCATTTGTAGCAAAGAAATATAATGAATCCATTCACTCAGTGACAAACCTACAACCAATAGAGGTTTTTCATAATTTTGAAAAGTATATGGGTGATTCTACAAATGATGGAATTTTTTATGGCCACGCCGATATTTTGAAAACGGTTCAACCAATCAATCTGATTTTTTTAACAGCAGTCAACCAAGTCGATACCCACTATGACAAACAAAATTATAAAGATCTGATACATTTTCGTTACTCAAAAAATTTTTCAAAGTGCCTAATTCTCAGTCCCCTGATGTGTCCCCCGCTTGTTTTTCAAGCAAAAAATCATAACTGTTCTTTTATTTTTGGGTCCACACATAAATCTTTAATATGACGTAAACAAATCTTTCATAACTATTTATTTTATTACCAAAAAAAATCATTAAATTTACCCCGTGTTTCTTATCAGTCCCCTGGCAGATTGTAACAGCAACAAATTTCAATAACAAAGGCTGATTGGTGCCTTCCAGATATGGTATATTGAAGTTTGGAGTCTTGCTAACACATAACCGTGAAACAAATGGTATGCAATGGATAATTGGAGAAAAATGGAATAAAATATGCAGTGAAATTGCAAAAACTGGAAACTGCGATTGTTCGACCGTAACAAACTATTATTTATACATAAAAATTACCAGCCATATTCATTAGAATCCGCTGAACAGATGAATAGTTATGCACTGCATAAGGATTTATGTAGCCACTATACAACGTTGCATAAATTGTTATGCATAAAATATTTTTCAACCCATTATAGTTATAATGAGCTTCTGTCAAAATTAGTAGCATAAAGGAGGAATCTAGTACGTTTTACTTTCAAAACTGACAAATGAGACCCAGCTGTGTGTTTGCTGTGTGAAAAATCAATAGAAGCAATTCTGATGGTGATTGGATTCTTTTTGTTTTCTTATTCATTTCTTTTAATATAATTATAATTTTCAGTTACTTAGTTGTTTTTTTGCGTTCGCAAATAAAATTAAATATATTTGAAACAAAATATACGTCGTTTTTGATTTATTCCATGAATTGTTCCATTCACTCACATCGTGATGTTTTTGTTGAGGAGAAAAATAAAAGGGTGGTGCTTATTTTCTAATGCTTAAAATTCATTTGTTTTTTCCCATGAAAGTGATGAAGGTGAATCTTTGTATAATTTTATTTAAATCACGCATGCCATCGAGCACTTGCAAAAGTTGTAAGATTTGATGGAAAATCGTTAAATTTTGCACATTTATTAAGCAGCTTCTATAAACTAAAGTGTACAAAAAAATATTCTTTATTTTTTTAAAAAATATCCCAACAAAAATGTACAGTAAATTAAAAAAACCAACATTTTTAATTGCTGTATTAAATTTTATAAAATAGTTTTAAAGTGAGATTTTAACACCCCAAAGATTGCAAAAATAAGCGCCCCCTAACATCTATCTACATTATTGCTATGTCTCAGTCAAAGTGACATTCCGATACTAAACAACACTTATGTTGGCTCTATACAACCTCCAAACGCGTTTAGCTTATGTTGCTTCTAAAATAAGGGTTTTGCGTTCAGAGGCAATATAAAGAGTGCATAGCGCAATGCACTCCCTATAATTCGTTTATGCATAAGGCTGTACATGTATAAACTACAAAATTCAAGATTAAAGTATATCAATAGAGTTTTTCCCATTTGTTACTACTTTTTGATAATTAATTTATTGATCTAATTTATTTTATGGTGTATATGACCGTTTTAGTACTGAGAATAACTAAGAATCTTTGGAATGCTTAGCCTTGTTAGGCTTGCATGTAGTTGGCCCACCAACTATTGAGTTGAGCAAAACTGTTAATTGCAATCGTTTGTACATCGTTTGTCTACGTTTGTATAAGTTTGAGATTCGTTTGTACACTCACCGTTTTTTTTATATAGCCACTTCAAAAAAATTTACGGAGTTTGGCCCACCAACTACAACGCTCGAAAAATCTGGAAATGCAGTTCGATAGATAATCGTTTGTCTATGTTTGTCTTTTTTTTTTTTCGTTTGTATACGTCCCAAATTTTTTTGACAAAAAAGTTTTTTTTAACCAAATTTTATTAAAATTTTAAAACATATGCATTCGTTTGTCTCTTTCTTATAATGATTTTTCATCGTGTTATTTTTTTTAATTTGTATTTATTTCTATTTTTAAATAATTATTACTTTTTTGGGACATGTAGTTGGCCCACCAACTATAACGCTCGAAAAATCTAAAAACGCAGTTCGATAGAAAATCGTTTGTCTATGTTTGTCTTTTTTTTTTTTCGTTTGTATACGTCCCAAATTTTTTTGACAAAAAATTTTTTTTTAACCAAATTTTATTAAAATTTTTAAACATATGCATTCGTTTGTCTCTTTTTTATAATGATTTTTCATCGTGTTATTTTTTTTAATTTGTATTTATTTCTATTTTTAAATAATTATTACTTTTTTGGGACATGTAGTTGGCCCACCAACTATAACGCTCGAAAAATCTAAAAACGCAGTTCGATAGAAAATCGTTTGTCTATGTTTGTCTTTTCATTTGTATACGTCCCAAATTTTTTTGACAAAAAATTTTTTTTTAACCAAATTTTATTAAAATTATTAAACATATGCATTCGTTTGTCTCTTTTTTATAATGATTTTTGACCGTATTAATTTTTTTAATTTGTATTTATTTCTATTTTTATTTAATTATATAATCTTTTTGGAGCATTTAGTTGGCCCACTAACTGTAACGCTCGAAAAATCTAAAAACGCAGTTCGATAGAAAATCATTTGTCTATGTTTGTCTTCTTTTTTTTCGTTTGTATACGTCCCAAATTTTTTTGATAAAAAAAATTTTGTAACCAAATTTTATTACAATTTTGAAACATATGCATTCGTTTGTCTCTTTTTTAGTATGATTTTCCATCGTGTTAATTTTTTAATTTGTATTTATTTCTATTTTTAATTAATCATTACTTTTTTTGGGACATGTAGTTGGCCCACCAACTGCATTCTCTTTTATTTGGGTGTCCACAGTTTCAACTTGTATTCGAAATTGCGATAATTAAGACTTTATCCTTTTTTCTATTCTTTTTAAGGAGTGCCCTGCATTTAGGCTGCATACTTACATACATGGTTTGAAATTGGTTTGAATACGCAACGTGATTGAAATCCTTTCAGATCTTATATTTACATACATATGCTTTGTTAAATTACTCAGTTGTGTATTTGTATTGTGTTAAAGGCCTTCTACACTAGCCCACTGTGTATTAATACATGTGACAAAAGTGGGACGTAGAATAGTGTGGAAACAAAATATGAAAGCCCAGCCTATACAACCCGACATTTTATCCCACACGATTTGACATGTGTTAATACATGAATAATTTTATTACAAGTTAATTTTTGTAATGTAATGCCAGATCCACATGCATTTCAAAGCTGCCAATATTTCTGCCAAAAAAATGGTAAAATAATGGCAGAAATAATTTTTTTTGCCAGTATTTAGAGCGTTTACACGATGCAAAGAAAAATGGCTATAATTTGACAGATAAAATAGCATTTTGCCATTCGTGTAAATGCAGCATAAATCCCTACCAGAGTAAAGAGATAAAAAAGAAGTAGATTTGACTTTTTTTTCAAAGGTTGGAGTAGGATGAAGCAACGATTTTAAAAAAGAAGTGGATTTCAATTGGCGATGGTGCAAAGTAGGAAGTATTTTTAAAAATAAATTGAAAAAAAAAGTAGATCTACTTCAATTGAAGTAAAGTGGCAACACTGCCTCTGGCTAGTGCGATCTGCGATGAGATGAGGATGACGATGAGTGAAGTTTAGTTTTCTAAAACTAGGTACCTATAAACTCTTTCTGAAATGAGCTGGGTAGCTATTTATTATTCGGTTGAGGTATTTTTTTTAAAAGGCGTATAGGTTTTTTCTTTGTAAAAGTAGGTTTTTGAAGCAAAAATGTATTTGCTTCTGACACGAGTAAAACACATGCAGGTATTTTTTTTATTCAGACATGCTGAATTTTTATTAAAAATGGGTTTTTGGAACTACAGGAAATACACATTTCATGATTATGTTCGAGTTAAAATAATTTTGATTTATTTTAAGTAAACCCCCCCTTATCCATTCGCTGAAAAAACAGCCAAAACTCGTACGTAGTTAGGTAGGTACTCAAAAATTTGGTTACTACCTATCAATATCTATAATAGGCATGCATAGGTATTTGTACCCATAATTACGTACGTAGTTAGGTAGGTACTCAAAAATTTGGTTACTACCTATCAATATCTATAATAGGCATGCATAGGTATTTGTACCCATAATTACTTTCTATTTCATAAAAAAAAGAAACTCATTAAAAGCCTTAAGCCGACGGCAAAGTTCAAGTTAATGAACAAGTACCTATAGAATTAGAATTATTTTTGTTTGGGTTTTTTTAATTATTTTAACTGAATAAATAATATACTCAAGGTGTAACTTAAGTCTTTTTAAATGCAGCCTAAATGCAGGGCACTCCTTAAAAAGAATAGAAAAAAAGGATAAAGTCTTAATTATCGCAATTTCGAATACAAGTTGAAACTGTGGACACCCAAATAAAAGAGAATGCAGTTGGTGGGCCAACTACATGTCCCAAAAAAAGTAATGATTAATTAAAAATAGAAATAAATACAAATTAAAAAAATTACTACGATAAAAAATCATTATAAAAAATAGACAAACGAATGCATATGTTTTAAAATTTTAATAAAATTTGGTTAAAAAAAATTTTGTTGTCAAAAAAATTTGGGACGTATACAAACGAAAAAAAAAGAAGACAAACATAGACAAACGATTTTCTATCGAACTGCGTTTTTAGATTTTTCGAGCGTTACAGTTAGTGGGCCAACTAAATGCTCCAAAAAGATTATATAATTAAATAAAAATAGAAATAAATACAAATTAAAAAAATTAATACGGTCAAAAATCATTATAAAAAAGAGACAAACGAATGCATATGTTTAAAAATTTTAATAAAATTTGGTTAAAAAAAAATTTTTTGTCAAAAAAATTTGGGACGTATACAAACGAAAAGACAAACATAGACAAATGATTTTCTATCGAACTGCGTTTTTAGATTTTTCGAGCGTTATAGTTGGTGGGCCAACTATATGTCCCAAAAAAAGTAATAATTAATTAAAAATAGAAATAAATACAAATTAAAAAAACTAACACGATGGAAAATCATTATAAAAAAGAGACAAACGAATGCATATGTTTAAAAATTTTAATAAAATTTGGTTAAAAAAAATTTTGTTGTCAAAAAAATTTGGAACGTATACAAACGAAAAAAAAAGACAAACACAGACAAACGATTTTCTATCGAACTGCGTTTTTAGATTTTTCGAGCGTTATAGTTGGTGGGCCAACTACATGCTCCATATAATTAATATATAATTAATTAAAAATAGAAATAAATACAAATTAAAAAAATTACTTCGATAAAAAATCATTATAAAAAATAGACAAACGAATGCATATGTTTTAAAATTTTAATAAAATTTGGTTAAAAAAAATTTTGTTGTCAAAAAAATTTGGGACGTATACAAACGAAAAAAAAAAAAGACAAACATAGACAAACGATTTTCTATCGAACTGCGTCTTAAGATTTTTCGAGCGTTATAGTTGGTGGGCCAACTACATGTCCCAAAAAAGTAATAATTATTTAAAAAATAGAAATAAATACAAATTAAAAAAAATAACACGATGAAAAATCATTATAAAAAAGAGACAAACGAATGCATATGTTTAAAAATTTTAATAAAATTTGGTTAAAAAAAATTTTTTTGTTAAAAAAATTTGGGACGTATACAAACGAAAAAAAAAAAAGACAAACATAGACAAACGATTTTCTATCGAACTGCGTTTTTAGATTTTTCGAGCGTTATAGTTGGTGGGCCAACTACATGTCCCAAAAAAGTAATAATTATTTAAAAATAAAAATAAATACAAATTAAAAAAAATAACACGATGAAAAATCATTATAAGAAAGAGACAAACGAATGCATATGTTTTAAAATTTTAATAAAATTTGGTTAAAAAAAATTTGTTTGTCAAAAAAATTTGGGACGTATACAAACGAAAAAAAAAAAAGACAAACATAGACAAACGATTATCTATCGAACTGCATTTCCAGGTTTTTCGAGCGTTATAGTTGGTGGGCCAAACTCCGTAAATTTTTTTGAAGTGGCTATATAAAAAAACGGTGAGTGTACAAACGAATCTAAAACTTATACAAACGTATAACGTTAAAAATTGATCATTCGCTGGCTCAATACTTTAATGTTCTATGTCATACAAAATGCACAAATAGGTTTGTTTATAACAAAATGTTCGTCTTTTTGTCCACCTTAAGAAAATATGTGTTTCATTTTTTATCTTCAACGAATGGCTTTTTTATAGCTCTCACAAGCATAAACATTCCAAAGATTCTTAGTTATGCTCAGTACTTAAACGTTCATATACACCATAAAATAAATTAAATCAATAAATAAATGATCAAAAAGTATTAGCAAATGGGAAATACTCTATTGATATATTTTACATGTAATTTTTACGCATAAATAATAGTTTGTTACAGCCTAACAATCGCAGTTCCCAGTTTTTGCAATTTCACTATGCATATTTTATTCCATTTTTCTCCAATTATCCATTGCATACCATATGTCTCGCTGTTATGTGTTAGCAAGACCCCAAACTTCAATATACCATATCTGGAACTTCGATTGGTGGCTTAGTTATTGAAATTTTTGACCATTTCAATCTGCCAGGGGACTGATAAGAAACACGGGGGAAAAAGTCTAATGATTTTTTTTTTTGAAATAAAATAAAAAGTTATGAAAGATTTGTTTACGTAATAATAAATATTTATGTGTGGACTCAAAAATAAAAGAACTGTTATGATTTTTTTGAAAAATTTTTTGAGTAACGAAAATGTATCCGATCTTTATAATTTTGTTTGTCATAGTGGGTATCGACTTGGTTGACTGCTGTTAAAAAAATCAGATTGATTGGTTGAACCATTTTCAAAATATCAGCGTGGCCATAGAAAATTCCATCATTTGTAGAATCACCCATATACTTTTCAAAATTATGAAAAACCTCTATTGGTTGTAGGTTTGTCACTGAGTGAATGGATTCATTATATTTCTTTACTACAAATGGCATTATCTCTTTGGTTTCGGTCTGAATCTCCGTTTTCGTTATATGTACGTATAGGTTATGTGATTGTACTATGAACTCTTTCTATCGATCCATGTTTACTATGGTTTGGAGCTACTCTCTCGTGTTTTATGCCTAGTCTTTCTAATTCTTGTTGTGCTGATGGAGTACAAAATATTTTTTCATTATCTGTCACTAGTTGTTTCAATGAGTTTAATCTTTGAATCAATTTTACTTTCAATGGCTTACTATGAGAAATTTTGAAAAAGAATCAATCATGGTTAAAAATTGATCATTCGCTGGCTCAATACTTAAATGTTCTATGTCATACAAAATGCACAAATAGGTTTTTTTATATCAAAATGTTGGTCTTTTTGTCCACTTTAAGCAAATGTATGTTCCATTTTTTTTTTTCAACAAATGGCTTTTCTATAGCTCTTACAAAAATAAACATTCAAAAGATTCTTAATTATACTCAGGACTTAAATGTTCATATACACCATAAAATAAATTAAATCAATAAATAAATGATGAAAAAGTATTAGCAAATGGGAAAAACTCTATACTTTAATCTAGAATTTTGTGGTTTATACATGTAATTTTTATGCATAAATAATAGTTTGTTACGGTCTAACAATCGCAGTTACCAGTTTTTGCATATTTTATTCCATTTTTCTCCAATTATCCATTGCATACCATATGTCTCACCGTTATGTGTTAGCAAGACTCCAAGCTTCAATATACTATATCTGGAACTTCGATTGGTGCCTTAGTTATTGAAATTTTTGACTGTTTTAATCTGCCAGGGGACTGGTTAGAAACACGGGAGAAAAAGTTTAATGATTTTTGTTTGTGGTAAAATAAACAGTTATGAAAGATTTGTTTACGTCATAATAAAGATTTATGTGTGGACCCAAAAATAAAAGAACAGTTTTGATTTTTTGTTTGAAAAACAAGCGGGGGACACTTCAGGGGACTAAGAATTAGGCACTTTGAAAAATTTTTTGAGTAACGAAAATGTATCAGATCCTTATAATTTTGTTTGTCATAGTGGGTATCGACTTGGTTGACTGCTGTTAAAAAAATCAGGTTGATTGGTTGAACCGTTTTCAAAATATCAGCGTGGCCATAGAAAATTCCATCATTTGTAGAATCAGCCATATACTTTTCAAAATTATGAAAAACCTCTATTGGTTGTAGGTTTGTCACTGGGTGAATGGATTCATTATATTTCTTTGCTACAAATGGCATTATCTCTTTGGTTTCTGCCTGAATCTCCGTTTTCGTTATACGTATAGGTTCTGTAATTGTACTATGAACTCTTTCTATCATTCCATTCGTTTTACTATGGCTTGGAGCTACTCTTTCGTGTTTTATGCCTAGTCTTTCTAATTCTTGTTGTGCTGATGGAGTACAAAATGTTTTTTTATTATCTGTCACTAGTATTTCAACTCTGCCAAATATTGGTATTGTTTCAATGAGTTTGATCTTTGCATCAATTTTACTTTCAATGGCTTACTATGAGAAATTTTGAAAAAGAATCAATCATGGTTAAAAATTGATCATTCGCTGGCTCAATACTTTAATGTTCTATGTCATAAAAAATTCACAACGTTTCATTTTTTTTTTTTTCAACAAATGGCTTTTTTATAGCTCTAACAAGGGCTTGCATGTAGTTGGCCCACCAACTATTGAGTTGAGCAAAACTGTTAATTGCAATCGTTTGTACATCGTTTGTCTACGTTTGTATAAGTTTTAGATTCGTTTGTACACTCACCGTTTTTTTATATAGCCACTTCAAAAAAATTTACGGAGTTTGGCCCACCAACTATAACGCTCGAAAAACCTGGAAATGCAGTTCGATAGATAATCGTTTGTCTATGTTTGTCTTTTTTTTTTTTCGTTTGTATACGTCCCAAATTTTTTTGACAAACAAATTTTTTTTAACCAAATTTTATTAAAATTTTAAAACATATGCATTCGTTTGTCTCTTTCTTATAATGATTTTTCATCGTGTTATTTTTTTTAATTTGTATTTATTTTTATTTTTAAATAATTATTACTTTTTTGGGACATGTAGTTGGCCCACCAACTATAACGCTCGAAAAATCTAAAAACGCAGTTCGATAGAAAATCGTTTGTCTATGTTTGTCTTTTTTTTTTTTCGTTTGTATACGTCCCAAATTTTTTTGTTTGTCTTTTTTTTTTTTCGTTTGTATACGTCCCAAATTTTTTTGTTAAAAAAATTTGGGACGTATACAAACGAAAAAAAAAAAAGACAAACATAGACAAACGATTTTCTATCGAACTGCGTTTTTAGATTTTTCGAGCGTTATAGTTGGTGGGCCAACTACATGTCCCAAAAAAGTAATAATTATTTAAAAATAAAAATAAATACAAATTAAAAAAAATAACACGATGAAAAATCATTATAAGAAAGAGACAAACGAATGCATATGTTTTAAAATTTTAATAAAATTTGGTTAAAAAAAATTTGTTTGTCAAAAAAATTTGGGACGTATACAAACGAAAAAAAAAAAAGACAAACATAGACAAACGATTATCTATCGAACTGCATTTCCAGGTTTTTCGAGCGTTATAGTTGGTGGGCCAAACTCCGTAAATTTTTTTGAAGTGGCTATATAAAAAAACGGTGAGTGTACAAACGAATCTAAAACTTATACAAACGTAGACAAACGATGTACAAACGATTGCAATTAACAGTTTTGCTCAACTCAATAGTTGGTGGGCCAACTACATGCAAGCCCTTGTTAGAGCTATAAAAAAGCCATTTGTTGAAAAAAAAAAAATGAAACGTTGTGAATTTTTTATGACATAGAACATTAAAGTATTGAGCCAGCGAATGATCAATTTTTAACCATGATTGATTCTTTTTCAAAATTTCTCATAGTAAGCCATTGAAAGTAAAATTGATGCAAAGATCAAACTCATTGAAACAATACCAATATTTGGCAGAGTTGAAATACTAGTGACAGATAATAAAAAAACATTTTGTACTCCATCAGCACAACAAGAATTAGAAAGACTAGGCATAAAACACGAAAGAGTAGCTCCAAGCCATAGTAAAACGAATGGAATGATAGAAAGAGTTCATAGTACAATTACAGAACCTATACGTATAACGAAAACGGAGATTCAGGCAGAAACCAAAGAGATAATGCCATTTGTAGCAAAGAAATATAATGAATCCATTCACCCAGTGACAAACCTACAACCAATAGAGGTTTTTCATAATTTTGAAAAGTATATGGCTGATTCTACAAATGATGGAATTTTCTATGGCCACGCTGATATTTTGAAAACGGTTCAACCAATCAACCTGATTTTTTTAACAGCAGTCAACCAAGTCGATACCCACTATGACAAACAAAATTATAAGGATCTGATACATTTTCGTTACTCAAAAAATTTTTCAAAGTGCCTAATTCTTAGTCCCCTGAAGTGTCCCCCGCTTGTTTTTCAAACAAAAAATCAAAACTGTTCTTTTATTTTTGGGTCCACACATAAATCTTTATTATGACGTAAACAAATCTTTCATAACTGTTTATTTTACCACAAACAAAAATCATTAAACTTTTTCTCCCGTGTTTCTAACCAGTCCCCTGGCAGATTAAAACAGTCAAAAATTTCAATAACTAAGGCACCAATCGAAGTTCCAGATATAGTATATTGAAGCTTGGAGTCTTGCTAACACATAACGGTGAGACATATGGTATGCAATGGATAATTGGAGAAAAATGGAATAAAATATGCAAAAACTGGTAACTGCGATTGTTAGACCGTAACAAACTATTATTTATGCATAAAAATTACATGTATAAACCACAAAATTCTAGATTAAAGTATAGAGTTTTTCCCATTTGCTAATACTTTTTCATCATTTATTTATTGATTTAATTTATTTTATGGTGTATATGAACATTTAAGTCCTGAGTATAATTAAGAATCTTTTGAATGTTTATTTTTGTAAGAGCTATAGAAAAGCCATTTGTTGAAAAAAAAAATGGAACATACATTTGCTTAAAGTGGACAAAAAGACCAACATTTTGATATAAAAAAACCTATTTGTGCATTTTGTATGACATAGAACATTTAAGTATTGAGCCAGCGAATGATCAATTTTTAACCATGATTGATTCTTTTTCAAAATTTCTCATAGTAAGCCATTGAAAGTAAAATTGATTCAAAGATTAAACTCATTGAAACAACTAGTGACAGATAATGAAAAAATATTTTGTACTCCATCAGCACAACAAGAATTAGAAAGACTAGGCATAAAACACGAGAGAGTAGCTCCAAACCATAGTAAACATGGATCGATAGAAAGAGTTCATAGTACAATCACATAACCTATACGTACATATAACGAAAACGGAGATTCAGACCGAAACCAAAGAGATAATGCCATTTGTAGTAAAGAAATATAATGAATCCATTCACTCAGTGACAAACCTACAACCAATAGAGGTTTTTCATAATTTTGAAAAGTATATGGGTGATTCTACAAATGATGGAATTTTCTATGGCCACGCTGATATTTTGAAAATGGTTCAACCAATCAATCTGATTTTTTTAACAGCAGTCAACCAAGTCGATACCCACTATGACAAACAAAATTATAAAGATCGGATACATTTTCGTTACTCAAAAAATTTTTCAAAAAAATCATAACAGTTCTTTTATTTTTGAGTCCACACATAAATATTTATTATTACGTAAACAAATCTTTCATAACTTTTTATTTTATTTCAAAAAAAAAAATCATTAGACTTTTTCCCCCGTGTTTCTTATCAGTCCCCTGGCAGATTGAAATGGTCAAAAATTTCAATAACTAAGCCACCAATCGAAGTTCCAGATATGGTATATTGAAGTTTGGGGTCTTGCTAACACATAACAGCGAGACATATGGTATGCAATGGATAATTGGAGAAAAATGGAATAAAATATGCATAGTGAAATTGCAAAAACTGGGAACTGCGATTGTTAGGCTGTAACAAACTATTATTTATGCGTAAAAATTACATGTAAAATATATCAATAGAGTATTTCCCATTTGCTAATACTTTTTGATCATTTATTTATTGATTTAATTTATTTTATGGTGTATATGAACGTTTAAGTACTGAGCATAACTAAGAATCTTTGGAATGTTTATGCTTGTGAGAGCTATAAAAAAGCCATTCGTTGAAGATAAAAAATGAAACACATATTTTCTTAAGGTGGACAAAAAGACGAACATTTTGTTATAAACAAACCTATTTGTGCATTTTGTATGACATAGAACATTAAAGTATTGAGCCAGCGAATGATCAATTTTTAACCATTTAACCAAAATTTCTCTTAGTAAGCCATTGAAAGTAAAATTGATGCAAAGATTAAACTCATAGAAACAATACCAATATTTGGCAGAGTTGAAATACTAGTGACAGATAATAAAAAAAACATTTTGTACTCCATCAGCACAACAAGAATTAGAAAAACTAGGCATAAAACACGAAAGAGTAGCTCCAAGCCATAGTAAAATGAATGGAATGATAGAAAGAGTTCATAGTACAATCACAGAACCTATACGTATAACGAAAACGGAGATTCAGGCAGAAATCAAAGAGATAATGCCATTTGTAGCAAAGAAATATAATGAATCCATTCACTCAGTGACAAACCTACAACCAATAGAGGTTTTTCATAATTTTGAAAAGTATATGGGTGATTCTACAAATGATGGAATTTTTTATGGCCACGCCGATATTTTGAAAACGGTTCAACCAATCAATCTGATTTTTTTAACAGCAGTCAACCAAGTCGATACCCACTATGACAAACAAAATTATAAAGATCTGATACATTTTCGTTACTCAAAAATTTTTTCAAAGTGCATAATTCTCAGTCCCCTGATGTGTCCCCCGCTTGTTTTTCAAGCAAAAAATCATAACTGTTCTTTTATTTTTGGGTCCACACATAAATCTTTAATATGGCGTAAACAAATCTTTCATAACTATTTATTTTATTACCAAAAAAAATCATTAAATTTCCCCCGTGTTTCTTATCAGTCCCCTGGCAGATTGTAACAGCCAAAAATTTCAATAACAAAGGCTGATTGGTGCCTTCCAGATATGGTATATTGAAGTTTGGAGTCTTGCTAACACATAACGGTGAAACAAATGGTATGCAATGGATAATTGGAGAAAAATGGAATAAAATATGCAGTGAAATTGCAAAAACTGGTAACTGCGATTGTTCGACCGTAACAAACTATTATTTATACATAAAAATTACCAGCCGTATTCATTAGAATCCGCTGAACAGATGAATAGTTATGCACTGCATAAGGATTTATGTAGCCACTATACAACGTTGCATAAATTGTTATGCATAAAATATTTTTCAACCCATTATAGTTATAATGAGCTTGTGTCAAAATTAGTAGCATAAAGGAGGAATCTAGTACGTTTTACTTTCAAAACTGACAAATGAGACCCAGCTGTGTGTTTGCTGTGTGAAAAATCAATAGAAGCAATTCTGATGGTGATTGGATTCTTTTTGTTTTCTTATTCATTTCTTTTAATATAATTATAATTTTCAGTTACTTTGTTGTTTTTTTGTGTTCGCAAATAAAATTAAATATATTTGAAACAAAATATACGTCGTTTTTGATTTATTCCATGAATTGTTCCATTCACTCACATCGTGATGTTTTTGTTGAGGAGAAAAATAAAAGGGTGGTGCTTATTTTCTAATGCTTAAAATTCATTTGTTTTTTCCCATGAAAGTGATGAAGGTGAATCTTTGTATAATTTTATTTAAATCACGCATGCCATCGAGCACTTGCAAAAGTTGTAAGATTTGATGGAAAATCGTTAAATTTTGCACATTTATTAAGCAGCTTCTATAAACTAAAGTGTACAAAAAAATATTCTTTATTTTTTTAAAAAAATATCCCAACAAAAATGTACAGTAAATTAAAAAAAAAACAACATTATTAATTGCTGTATTAAATTTTATAAAATATTTTTAAAGTGAGATTTTAACACCCCAAAGATTGCAAAAATAAGCGCCCCCTAACATCTATCTACATTATTGCTATGTCTCAGTCAAAGTGACATTCCGATACTAAACAACACTTATGTTGGCTCTATACAACCTCCAAACGCGTTTAGCTTATGTTGCTTCTAAAATAAGGGTTTTGCGTTCAGAGGCATTATAAAGAGTGCATAGCGCAATGCACTCCCTATAATTCGTTTATGCATAAGGCTGTACATGTATAAACTACAAAATTCAAGATTAAAGTATATCAATAGAGTTTTTCCCATTTGTTACTACTTTTTGATAATTAATTTATTGATCTAATTTATTTTATGGTGTATATGACCGTTTTAGTACTGAGAATAACTAAGAATCTTTGGAATGCTTAGCCTTGTTCGAGCTATAAAAAAGCCATTTGTTGAAAAAAAAAAAAAAATGAAACGTTGGGCATTTTTTATGACATAGAACATTAAAGTATTGAGCCAGCGAATGATCAATTTTTAACCATGATTGATTCTTTTTCAAAATTTCTCATAGTAAGCCATTGAAAGTAAAATTGATGCAAAGATCAAACTCATTGAAACAATACCAATATTTGGCAGAGTTGAAATACTAGTGACAGATAATAAAAAAACATTTTGTACTCCATCAGCACAACAAGAATTAGAAAGACTAGGCATAAAACACGAAAGAGTAGCTCCAAGCCATAGTAAAACGAATGGAATGATAGAAAGAGTTCATAGTACAATTACAGAACCTATACGTATAACGAAAACGGAGATTCAGGCAGAAACCAAAGAGATAATGCCATTTGTAGCAAAGAAATATAATGAATCCATTCACCCAGTGACAAACCTACAACCAATAGAGGTTTTTCATAATTTTGAAAAGTATATGGCTGATTCTACAAATGATGGAATTTTCTATGGCCACGCTGATATTTTGAAAACGGTTCAACCAATCAACCTGATTTTTTTAACAGCAGTCAACCAAGTCGATACCAACTATGACAAACAAAATTATAAGGATCTGATACATTTTCGTTACTCAAAAAATTTTTCAAAGTGCCTAATTCTTAGTCCCCTGAAGTGTCCCCCGCTTGTTTTTCAAACAAAAAATCAAAACTATTCTTTTATTTTTGGGTCCACACATAAATCTTTATTATGACGTAAACAAATCTTTCATAACTGTTTATTTTACCACAAACAAAAATCATTAAACTTTTTCTCCCGTGTTTCTAACCAGTCCCCTGGCAGATTAAAACAGTCAAAAATTTCAATAACTAAGGCACCAATCGAAGTTCCAGATATAGTATATTGAAGCTTGGAGTCTTGCTAACACATAACGGTGAGACATATGGTATGCAATGGATAATTGGAGAAAAATGGAATAAAATATGCAGTGAAATTGCAAAAACTGGTAACTGCGATTGTTAGACCGTAACAAACTATTATTTATGCATAAAAATTACATGTATAAACCACAAAATTCTAGATTAAAGTATATCAATAGAGTTTTTCCCATTTGCTAATACTTTTTCATCATTTATTTATTGATTTAATTTATTTTATGGTGTATATGAACATTTAAGTCCTGAGTATAATTAAGAATCTTTTGAATGTTTATTCTTGTAAGAGCTATAGAAAAGCCATTTGTTGAAAAAAAAAATGGAACATACATTTGCTTAAAGTGGACAAAAAGACCAACATTTTGATATAAAAAAACCTATTTGTGCATTTTGTATGACATAAAACATTTAAGTATTGAGCCAGCGAATGATCAATTTTTAACCATGATTGATTCTTTTTCAAAATTTCTCATAGTAAGCCATTGAAAGTAAAATTGATTCAAAGATTAAACTCATTGAAACAACTAGTGACAGATAATGAAAAAATATTTTGTACTCCATCAGCACAACAAGAATTAGAAAGACTAGGCATAAAACACGAGAGAGTAGCTCCAAACCATAGTAAACATGGAACGATAGAAAGAGTTCATAGTACAATCACATAACCTATACGTACATATAACGAAAACGAAGATTCAGACCGAAACCAAAGAGATAATGCCATTTGTAGTAAAGAAATATAATGAATCCATTCACTCAGTGACAAACCTACAACCAATAGAGGTTTTTCATAATTTTGAAAAGTATATGGGTGATTCTACAAATGATGGAATTTTCTATGGCCACGCTGATATTTTGAAAATGGTTCAACCAATCAATCTGATTTTTTTAACAGCAGTCAATCAAGTCGATACCCACTATGACAAACAAAATTATAAAGATCGGATACATTTTCGTTACTCAAAAAATTTTTCAAAAAAATCATAACAGTTCTTTTATTTTTGAGTCCACACATAAATATTTATTATTACGTAAACAAATCTTTCATAACTTTTTATTTTATTTCAAAAAAAAAATCATTAGACTTTTTCCCCCGTGTTTCTTATCAGTCCCCTGGCAGATTGAAATGGTCAAAAATTTCAATAACTAAGCCACCAATCGAAGTTCCAGATATGGTATATTGAAGTTTGGGGTCTTGCTAACACATAACAGCGAGACATATGGTATGCAATGGATAATTGGAGAAAAATGGAATAAAATATGCATAGTGAAATTGCAAAAACTGGGAACTGCGATTGTTAGGCTGTAACAAACTATTATTTATGCGTAAAAATTACATGTAAAATATATCAATAGAGTATTTCCCATTTGCTAATACTTTTTGATCATTTATTTATTGATTTAATTTATTTTATGGTGTATATGAACGTTTAAGTACTGAGCATAACTAAGAATCTTTGGAATGTTTATGCTTGTGAGAGCTATAAAAAAGCCATTCGTTGAAGATAAAAAATGAAACACATATTTTCTTAAGGTGGACAAAAAGACGAACATTTTGCTATAAACAAACCTATTTGTGCATTTTGTATGACATAGAACATTAAAGTATTGAGCCAGCGAATGATCAATTTTTAACCATTTAACCAAAATTTAGCTTAGTAAGCCATTGAAAGTAAAATTGATGCAAAGATTAAACTCATTGAAACAATACCAATATTTGGCAGAGTTGAAATACTAGTGACAGATAATAAAAAAAACATTTTGTACTCCATCAGCACAACAAGAATTAGAAAGACTAGGCATAAAACACGAAAGAGTAGCTCCAAGCCATAGTAAAACGAATGGAATGATAGAAAGAGTTCATAGTACAATCACAGAACCTATACGTATAACGAAAACGGAGATTCAGGCAGAAATCAAAGAGATAATGCCATTTGAAGCAAAGAAATATAATGAATCCATTCACTCAGTGACAAACCTACAACCAATAGAGGTTTTTCATAATTTTGAAAAGTATATGGGTGATTCTACAAATGATGGAATTTTTTATGGCCACGCCGATATTTTGAAAATGGTTCAACCAATCAATCTGATTTTTTTAACAGCAGTCAACTAAGTCGATACCCACTATGACAAACAAAATTATAAAGATCGGATACATTTTCGTTACTCAAAAAATTTTTCAAAAAAATCATAACAGTTCTTTTATTTTTGAGTCCACACATAAATATTTATTATTACGTAAACAAATCTTTCATAACTTTTTATTTTATTTCAAAAAAAAAAATCATTAGACTTTTTCCCCCGTGTATCTTATCAGTCCCCTGGCAGATTAGAATGGTCAAAAATTTCAATAACTAAGCCACCAGTCGAAGTTCCAGATATGGTATATTGAAGTTTGGGGTCTTGCTAACACATAACAGCGAGACATATGGTATGCAATGGATAATTGGAGAAAAATGGAATAAAATATGCATAGTGAAATTGCAAAAACTGGGAACTGCGATTGTTAGGCTGTAACAAACTATTATTTATGCGTAAAAATTACATGTAAAATATATCAATAGAGTATTTCCCATTTGCTAATACTTTTTGATCATTTATTTATTGATTTAATTTATTTTATGGTGTATATGAACGTTTAAGTACTGAGCATAACTAAGAATCTTTGGAATGTTTATGCTTGTGAGAGCTATAAAAAAGCCATTCGTTGAAGATAAAAAATGAAACACATATTTTCTTAAGGTGGACAAAAAGACGAACATTTTGTTATAAACAAACCTATTTGTGCATTTTGTATGACATAGAACATTAAAGTATTGAGCCAGCGAATGATCAATTTTTAACCATTTAACCAAAATTTCTCTTAGTAAGCCATTGAAAGTAAAATTGATGCAAAGATTAAACTCATTGAAACAATACCAATATTTGGCAGAGTTGAAATACTAGTGACAGATAATAAAAAAAACATTTTGTACTCCATCAGCACAACAAGAATTAGAAAGACTAGGCATAAAACACGAAAGAGTAGCTCCAAGCCATAGTAAAACGAATGGAATGATAGAAAGAGTTCATAGTACAATCACAGAACCTATACGTATAACGAAAACGGAGATTCAGGCAGAAATCAAAGAGATAATGCCATTTGTAGCAAAGAAATATAATGAATCCATTCACTCAGTGACAAACCTACAACCAATAGAGGTTTTTCATAATTTTGAAAAGTATATGGGTGATTCTACAAATGATGGATTTTTTTATGGCCACGCCGCTATTTTGAAAACGGTTCAACCAATCAATCTGATTTTTTTAACAGCAGTCAACCAAGTCGATACCCACTATGACAAACAAAATTATAAAGATCTGATACATTTTCGTTACTCAAAAAATTTTTCAAAGTGCATAATTCTCAGTCCCCTGATGTGTCCCCCGCTTGTTTTTCAAGCAAAAAATCATAACTGTTCTTTTATTTTTGGGTCCACACATAAATCTTTAATATGACGTAAACAAATCTTTCATAACTATTTATTTTATTACCAAAAAAAATCATTAAATTTCCCCCGTGTTTCTTATCAGTCCCCTGGCAGATTGTAACAGCCAAAAATTTCAATAACAAAGGCTGATTGGTGCCTTCCAGATATGGTATATTGAAGTTTGGAGTCTTGCTAACACATAACCGTGAAACAAATGGTATGCAATGGATAATTGGAGAAAAATGGAATAAAATATGCAGTGAAATTGCAAAAACTGGTAACTGCGATTGTTCGACCGTAACAAACTATTATTTATACATAAAAATTACCAGCCGTATTCATTAGAATCCGCTGAACAGATGAATAGTTATGCACTGCATAAGGATTTATGTAGCCACTATACAACGTTGCATAAATTGTTATGCATAAAATATTTTTCAACCCATTATAGTTATAATGAGCTTGTGTCAAAATTAGTAGCATAAAGGAGGAATCTAGTACGTTTTACTTTCAAAACTGACAAATGAGACCCAGCTGTGTGTTTGCTGTGTGAAAAATCAATAGAAGCAATTCTGATGGTGATTGGATTCTTTTTGTTTTCTTATTCATTTCTTTTAATATAATTATAATTTTCAGTTACTTTGTTGTTTTTTTGTGTTCGCAAATAAAATTAAATATATTTGAAACAAAATATACGTCGTTTTTGATTTATTCCATGAATTGTTCCATTCACTCACATCGTGATGTTTTTGTTGAGGAGAAAAATAAAAGGGTGGTGCTTATTTTCTAATGCTTAAAATTCATTTGTTTTTTCCCATGAAAGTGATGAAGGTGAATCTTTGTATAATTTTATTTAAATCACGCATGCCATCGAGCACTTGCAAAAGTTGTAAGATTTGATGGAAAATCGTTAAATTTTGCACATTTATTAAGCAGCTTCTATAAACTAAAGTGTACAAAAAAATATTCTTTATTTTTTAAAAAAATATCCCAACAAAAATGTACAGTAAATTAAAAAAAACAACATTATTAATTGCTGTATTAAATTTTATAAAATATTTTTAAAGTGAGATTTTAACACCCCAAAGATTGCAAAAATAAGCGCCCCCTAACATCTATCTACATTATTGCTATGTCTCAGTCAAAGTGACATTCCGATACTAAACAACACTTATGTTGGCTCTATACAACCTCCAAACGCGTTTAGCTTATGTTGCTTCTAAAATAAGGGTTTTGCGTTCAGAGGCATTATAAAGAGTGCATAGCGCAATGCACTCCCTATAATTCGTTTATGCATAAGGCTGTACATGTATAAACTACAAAATTCAAGATTAAAGTATATCAATAGAGTTTTTCCCATTTGTTACTACTTTTTGATAATTAATTTATTGATCTAATTTATTTTATGGTGTATATGACCGTTTTAGTACTGAGAATAACTAAGAATCTTTGGAATGCTTAGCCTTGTTAGAGCTATAAAAAAGCCATTTGTTGAAAAAAAAAAAAAAATGAAACGTTGGGCATTTTTTATGACATAGAACATTAAAGTATTGAGCCAGCGAATGATCAATTTTTAACCATGATTGATTCTTTTTCAAAATTTCTCATAGTAAGCCATTGAAAGTAAAATTGATGCAAAGATCAAACTCATTGAAACAATACCAATATTTGGCAGAGTTGAAATACTAGTGACAGATAATAAAAAAACATTTTGTACTCCATCAGCACAACAAGAATTAGAAAGACTAGGCATAAAACACGAAAGAGTAGCTCCAAGCCATAGTAAAACGAATGGAATGATAGAAAGAGTTCATAGTACAATTACAGAACCTATACGTATAACGAAAACGGAGATTCAGGCAGAAACCAAAGAGATAATGCCATTTGTAGCAAAGAAATATAATGAATCCATTCACCCAGTGACAAACCTACAACCAATAGAGGTTTTTCATAATTTTGAAAAGTATATGGCTGATTCTACAAATGATGGAATTTTCTATGGCCACGCTGATATTTTGAAAACGGTTCAACCAATCAACCTGATTTTTTTAACAGCAGTCAACCAAGTCGATACCCACTATGACAAACAAAATTATAGGGATCTGATACATTTTCGTTACTCAAAAAAATTTTCAAAGTGCCTAATTCTTAGTCCCCTGAAGTGTCCCCCGCTTGTTTTTCAAACAAAAAATCAAAACTGTTCTTTTATTTTTGGGTCCACACATAAATCTTTATTATGACGTAAACAAATCTTTCATAACTGTTTATTTTACCACAAACAAAAATCATTAAACTTTTTCTCCCGTGTTTCTAACCAGTCCCCTGGCAGATTAAAACAGTCAAAAATTTCAATAACTAAGGCACCAATCGAAGTTCCAGATATAGTATATTGAAGCTTGGAGTCTTGCTAACACATAACGGTGAGACATATGGTATGCAATGGATAATTGGAGAAAAATGGAATAAAATATGCAGTGAAATTGCAAAAACTGGTTACTGCGATTGTTAGACCGTAACAAACTATTATTTATGCATAAAAATTACATGTATAAACCACAAAATTCTAGACTAAAGTATATCAATAGAGTTTTTCCCATTTGCTAATACTTTTTCATCATTTATTTATTGATTTAATTTATTTTATGGTGTATATGAACATTTAAGTCCTGAGTATAATTAAGAATCTTTTGAATGTTTATTCTTGTAAGAGCTATAGAAAAGCCAATTGTTGAAAAAAAAAAAAATGGAACATACATTTGCTTAAAGTGGACAAAAAGACCAACATTTTGATATAAAAAAACCTATTTGTGCATTTTGTATGACATAGAACATTTAAGTATTGAGCCAGCGAATGATCAATTTTTAACCATGATTGATTCTTTTTCAAAATTTCTCATAGTAAGCCATTGAAAGTAAAATTGATTCAAAGATTAAACTCATTGAAACAACTAGTGACAGATAATGAAAAAATATTTTGTACTCCATCAGCACAACAAGAATTAGAAAGACTAGGCATAAAACACGAGAGAGTAGCTCCAAACCATAGTAAACATGGAACGATAGAAAGAGTTCATAGTACAATCACATAACCTATACGTACATATAACGAAAACGGAGATTCAGACCGAAACCAAAGAGATAATGCCATTTGTAGTAAAGAAATATAATGAATCCATTCACTCAGTGACAAACCTACAACCAATAGAGGTTTTTCATAATTTTGAAAAGTATATGGGTGATTCTACAAATGATGGAATTTTCTATGGCCACGCTGATATTTTGAAAATGGTTCAACCAATCAATCTGATTTTTTTAACAGCAGTCAACCAAGTCGATACCCACTATGACAAACAAAATTATAAAGATCTGATACATTTTCGTTACTCAAAAAATTTTTCAAAAAAATCATAACAGTTCTTTTATTTTTGAGTCCACACATAAATATTTATTATTACGTAAACAAATCTTTCATAACTATTTATTTTATTACAAAAAAAAAAAATCATTAGACTTTTTCCCCCGTGTTTCTTATCAGTCCCCTGGCAGATTGAAATGGTCAAAAATTTCAATAACTAAGCCACCAATCGAAGTTCCAGATATGGTATATTGAAGTTTGGGGTCTTGCTAACACATAACAGCGAGACATATGGTATGCAATGGATAATTGGAGAAAAATGGAATAAAATATGCATAGTGAAATTGCAAAAACTGGGAACTGCGATTTTTAGACTGTAACAAACTATTATTTATGCGTAAAAATTACATGTAAAATATATCAATAGAGTATTTCCCATTTGCTAATACTTTTTGATCATTTATTTATTGATTTAATTTATTTTATGGTGTATATGAACGTTTAAGTACTGAGCATAACTAAGAATCTTTGGAATGTTTATGCTTGTGAGAGCTATAAAAAAGCCATTCGTTGAAGATAAAAAATGAAACACATATTTTCTTAAAGTGGACAAAAAGACGAACATTTTGTTATAAACAAACCTATTTGTGCATTTTGTATGACATAGAACATTTAAGTATTGAGCCAGCGAATGATCAATTTTTAACCGGGATTGATTCTTTTTCAAAATTTCTCATAGTAAGCTATTGAAAGTAAAATTGATGCAAGAATTTAACTCATTGAAACAATACCAATATTTGGCAGAGTTGAAATACTAGTGACAGATAATGAAAACACATTTTGTACTCCATCAGCACAACAAGAATTAGAAAGACTTGGCATAAAACATGAAAGAGTAGCTCCAAGCCATAGTAAAACGAATGTAATAATAGAAAGAGTTCGTAGTACAATTACAGAACCTATACGTATAACGAAAACGGAGATTCAGGCAGAAACCAAAGAGGTTATGCCGTTTGTAGTAGAGAAATATAATGAATCCATTCACTCAGTGACAAACCTACAACCAATAGAGGTTTTTCATAATTTTGAAAAGTATAAGGGTGATTCTACAAATGATGGAATTTTCTATGGCCACGCTGATATTTTGAAAACGGTTCAACCAATCAATCTGATTTTTCTTAACAGCAGTCAACCAAGTCGATACCCAATCTGACAAACAAAATTATAAGGATCTGATACATTTTCGTTACTCAAAAAATTTTTCAAAGTGCCTAATTCTCAGTCCCCTGACGTGTCCCACGCCTGTTTTTCAAACAAAAAATCATAACTGTTCTTTTATTTTTAGGTCCACACATAAATCTTTATTATGACGTTAACAAATCTTTCATAACTATTTATTTTATTACAAAAAAAAAAATCATTAAACTTTTTCCCCCGTGTTTCTTATCAATCCCCTGGAAGATTTAAAACAGTCAAAAATTTCAATAACAAAGCCATTAATCGAAGTTCCAGATATGGTATATTGAAGCTTGGAGTCTTGCTAACACATAACGGCGAGACATATGGTATGCAATGGATAATTGGAGAAAAATGGAATAAAATATGCAGTGAAATTGCAAAAACTGGTAACTGCGATTGTTAGACCGTAACAAACTATTATTTATGCATACAAATTACATGTATAAACTACAAAATTCTAGATTAAAGTATATCAATAGAGTTTTTCCCATTTGCTAACACTTTTGCTTTTATTTATTGATTTAATTTATTTTATGGTGTATATGAACGTTTAAGTACTGAGCATAAATTAGAATCTTTGGAATGTTTATGCTTGTTAGAGCTATAAAAAAGCCATTTGTTGAAGAAAAAAAAAATGAAACATACATTTTCTTAAAGTGGACAAAAAGACGAACATTTTGATATAAAAAAAACCTATTTATGCATTTTGTATGACATAGAACATTAAAGTATTGAGCCAGCGAATGATCAATTTTTAAACATGATTGATTCTTTTTCAAAATTTCTCATAGTAAGCCATTGAAAGTAAAATTGATGCAAGGATTAAACTCATTGAAACAATACCAATTTTTGGCAGAGTTGAAATATTAGTCACAGATAATGAAAAAATATTTTGTACTCCAGCAACACGACAAGAATTAGAAAGACTAGGCATAAAACACGAAAGAGTAGCTCCAAACCATAGTAAAACGAATGGAATGATAGAAAGAGTTCATAGTACAATCACAGAACCTAAACGTATAACAAAAACGGAGATTCAGGCAGAAACCAAAGAGATAATGCCATTTGTAGTAAAGAAATATAATGAATCCATTCACTCTGTGACAAACCTATAACCAATAGAGGTTTTTCATAATTTTAAAAAGTACATAATATGGTTGATTCTACAAATGATGGAATTTTCTATGGCCACGCCATAGATAAAAAAAAAAATAAATCGGGTGGCACAACGGCTCATGAAGAACCAGGGCCTAGTGACTAACAGCTCGCAACCATTCCTGTGTGCGGCTTTCGACAGGAATGGAAGGGACCTACAATTTTATGCCGAATCCGAACGGCTAGACGAGAAGCACTTGTTCGTGACAAGTGATACTCTTGGAGGATTTGTCAATTCCTCGCAAGAGGCAGTAGCCCTGAAAAAAAACTTTTTAGTTTTTAGGTGGACGAGGCTGGGAAGCGATCCCAGACCTCCAGCGTGACAGTCGAACGCACTAACCATTACGCTACGGCCTACTACACGCCATAGATGTTCTTTTATTTTTGGGTCCACACATAAATCTTTATTATGACAAAAACAAATCTTTCATAACTATTTATTTTATTACAAAAAAAAAATCATTAGACTTTTTCTCCCGTGTTTCTTTTCAGTTCCCTGGCAGATTGAAACAGTCAAAAATTTCAATAACTAAGGCACCAATCGAAGTTCCAGATATGGTATATTGAAGTTTGGAGTCTTGCTAACACATAACGGCAAGACAATTGGAGAAAAATAGAATAAAATATGCAGTGAAATTGCAAAAACTGGGAACTGCGATTGTTAGACCGTAACAAACTATTATTTATGCGTAAAAATTACATGTATACACTTCAAAATTCTAGATTAAAGTATATCAATACAGTATTTCCCATTTGCTTATACTTTTTGATCATTTATTTATTGATTTAATTTATTTTATGGTGCATATGAACGTTTAAGTACAGAGCATAACTAAGAATCTTTGGAATGTTTATGCTTGTAAGAGCTATAAAAAAGCCATTTGTTGAAAAAAAAAAAAATGGAACATAAGAAAAAAAAGACGAACATTTTGATATAAAAAAACCTATTTATGCATTTTTTATGACATAGAACATTAAAGTATTGAGCCAGCGAAAGATCAATTTATAGCCATGATTGATTCTTTTTCAAAATGTCTCATAGTGAGCCATTGAATGTAAAATTGATGCAAAGATTAAACTCATTGAAACAATAACAACATTTGGCAGAGTTGAAATACTAGTGACAGATAATGAAAAAACATTTTGTACTCCATCAGCACAACAAGAATTAGAAAGACTAGGCATAAAACACGAAAGAGTAGCTCCAAACCATAATAAAACGAATGGAATGATAGAAAGAGTTCATAGTACAATCACAGAACCTATACGTATAACGAAAACGGAGACTCAGGCAGAAACCAAAGAGATAATGACATTTGTAGTAAAAAAAAATATAATGAATCCATTACCTCAGTGACAAACCTATAACCAATAGAAGTTTTTCATAATTTTGAAAAGTATATGGGTGATTCTACAAATGATGGAATTTTCTTTGGCCACGCTGATATTTTGATAACGGTTAACCAATCAATATGATTTTTTTTAACAGCAGTCAACCAAGTCGATACCCACTATGACAAACAAAATTATAAAGATCTGATACATTTCCGTTACTCAAAAAATTTTTCAAAGGGCATAATTCTCAGTCTCCTGATGTATCCCCCGCTTGTTTTTCAAACAAAAAATCATAACTGTTCTTTTATTTTTGGGTCCACACATAAATCTTTAATATGACGTAAACAAATCTTTCATAACTATTTATTTTATTACCAAAACAAATCATTAAATTTCCCCCTTGTTTCTTTTCAGTCCCCTGGCAGATTGAAACAGCCAAAAATTTCAATAACAAAGGCTGATTGGTGCCTTCCAGATATGGTATATTGAAGTTTGGAGTCTTGCTAACACATAACGGTGAAACAAATGGTATGCAATGGATAATTGGAGAAAAATGGAATAAAATATGCAGTGAAATTGCAAAAACTGGTAACTGCGATTGTTCGACCGTAACAAACTATTATTTATACATAAAAATTACCAGCCGTATTCATTAGAATCCGCTGAACAGATGAATAGTTATGCACTGCATAAGGATTTATGTAGCCACTATACAACGTTGCATAAATTGTTATGCATAAAATATTTTTCAACCCATTATAGTTATAATGAGCTTGTGTCAAAATAAGTAGCATAAGGGAGGAATCTAGTACGTTTTACTTTCAAAACTGACACAGGAGACCCAGCTGTGTGTTTGCTGTGTGAAAAATCAATAGAAGTAATTCTGATGGCGATTGGATTCTTTTTGTTTTCTTATTCATTTCTTTTAATATTATCATAATTATCCAGTTACTTTGTTGTTTTTTCGTGTTCGCAAATAAAATAAAATATATTTGAAACAAAAAATTCGTCGTTTTTGATTTATTCTATGAATTGTTCCATTCACTCACATCGTGAAGTTTTTGTTGAGGAGAAAAATAAAAGGGTGGTGCTTATTTTCTAATGCTTAAAATTCATTTTTTTTTTCCCATGAAAGTGATGAAGGTGAATCTTGGTATAATTTTATTTAAATCACGCATGCCGTCGAGCACTTGCAAAAGTTGTAAGATTTGATGGAAAATCTTTAAATTTTGCACATTTATTAAGCAGCTTCTATAAAAAAAAGTTTTTTTAAAAAATATCCCAACAAAAATGTACAGTAAATTAAAAAAACCAACATTATTAATTGCTGTATTAAATTTTATAAAATATTTTGAAAGTGAGATTTTAACACCCCAAAGATTGCAAAAATAAGCGCCCCCTAACATCTATCTACATTATTGCTATGTGTGAGTCCAAGTGACATTCCGATACAAGAAAACTCTTATGTTGGCTCTATACAACTATTTATAACTATTTATTTTATTACAAAAAAAAATCATTAGACTTTTTCCCCCGTGTTTCTTTTCAGTTCCCTGGCAGATTGAAACAGTCAAAAATTTCAATAACTAAGGCACCAATCGAAGTTCCAGATATGGTATATTGAAGTTTGTAGTCTTGCTAACACATAACGGCGAGACAATTGGAGAAAAATAGAATAAAATATGCAGTGAAATTGCAAAAACTGGGAACTGCGATTGTTAGACCGTAACAAACTATTATTTATGCGTAAAAATTACATGTATAAACTTCAAAATTCTAGATTAAAGTATATCAATAGAGTATTTCCCATTTGCTTATACTTTTTGATCATTTATTTATTGATTTAATTTATTTTATGGTGCATATGAACGTTTAAGTACAGAGCATAACTAAGAATCTTTGGAATGTTTATGCTTGTAATGCCTATAAAAAAGCCATTTGTTGAAAAAAAAAAAATGGAACATAAGAAAAAAAAGACGAACATTTTGATATAAAAAAACCTATTTGTGCATTTTGTATGACATAGAACATTAAAGTATTGAGCCAGCGAAAGATCAATTAATAGCCATGATTGATTCTTTTTCAAAATGTCTCATAGTGAGCCATTGAATGTAAAATTGATGCAAAGATTAAACTCATTGAAACAATAACAACATTTGGCAGAGTTGAAATACTAGTGACAGATAATGAAAAAACATTTTGTACTCCATCAGCGCAACAAGAATTAGAAAGACTAGGCATAAAACACGAAAGAGTAGCTCCAAACCATAGTAAAACGAATGGAATGATAGAAAGAGTTCATAGTACAATCACAGAACCTATACGTATAACGAAAACGGAGACTCAGGCAGAAACCAAAGAGATAATGACATTTGTAGTAAAAAAAATATAATGAATCCATTACCTCAGTGACAAACCTATAACCAATAGAAGTTTTTCATAATTTTGAAAAGTATGTGGGTGATTCTACAAATGATGGAATTTTCTTTGGCCACGCTGATATTTTGATAACGGTTAACCAATCAATATGATTTTTTTTAACAGCAGTCAACCAAGTCGATACCCACTATGACAAACAAAATTATAAAGATCTGATACATTTTCGTTACTCAAAAAATTTTTCAAAGTGCATAATTCTCAGTCTCCTGATGTGTCCCCCGCTTGTTTTTCAAACAAAAAATCATAACTGTTCTTTTATTTTTGGGTCCACACATAAATCTTTAATATGACGTAAACAAATCTTTCATAACTATTTATTTTATTACCAAAACAAATCATTAAATTTCCCCCTTGTTTCTTATCAGTCCCCTGGCAGATTGAAACAGCCAAAAATTTCAATAACAAAGGCTGATTGGTGCCTTCCAGATATGGTATATTGAAGTTTGGAGTCTTGCTAACACATAACCGTGAAACAAATGGTATGCAATGGATAATTGGAGAAAAATGGAATAAAATATGCAGTGAAATTGCAAAAACTGGTAACTGCGATTGTTCGACCGTAACAAACTATTATTTATACATAAAAATTACCAGCCGTATTCATTAGAATCCGCTGAACAGATGAATAGTTATGCACTGCATAAGGATTTATGTAGCCACTATACAACGTTGCATAAATTGTTATGCATAAAATATTTTTCAACCCATTATAGTTATAATGAGCTTCTGTCAAAATTAGTAGCATAAGGGAGGAATCTAGTACGTTTTACTTTCAAAACTGACAAAGGAGACCCAGCTGTGTGTTTGCTGTGTGAAAAATCAATAGAAGTAATTCTGATGGCGATTGGATTCTTTTTGTTTTCTTATTCATTTCTTTTAATATTATCATAATTATCCAGTTACTTTGTTGTTTTTTTGTGTTCGCAAATAAAATAAAATATATTTGAAACAAAGAATACGTCGTTTTTGATTTATTCTATGAATTGTTCCATTCACTCACATCGTGAAGTTTTTGTTGAGGAGAAAATTAAAAGGGTGGTGCTTATTTTCTAATGCTTACAATTCATTTGTTTTTTCCCATGAAAGTGATGAAGGTGAATCTTGGTATAATTTTATTTAAATCACGCATGCCGTCGAGCACTTGCAAAAGTTGTAAGATTTGATGGAAAATCTTTAAATTTTGCACATTTATTAAGCAGCTTCTATAAAAAAAGTGTACAAAAAAATATTCTTTATTTTTTTTAAAAATATCCCAACAAAAATGTACAGTAAATTAAAAAAACCAACATTATTTATTGCTGTATTTAATTTTATAAAATATTTTGAAAGTGAGATTTTAACACCCCAAAGATTGCAAAAATAAGCGCCCCCTAACATCTATCTACATTATTGATATGTGTGAGTCAAAGTGACATTCCGATACTAAACAACCCTTATGTTGGCTCTATACAACCTCCAAACGCGTTTAGCTTAGGTTGCATCTAAAATAAGGGTTTTGCGTTCAGAGGCATTATAAAGAGTGCATAGCGCTATGCACTCGCTATAATTCGTTTATGCATAAGGCTGTACATGTATAAACTACAAAATTCTAGATTAAAGTATATCAATAGAGTTTTTCCCATTTGTTACTACTTTTTGATAATTTATTTATTGATTTTTTACTTTATGGTGTATATGACCGTTTAAGTACTGAGCATAACTAAGAATCTTTGGAATGTTTAGCCTTGTTAGAGCTATAAAAAAGCCATTTGTTAAAGAAAAAAAAAATGAAACGTACATTTTCTTAAAGTGGACAAAAAGACCAACATTTTGATATAAAAAAACCTATTTGTGCATTTTGTATGACATAGAACATTAAAGTATTGAGCCAGCGAATGATCAATTTATAACCAAAATTTCTCATAGTGAGCCATTGAAAGTAAAATTGATGCAAAGACTAAACTCATTGAAACAATACCAATATTTGGCAGAGTTGAAATACTAGTGACAGATAATAAAAATACATTTTGTACTCCATCAGCACAACAAGAATTAGAAAGACTAGGCATAAAACACGAAAGAATAGCTCCAAGCCATAGTAAAACGAATGGAATGATAGAAAGAGTTCATAGTACAATTACAGAACCTATACGTATAACGAAAACGGAGATTCAGGCAGAAACCAAAGAGATAATGCCATTTGTAGCAAAGAAATATAATGAATCCATTCACCCAGTGACAAACCTACAACCAATAGAGGTTTTTCATAATTTTGAAAAGTATATGGCTGATTCTACAAATGATGGAATTTTCTATGGCCACGCTGATATTTTGAAAACGGTTCAACCAATCAACCTGATTTTTTTAACAGCAGTCAACCAAGTCGATACCCACTATGACAAACAAAATTATAAGGATCTGATACATTTTCGTTACTCAAAAAATTTTTCAAAGTGCCTAATTCTTAGTCCCCTGAAGTGTCCCCCGCTTGTTTTTCAAACAAAAAATCAAAACTGTTCTTTTATTTTTGGGTCCACACATAAATCTTTATTATGACGTAAACAAATCTTTCATAACTGTTTATTTTACCACAAACAAAAATCATTAAACTTTTTCTCCCGTGTTTCTAACCAGTCCCCTGGCAGACTAAAACAGTCAAAAATTTCAATAACTAAGGCACCAATCGAAGTTCCAGATATAGTATATTGAAGCTTGGAGTCTTGCTAACACATAACGGTGAGACATATGGTATGCAATGGATAATTGGAGAAAAATGGAATAAAATATGCAGTGAAATTGCAAAAACTGGTTACTGCGATTGTTAGACCGTAACAAACTATTATTTATGCATAAAAATTACATGTATAAACCACAAAATTCTAGACTAAAGTATATCAATAGAGTTTTTCCCATTTGCTAATACTTTTTCATCATTTATTTATTGATTTAATTTATTTTATGGTGTATATGAACATTTAAGTCCTGAGTATAATTAAGAATCTTTTGAATGTTTATTCTTGTAAGAGCTATAGAAAAGCCATTTGTTGAAAAAAAAAAAAATGGAACATACATTTGCTTAAAGTGGACAAAAAGACCAACATTTTGATATAAAAAAACCTATTTGTGCATTTTGTATGACATAGAACATTTAAGTATTGAGCCAGCGAATGATCAATTTTTAACCATGATTGATTCTTTTTCAAAATTTCTCATAGTAAGCTATTGAAAGTAAAATTGATGCAAGAATTTAACTCATTGAAACAATACCAATATTTGGCAGAGTTGAAATACTAGTGACAGATAATGAAAACACATTTTGTACTCCATCAGCACAACAAGAATTAGAAAGACTTGGCATAAAACATGAAAGAGTAGCTCCAAGCCATAGTAAAACGAATGTAATAATAGAAAGAGGTTATGCCGTTTGTAGTAGAGAAATATAATGAATCCATTCACTCAGTGACAAACCTACAACCAATAGAGGTTTTTCATAATTTTGAAAAGTATAAGGGTGATTCTACAAATGATGGAATTTTCTATGGCCACGCTGATATTTTGAAAACGGTTCAACCAATCAATCTGATTTTTCTTAACAGCAGTCAACCAAGTCCATACCCAATCTGACAAACAAAATTATAAGGATCTGATACATTTTCGTTACTCAAAAAATTTTTCAAAGTGCCTAATTCTCAGTCCCCTGACGTGTCCCACGCCTGTTTTTCAAACGAAAAATCATAACTGTTCTTTTATTTTTAGGTCCACACATAAATCTTTATTATGACGTTAACAAATCTTTCATAACTATTTATTTTATTACAAAAAAAAAAATCATTAAACTTTTTCCCCCGTGTTTCTTATCAATCCCCTGGAAGATTTAAAACAGTCAAAAATTTCAATAACAAAGCCATTAATCGAAGTTCCAGATATGGTATATTGAAGCTTGGAGTCTTGCTAACACATAACGGCGAGACATATGGTATGCAATGGATAATTGGAGAAAAATGGAATAAAATATGCAGTGAAATTGCAAAAACTGGTAACTGCGATTGTTAGACCGTAACAAACTATTATTTATGCATACAAATTACATGTATAAACTACAAAATTCTAGATTAAAATATATCAAAAGAGTTTTTCCCATTTGCTAACACTTTTACTTTTATTTATTGATTTAATTTATTTTATGGTGTATATGAACGTTTAAGTACTGAGCATAAATTAGAATCTTTGGAATGTTTATGCTTGTTAGAGCTATAAAAAAGCCATTTGTTGAAGAAAAAAAAAATGAAACATACATTTTCTTAAAGTGGACAAGAAGACGAACATTTTGATATAAAAAAAACCTATTTATGCATTTTGTATGACATAGAACATTAAAGTATTGAGCCAGCGAATGATCAATTTTTAAACATGATTGATTCTTTTTCAAAATTTCTCATAGTAAGCCATTGAAAGTAAAATTGATGCAAGGATTAAACTCATTGAAACAATACCAATTTTTGGCAGAGTTGAAATATTAGTCACAGATAATGAAAGAATATTTTGTACTCCAGCAACACGACAAGAATTAGAAAGACTAGGCATAAAACACGAAAGAGTAGCTCCAAACCATAGTAAAACGAATGGAATGATAGAAAGAGTTCATAGTACAATCACAGAACCTAAACGTATAACAAAAACGGAGATTCAGGCAGAAACCAAAGAGATAATGCCATTTGTAGTAAAGAAATATAATGAATCCATTCACTCTGTGACAAACCTATAACCAATAGAGGTTTTTCATAATTTTAAAAAGTACATAATATGGGTGATTCTACAAATGATGGAATTTTCTATGGCCACGCCATAGATAAAAAAAAATAAATCGGGTGGCACAACGGCTCATGAAGAACCAGGGCCTAGTGACTAACAGCTCGCAACCATTCCTGTGTGCGGCTTTCGACAGGAATGGAAGGGACCTACAATTTTATGCCGAATCCGAACGGCTAGACGAGAAGCACTTATTCGTGACAAGTGATACTCTTGGAGGATTTGTCAATTCCTCGCAAGAGGCAGTAGCCCTGAAAAAAAACTTTTTAGTTTTTAGGTGGACGAGGCTGGGAAGCGATCCCAGACCTCCAGCGTGACAGTCGAACGCACTAACCATTACGCTACGGCCTACTACACGCCATAGATGTTCTTTTATTTTTGGGTCCACACATAAATCTTTATTATGACAAAAACAAATCTTTCATAACTATTTATTTTATTACAAAAAAAAATCATTAGACTTTTTCTCCCGTGTTTCTTTTCAGTTCCCTGGCAGATTGAAACAGTCAAAAATTTCAATAACTAAGGCACCAATCGAAGTTCCAGATATGGTATATTGAAGTTTGGAGTCTTGCTAACACATAACGGCAAGACAATTGGAGAAAAATAGAATAAAATATGCAGTGAAATTGCAAAAACTGGGAACTGCGATTGTTAGACCGTAACAAACTATTATTTATGCGTAAAAATTACATGTATACACTTCAAAATTCTAGATTAAAGTATATCAATACAGTATTTCCCATTTGCTTATACTTTTTGATCATTTATTTATTGATTTAATTTATTTTATGGTGCATATGAACGTTTAAGTACAGAGCATAACTAAGAATCTTTGGAATGTTTATGCTTGTAAGAGCTATAAAAAAGCCATTTGTTGAAAAAAAAAAAATGGAACATAAGAAAAAAAAGACGAACATTTTGATATAAAAAAACCTATTTATGCATTTTTTATGACATAGAACATTAAAGTATTGAGCCAGCGAAAGATCAATTTATAGCCATGATTGATTCTTTTTCAAAATGTCTCATAGTGAGCCATTGAATGTAAAATTGATGCAAAGATTAAACTCATTGAAACAATAACAACATTTGGCAGAGTTGAAATACTAGTGACAGATAATGAAAAAACATTTTGTACTCCATCAGCACAACAAGAATTAGAAAGACTAGGCATAAAACACGAAAGAGTAGCTCCAAACCATAATAAAACGAATGGAATGATAGAAAGAGTTCATAGTACAATCACAGAACCTATACGTATAACGAAAACGGAGACTCAGGCAGAAACCAAAGAGATAATGACATTTGTAGTAAAAAAAAATATAATGAATCCATTACCTCAGTGACAAACCTATAACCAATAGAAGTTTTTCATAATTTTGAAAAGTATATGGGTGATTCTACAAATGATGGAATTTTCTTTGGCCACGCTGATATTTTGATAACGGTTAACCAATCAATATGATTTTTTTTAACAGCAGTCAACCAAGTCGATACCCACTATGACAAACAAAATTATAGAGATCTGATACATTTCCGTTACTCAAAAAATTTTTCAAAGTGCATAATTCTCAGTCTCCTGATGTATCCCCCGCTTGTTTTTCAAACAAAAAATCATAACTGTTCTTTTATTTTTGGGTCCACACATAAATCTTTAATATGACGTAAACAAATCTTTCATAACTATTTATTTTATTACCAAAACAAATCATTAAATTTCCCCCTTGTTTCTTTTCAGTCCCCTGGCAGATTGAAACAGCCAAAAATTTCAATAACAAAGGCTTATTGGTGCCTTCCAGATATGGTATATTGAAGTTTGGAGTCTTGCTAACACATAACGGTGAAACAAATGGTATGCAATGGATAATTGGAGAAAAATGGAATAAAATATGCAGTGAAATTGCAAAAACTGGTAACTGCGATTGTTCGACCGTAACAAACTATTATTTATACATAAAAATTACCAGCCGTATTCATTAGAATCCGCTGAACAGATGAATAGTTATGCACTGCATAAGGATTTATGTAGCCACTATACAACGTTGCATAAATTGTTATGCATAAAATATTTTTCAACCCATTATAGTTATAATGAGCTTGTGTCAAAATAAGTAGCATAAGGGAGGAATCTAGTACGTTTTACTTTCAAAACTGACACAGGAGACCCAGCTGTGTGTTTGCTGTGTGAAAAATCAATAGAAGTAATTCTGATGGCGATTGGATTCTTTTTGTTTTCTTATTCATTTCTTTTAATATTATCATAATTATCCAGTTACTTTGTTGTTTTTTTGTGTTCGCAAATAAAATAAAATATATTTGAAACAAAAAATTCGTCGTTTTTGATTTATTCTATGAATTGTTCCATTCACTCACATCGTGAAGTTTTTGTTGAGGAGAAAAATAAAAGGGTGGTGCTTATTTTCTAATGCTTAAAATTCATTTTTTTTTTTCCCATGAAAGTGATGAAGGTGAATCTTGGTATAATTTTATTTAAATCACGCATGCCGTCGAGCACTTGCAAAAGTTGTAAGATTTGATGGAAAATCTTTAAATTTTGCACATTTATTAAGCAGCTTCTATAAAAAAAGTTTTTTTAAAAAATATCCCAACAAAAATGTACAGTAAATTAAAAAACCAACATTATTAATTGCTGTATTAAATTTTATAAAATATTTTGAAAGTGAGATTTTAACACCCCAAAGATTGCAAAAATAAGCGCCCCCTAACATCT
Organism: Melangyna quadrimaculata; assembly: GCA_949320155.1. Lineage (NCBI taxonomy): Eukaryota > Metazoa > Arthropoda > Insecta > Diptera > Syrphidae > Melangyna > Melangyna quadrimaculata. Next base: position 275,695,367 of record OX439483.1, read on the forward strand.
ATCTACATTATTGCTATGTGTGAGTCCAAGTGACATTCCGATACAAAAAAACTCTTATGTTGGCTCTATACAACTATTTATAACTATTTATTTTATTACAAAAAAAAATCATTAGACTTTTTCCCCCGTGTTTCTTTTCAGTTCCCTGGCAGATTGAAACAGTCAAAAATTTCAATAACTAAGGCACCAATCGAAGTTCCAGATATGGTATATTGAAGTTTGTAGTCTTGCTAACACATAACGGCGAGACAATTGGAGGAAAAATAGAATAAAATATGCAGTGAAATTGCAAAAACTGGGAACTGCGATTGTTAGACCGTAACAAACTATTATTTATGCGTAAAAATTACATGTATAAACTTCAAAATTCTAGATTAAAGTATATCAATAGAGTATTTCCCATTTGCTTATACTTTTTGATCATTTATTTATTGATTTAATTTATTTTATGGTGCATATGAACGTTTAAGTACAGAGCATAACTAAGAATCTTTGGAATGTTTATGCTTGTAATGCCTATAAAAAAGCCATTTGTTGAAAAAAAAAAAAATGGAACATAAGAAAAAAAAGACGAACATTTTGATATAAAAAAACCTATTTGTGCATTTTGTATGACATAGAACATTAAAGTATTGAGCCAGCGAAAGATCAATTAATAGCCATGATTGATTCTTTTTCAAAATGTCTCATAGTGAGCCATTGAATGTAAAATTGATGCAAAGATTAAACTCATTGAAACAATAACAACATTTGGCAGAGTTGAAATACTAGTGACAGATAATGAAAAAACATTTTGTACTCCATCAGCGCAACAAGAATTAGAAAGACTAGGCATAAAACACGAAAGAGTAGCTCCAAACCATAGTAAAACGAATGGAATGATAGAAAGAGTTCATAGTACAATCACAGAACCTATACGTATAACGAAAACGGAGACTCAGGCAGAAACCAAAGAGATAATGACATTTGTAGTAAAAAAAATATAATGAATCCATTACCTCAGTGACAAACCTATAACCAATAGAAGTTTTTCATAATTTTGAAAAGTATGTGGGTGATTCTACAAATGATGGAATTTTCTTTGGCCACGCTGATATTTTGATAACGGTTAACCAATCAATATGATTTTTTTTAACAGCAGTCAACCAAGTCGATACCCACTATGACAAACAAAATTATAAAGATCTGATACATTTTCGTTACTCAAAAAATTTTTCAAAGTGCATAATTCTCAGTCTCCTGATGTGTCCCCCGCTTGTTTTTCAAACAAAAAATCATAACTGTTCTTTTATTTTTGGGTCCACACATAAATCTTTAATATGACGTAAACAAATCTTTCATAACTATTTATTTTATTACCAAAACAAATCATTAAATTTCCCCCTTGTTTCTTATCAGTCCCCTGGCAGATTGAAACAGCCAAAAATTTCAATAACAAAGGCTGATTGGTGCCTTCCAGATATGGTATATTGAAGTTTGGAGTCTTGCTAACACATAACCGTGAAACAAATGGTATGCAATGGATAATTGGAGAAAAATGGAATAAAATATGCAGTGAAATTGCAAAAACTGGTAACTGCGATTGTTCGACCGTAACAAACTATTATTTATACATAAAAATTACCAGCCGTATTCATTAGAATCCGCTGAACAGATGAATAGTTATGCACTGCATAAGGATTTATGTAGCCACTATACAACGTTGCATAAATTGTTATGCATAAAATATTTTTCAACCCATTATAGTTATAATGAGCTTCTGTCAAAATTAGTAGCATAAGGGAGGAATCTAGTACGTTTTACTTTCAAAACTGACAAAGGAGACCCAGCTGTGTGTTTGCTGTGTGAAAAATCAATAGAAGTAATTCTGATGGCGATTGGATTCTTTTTGTTTTCTTATTCATTTCTTTTAATATTATCATAATTATCCAGTTACTTTGTTGTTTTTTTGTGTTCGCAAATAAAATAAAATATATTTGAAACAAAAAATTCGTCGTTTTTGATTTATTCTATGAATTGTTCCATTCACTCACATCGTGAAGTTTTTGTTGAGGAGAAAATTAAAAGGGTGGTGCTTATTTTCTAATGCTTACAATTCATTTGTTTTTTCCCATGAAAGTGATGAAGGTGAATCTTGGTATAATTTTATTTAAATCACGCATGCCGTCGAGCACTTGCAAAAGTTGTAAGATTTGATGGAAAATCTTTAAATTTTGCACATTTATTAAGCAGCTTCTATAAAAAAAGTGTACAAAAAAATATTCTTTATTTTTTTAAAAAATATCCCAACAAAAATGTACAGTAAATTAAAAAAAACAACATTATTTATTGCTGTATTTAATTTTATAAAATATTTTGAAAGTGAGATTTTAACACCCCAAAGATTGCAAAAATAAGCGCCCCCTAACATCTATCTACATTATTGCTATGTGTGAGTCAAAGTGACATTCCGATACTAAACAACCCTTATGTTGGCTCTATACAACCTCCAAACGCGTTTAGCTTATGTTGCATCTAAAATAAGGGTTTTGCGTTCAGGGGCATTATAAAGAGTGCATAGCGCTATGCACTCGCTATAATTCGTTTATGCATAAGGCTGTACATGTATAAACTACAAAATTCTAGATTAAAGTATATCAATAGAGTTTTTCCCATTTGTTACTACTTTTTGATAATTTATTTATTGATTTTTTACTTTATGGTGTATATGACCGTTTAAGTACTGAGCATAACTAAGAATCTTTGGAATGTTTAGCCTTGTTAGAGCTATAAAAAAGCCATTTGTTAAAGAAAAAAAAAATGAAACGTACATTTTCTTAAAGTGGACAAAAAGACCAACATTTTGATATAAAAACAACATTTTGTATGACATAGAACATTAAAGTATTGAGCCAGCGAATGATCAATTTATAACCAAAATTTCTCATAGTGAGCCATTGAAAGTAAAATTGATGCAAAGACTAAACTCATTGAAACAATACCAATATTTGGCAGAGTTGAAATACTAGTGACAGATAATAAAAAAACATTTTGTACTCCATCAGCACAACAAGAATTAGAAAGACTAGGCATAAAACACGAAAGAGTAGCTCCAAGCCATAGTAAAACGAATGGAATGATAGAAAGAGTTCATAGTACAATTACAGAACCTATACGTATAACGAAAACGGAGATTCAGGCAGAAACCAAAGAGATAATGCCATTTGTAGCAGAGAAATATAATGGATCCATTCACTTTGTGACAAACCTACAACTAATAGAGGTTTTTTATAATTTTGAAAAGTATATGGGTGATTCTACAAATGATGGAATTTTTTATGGCCACACCGATATTTTGAAAACGGTTCAACCAATCAATCTGATTTTTTTAACAGCAGTCAACCAAGTCGATACCCACTATGACAAACAAAATTATAAGGATGTGATACATTTTCGTTACTCTAAAAATTTTCAAAGTGCCTCATTCTTAGTCCCCTGACGTGTCCCCCGCTTGTTTTTCAAACAAAAAATAATAACTGGTCTTTTATTTTTTGGTCCTCATTATTATGACGTAAACAAATCTTTCATAACTTTTTATTTTATTACAAAAAAAAAAATCATTAAACTTTTTCCCCCGTGTTTCTTATCAGTCCCCTCGCAGATTAAAACAGTCAAAAATTTCAATAACTAAGGCACCAATCGAAGTTCCAGATATGGTATATTGAAGTTTGGAGTCTTGCTAACACATAACTGCGAGACATATGGTATGCAATGGATAATTGGAGAAAAATGGAATAAAATATGCAGTGAAATTGCAAAAACTGGTAACTACGATTGTTAGACCGTAACAAACTATTATTTATGCATAAAAATTACATGTATAAACTACAAAATTCTAGATTAAAGTATATCAACAGAGTTTTTCACATTTGCTAATACTTTTTGATATTTTATTTATTGATTTAATTTATTTTATGGTGTATATAAACGTTTAAGTGCTGAGCATAGCTAAGAATCTTTGGAATGTTTATGTTTGTAAGAGCTATAAAAAAGCCATTTTTTACTACGAATGGCATTATCTCTTTGGTTTCTGCCTGAATCTCCGTTTTCGTTATACGAATAGGTTCTGTGATTGTACTATGAACTCTTTCTATCATTCCATTCGTTTTACTATGGTTTGGAGCTACTCTCTCGTGTTTTATGCCTAGTCTTTCTAATTCTTGTTGTGCTGATGGAGTACAAAATATTTTTTCATTATCTGTCACTAGTTGTTTCAATGAGTTTAGTCTTTTCATCAATTTTACTTTCAATGGCTTACATGGAGACATTTTGAAAAAGAATCAATCATGGTTAAAAATTGATCATTCGCTAGCTCAATACTCTAATGTTCTATGTCATACAAAATGCACAAATAGGTTTTTTTATATCAAAACTATCGTCTTTTTGTCCACTTTAAGGAAATGTATGTTTAATTTTTTTCTTCAACAAGTGGCTTTTTTATAGCTCTAACAAGCATAAACATTCAAAAGATTCTTAGTTATGCTCAGTACTTAAACGTTCATATACACCATAAAATAAATTAAATCAATAAATAAAAGTAAAAGTATTAGCAAATTGGAAAAACTCTATTGATATACTTTAATCTAGAATTTTGTAGTTTATACATGTAATTTGTATGCATAAATAATAGTTTGTTACGGTCTAAGATTCGCAGCTACCGGTTTTTGCAATTTCACTGCATATTTTATTCCATTTTTCTCCAATTATCCATTGCATACCATATGTCTCACCGTTATGTGTTCGCAAGACTCAGAACTTCAATATACTATATCTGGGACTCCGATTGGTGCCATACTTACTTAATTTACTTTTGATGGCGCTCGCAGCCCAGGATGGGCTTCGGCCATAACTAACAAGCCCCTCCAACCAGCTCTGTCCCTAGCAAGCCGCTTCCAGATGCGCACACCGAGTGCTTTGATGTCGTCGTTCACTTGATTGCGCCACCTGTTACGGGTTCCTCCTCTGCTGCGTACCCCATCGGGGTTGGATTCGAAGACTCGTCGGGCAGGTGCGTTGCTGTCCATACGCTCCACGTGCCCCAGTCATTTAAGCCGCTGTATTTTCAGCTTTTTGACCAGGTCAACGTCGCTGTATAGCCCGTATAGCTCGTCGTTGAATCTTCTCCTCCATACTCCTTCGATACACACCAGACCGAAAATCACACGAAGAATCTTCTACTCAAAGCACCCTAGCAGATTTTTATCCAAATCTTTCAGTGTCCATGCTTCTGACCCATAAAGCAGGACCGGGATGATTAGGGTCTTGTATAAAGTCACCTTGGTTCTCTGAGAGAGGGCCTTACTGCTTAAATGCCTTCTTAGACCGAAGAAACAGCGGTTGGCAAGAGTAATTCTTCGCTTGGTCTCTGCACTGATGTCGTTCTGTGATGTTATAGTGGAGCCCAGGTAGACAAAGTCCTTGACAACCTCGAAGTTATATCTGTCCATCGTGATATTTTGCCCGAGTCGACGATGTTGAGATTCATCTCTCGATGATGACAGCATATACGTCGTCTTGTCCTCATTAACCGCCAATCCCATTCTAGCCGCCTCCGATTCAATGCTCGCTGGTGTTGACATGTGCGTTGCGTACAATCGCTTCAAAAACGATGTTGAATAGGTTGCATAATAACGCGTCGCCTTGCCTCAATCCTTTCTCAACATCAAAGGAATCGGTGGTGTTCTTACAAATTTTAACGGAGCAGCGAGATTTCTCCATCGTCATCCTGCACAGGCGGACGAGTTTGGCAGGGATGCCGATACTCGACGTGGCTCTGTATAATTCGTCCCTTTTCACGCTATCATACGCGACTTTAAAATCGATAAAAAGGTGGTGTGTATCGATCTGGAATTCCCGGGATTTTTCTAAAATCTGTCGGAGTGTGAACATTTCATCCACGGTTGACTTGCCTGGCCTAAAACCGAGTGCTTTGATGTCGTCATTCACTTGATTGCGCCACCTGTTACGGGTTCCTCCTCTGCTGCGTACCCCATCGGGGTTGGATTCGAAGACTCGTCGGGCAGGTGCGTTGCTGTCCATACGCTCCACGTGCACCAGTCATCTAAGCCGCTGTATTTTCAGCTTTTTGACCAGGTCAACGTCGCTGTATAGCCCGTATAGCTCGTCGTTGAATCTTCTCCTCCATACTCCTTCGATACACACCGGACCGAAAATCACACGAAGAATCTTCTTCTGAAAGCACCCTAGCAGATTTTTATCCAAATCTTTCAGTGTCCATGCTTCTGACCCATAAAGCAGGACCGGGATGATTAGGGTCTTGTATAAAGTCACCTTGGTTCTCTGAGAGAGGGCCTTACTGCTTAAATGCCTTCTTAGACCGAAGAAACAGCGGTTGGCAAGAGTAATTCTTCGCTTGATCTCTGCACTGATGTCGTTCTGCGATGTAATAGTGGAGCCCAGGTAGACAAAGTCCTTGACAACTTCGAAGTTATATCTGTCCATCGTGATATTTTGCCCGAGTCGACGATGTTGAGATTCATATCTCGATGATGACAGCATATACGTCGTCTTGTCCTCATTAACCGCCAATCCCATTCTAGCCGCCTCCGATTCAATGCTCGCTGGTGTTGACATGTGCGTTGCGTACAATCGCTTCAAAAACGATGTTGAATAGGTTGCATAATAACGCGTCGCCTTGCCTCAATCCTTTCTCAACATCAAAGGAATCGGTGGTGTTCTTACCAATTTTAACGGAGCAGCGAGATTTCTCCATCGTCATCCTGCACAGGCGGACGAGTTTGGCAGGGATGCCGATACTCGACGTGGCTCTGTATAATTCGTCCCTTTTCACGCTATCATACGCGACTTTAAAATCGATAAAAAGGTGGTGTGTATCGATCTGGAATTCCCGGGATTTTTCTAAAATCTGTCGGAGTGTGAACATTTGATCGACGGTTGACTTGCCTGGCCTAAAACCGCACTGATAGGGGCCGATCAGATCGTTGACAAAAGGTTTTAGGCGGTCACACAGGATGGCCGAAAAGATTTTATAAGCGACGTTTAGGAGACTAATTCCTCTGTAGTTGGTACATTTCAGAACATCTCCCTTTTTATGGATGGGGCACACTATACCGAGGTTCCATTCATCGGGCATACTTTCCTCCGACCAAATTTTGGTGTATGCTCCTAGCCAATTCATCTCCCGCTGATTTAAATAGTTCAGCTTCCGCACCAGCAGCCTTGTACGACCTAAGTTTGGATATCGCAAGCCGCACTTCGGTTAGGTCGGGTGGACGGAACTCTTGGCCATCATCGTCCAAGTTGAATGGAGCGTTCTGCCTTATTAGCGGCATCTTGACTGTCTTCGCCATTAAGCAGTCTAGAGAAGTGTTCTTTCCAGATCCTTAGCACTGACTGTGTGTCTACTACCATTGTTGGAGTCCAACATAGGAAAACCACATTCAGCACAAAACACGTTTCATGAATCCACACGAAGAACTATTGTTAATATGCACTGGTTCAACAATTGATATGCAAATTCAAATTAAAAACATTATCGAGTGTTGATCCAACGCATTTAACAATATAAAACACAATTAAAATAATTATATCAAAAAGAAGCTAGAACAAAAATGAAACGACCAAGCGCATGTAACACGAGAATTAGAACTAAAGAGAAATTGTAAAAAATGAAACAAATTAGTATATTAAACTGTCTCTCTCACTTTAACTGATTCTAAAACTTATTAATTTGTCAAGACTTAAAACTTAACGAAAAAAACTAATGAGTGCATCTCACTCTTATAAGAACATAAAAATAAGGAAATTAGAATTTCGAAAATCAAAGTATATGCTAAAGTAAAAATGAAATTTAAGTTAATTCCCCTCTTAAAGGTTATCGACCCCTCACATAGGATCAGCTGTAAGGGTTATATACTGAAATACAGTAAAAACTGAATAAGAGCTTTCTTGGTAGGAAATTATAAAATTCTTAAACACTTGATAATTGTCATTTAAATTGGCTACAACTTAGCCCTTGATTATAAATTAAATATAAAGTTATGTCAGAGACCTCCTCGACAGGGTTCACCTTGCCGCGATGAGGAGGCTTACGTTTGGATCTTCAGCTGACCAGTTGTGGATTTTCTTTCTTAAATCCTCAGCTGGTCGGCTGTAGATTTTTGACAAACTAAGAAACCCAAACCAAACAGATACAACAAAAACAGGAACAAATTTAGCGGGGATATACGCTACAGTGTCGGCAGAAGTCACGGCTGCCGGTGAGGGCTTGGCTTCGCAAGAAGCTAAGTCGCCAGAGATACACGACACACACACTTTAGACAAAAAAGACAAACCAGTAACAATGACTGACGAGGAAGAGGACCTACTCCTCAACCCTTTTGCCAACCTCGGAGTTGAAGATGGGGCCAGCGTCGGGACGGTTGACAGTGATGGTGACAGCATCATTGACTGCTGTTCCGTCGCCGGCTCCAATCTTTCCGCACTGTCAACCTCTTCCAGGCGGAGTAAAATCTCCAACTGTAGGAAAACAGTCAAGAGACTTGGTGAAAGGAGTTGGGATGAACTGACAGACACAGAACGCACACGACTGCACAACGCTCGTACGTTTCTGCAGAAAAAGCTCCCAATGGAGAATGGGCCATCTACCCATACATCGGCGGGGGCTTCTCCTGTAGAGATCATAAGCGTGAGTGTATTAATGGGACCGCCTGCTTCGAGTGTTGGTAAAACCCATACTGGAAAAAGGACTGTCTCCTTAAACGACAAGGACCAACAAATACAAACCTCCGGAATATTGGACTCACCTGCAAGACGTTGCGTGGAGAATTCCTCTACTCCGGGTCTGGTGGGTGATAAGATACCCCCGGGAGAGGTAGGTGTGGAGGTGACGCACATGGGAAACATCCAGGGCCTTAGCCCCACATGCAACCTTGGTGCGTCTACCTCTTCACAACCTAGACGATATGACGAACGGAAGGACCCTGTAAAGAAATGCACCACTAAGCTTCCTGTCACACCGTACAGACGTTGCATGGAGCCTTTTGCTCCTACGGGCCTGTGCGGTGAGAGGGCGGCCACTGGTGAGGTTGAGAGTAGTGAGAAGCACACGGGAAACATCCTGGGCACTGGCCCTACATGCAACCTAAATGTTTCCTGCTCCCCTCGACCAGGTAACTGCATGGGGAACTCAACAATTGAAAGCGACCCAACTAACAAGACTGTCGTGGAGAATCCTACCGCGCAACGCAACGCAAAGCCAGCAATGCAACGCAAGGTAAAGAGACTCCTCGGCGACAAACAGATACAACGCCGACAATTACGGAACGCTACGCGGATTGTCGGGATTCTAGCAAACAAAAACCCTGAAACCCTAACGGCTAAGGAACGGCTAGCTCTGGACAGATCCAGACAAAGATTACTGACAATACCAAAAACAATTGACGAACGCGACAATCCGAGTCCTAGGAGTACCGCATTAGGAGTGTCTAAGAAGAGCCCGGTGCCCCTCACTGACCCACCAGCTAATACAGGTACGTCCAAGTGAGCGAGGAAAGACATGCATTCACCAACGAACGTATCACCGACGAACAGGAAGAAAAAAGCCAAACTTTCTAAGGTGCCTGTAGTAGGTAGACAAGTCGCCGTAGTAGTCTACGGTAATCCTACACGGAAACTAACGGAAGACCAATGGCAATTAATCGAACTTCGGATCCTTGAGGAGGTAAATGAGGCTATCGTCAAGAGCCGGCCACCGCCACTCTTCGGTACTCTCGGCACCTACCAAGGATTCAAAATGCTGACATGTGAGGATGAACATAGCCACACATGGCTTCAAGAATTTGTCAGTAAAATTGAAGCTCCCTGGCCAAACGCTGACCTTCGCCTCATGGGGAGGAAGGAAAGCGGTGAACTGTCAAGACCTAGAGCAAAGCTAATTATGAAGGGACCGCTCATCCCGAGGGATCGAATTGAAAGATACCTCAGGTCACTCAATACTGAACAGCTTAGTCAAAACTGGGAGGTAGTCGAGATGGGTCAGAAAACTAAAGATGGCACTGAAGCGGTTGTGATCTTAAATCACAAATCAATACCGCTGCTCAGAAAAATTAATTTTAAGGTACGCGTCGGTACAAACCGATGCAGACTGCGGCTCATAGACAACAAGAAGAAGGTAAATGGGGGGGAGAAAGGTATATAACAATATGAAAATAATACAAATTAATCTCCAACACAGTAAAGCCGCCAGTGCCAACCTAGTCTACCTCATGGAGGACAGACAAATAGACATTGCCCTTATTCAAGAACCCTGGATTGCAGGTGGCAGAATTAAGGGCCTTCACTCAAAAGAACTAACGCTGTATAAGACCACAAACGTAGGTATTAACAGTAGTATTAGAGCTTGTATCGTAGCTAGAAAACAGATTAATCTCTTTCTTCTATCTACATACAGTTGTTTAGACCAAACGACGGTCAAACTTGATCGAGCCGGGCTCCCACCACTAGTTATAGCATCATGCTATATGCCGGGTGATGGAATTGAAGGACCACCGGCTGAGATGACAAAGCAACTCATTGCACGTGCTGCACTGGAGAAATGGGACGCTGTTGTGGGCTGTGATGCCAACGCGCACCATTTGCAGTGGGGAAGCACTGATATCAACTAAAGGGGTGAGTTACTATTTGAATTTATTATTGAAAATAACCTTTTGGTAGCGAACAGAGGGAATGAGCCCACTTTTGTCACCAAAACTCGTAAAGAGGTACTTGATGTAACTTTATTAAATAACTCAGATACCATATTCATAGATCAGTGGAAGGTATTAAAAGAGGAATCATTCTCTGACCATAAACTCATAGAATTCTTAATACCTGACACCCCAGATCCTCACAAACCTTTTAGAAATCTCAGACGAACAAACTGGGAAATTTTTAATAGGGAGGTAGAAACAGAATTACGAAAGCTTAATACTGATGCATTACAAGAACCCGAGATTATAGAGAAAGCTACTGATAGCTTCACTGAAATTCTCGGTAAAGCATTCGAAAAAGGATGTCCATTAAAACCAGGGGGACAGAGTAAAAAGAAACCACCCTGGTGGACAACTGAACTTGGCAACATCAGGAAGGAAACAAGAATACTTTTTAATGCTGCCAAGCGCACAAGAGCAGATAGTGACTGGGAAACTTACAAATCTAGTCAAAAGAAATTCAAGATGGAAACTCAAAGAGCCAAACGGAGCTCATGGAGGAACTTCTGCAGTCAAATTCAGAGTACCAACGAATCAGCTAGACTCAGAAAAATACTTGCTAAGGGACCAATTGTTCTAGGATCTCTTAAGGAACTCAATGGACATTGGACGGAATCGTGTAGCGAAACACTGGTAAACGCTCACTTTCCTGGTTGCACCTCTAAAGGGAATAACAACCCACAAGTAGAACTCAGCATAGAGAACACAACACCAACGGAGCTGATTACGGAAGAAAGGATAAAATGGGCTATTAACTCCTTTTCACCGTATAAATCACCAGGTTTGGATGGTGTCTTCTCCATGATGCTACAAAAATGTGAAGACCATGTAATCCCACACTTAAAAAACATATTCCTAAGTAGCCTTAAATTATGATATGTGCCGAAGGCGTGGCGAGAGGTCAAAGTGGTATTCATTCCAAAAGCTGGCAAGCCAAGCCACACGACCGCTAAAGATTTTAGACCCATTAGTCTCACGTCTTTTCTCTTAAAGACATTAGAAAGATTGATTGATATATATATACGCAACGCACTGAGCCCGGAAGTCATATCTCCAGCCCAGCATGCTTATACAAAAGGTAAAAGTGTTGAGACAGCACTACACAGTGTCGTCAGCACAATTGAAAAAACGCTCATGGCAAAGAATACACCCTTGCTGCCTTTCTAGACATTGAAGGAGCCTTCAACAATGTTCGGAACGAGGCGGTGGAAGGAGCGCTCGTGAATCTTAATATGAATAACGCTATCATCAGATGGATAATGTTCATGTTGAAAAACAGAGAGATCAACTCAGAGCTAGGAGGAGTGCAAATCAAAGTATCTACTTCTAGTGCTTTCTCCCCTTCTCTGGACACTCGTGATGAACACAATTCTTGTGAGACTAAGATACAGTGGAGTCAAAGTAATTGCATATGCAGATGATCAAGCATTACTAGCGACAGGCAAATTTCCCTCCACAATTAGTGAACAAATAGATAATGCCCTATCAATAGTGAATACATGGACTAGGAATTGTGGACTTGCGGTTAATCCGCAGAAAACCGAACTAGTCCTTTTTACGAACAAACGGAAAATACCGACTTTCAAGATTCCTTTCATTGAAGGGACCCAACTCAAAATCTCCGATCACGCAAAATACCTTGGTGTAATCTTGGATAAGAAATTGAATTGGAGTCGCAACGTTAAAGAAAGAACTAACAAAGTCATGTTTGCATTCTACTCCTGCAACAGGATATTTGGTAAAACCTGGGGACCTAGCCCAAAAATTATCAGGTGGATGTATACGGCGATAGTTAGACCTGTACTGACATACGGTAACGTAGTCTGGTGGAATGCGCTCGACAAAGTTACTAACCTTAAACTCATGACCAAGGTACAAAGAATGGCATGTATTGGAATCACTGGGGCTATGAGGTCCACACCCACAGCGGGCTTGGAAGCTGTACTCAACTTAACACCCCTTGATTTATTTGTACAAGAATCGGCAGCCAAGAGCGCACTTCGGCTTAGCCAAACTAGTAGCTGGAAGCGCAGCGCCATAGGACACGCGCAGATTCTGCAGAAATACACGGGAAGTATGGTATGCACTGACTACATTACACCCTGTTTAGACTTTCACAAGCCGTTCACGATCGCCTTTCCTAGTAGAGAGGATTGGCAAACCAAAGAACCATCAACCTGCGAATCGATGATAGCAATATATACCGACGGTTCCAAGATGGATACTGATGTTGGTGCAGGCTTCTTTTCGGAAACTCTTGAACTAGCCAGCTCATTCAGACTTCCGAATTACAGCAGTGTCTTCCAAGCTGAAGTCCTGGCAGTGACGAAAGGCTAGACAGGTCTCAATGATGGCTATACCACAAGCGGATATCACCTTTTTCATTGACAGCCAAGCGGCAATAAAAGCAATTTCTGCCATTGAAATAAAATCGAAGCTTGTGACATGCTGTCGCGAAGAGCTAAGGGTTCTTGGTACACGGCACAACATACGACTCTGATGGGTTCCTGGCCACAGTGGTGTCCCAGGTAATGAAAGTGCTGACGAACTGGCAAGAATGGGATCAGCACTTGATCTTAATCAAGCAGATTCAACTGTTCAAATCCCGCCCTGTAATCTTAAGAGGGTAATCGAGAGTAAAGTTCTAGCTATAACCAACAAGAGATGGAACTCACTCGATAACTAGGAAATTATGGCCTAGTTTCGATAAACAAAAGACCGACAAAATCATCCACCTGGGAAAAAAGTCTCTATCTATTCTCGTGAGCGTTACCACTGGGCACAACCAACTGGGTTACCATAAGAAAAAGATGATGGACGACTTATGTAGAGGATGTGGTGACGAAGAGATACATGAGGATACTCCACACTACCTTTGTCACTGCTCTGCACTATGTCATCTAAGAAATAGGCTCCTCGGGAGACATTTCTTCAATGACTTAGAGGAACTATCTGACATTACAAGCAATAACATGTTAAAATTCATTAACGCTACAAAATGGCTTGACAATTCTTAAATAAAGCTAAACAAATGAGTCACATACACCAACCCACTGATCTATCAAACTCAACCGCCACCCGTTGCATGGAGCCATTGCCCCTACGGGCCTGGTGGTGGGGATGATTTAAACAGTGGAGGTAAAGAGAAGGGACCACGCCCTTGAAAAGACGATTGTGCGTTGACCTCTCCTCAACCTGGTGATTGTGCTTATGGACACTTCTTCAGTAACCTGAAGACTAATCTTACTGAACGGGGCAGACGCATGCACCAACCACTGATCTATCAAGCTCACCCAGCGGACGTTGCATGGAGCCACTGCTCCTACGGGCCCGGTGTAGAGATGATATTTCCGGTGGGGGTAAATGAGGGAATCACGCCCTAAGAAGACAATGGTGCGTTTAACTTTCCTCAACCTGGTGTTAATATGCCGTCAGACAATTCTTCTATACCTGGATAGCTTCACCGAGTTAACTAGGCAGACACATACACCTACCACTGATCTTTCAAACTCATCCACCAGACCTTGCACGGATCCACTGCTCCTACGGGTCTGATGGGGGGATGATTTAACCAGTGGGGGTAGGGGAGATCACGCCCTTAAAGGACAGTGATACGTTGGTCTCTCCTAAGCCCGGTGATTGTGCCGACGACGTAGGTTTACATTACAGAAGGGGGTAGACGCGTACACCAACCACTAATCTATCAAACTCACTCACCAGACGTTGAATGGAGCCACTGCTCCTACGGGCCTGGTGAGTGGATGATCTATTCAGAGGGGGTAGAGGTAGAGATCACGCCCTTAAAAGACAACGGTGCGTTAACTTCTCCACAACCCGGTGATTATGCGCAAACAAACACTTCTCCAACACCTTAATGGGACCAACTTAACAAAGCTACCACATACACCAACCACTGATTTATCAAACTTACCCGCCAGACGTCGCATGGAGCCACTGCTCCTACGGGCCTGGTGGAGGAATGATTTACCTGTTGGGGGTAAGGGAGAGGCTCATGCTCTAAAAACACTATGGTGAGCTGGCCTCTCCTTTGCCCGGTGATTGTGTCGACGGACTCTCCTTATCTGACCTAACTGGGCAGTCGCTGGCACCAACCACTGATTTTTCGTACCCAGCGCCAGACGTTGCATGGAGCCACTGCTCCTACGGGTCTGGTGTGGGGTTGATCAATCCAGTGAGGGTAAAGGAAAGGGACACGCCCTTAAAAGATAATGGTGCGTCAACCTATCCTCAACCCGGTATTTACACAGCGACTGACACTCCTTCAATCAATTTGTAGACGACTTTTTCCAAGCTTCAGCTTGTAAGAACGGTATTGACGCCCTCTAAGGGCTATGTCATTGGATTTATCATAGGTTTCTTTTATGGGGATAAATCCCCAGGGTATCACAATGGATCTACACTGATCTATGTGTGACGGTAACAAGATCAACTGTCAGCCCACTAACCTAACCTAACCTATGTCAGAGACATCACCCAAATCAACATCACAAGATACTTTACCCTTGGATGTGTTGACCGGATATAGCCGTAGACCAAACGGTAAACAATAATATCCGTTGGCTTCCCAGCCAAAAAACCAATAACATAAACAAGTGTTTATGATTGCTTTGTGCATAGTTGTACATTTTAAATAAGTATCAAGTTACTTTAAAATATTGTCATAACAAAAATATCATTTACGCATTCAACTTGAATGCTCCAAATTATAAAGTCTGTAGTCAGTTCTTAACCAACTCTTGAGCAATATACTAACTTGTCTTATTACTTGTCTTTCGGTTCTAGCTATGTGTCAAATCTTAATTTAAGAATTTATTAAATAATTAATTAAATAAACTCATTTTTAAATAAAATCGAAAGGTGTTTGATTTTAGAAGTTTTCCTCAAATAAAACTCTCAGTTGTTGAGATAAAATAGTTTTTTTTGGTTAACCCCCAAATCACGACTATAACTGGTACAGTCGAAAAAACGAGCTCCTTTGGACGCGACTACAAAATATAAAAGTTTAAGAAAAACAATAAAAAAAAAAAATAATATAAAAAGAAAAAGTGAAAACCAAAAAGTGGTGAAAATAGAAAATAAAAAGTTATAAAGAAAATTGAGAAATTGAAAAATAAAATACAATATAAAAAGAAAAAGAAAAAGTGAAAACCAAAAAGTGGTGAAAATAGAAAATAAAAAGTTATAAAGAAAATTGAGAAATTTAAAAATAAAATATAATATAAAAAGAAAAAGTAAAAACCAAAAAGTGGTGAAAATAGAAAATAAAAAGTTATAAAGAAAATTGAGAAATTAAAAAAGTGAAAACCAAAAAGTGGTGAAAATAAAATTTATAAAGAAAATTGAGAAATTGAAAATACAAAAAAAAAGTGACGAAAATAAAAAGTTATTTTAAAAATATAAAAAAAAAAAAATAATAAATAATATAATATAATATAACTGATAAAAAAAAGACTAGTGAAACAATTAGTCAAAATTGACGAAAATTTTTTTTTATAATAAATAAAAGAAAAGTGAAAAAATATAAATAAAAAATATTGAGACATCAGAATAAGAAGTGTAAAAAAAAGGAGAAAGAAAAAAGAAAAATATTTAATTATAACAAACAAACGCTGCAAAAGTTACAACACGGGAAGTGAAGATTATAATAAAACAGTTCAAGAAATAGATCCAGATTCGGAAGATACCGATTAAAAAAACAAATACCAGTGAAAAACAGAAGCTGAAATTATTACATCTGTAACAATTATATATCTGTAGCAGTTTTATACATCTGTAACATTTATACATCTGGAGCCAAACAGAAGACAACTTTAATAAATCAACTTTAAATTGCGGAATCATCTCTAAAAACAACTAAGTTAGTATTAAAAATATAATAATAACCATAATATCTAGTAAAAAAAAAAGAAAAAAGAGTAGAATTAAGAAGAGAAAATAATAAATTTGTTCAAACTTGCAAATCCAAGCTGAAAGCAACAGTTTACATACGAATATCCTTTATCTGTACTCATTAAATTCTCATAAAAATTCAAAACGAATTTCTTAAAAACACCCGATTTTTTTGCCAGAATTTACTGGAAAATCCAATGAATTGGAAAATTTCGTTAAGTCAGTTGATTTAGTGTGGGCTGCACTAAGAACTGTTGAAGTTTGGGCTCAAATATTAAAAAATAAAATTAAAGATGCAGCTTCGGATAGACTTCGTCTATATGGAAACCCAGATACCTGGGAAGGAATTAGAGAAATATTGTATAGACATTTTCAGGATCACAGAGATGAAAGAACTCTGTACAACCAATTGAGTTTAATTAAACAAACAGGTAGCTTGTCGAAATATTATGATGATATTTTAGAAATCATCACAGCGCTGAACGCAAAAGTAAGACAAAATGAAAATGATGTCGATATACGTACTAGAATGATACGTAGGAATATCCAGGAAGGTCTAGAGACTTTTGTTAAAGGATTAAGGGTTCCATTTAGGACAATCGTAATGTCCAGAGATCCAGATACATTGGAACAAGCTTATGAGATAACATTAGGATTGGCAGAAGCCAATAGGTTCAGCTACATGCAAAATAACAGGTATAGCAATAACAGTCAATACAATAATAATTATAGAAACAGAAACAATAATTATTATCAGAACAGAAACTACAATAACTATCAGAATAAAGGTAATAACAATTATAACAATTATAATAATAATAACAATAATAGCAATAGTATGAATAGAGACAATAATAGGAACAATAATAATAACAATGTTAATAATAATAATTTTCAGAACAAAAATAACAGGAATAATAATTTTAATAATAATTTTAACAACAGAACCAATTTTGATAACAATTCCTTCAGATATAGGAATAATTCAGGACAATATGCTCAACAAAGATTTAATGACAGGGTAGTTCCCATGGAATCCTTCTACTATCCAAAGAGGTTTGATTTTTTTTTTTTTTTTTTTTTTTTTTTTTTTTTTTTTTTTTTCCTTTAGGGGGAGAGAGAAATGCTTTATGCACCGTAAGGAGGTTGGCGTTGACCCATTAACCATCCCCGTGTGTCGGACTCGTGTTCTTGTATACCGACGAAAACTCCTCCAACCCTTTGGCTTCTGACCTACCCCCCCGGCACTGCTGTTTGTATTGCTTCAAGGGGGTTGTCATATTTCCCTTACGGGTTCATCTGACGGGTTCAACTGTTTCCCGATAATTTTCTTCTTCTCTTTTTTTTCTTCTGAGAATATGTTCTATATAACTGCTTATTTTTTGCCAGTTTTGGTAGCTCTGTAGCATCTTGTGGACAATATTTTCTGGGGTAATGACTCCAACGCTTCTGTGCAGGTCTTGGCGAAGGGGTTCCCATCTGTTGCATGAGAAGAAGGTATGGTTGGCATCATCTTCTGGCGAGTCTTCGTACTGGCAGGCTGGACTGTCTGTTTTGCCGATTTTGTGGAGGAAAGCGTTGAAATATCCGTGCCCGGTGAGTAACTGGGTGACGTAGTAGTTAACTTCACCGTGTTTCCGGTCATTCCACTCAGCCACGTTCCTAATCAGCCTTTCTGTCCATCTACCTCTGCTTTCCGTGCTCCAACGCTCTTGCCACTTCTGTATCGTGAGCTGCTTAGCCCCCTCGGATGCCGCCTCCACTCCCATTTCCGCCTTTTTGTCGTGGACGTACTTCCTTTCTGCAGCTAGGAGATCGATGGGGGTCACTCCTGCAATTACAAGGACGGCTGGTTCGGACACCGTTCGGTAAGAACTGGCTACTCGTAGAGCTCCACATCTTTGCACTGCCGCCATTTGTTTTCGGTACTTCTCTTGCTTGAGTGCATCTGCCCAGATTTCGCTACCGTAAAGAAGGATGGAATGCGTTGTCGCCATAAGTAACCTTCGCTTACTGGCCATCGGTCCACCCACGTTTGCCATCAGTCTGCTCAGTGAAGCAGTTGTTTTTGAGGCTCTTTCCGCTGCTGTCTTTATTTGTTGCCAGTAGGTTAGCTTTGTGTCGAGTCTCATTCCCAAATACTTCACTGCAACGCTGCTTCTTATCACTTCGGTCCCGATTTGGAAGTCGATTTGTGTGGGAATCCTCTTCTTCGTAAGAAGGACTATCTCAGTTTTCTCTGTTGCTAAGCTGAGTCCATGCTCTTCCATCCACGAGTTTACTCGTCGCATGACTTGGTTCAGCTTTCTTTGCGCGCTATCGGTGTCCCGTGCCGTAATCACCGCGGCGATATCGTCTGCGTAACCTATCAGAAAGGCGTCTTCAGGCATCTCTATGCGGAGAATGTCGTCATAGGAGATGTTCCAGAGGTCTGGTCCTAAGATCGATCCCTGCGCTGCACCCGATGTTACTTCCTTTCTTTGTGGGCCTTCTGTGGTCTCGAAGAGTAGCTCTCGATCCCTGAGATAGTCCTTTACCATCCGCAGAAGATATGCTGGAATGTGAAATCTTCGTTCGAGCGCGTCCAGTATATCACTCCACCTGGCCGAGTTGAAGGCATTTCGTACGTCCAGGGTTACCAGCAAAACGATCTTCCTAGAGTGATGGTTTCCCTGTTGGGCTCTTTGGGCGGCATTGACTACTTCTTCTATGGCTCCTATAGTAGAGCGGCCTCTCCGGAAACCATACTGCCTCTCTGACAGATCACCTGACGTTTGTAATGCCGCTATGAGGCGTGGTTTTAGTAGTTTTTCGAAGAGTTTTCCCGCGGTGTCTAGCATGCACAGAGGCCGGTATGCCGATGGGGAATCCGGGTCTCCTTTGCCTTTGCTGATAAGCACCAAACGTTGTCTCTTCCAACTCTTAGGAAAGACGCCTTCCTCGAGGAGGCTGTTAAACATGTTCAGCAGCAAGTGGGGACGTGTTTGAGCGGTTAATTTCAGGACTTCTGTTGGAATTCCGTCGGGACCGGGGGCTCTTCTATTTTGTAGGGACTGCACAGCTACGCTCAACTCTTCTTCGCTGAAAGGTGGGAACGCCTGTCGTTGGGCCGGAAAGACGCCTTCCTCGAGGAGGCTGTTAAACATGTTCAGCAGCAAGTGGGGACGTGTTTGAGCGGTTAATTTCAGGACTTCTGTTGGAATTCCGTCGGGACCGGGGGCTCTTCTATTTTGTAGGGACTGCACAGCTACGCTCAACTCTTCTTCGCTGAAAGGTGGGAACGCCTGTCGTTGGGCCGGTTCGGTGTCGGGTGGCCTGACAGGGTGGGTAGGGAACAATGTGTTGACTATGCGCTCCATCTTTTCTTCGCTGAGGACAGGGGGAGCCTCCCGGGCTCCGAGTTTCTGCGTTACAATCTTGTAGCCTAGTCCCCAGGGGTTGCTATTTACGTCACTGCGGAGATCCTCCCACTTTTGTTTTTTGCTCGAATTGATGGCCCTCTTGAGCTCGGATCTTTTGTTTCTAAACTCCGCTAAAGCGTCCTCCATAGGTCGGGCGTGTCTTCTTCCCCTGGTGACTTTGCGTCGTAGTTGTAAACATCTCCGGCGTAGTGTGCCTATCTCCTCTGTCCACCAGTACACTGGGTCCCTGTTTCTGTTGACACCACTCGTTCGGGGCATTGAAGAATCGCATGAGAGCCGGATTAATTGCATCGTGGCTTCAGCTTTCATTTCGGCAGGTCCCTGAACTTGGATCACAGCATCTGCACCTTCCTCGATCACGCCCTTCAAAAGATCTACGTTTATTTTGTTTAGGTTCCACCTTGGAGCACGTGGTTGTTGACGTGGGTTGGGAGCTCGTTGGTTACCTTCCAGTTCAAAAACAATATACTGGTGGTCACTGCCTGTGTAATCCTCGATTACTCTCCAGCCTCTGATTTTTGCGAGTGTCGTGTCCGTCGCGAATGTTACATCTGGTATAGTGCCTCTGTATCCTGGTCTCCTGAAGGTGGGGGTGTCTCCTACGTTGGCTACGTAAAGTCCACGTCTCGCAGCCATCTCGAGTATTTGCCTTCCCCGAGAGTCTGTATTTGGCATTCCCCACTCCTGTGCTCTGGCGTTAAAGTCACCTGCGACCAAAATCTCCCCTGTGGTGTCTACTAGGAAATCCTCCAGATCATCCAGTTTTTGTCGGAACGCATCAATTCTATCGTTTGGGCTTAGATATACGCTTACAACCGTGAGTCCGTCAAACTTTACCCACGCGAAACCTCGTTGTGTGCCCAGACTTTTGATGGGGAATTTTCTTTCATCCAAGACCCAAATTGCAGCTGTACCCAGTGAGTCCGCTACACAGTTTGTCTCCTTAGCCCTATACTGCTCGCTGATGATGGCAACGTCTATTTTCATTTCATCCAGTAGTCTTATAAGTAGGTTGTCCGCTGTTTGACTCCTGTTGATGTTTCCCTGCAGAATTCTGGTCATTGTAAAGCCTTTTTCTTCTTGTTTTCGAGTGCCTCTCTAAAGACTTGGCACTTTCCTGACCCCGGGATATGGTCCAGAGTGGATGGTGGAGCTTCGAGGTTTGCACACAGGCAGCATTTTGGTAGATTTTGGCAGTCAATCTTTTTGTGGCCCTTTTCTCCACATTTGAAGCACAGTCCTAGGCCCTTCCTATCAACACCTCTACATGTTGCTTGTTGATGGCCGTATCCGAAGCATTTATAGCAACGTGAGACCTCTGTTCTACGTCGTATTCGGCACTGAACCCATCCTATTTTAATTGTTGGATTCTTCAGCATCTCGTACGCTGCTTGGGCATTTATATGTACTATGGCCATCTTGAGGGAGCTTCTGTTTTTTCCCGTGACTGACACCTGGATATCAGTGATGAAGTCAGGTACTTTTTTCCTTACAGCTTCCTGGACTTCTTCGGTTGTAGCCAGTTCATCCAGGTCCCTGATCTCTAGAGCCATTTTTGGTTCAAGACTGCGAACCGTTGCCTTGTCGCCTAGAATTGTTCTTAGTGATTCTCCGAAAGCTGCCTTGTTCTTTGTTCTAGATCCAAATTCTAGAAGAACATCTCCAGATTTTGTTTGCCGAACAGTTTTGACGATGGTTTCGGTGTCATCTGGATTTGCCTTAGTTCGGATTTCCCTTAGAATATCGGTGAACTTCTCTGTTCCTTTTGGCTTAATAAGAATGGCTTCAGGTCGAGATCTCCGGTGACTCAGCTCTTGCGCCTTCTTTGGTTTTTTCTTCTTTTTCTTCTTCATGATATGGACGTAGCTCTCTTCCTCGCAATTTATTGTAGGGATAAGAGTTTCTCTTTGTCTTTCCTGTTGGTCGACTGGAATTTTTGGAGAGTTCCTTGTTCTTTTGTCGATACCCTTTGTGAGTGGGCTCGATGGTGGTCTTTTGGAGGAGCCTGGTTGAACTTTCGCACTCTGTCCTGGTGATGCTGGCTTCGTGGTAGCCGATTTTTCGGTAAAAAGACTTCGCTGGATTATCCTTCTGTCTTTCCCGTGCCACTTCATCTTGTCCAGAGATTCTTCTATTGCCTCGATGCCGTTTTTAATTGCTAGGCTAATGTTTTTCTGCTTCAAGCACGCTGCTTTCATAGATTTGATCGCATTAAAACATTTCTGCAGCTGCTGTGAGAAAATGTCTCCTGTATTCTCCCCGTCTGCGGTTTTGTCCTCCTCGGTTTGCAAGACGGGAGTTTCCGCTGCCCTGTGGGGTGGATCTCTAATGGATTCACTTGTAGCATTCTGTTCCGCGGGAGCCAAGTTTGCCACTCCCGTGGTTAATATTTTTGGATTGCGGTCGCTGGATGACGACGTCTCGGGGCCCGCGTTCTCACCCCTGACAGACGCCGGTACTGGGGATCCGACTCCCTGCACCGTAAGGTTTCTCCTCTTCTCTTTTCTATCCATATTTGGTTTTTTGTTCTGTGTTCCTTCACATAGTTGTTTTTTGGTCCGCGTGTGGTTTCCCACAAACCCCCTATCCGCCACCCGGGGACGCGCCCTCTAGGGGAAACAACAAAAACCCCCGAGGGAAAGAGGTTTGATTAGAAACAACAGAAATGAAATTTATTGCCAGGAAAATTTTCGGCCAAAAGCCTCGGTCTAAGTACACTTCCTAATGTTGAAGTAAAAATAAAATAACAAGAAAAATTTTAAAATGTTAATAGATACTGGATCTTCAAGTTCAATACTTAATCCAGAAAGTATAAATAAAAAATGAATAATAAATATAGAACCGAGAATAGCAAAAACATTTAGTGGTAAGACAACAATTAATCAAAAAGTAGAATTAACATTATTTGAGGAATTCGGCTCAGATCACCCTAAAGT
The DNA here is from genome assembly GCA_949320155.1 of Melangyna quadrimaculata. Taxonomy (NCBI): domain Eukaryota; kingdom Metazoa; phylum Arthropoda; class Insecta; order Diptera; family Syrphidae; genus Melangyna; species Melangyna quadrimaculata. The sequence continues at coordinate 275,718,404 of OX439483.1, forward strand.
AACTTATTATTTATATAAGTTTCATGAATATTTTGATGGAATAATAGGCAACGATATATTGAGTAAACAAAGAATAAATGAAGATTACGAAAATGGAGTATTAATAAGGGGAAAATATAAAGTTAAATTACAATTTAAACCAATAATAAAAACTTATACATATGAACTAGAACCAAGGCAAGTAATTTGTGTGAAGTCCCCATAGATAGAAAACGTGGCGACATAAAAATATTAGAACGAAACTTAGGCGATGTTGAAGTCTTAGACGACGTATACTGTTCTAAGAATTGGTTGGCAAAGTTGATGTTGAAAAACAAAACTAACCACCCTCTAACCTTTAGAGTTCGACAGCCATTAAAAGCCAAACGGCTTAATGATCTAGACAGCAATTTTAGCTTAGCAGCCAAAATTCACTAGATGTTAACTTAGCAGTTGACCAGTTTCCTAATATAAAAGCAATTATAAATGACGAAAAAAGACACGATATAGATAACAGTAAAAAGGTAGGCGGAAAGCCATATAAAGAAAGTATAAAATATTTTACCAAAAAGGTAAGCATAGAGCCAGATTATGAAAATTATGAATTTATAAACAGTACACTCGGTTTGGAACCCGGATTAAGGAGTAGTTCTAGCAAAGTCGGATTGGACCCCAAAGAGGTAGAAATAAGTAGTACCGGAACTATTGAGACCCAATTTAAGGAAATTAGGCCAATTTACCGATGTTGTAGTATCGAAGTTACCGAGAAACTTGAAGTGAATAAAAATAAAGATATGAATGAAATAATTAAACATGAAGAAAAAGATGAAAATATTAAAAGAAAAGGAAAAATAGATGAAAAGATAGGAATAAATAAGAATGAAGGTAAAATTGAAAATATTGAGGAAAATAAAGTTATAAATAAAAATATAAATAAAAATAAAATTATAAATGAAAACCCTTATATCATAGAGATAGGTAAATAAACAGAAATAAAAGAAAACAATACTAAATTAAAACTTAAAACTGAAAAAAATAATGAAGATACTAAAAAAGTCAAAATGAAAACTGAAATAAAAGATAAAAATAGTGACGAAATAAATTTTTGCGGATTGAAACAAAAAGAAAATATTAATGACTTAACGTCACAAACTGATTTAAATCACTTAAATGAAAAGCAAAAAGGTGAACTATTGGATTTATTAACAGAATACGCGGATATTTTTAAAAGAGATGGACAAAACTTAACATTTACAAATAAAGTAAAACACGAAATAAAAACTACAGACAAACGACCAGTGTATGTAAAAAACTATAGGCACCCTTACGTACATAAAGAGGAAATTCAAAAACAAATAAAAGAAATGTTAGAGTCAGGAATAATTAGACCAAGTAATTCACCATGGTCTTCCCCGGTTTGGATAGTACCTAAAAAAGAAGACCCATCAGGAAATAAAAAATGGAGATTAGTTATAGATTTTAGAAAAGTTAGTGAAAAAACTATAGATGATAGATACCCAATACCCAATATTCAAGAAATATTAGAAATGCTAGGTAAATGTTCCCATTTCACAACACTAGATCTCGCATCAGGATTTCATCAAATTGAAGTAGATGAACGAGATATAAAAAAGACAGCGTTCACAGTCAATAATGGTCATTATGAATATTTCAACGTGTAATGGACGAAATATTAAGAGATTTAATTAATGTTATATGCTTTATTTATATGGATGATATAATAATATTTTCTAAAAATTTTACTGAACATACATGGAACTTGCGAAAAAATTTTGAAACATTAAGAAATGCTAATTTAAAAATTCAAATTGAAAAGAGTAAATTTTTAAAGGAGGAAGTAGAATTCCTTGGACATATAGTTACTAGAGACGGTATAAAACCTAATCCAAAGAAAATAGAAGTAGTTGAGAATTATCCGATACCTAAAACCCAAAAGCAAATAAAATAATTTTTAGGATTATTAGGATACTACAGAAGATTCATTAAAGATTTTGCAAAATTAACCAAACCTATGACAGAAAATTAAAGAAAGGTCAAAAAATTGATATAAACAACGAAAGATACGCCAAATGTTTTAAAGATTGTACAAGTATGCTTACTTCAGAGCCAATACTAGCCTATCCAGATTTTAAAAAGCAATTTATTTTAAGTACAGACGCATCTAATTATGCTATAGGAGCCGTACTATCTCAAATACAAGGACTAGAACATCCTTTATGCTATTCAAGTAGAACTTTAAATGATCACGAAAAGAATTATTCAACTATAGAAAAAGAGTTATTAGCCATAGTTTGGGCAACCAAATACTTCAGACCATACCTATACGGTACAAAATTTAAAATTCAAACGGATCATAAACCTTTAAAATGGTTAATGAATTTAAAAGAGCCAAATAGTAAACTTGTGAGATGGAAATTACAAATGGAAGAGTTTGATTATGAAATAGATTATAAACCAGGAAGAATAAATAATAATGCGGATGCTTTAAGTAGAATACCTATAGAAATAAATAATGACGAAATAATAACTACTGGTGCTACAATTCATAGTGCTATCGAAGACGATCACGGATACATACCAATTCCGGAGTCCCCATTGAATTTGTTTAAAAATCAATATATTATTGAAAAACTTAGAAGTGGTGCAAACCAAATCAGAACAAAGAAAGTTTTTAGTAAAACAAGAAAAATAATAAAGTATAAAAATTTCACAGAAGACAATATTATACAAATTATAAAAAATCATTTTAATCCTAAAGGTACTTATGCCATATACGTAGATGATCTACAATTAAATCTTCAGATACAAGATGTATTCAAGAATCATTTCCATAGGTCAAAAAGATTTAAAATATTAAAGTGTACAAAAATTTTAAAGGATGTGGAAAATGAACAAGAACAAGAACAAGACAAAATAATAATAGATTGCCACAAAGAAAATAATCATAGAGGTATTACAGAATCCTTTGAACGTATTAAACGTGAATACTATTTTCCAAACATTAAAGAAAAACTCACCAAATACATAAATAATTGTGAGATATGTCAAATTGAAAAATATGATCGAAATCCTTCAAAACCAAAATTCGAAAGCACAGAATCTCCTAAAAATACTTTAGATATAATTCACGTAGATATATTCTTTTTTCAGAAAGGTAAACCTATTTTAACAATAATTGATAAATATAGTAGATTTGCACAAGCATACGAACTTCATTCAAGAAACTCTATACATCTAAAAGATGCTATACTCAAATATATTAGCACATTCGGAAAACAAAAGCTTATGGTTATAGACCAAGAAAAGGCAGCAACCTCAATAGATTTTCCGGAATTTTTAAGAAATGAAAGAATAAAACTACACTTTACAACAATTAGCAATTCTAACTCTAATTCTCCAGTAGAAAGGTTTCACTCAACTCTGTTAGAACACTTAACAATACTAAAAAACCATAACAATATTACAACGGATGAGGCATTACCAAGAGCATTATTTGCTTACAACAACTCAATATGTAGTATAACAAAGTATACACCATTTGAATTATTCTATAAAAGAATCCCCGAAGCATTAGAAGAAAAAGGATACTTAGAAGCATGTAAAAGAAAAAAATCAAATAATAAAAAAACGTAATAATAAAAGAAATGAACCAAATGAATATAAAGAAAAAGACAAGATATACCATAAAGTGAGATATTCAAGAAAATTAGAATCAAGATTTAGAAAGTTTTATACTCATAGAGATAACAAAGTTACAATTTTAGCTACTAATAATAAGCAATATCATAAATCAAAGATTAAGAAACCTCGAAAATTTCAGGAACAAAATGGAAATAACTAGGACAATACTCTTGCTAATTTGGACGATAAGGACAGTAACAGGACAAAGACTAGATACCAAAAATTCCGGACAGACAGACAAAAGACTAGAAATACATGACTTAAACTACGGACAAGGCTTCATTCTAATTCAAAATAAGGAAATACAGGTTATAACAGATTATAAGAAAATTTTACACATAATAGATAAGAATAATTGGGAAGAAAATATAAATATAATCAAGCAAAATATTTTAAATATGAGTTATTCAGACCATTATCCAGCGATGTTACATAATTTTAATTTATTAGAAGCAGAAATATTAAGCTTAATTCCACATAATAGAAGAAAGAGAGGTTTAATTAACATTTTAGGGAAAGGATTAAAGATAATAGCAGGTACTATGGACTCGGACGATGAGTTAGAAATAAAAGAAAAATTAGAGATGAATGAGGAAAATTATAAGAATATTATAGAAAATTCAAATGATCAGATTAAAATAAATGATAAACTAAATAATGATATGAAATCAGTAACAGATCATATAAATAAACAACAGGATTTAATCAATAATCAAATATCAAGTATAGCTGAACAAGTTAAATCAGATTTAACAGAAATAGAACATATTCAACATGTTTTTCAGATTCAGTATGATATACAGCTCTTAAGAGAACAAGTGAAAAAAGTGAAGGAAAATTTAATGTTGTGTAGATTGAATGTTTTAAGCAAGGATATTCTTACAAGTGAAGAAATGATAAATAACAATATTACAATAAAGAATTTAATGTTTATAAAAAGCTCAGTTTTATTATATAAAAATAAAATCGTATTTGTAATTATGATCCCAAACTACTCTAAACAAATATTTTATAAAACTTACATTGAACCAATACCAAATAAAAATCAATTAGAATTAGATTCAAAATATTATAATGTTATATTAAATAATAATACATTCTTTAAATATAAAGAAAATGAAATAATTATTAAGAAAAATTTAAAAATTATTAAAGATGAATGTATATCAGAACTTCTTAGAGAAAATACAGAATGTAACTTTAAAATTAATAACGAACTTGAAATAAAACAAGTTACGAATAATATTATCATTGTCAAAAATTTAAAAAGAACAAAAATAATACATAATTGTAACCTATATGACACATATGTGACCGGAAATAATTTAGTAAAATTTGAAAATTGTTAAATAAAAATAAACAAAATAAATTACGAAACAATAACCGTAAACGAAAATTTCATCATACCCAATTTTAATGAAATAAAAATAAAAAATATTGCAATAAATATTTCAATGCCAGAGTTGCATTATAGAAATATTGAGAACCGAAAAATAATAGAAGAAGTAAAACAATACCATTCAGTAAATTCAAAAATATCTTTCAGCCTAACGGCTATATTATTTATAATTATTTTAACATTTTTCATCCTTTACAAAAGGAAAAATTACAAGAAAAAAACCTATGATACAAAAGTAAATATTGAATTTAAAAATTTGGATTCTCCGGAGCAGAATCTTAAGGAGGGGGGAGTTATGTCAGAGACATCGCCCAAATCAACATCACAAGATACTTTACCCTTGGATGTGTTGACCGGATATAGCCGTAGACCAAACGGTAAACAATAATATCCGTTGGATTCCCAGCCAAAAAAGACAATAACATAAACAAGTGTTTATGATTGCTTTGTGCATAGTTGCACATTTTAAATAAGTATCAAGTTACTTTAAAATATTGTCATAACAAAAATATCATTTACGCATTCAACTTGAATGCTCCAAATTATAAAGTCTGTAGTCAGTTCTTAACCAACTCTTGAGCAATATACTTACTTGTCTTATTACTTGTCTTTCGGTTCTAGCTATGTGTCAAATCTTAATTTAAGAATTTATTAAATAATTAAGCCGCAGTGTGTTATGTGCCTGAAATAACCAACAAAATATCAAAAAATTTCAGAGAACATAATATTCAATTGGTTTTTTCAAGCAAAACAAAACTCAAAAACTTACTCGGGTCAACAAAAGACAAAATTGACAACATGAAAAAATCAGGCATATATGCAATCAAATGTGGTGACTGTGAAGGAGTTTATTATGGTCAAACCAAAAGAACTATAGAAAAGAGATTTAAAGAACACTGTGCGTACATTAAACAAAATAAAAATCAAAGTTCTGCCATTGCAGACCACGTCTTAAAGTTCAACCACTTCAACATAAATGCAAGCAGTGTGAGTCTCAAAAAACACATAACAGATGAGAGAAAATTGGATGCCTATGAGAGCTATTTTATACAGAAAGATAGCAATTCTATCAATGCTGATAACGGCAACATATCTTCGAGCCTCTTTTCTCTCATCTGATTATAAAACCAATAAGATGACACCAATTTGATCAGTCGTGATGCTGATGATGGACTGCATATAGTCCGAAATGCATTCAAGGTACGTGTTTTTGATCGTTCGTTAGTTTTGTTTTTGTTTATTTCGTTTAATCGATTAATTAAAAAAATTTTATACTAAAAAACGACAAAAACCTATAGTGTAAAAACATTAAGGTGGTTTAAATATTTGTTTATTAAATAAAGTCATTTTTAAATAAAATCGAAAGGTGTTTGATTTTAGAAGTTTTCCTCAAATAAAACTCTCAGTGGTTGAGATAAAATAGTTTTTTTTGGTTAACCCCCAAATCACGACTATACCTATATATTATAACGTTTCATAAAAAAAACTCTTCTTTATTTTACAAATGGTGTTATAATTTGCCGTTTTTAATCTTTAAAAACTTTAATAATTCTTGTGCTAACGTCTCTAGCCAAGAACAACCATATTCCCACTCTCATCTCGGCAGGCTTCCGTTCTAGCCTTGAATCCTTGCGTGGATCGTTTCACCCTCTGATAAAATTTTCGAATATCTCCCCTACCGCTACAACCCTCAATAGACTCTACCGCCTGCTTCTCGTGCTCTCTCTTTTTCCTCCTGAGAAGTCGGTGCTCCTCTTTTCGTTTCAGCCCGTAGAGCTTCCGGGCTACTCTCTCAGCAGCTCGTGTTCGAGTCTGCAGCATTGCCTGGTAGGCCTCGTCCTTAGCTGCATGCGCTAGCCGGCACTCTTCATCGAACCACGGGTTTCGTTGTATTCGCCTAGTGAAACCCAGCACATCAGAGGCGGCACTTCTGATGACTTGTTGACAGTGTTCCCACTGGTCCTCTGCACTTGATGCTGGTGGCGGACTTCCTGAAAGATTAAGAGTTACGTGGTCTGCAAAAGTTCTGGCGGTCTCTTGCGATTTAAGCTTCTCGAGCATCTGCTCTGCGTTGTCGCGTCATGGATATCCGCATACGTAGTCTAGCTACCACCAGGTAGTGATCCGAGTCAATGTTGGCCCCTCGGAACGTTCGGACGTCCAAGATACTGGAAGCATGTCTCGCATCTTTCGCAACGTGGTCGATTCGGTTGACGGATGGTTGATCACGCGACCGCCAAGTCCCCTTGTGTATATTGAGGTGTGGAGGTCCTTCAGATGATGACATTTCCCCCGCCGCAAAGTCTGCCAGCCTGTGTCCGTTGCCGGAAGTTTCGTCGTGTAGGCTGTATCCTCCGCCTATCAAAATATCAGCGTGGCCATAGAAAATTCAATCATTTGTAGAATTACCCATATACTTTTCAAAATTATGAAAAAGCTCTATGATTCTACAAATTATGGAATTTTCTATGGCCACGCTGATATTTTAAAAACGGTTCAACCAATCAATCCGATTTTTTTTAACAGCAGTCAACCAAGTCGATACCCACTATGACAAACAAAATTATAAAGATCTGATACATTTTCGTTACTCAAAAAACTTTTCACGTGCCTAATTCTCAGTCCCCTGGCGTGTCCCCCGCTTGTTTTTCAAACAAAAAATCATAACTGTTCTTTTATTTTTGGGTCCACACATAAATCTTTATTATGACGTAAACAAATCTTTCATAACTATTTATTTTATTACAAACAAAAATCATGAAACTTTTTCCCCCGTGTTTCTTATCAGTCCCCTGGCAGATTGAAACAGTCAAAAATTACAATAACTAAGGCACCAATCGAGACATACGGTATGCAATGGATAATTGGACAAAAATCGAATAAAATATGCAGTGAAATTGCAAAAACTGGTAACTGCGATTGTTAGACCGTAACAAACTATTATTTATGCATACAAATTACATGTATAAAGTACAAAATTCTAGATTAAAGTATATCAATAGAGTTTTTCCCATTTGCTTATACTTTTTGATCATTTATTTATTGATTTAATTTATTTAATGGTGTATATGAACGTTTAAGTACTGAGCATAAATTAGAATCTTTGGAATGTTTATGCTTGTTAGAGCTATAAAAAGCCATTTTTTGAAGATAGAAAATGAAACATACATTTTCTTAAAGTGGACAAAAAGACGAACATTTTGATATAAAAAAACCTATTTGTGCATTTTGTATGACATAGAACATTAAAGTATTGAGCCAGCGAATGATCAATTTTTAACTATGATTGATTCTTTTTCAAAATTTCTCATAGTAAGCCATTGAAACTAAAATTGATGCAAAGATTAAACTCATTGGAACAATACCAATATTTGGCAAGGTGGTAATACTAGTGACAGATAATGAAAAATTATTTTGTACTCCATCAGCACAACAAGAATTAGAAAGACTAGGCATAAAACACGAAAGAGAAGCTCCAAACCACAGTAAAACGGATGGAATGATAGAAAGAGTTCATAGTACAATCACAGAACCTATGCGTATAACGAAAACAGAGATTCAGGCAGAAACCAAAGAGATAATGCCATTTGTAGAAAAGAAATATAATGAACCCATTCACTCAGTGACAAACCTACAACTAATAGAGGTTTTTCATAATTTTGAAAAGTATATGGGGATTCTACAAATGATGGAATTTTCTATGGTCACGCTGATATTTAGAAAACGGTTCAACCAATCAATCTGATTTTTTTAACAGCATTCATCGAAGTCGAAATTATAAAGATACATGTTTCGTTACTGAAAAAAATTTTCAAAGTGCCTAATTCTCAGTCCCCTGACGTGTCCCCCGCTTGTTTTTCAAACAAAAAATCATAACTGTTCTTTTATTTTTGGGTCCACACATAAATCTTTAGTATGACGTAAACAAATCTTTCATAACTATTTATTTTATTATAAAAAAAAATCATTAAACTTTTTCCCCGGTGTTTCTTATCAGTCCCCTGGCAGATTGAAACAGTCAAAAATTTCAATAACTAAGCCACCAATCGAAGTTCCAGATATGGTATATTGAAGTTTGGAGTCTTGTTAACACATAACGGCGAGACATATGGTATGCAATGGATAATTGAAGAAAATTGGAATAAAATATGCAATGAAGTAACAAACTATTATTTATGCATAAGAATTACATGTATAAACTACAAAATTCTAGATTAAAGTATATCAATAGAGTTTTTCCCATTTGCTAATACTTTTTGATCATTTATTTATTGATTTAATTTATTTTAGGGTGTATATGAACGTTTATGTTCTGAGCATAACTAAGAATCTTTGGAATGTTTATGCTTGTTAGAGCTATAAAAAAGCCATTTGTTAAAGAAAAATAATGAAACATACATTTTCTTAAAGTGGACAAATAGAGGAACATTTTGATATAAAAAAACCTATTTGTGCATTTTGTATGACATAGAACATTAAAGTATTGAGCCAGCGAATGATCAATTTTTAACCATGATTGATTCTTTTTCAAAATTTCTCATAGTAAGCCATTGAAAGTAAAATTGATGCCAAGGTTAAACTCATTGAAACAATACCAATATTTGGTAGAGTTGAAATACTATACTCTGTTCAGTTCGTATTTTCAGTACAGGCCTTATGGGAGAGTTTTTTTTCAAACATACACGTGCTGGCTGGTGTTTGCATTGCACTCAACTTAGGAAATTGCCTGTGAAATAAAAAACAGAACCCCTGACTTAAAGGACTGTCTCACTGTTGGAGTAGGTTTACCAACAGTGAGACAAAGGAGGTACTCAGCCATTTTGATTTAAATTACTTTTTCGGTAAATTTAATTTTAAGTATGCAATTACGAGCAAAAATAATAAATCTTTGTAACGCTATTAAAATCAACTAATTACTGGGAATACTTTTTAAGATATAGTCATTTGAAAAAAAAAAAAAAACAAAGTGTCTCACTGTTAGCGACGCTCCCCTTCGTTTTTCTTTTCGTTATTTTGAATTTCATGGAATTTGGGGTTGTTCTGTGTGAAAATAATCAGTAGTAATAAATAAAAATATTTTGTTATTACTTCTTTCTCAAATATACTCGCATATTAGGTAAAATATAGGTACTCGTATATTAGGTATATTCAATCACGAAAAACGATTTTCCCATTCATTCATTTTTGTTCAAATCGTTTTTTGCTAACACCAGGAGCATTGTGGTTGCCAAATCAGAAACTCAAAGTACAACCAGAAAAAGTTTTGAAATTTTCATTCCTGCTTTCGTTACTTCCTGTTCCTTCCCTCTTCATTTCAACACCCCTCACCCAATCTGTCAAAAAGAAGAAAGGAAACAATTGAAAAAGCGAATCGTGAAATCGGGCTCTAATCGGGCACTAAAATAAATACCGAACTGACAGATGAAAATTGCATGAAGCCAACGAAAAGCAAAAGAAAAACAAGAAAGAGGGAAATTCACTTTAGACGAAAGTTTTGAAGATAAATGTGCTGCCAAATTTGCAATAAATTTAAGTTGACATTACACTTTGCTGTAAGTGTAAGATATTTTAGGTCTTCAAAAAAATAGGAGTACGAATGTGAAAGGAGGAGTACGGGAGTACGGAATTGTCGAAAGTAGTACAATACTCCTATGGGAGTACTTTCGGCAACACTGCGCTCGCTTAATGCGTTTATTAAAAACAACACATTGAGTCAGAGTTCCATACGTCAGGGGATGGAAATTCTAATACCTTTTTCTTTGGTTTTTGCTATGTAGCTTTCAGAATTATAGCTTTATAATAGCTTTTGAGAGCATTATATTTTATGTATGTGTGTTAAATGTTGTCACTTCGTGTTTTTCTGCTTACATCTTTTCGTTTTATTTTTTTCCTGGTTAAAATGCTGCTATACAATATTTGTTGGGTATTTTTTTTTAAGGAAGAATTACTATACTAGAAAGATTTTGATGGAGTTCGGTTCATTAAATAACTGCAATTTGAATTGCCAAATAGCTTTTTTTTTCTTCATGAAAATAAAAATAAAAAGAATAAGGTTTCGTATTTATTGTAATATTTTACGAAGGGTTCATAAAATAAAATTTATTTCCTATCTAAAAATTCTAATCAGGCATTACTAATCCTTTTTCCTGAAATAAATCTTATAATCTTATCAAACCTAATCCTTAAAAGTCATACAAAATTAAGAATACACAACACAAACAAAGCAATAAAACTTTTAGGAACAATAAACATTGTTTGGTTCTTATTTATATGAAAAACGCAACAGTATACCTGGAAAACTTTTTTTTATTTTAACCTGACCTGCGTGCATTCAAAAAACAAAGGGATTATCCCGGATATAAATACCCGTTCACGCTTTCGAAACGTCAGCTTGATTTTAAAATCGAAAAGCGTAAAAAATAACGCGCCTGCTATCTTACCTCTGGTGGTGTGGAAAAAGATAGATTTATTTTTATTTGCATTTACATTAATTTGTTTAGATTAAGTTTACGATCTACATTTTTTCTGTTTATGAAATCTTAATTAGCAGTTGGTAACCCTACTGACATTTGAATGAGAGAGAAGAGAGAAATATACCATTTTATATTGCGCGATACGGCAACCATGGAAAATGCAAAAGCTTTATAAAAAAAAGAGATAGCTTATTGAAATCCATAAAAGTAAGGGTGAGAGGCAATCACCATATCTTCCCTGTACTAAAAATACGAACTGAACAGAGTATAGTGACAGATAATGAAAGAACATTTTGTACTCCATCAGCACAACAAGAATTAGAAAGACTAGGCATAAAAAACGAAAGAGTAGCTCCAAACCATAGTAAAACGAATGGAATGATACAAAGAGTTCATAGAACAACCACAGAACCTATACATACGTATAACGAAAACGGAGATTCAGGCAGACACCAAAGAGATAATGCTATTTGTAGCAGTGATGGAAAATAGTACTAATACGGTTTTGAATGACTGAAGATCACAATGGAAGGTGAACATTGGGCTGGGTAGAGCATTATACATTCGTATAGTGTGACTAAAGAAAGAATCTCTGGGAGGTTTTTATGTCAAGTTTTTGAGAAAAAAAAGGCTTTGTAGATCACAGCATCGACGCAGAAAACGTTAACACTTAGCTGCATTTTTGGCGATATAACAAATATGTGGTCGTTTCACAAAAGGTAGTCTGCAACACACATACCGCGGACTGAAAGCTGTTCAGTTTCCTCTTTGTAGGTACCACTCATGGATAGTAGCATTGGGGGTAGGTTCCGCTTTAACGACAGGAGACAGCATTACTTACTTACTTACTTAGGTCCTCGGACCTATTACGTCCGTGATGTTTCCCTTACGGGACATAGGGCCTCCACTACACCTACGCGCCATCGTGTACGATTTCTTGAAATGTATTTCAGCTCTCTCCAACTTTTCCCCAGTCGTGCCGATTCCTGTTCGACCGTTCTTCGCCATGTACTTCTAGGCCGGCCCACTTGTCTTCCCTCCTGTGTGAGCGGGTTCCACTGCATTGCTTGAGATGCAATGCACCGATCGCCTTTTCGAAGCGTATGGCCAATCCACTGCCACTTTCTTCTTCGTATAATGGAGTCTATGGGCTCCTGACCCGTTCTCGCATGAAGTTCGGCATTGGAGATACGGTTGGGCCAGAAAATCCTCAAGATGTTTCGTAGACATCTATTAACGAAGGTTTGCAGCTTTCTAGTGACAGTTTCAGTGACTTTCCAAGTGCTGCAGCCGTAAAGCAGAACGGATTCAACATTGGAGCGGAACAGTCGTAGCTTGGTCTTTAAGCTAAAAGAGTTGTTTCTCCATATTTTGGACAGCATTCCGAACGCAGCCTTTGCTTTTCTGATTCGGCTGTTTACGTCCAGTTCAGTTCCGCCACCCGTAGAGACAATACTCCCAAGATATTGGAAATCCTCTACCATCTCTACCGGTTGTCCAGAAATATTTACTTGGATTGATGAGGAAGTTCCAAGGCTGATCCTTTTAGTTTTTGCCGAGTTGATCTTAAGCCCTACGATTTCTGCTTCTCTCTCCACCCTTGTTGTCATTTGATGGAGATCCATGATCCTATGAGAGAGTAAGCATACGTCGTCCGCGTAGTCCAGATGTTTGAGGTGAGATTGCAGAGTCCACTGAATTCCTCCATTTCCATTTGACAAAGCTGCGTGCAGTACGTCACTTACCACCAACAGGAACAGTATTGGTGACAGTATACAGCCTTGCCTAACTCCACTTTGGATTTCAAACTCCTCTGACAGCCTACCTTTGTGCAAAACGTGACACCTGGATCCATCATATGTAGCCTTGATAATAGCAATCAATTTATCTGGGATGCCCCTCCTGTGCAAAGCAAGCCAAATAAATTCTCTATTGACACTGTCGAACGCCTTTTCAAAATCGATGAACAGCAGGTGAAGTGGTGATCGATATTCAACGCACTGTTCGATGATGATCCGCAAGGTGTTGATGTGATCCACACAGGAAGATCCAGTGCGGAAACCTGCTTGTTCGGCGTCGAGTGTGTCTTCGAGGTGGTCTTTAATTTGGTCCAATATTATCCTTGCTATTATCGTGGCTACTGCAGGCAGAACGCATATTCCTCTCCAGTTTTCGCACTGTGTGAGATCTCCTTTCTTTGGAAGCTTGACAATCATTCCTTTTTTCCACTCTTCAGGAAAGCTTTCTGTTTCCCAAGCTCTCTTAATAAGTGGGTACAGTAGCTCGCTCGATGTCGTTGGGGCTGCTCCTAAGAGCTCTGCAGGAATACCATCAAGTCCAACCGCTTTGTTGTTCTTCAGTGCTTTGATGGCGGTGATAATTTCTTCTTTACTGGGGGGTACGGTGCGTATTCGGGAAATTGTTACTTCGGGTAGCTCAGTGGGAATAGGGTTCACTTCACTTGCGAAAACGCGGTTTAAAACCGCAGAAAAGTGTTCCCTCCACCTTATGAGCTGATCCTCATCCGAAATTAGCAGGGATCCGTTTGTGTCTTTAACCAGGTGTTGTTTAGAGCTCTGGACACCAGTGAGCTCTTTGGTAATTCTGTAGACGGTCCTACTGTCACACCTACTAGCGGCTTCTTCTGCTTCTGTAGCCAGTGCGTTGATGTAGTTACGCTTATCACGTCGCACACTACGGTGAACTTCCCTCATCTTCATGCGGTACGTAGACTCAAGCTCGTTTCTCCCTGCTGCTGGGGTAGCTGCGATGCGAGCTTTAAGGTGTTTCCTTTCTTCGATCCTTGCCCAAGTTTCGTCGGAAAGCCAAGCACTATTTCTCCCTTGCGCCCGGCCGACTATACTTTCAGCACCGGATATGAACACATTTTTCACAGCACACCAATGATTTTCGATGGATGTGGTTTCCGTGCTGCTGATTGCGTTCAATCCTTGTGAAAGGTGGTCCCCTAGTTGTTGGCGCACTGCGGGATCCTTTAGTCTATCTGTATTAAACTTGGGCATTCGAGTGTTTCCTTGGGATCTACGAACTGCAGCTGTACGCAATCTTACGGTAGCAACCATCAGATGGTGGTCCCGGGCCATTCCCATGTCAGCACCTCTTCTGTTACGGACGTCCTGGAGACTGCTTCTAAAACGCCGGCTGATCGCGAAGTGGTCAATTTGGTTGGAAGTTGCTTGTCTGTCAGTCGACACCCAACTGACTTTGTGGCACGTCTTATGCTCGAACATGGTCCCTCCAATAACAAGGCCGTTGGCGTTGCAGAAATCGACAAATCGTTCGCCATTGTCGTTTCGGTTACCAACACCATGTTTTCCCATGACATGCCTTAGCCCAGAGTTGTCATTGCCAACCTTGGCATTTAAGTCTCCCATCACCATAACTATATCACCTCGTGGAACGCTATCATAAGCAGCACTCAGCCGGTTATAAAAGGCCTCCTTCTCCTCGTCAGAAGAGAGCAAAGTTGGGGCGTAACACTGTATGATGGTGACGCGACGTACTCTAGTCCGGAACCTGGCTTTCAGGATCCTGTCACCTAAAGGCTCCCAGGAAATTAGGCTTTTGAGAGCTGTTTTGGAAAGCAGCAATCCAACGCCAGATTCCCGAGCGCTTCCAGGTGTTTTTCCGGAATAGAATAGTACAGTGTTACGGGTTGGTGACTTGAACTTCCCCGAACCCAGCCATCTAACTTCACTTATCCCTAAGATGTCCATCCTATACCGCATAAATTCCTTCTCTAGTTGCAGGAATCTGGCATTCTGAGGACCTTCTTTTCCGTTGTCAAGAAGCGTCTTCACATTCCAGAAACCAATCTTTGTCCGGGTACAATAGTCAAAAGTCGTCAACGAGTTATCATTAATTATCCGAGGCGTAGTGTTGGTTTCGGTAGCGGGTTGATTTCAGTTACGGAGAATGCTAACCTCCGTAACCTATCCTAGAAAGCTAGGCCTTTTCGCACTTGTAATTTTGGCCTATTTATGTATATTGGGATACATAAATAGTTGCCCGGGGACCACCACGAGGAGGTAAAACAAGCACTTCATCGTGACTGATTGTTGCGCTACTGGCCCAGACCAAGTTCTGAGCAATCAATAGTTTCCCGATCAGGCACGATGCAGGTCGCCCAGGAGACAGAATTGAGAGAAGCATTTAACGAGTTTTGATTTCTCATTGGACAATTCTATCGAGATCAGAATTTATTGAGCTTATCATACGCTTTCGGTGAATTTCCGCATCCAAAAAAGGACATGGATGTGAATCTAGAAACGAATATGAAAAGCATAGTGTTTTGTCGTCAGCAAACAGTTTAATTGATTAGAAGTTTCAGATAAAAGATCATTATAAGAAAGAGATTTGGAGACAAAATGGAGCCCTGGGGCAAACAAACATTTATTTAATGGATTTCAGACTTGAAATTTGACGATGCTTTTACAACTTGTATTGAGAGGTCCGATAGGTAGTTTCTAATCCAACGAAGAAAAGATTCATCGAAAGAGAGATTGGTGCCAAACTCTATGAAACGCTTTTGAAATATTAAATGCTATAATCTTACTTTATCCAAAAACGATGAAAAGATTTTTGCCACTATTTGGTGAGATAAACCATCAGATTACCAGTGGACTTATTGCTGCGAAAACCGCACTGCCGGTCATTAAGAAACTTTCGTTTTTCGAGGTATTTCTTGAGCTAGAAATTAATCAGCGTTTCCAGTTTCTATGACTTTGCAAAGAAGATACGACTTTCTTATGGACATCCTGTTTTCCATCCACTCGGAAATAGACCATTACAGTTTCCCACGTTGAAGAACAACTCTTCAGAACAATGGGAGGGATACTTTCCGGGCTAGTGGATTTGTTTATATCAAGATTTTTCAAAACACTAGAAACAAGTGCGACAATTTTTCGTTATTTGTTTTAATAGATATGGAAACTTTAACAATATAAATAAGAACAAAAATTCAGAAATGTTATCGAATTGATGTTCAGATGTCAGTTTTTAGTGTTTAAAAGGAAATAGGCGTATTAACTTAGGGAATAAATCAATTTTGTACAAACAATTCAAAATAGTACTGAAAATGGCAAAGATGTACTTACGTTCTGAGAACTTCAAATAGTACTGAATTCAGTACAATAGTAAGCCTTTTTCCAAACAGTGATTTGTAGTAAAGAAATATAATGAATCCATTCACTCAGTGACAAACCTACAACCAATAGAGGTTTTTCATAATTTTTAAAAGTATATGGGTGATTCTACAAATAATGATGGAATTTTCTATGGCCACGCTGATATTTTGAAAACGGTTCAACCAATCAATCTGATTTTAACATTGAAAATGTTTATAGGCTCGTTTTGCACAAATTATGGTGTTACCAAAATGAATAAACTACAAATGAATACAAATGAAAATGAAATTAAGCGTAGTAGGGGCATTTTGCGAAAAATTTGGTTGGTGTTACCACAGAAGCTACCTACAAAATTAAAATGAACATATCTTTGTAAGCGATGAACCTCGCAGCGTATCGAATATTTGGTTGGGCGATGTTTCGTGCTTGTGCAATTTGCTTGTGCACCAAAGAAGTAAGAAGAGAATGAAAGAATGAAAAATAAACGACGACATAAATAATGAGCTACGTGTTTGTAGGTCTTTTATTAGCAGGCGCATATGCAGACTGCAGAGCACAACTAGAGCAGAGTATCGAATTGTCGGTTCATATGTTGTGTTGTGTACAGTCAAAGTGCGTGTTTACAGTGGTTGTGGGTAGAAAAGGAACGGAGGATAAAGGGATACATGCAAAATTTACCACATTAGAATTTACAAAAGTTTTGAAACTATTTATTATATTATTAAAAATAACTTTTAAGTTAAATTAAGTTTTTTACAAAAAAATAACTTTTTTACAAAAAAAAAATAACTTTTTTACAAAAAAATATTAAAGTTTTTACAACAAAAAAATTAACTTTTTTACAAAAAAAAAAAATAACTTTTTTACATAAAAAAATTTGAGTTAATGTTTTTGTACCTCCCTAATTGACTTAATTATTCAAAACTTTATACGGAAAATTGATGTGGTACAAAAGTTGTAATTTAAGATTCTTGGTAGCATATTCTCTACACAAATAGAAGAGGATTAAATAGTTGTAGATATAATAGAAAATTTAAAATTTAGTATTTTATGAATTATGATTAAAAAAGATCAGTATTTTGTGACACCGCAACTGACAGGTACAATCGTTCCTAACTTTATTTTTTCTTGGATTTCAATGTAATAATCTATTTTGAAGCTCGTACCACTGGAAAAATAGAAGTTATATACAGTAGAGGCCACTTATAGTCACAAGAAGATGAGATATAAATGTGGCTGTTCTTGTACCTAATTCTGAAGATGGTTTATCCCAAACAAAATATATCAGATCTTTATGAATGAGCCGAGAAATTAAAGCAGGGATGACTTAAATTTGTATGCAAACTTAATCGGAAAATGTTGTACAAATTCGTTCTAAAAATGTGATTGAGTTAATAGTCGTTTCGATTTTTGGCGCATAAAATTGAAAAGTTGATACAAAATTTTACAAATTTGTAAAACAAAACCCACGCACATATTGACTTAAACCTCCTACGATTAGAGATAAGATAATGTTAAAAAAAAATTGTTGATTAATTTAACAAGAGCAAAACGAATTAATAAAATAAATTCGTAACTTACAAAATTCTAAACGGATCCTCCAGATTAAGTTTTAAAAATACTGCCCTTAAGATTTACAAAAAAAAAAACTATCTCCAAATTCTTGAAAACTTCGACAAAATTAAAAACAATTTGAGTTAATGTTTTTTTTTTACCTACATAATTATTCAAAAATTATTAATTTAAATTCGTTGGTTGGCATATTCTTAACATAAACTAGAGATTATAAAGTTGGACATCTAATGCAAAATTCAAATTTAATGCTTTTTGAATT
Source organism: Melangyna quadrimaculata (assembly GCA_949320155.1). Lineage (NCBI taxonomy): Eukaryota > Metazoa > Arthropoda > Insecta > Diptera > Syrphidae > Melangyna > Melangyna quadrimaculata. Next base: position 275,736,938 of record OX439483.1, read on the forward strand.
ATGATTATTAAACAAAAGCTGTTCTGACACTCAATCGGACAGATTGATAAAATCGTTCCTTACTTTATATTTCACTGAAGGACTTCAATCTTCTCTTTCTCTTGTTAGCAATTAAGCTTATATTAATCAAACAGAACTGTGCACTTATAGAAAGTGAAACAAACAACAAAAACTATTATGGGAAGAATTACCTGGCTCAACACCAATAGCAGTAGGTTCACTTGTAGTTTAAGATAGCTAGTACAATTAACGAAGTCGAAAGGAAGAAAACAGTATGCAGTCGAGCCCGTTTAGCCATATGAAGATAAAATAAAAAAAATGTGCTTTTATCCGACTACAAAGTTTGTTTGGCGCACAGAAAAAAAGATTAACTGACGATAACAAACAAAAATAAGTTCCAGTGTTACTTGCAGATGTTACGGTGCAGTATAAAATTGAGAAAACTTCAACTTTTTGCTACAGGTAGGTTAGGCAGTCAATTAAGTCGATACCCACTATGACAAACAAAATTATAAAGATCTGATACATTTTCGTTACTCAAAAAATGTTTCAAAGTGCCTAATTCTCGGTCCCCTTGTTTTTCAAACAAAAAATCATAACTGTTCTTTTATTTTCGGGTCCACATATAAATCTTTATTATGACGTAAACAAATCTTTCATAACTATATATTTTATTACAAAAAAAAAATCATTAAACTTTTTCCCCCGTGTTTCTTATCAGTCCCCTGGCAGATTGAAACAGTCAAAAATTTCAATAACTAAGGCACCAATCGAAGTTCCAGATATGGTATATTGAAGTTTGGAGTCTTGCTCGGCAAAAATCCACGTATCAAACCCTCCTAGTGGGTGCCGGGCGGTTAATGGTCACCACAGTTTTTAGCTTGTGCGATATCAAGATGGTGATGGGATGGTAAGAAGGCCTGTATAGCTTTCTATGCCTGTAGCAAAACTTTTGGTAAGAGGTGGGGCCTCCAGTCAAAAATGATTTTATGGACATACACAGCCGTGGTGCGACCTATTCTCACGTATGGTTCGATTGTGTGGTGGCCAGCATTAAAGAATTTGTATAATATCAACAAACTTAGGAAGGTTCAAAGAACAGCTAGCATTGGTACTACAGAGGCTATTCGATCCTGTCCAACAGATGCTTTAGGAGTTTGTCTACACCTTTTACCACTAGATTTATACATTAAATACCTAGTATCTTGCAGCGCGATAAGACTAAAAGAATCGAACTCCTGGTTTGCCAAACCCTATGGGCACATCAACATCGCGGGTTTAATTCCAACCGAAATGTTTTCCACTCCCACTGATTACTGCACCCCTTCAATGAGCCTCGGTAAAGATTTTAAAGTTATATTCCCATCCAGAAATGATTGGAATGATGACGTCATGACGAAAGACTTCGACACAACTATCTTTACTGATGGGTCAAAGATGGAGTGCGGTGTTGGTGCGGGTATTTTCTCAGAGTCCCTAAATATATCCAGGTCTTTTCGGCTACCTGACTTTGCTAGTGTCTTTCAGGCTGAAGTACTGGCGATGGGAAGCATGCAAGCTACTTAAACAAAATCCAAACCAGAACCAAAATACAGCTATTTTCTCATACAGTCAAGCGGCTGTCAAAGCCATTAATTCGGCTACATCATCCTCAAAATTAGTACGATAATGCCAGGAAGAGCTTCTGAGTCTGAACACTAACCTCAGGGTCACTCTTATCTGGGTTCCGGGTCACAGTGGCATTGAGGGGAATGAGCGGGCTGGCCAGGCAAGGTTCAGCCCTTCATAACTCACTTGCGGAAAGAGTCAGTATTCCTCTTGGAGTTATGAAGGGCAATATATTCTCAATTTTTCTCTCAGAATCTAATCGTAGGTGCAATAGTTTTACTAACTGCATTATTGCTAGAAAAATCTGGCCTACCTATAATAAATCCCGAACTATTAACCTAATGTGCAGACCCAGGTGAGACATAGCAAGGATTGTTGCAACATGTACTGGACACTGGCCAATAGGAGAACATGCGGCGAAGCTTGGCATCCCCTACAATACTCACTGTCGTAGTTGTGGGGACCAGCAGGAAAAGGAAACAGTCTTTCATTTCCTCTGTAAATGTCCCGCCTTGGCCAGAATGAGGCAACAATCTTTTGGGAAGCCCTTTTATTTTGTTTTTCTTGACGACCTTAATGAACTCTCTGGAACGAAGATCAAAGATTTGACTTCTTTCCTCAACGCGACGAAATGGAACTAGGATTTACTTCGGTTCCTCTTGCACCGTCTTCTTCCCCAAACTCCTATGACTGCGAGCTAGCAGACTAACGGTTTTTGAAGGTGGTTCATGGTGCACGAGGACCGGACGATCACACAATTGGGCCGATCTCCGATCAATACCAGCCAACAAGTGCCTAGGTGGCACAGTGTAGATGGGTCTTAGTTGCGGACTTCGACCCTTTTGAGTGTTTTCCTATTTTCAAGTTCAAGAATGTTTCAATGGATCTAGAATTAACTTCGGTTTCCTTTTGCACCATTTTCTTCCCCAAACTCCAATGACTGTGAGCTAGCAGACTACTGGTTTTTGAAGGTGGCTCATGGTGCACGAGGACCAGAGGATCACATGGTTGTGCCAACCTTCGCTTCAATACCAGTCAACAAGTTGCCTAGTTGGCACAGTGTAGATGGTTTTTAGTTGCGAACTTTGGTCCTATCGGGTGTTTTTCCTATGTCCAAATCCTTAGTAAGTTTCATCTCATGTCTAAATCCAATAAAAGCGTCTGGTCATACAGGCGGGTGGTACTTTCTCTGGTAACCACAAGTCATGTTGTGCAAACAGACGGAGGTGTACAGAGATTACCATATCCGAGTGTGCGACTAGACGATCACCCTAAGGGATCAGATCGTATGCGTCCCGGGCAAATCAGCAAATTGCTTAGCGTAGCATACTGCAGCTGAACTCGGGCGTAGGCGATGATCCGTTGGGAGATCTATCACCAAATACCCTCTTTTTCTTTAAAAATGTTCTTTTAACCCACAGGTCAAACGACTTATGGTATCAAAACGGCGCATTACAGCGTTAATTGGGTCATCGAGCAGGGATGCTTGTGACCACCATCTCTACCCTGGAGTCTTGCTAACACATAACGGCGAGACATATGGTATGCAATGGATAATTGGAGAAAAATGGAATAAAATATGCAGTGAAATTGCAAAAACTGGTAACTGTGATTGTAAGGACGTAACAAACTATTATTTATGCATAAAAATTACATGTATAAACTACAAAATTCTAGATTAAATTATATCAACAGAGTTTTTCCCATTTGCTAATCCTTTTTGATATTTTATTTATTGATTTAATTTATTTTATGGTGTATATGAACGTTTAAGTACTGAGCATAACTAAGAATCTTTGGAATGTTTATGTTTGTTAGAGCTATAAAAAAGCCATTTGTTGAAGAAAGAAAATGAAACATACATTTTCTTAAAGTGGACAAAAAGACGAACATTTTGATATAAAAAAAACCTATTTGTGCATTTTGTATGACATAGAACATTAAAGTATTGAGCCAGCAAATGATCAATTTTTAACCATGATTGATTCTTTTTCAAAATTTCTCATAGTAAGCCATTGAAAGTAATATTGATGCAAAGATTAAACTCATTGAAACAATACCAATATTTGGTAGAGTAGAAATACTAGTGACAGATAATGAAAAAACATTTTGTACTCCATCAGCACAACAAGAATTAGAAAGACTAGGCATGAAACACGAAAGAGTAGCTCCAAACCATTGTAAAACGAATGGAATAATAAAAAGAGTTCATTGTACAATCACAGAACCTATACGTATAACGAAAACGGAGATTCAGGCAGAAACCAAAGAGATAATGCCATTTGTAGTAAAGAAATATAATGAATCCATACACTCAGTGACAAACCTACAACCAATAGAGGTTTTTCATAATTTTGAAAAGTATATGGGTGATTCTACAAATGATGGAATTTTCTTTGGCCACGCTGATATTTTGAAAACTGTTCAACCAATCAATCTGATTTTTTTTAACAGCAGTCAACCATGTCGATACCCGCTATGACAAACAAAATTATAAAGATCTGATACATTTTCGTTACTCAAAAAAATTTTCAAAGTGCCTAATATTCAGTCCCCTGACGTGTCCCCCGCTTGGTTTCAAATGGATGGAATTTTCTATGGCCACGCTGATATTAAACGAGTTTTGATTTCTCATTGGACAATTCTATCGAGATCAGAATTTATTGAGCTTATCATACGCTTTCGGTGAATTTCCGCATCCGAAAAAGGACATGGATGTGAATCTAGAAACGAATATGAAAAGCATAGTGTTTTGTCGTCAGCAAACAGTTTAATTGATTAGAAGTTTCAGATAAAAGATCATTATAAGAAAGAGAGTTGGAGACAAAACGGAGCCCTGGGGCAAACAAACATTTATTTAATGGATTTCAGACTTGAAATAAGACGATGCTTATACAACTTGTATTGAGCGGTCCGATAGGTAGTTTCTAATCCAACGAAGAAAAGATTCATCGAAAGAGAGATGATATGAAACGCTTTTGAAAATTAAATGCAATATTCTAACTTTCTCCAAAAACGATGAAAAGATTTTTGCCACTATTTAGTGAGATAAACCATCAGATTACCAGTGGACTTATTGCTGCGAAAACCGCACTGCCGGTCATTAAGAAACTTTCGTTTTTCGAGGTATTCCTTGAGCTAGAAATTAATCAGCGTTTCCAGTTTCTATGACTTTGCAAAGAAGATACGACTTTCTTATGGACATCCTGTTTTCCATCCACTCGGAAAAAGACCATTACAGTTTCCCACGTTGAAGAACAACTCTTCAGAACAATGGAAGGGATACTTTCCCGGCTAGTGGATTTGTTTATATCAAGATTTTTCAAAACTCTAGAAACAAGTGCGACAAGTTTTCGTTATTTGATTTAATAGATATGGAAACTTTAACAATATAAATAAGAACATAAATTCAGAAATGTTATCGAATTGATGTTCAGATGTCAGTTTTTAGTATTTAAAAGGAAATAGGCGTATTAACTTAGGGAATAAATCAATTTTGTACAAACAATTCAAAATAGTACTGAAAATGGCAAAGATGTACTTACGTACTGAGAACTTCAAATAGTACTGAATTCAGTACAATAGGAAGCCTTTTTGCAACAGTGATTTGTAGTAAAGAAATATAATGAATCCATTCACTCAGTGACAAACCTACAACCAATAGAGGTTTTTCATAATTTTTAAAAGTATATGGGTGATTCTACAAATAATGATGGAATTTTCAATCAATCTGATTTTAACATTGAAAATGTTTATGGGCTCGTTTTGCACAAATTATGGTGTTACCAAAATGAATAAACTACAAATGAATACAAATAAAAATGAAATTAAGCGTAGTAGGGGCATTTTGCGAAAAATTTTGTTGGTGTTACCACAGAAGCTACCTACAAAATTAAAATGAACATATCTTTGTAAGCGATAAACCTCGCAGCGTATCGAATATTTGTTTGGGCGATGTTTCGTGCTTGTGCAATTTGCTTGTGCACCAAAGAAGTAAGAAGAGAATGAAAGAATGAAAAATAAACGACGACATAAATAATGAGCTACGTGTTTGTAGGTCTTTTATTAGCAGGCGCAGATGCAGACTGCAGAGCACAACTAGAGCAGAGTATCGAATTGTCGGTTCATATGTTGTGTTGTGTACAGTCAAAGTGCGTGTTTACAGTGGTTGTGGGTAGAAAAGGAACGGAGGATAAAGGGATACATGCAAAATTTACCACATTAGAATTTACAAAAGTTTTGAACCTATTTATTATATTATTTAAAATAGCTTTTTCACAAAAAAATAAGTAACTTTTCTACAATAAAAAAATAACTTTTTTACAAAAACAAATTAACTTTTTTACAAAAAAAAAATAACGATTTTACAAAAATAAATTAACTTTTTTACAAAAAAAAAAATAACTTTTTTACAAAAAAAAAATAACTTTTTTACAAAAACAAATTAACGTTGTTACAACAAAAAAATTAACTTTTTTACAAAAAAAAAAAATAAATTTTTTACATAAGAAAATAGCTTTTCTAAAAAAAAAATAACTTTTGTAGAAAAAAAAATTAACTTGTTTACAAAAAAATTAATAACATTTTTCAAACTAAATTTCTTGTAAAAATAAATATCTTTGGTTACTTGCTTAAGCAAAAGTGATGAGAAATTGTTCAATTATGTTTTATATTTTTATTATAAATTATACATACAAAATATGCATTATACACTGCTACGATGGTAAATCAAATTTTACAAATTTGTAAAACAAAACCCACGCACATATTGACTTAAACCTCCTACGATTACGGATAAGATAATGTTAAAAAAAATTGTTGATTAATTTAACAAGAGCAAAACGAATTAATAAAATAAATTCGTAACTTACAAAATTCTAAACGGATCCTCCAGATTAAGGTTTAAAAATACTGCCCTTAAGATTAACAAAAAAAAAAAAACTATCTTCAAATTCTTGAAAACTTCGACAAAATTAAAAACAATTTGAGTTAATGTTTTTTTTTACCTACATAATTTACTTAATTATTTCAAAATTATTAATTTAAATTCGTTGGTTGGCATATTCTTTACATAAACTAGAGATTATAAAGAAATGCAAAATTCAAATTTAATGCTTTTTGAATTATGATTATTAAACAAAAGCTGTTCTGACACTCAATTGGACAGATTGATAAAATCGTTCCTTACTTTATATTTCACTGAAGGACTTCAATCTTCTCTTTCTCTTGTTAGCAATTAAGCTTATATTAATCAAACAGAGCTGTGCACTTAGTTAATGTTTTTTTACCTACATAATTTACTTAATTATTCAAAAATTATTAATTTAAATTTGTTGGTTAGCATATTCTTTACATAAACTAGAGATTATAAAGTTGGACATCTAATGCAAAATTCAAATTTAATGCTTTTTGAATTATGATTATTAAACAAAAGCTGTTCTGACACTCAATCGGACAGATTGATAAAATCGTTCCTTACTTTATATTTCACTGAAGGACTTCAATCTTCTCTTTCTCTTGTTAGCAATTAAGCTTATATTAATCAAACAGAGCTGTGCACTTATAGAAAGTGAAACAAACAACAAAAACTATTATGGGAAGAATTACCTGGCTCAACACCAATAGCAGTAGGTTCACTTGTAGTTGAAGATAGCTAGTACAATTAACGAAGTCGAAAGGAAGAAAACAGTATGCAGTCGAGCCCGTTTAGCCATATGAAGATAAAATAAAAAAAATGTGCTTTTATCCGACTACAAAGTTTGTTTGGCGCACAGAAAAAAAGATTAACTGACGATAACAAACAAATATAAGTTCCAGTGTTACTTGCAGATGTTACGGTGCAGTATAAAATTGAGAAAACTTCAACTTTTTGCTACAGGTAGGTTAGGCAGTCAATTAAGTCGGAAAAAGTCATTAGTCAGTAAAAGTAGAATAACAGATTCAGGCAAGATGATATTTGCCAAAAAATTAGTAATGATAGGAATGGGTACCTAATTCGCTTGGATCTTCGACCTTCCAATCACATTGGGAAATGGTTAAGCCTAATGGTGTAGGTAGCTCTGGAAGAAGCTTATATATGTATATCACTGTCAAAATAAAAAGATACGAAAACAGTGAAGAACTCTATAATATAACGTTTTAGTTGTTGCAAGAAATGTATGGTATGACACAAAGTTAAGCACTTTTGATTGAAATTACAATCATGTGTTCAGCCATCAGTTACCTACAACTATTTTTGTAGCTTTCACAAATGGAAAGCTTACCAAATTAAAATAATTATAATGTACCTTATTGCATCACGATATGTTGTCAATATCACCTCCTTACAAGAATTTCAAAATTCAAAAACATATGGATTTATTCATTTTTATTGTGTATTTATATTAAATAAGGAGTTCTATATAACATATCTTGCTTCAACTTTATTTTAATTAATGGAATTTTGTTTAAGTGCAAACAATTAGTTATGTTTTAATTTTATCTAGCAAATGCAAGTCATTTTCAATGCTCCCATTCTTATTCTATGAGTGAAATCTGTAAATTTTTTTAACAGCAGTCAACCAAGTCGATACCCACTATGACAAACAAAATTATAAAGATCTGATACATTTTCGTTACTCAAAAAATGTTTCAAAGTGCCTAATTCTCAGTCCCCTTGTTTTTCAAACAAAAAATCATAACTGTTCTTTTATTTTCGGGTCCACATATAAATCTTTATTATGACGTAAACAAATCTTTCATAACTATATATTTTATTACAAAAAACAATCATTAAACCTTTTCCCCCGTGTTTCTTATCAGTCCCCTGGCAGATTGAAATAGTCAAAAATTTTAATAATTAAGGCACCAATCGAAGTTCCAGATATGGTATATTGAAGTTTGGAGTCTTGCTCGGCAAAAATCCACGTATCAAACCCTCCTAGTGGGTGCCGGGCGGTTAATGGTCACCACAGTTTTTATCTTGTGCGATATCAAGATGGTGATGGGATGGTAAGAAGGCCTGTATAGCTTTCTATGCCTGTAGCAAAACTTTTGGTAAGAGGTGGGGCCTCCAGTCAAAAATGATTTTATGGACATACACAGCCGTGGTGCGACCTATTCTCACGTATGGTTCGATTGTGTGGTGGCCAGCATTAAAGAATTTGTATAATATCAACAAACTTAGGAAGGTTCAAAGAACAGCTAGCATTGGTACTACAGAGGCTATTCGATCCTGTCCAACAGATGCTTTAGGAGTTTGTCTACACCTTTTACCACTAGATTTATACATTAAATACCTAGTATCTTGCAGCGCGATAAGACTAAAAGAATCGAACTCCTGGTTTGCCAAACCCTATGGGCACATCAACATCGCGGGTTTAATTCCAACCGAAATGTTTTCCACTCCCACTGATTACTGCACCCCTTCAATGAGCCTCGGTAAAGATTTTAAAGTTATATTCCCATCCAGAAATGATTGGAATGATGACGTCATGACGAAAGACTTCGACACAACTATCTTTACTGATGGGTCAAAGATGGAGTGCGGTGTTGGTGCGGGTATTTTCTCAGAGTCCCTAAATATATCCAGGTCTTTTCGGCTACCTGACTTTGCTAGTGTCTTTCAGGCTGAAGTACTGGCGATGGGAAGCATGCAAGCTACTTAAACAAAATCCAAACCAGAACCAAAATACAGCTATTTTCTCATACAGTCAAGCGGCTGTCAAAGCCATTAATTCGGCTACATCATCCTCAAAATTAGTACGATAATGCCAGGAAGAGCTTCTGAGTCTGAACACTAACCTCAGGGTCACTCTTATCTGGGTTCCGGGTCACAGTGGCATTGAGGGGAATGAGCGGGCTGACGGGCTGGCCAGGCAAGGTTCAGCCCTTCATAACTCACTTGCGGAAAGAGTCAGTATTCCTCTTGGAATTATGAAGGGCAATATAATTTCAATTTTTCTCTCAGAACCTAATCGTAGGTGCAATAGTTTAACTAACTGCATTATTGCTAAATCTAGCCTACCTATAATAAATCCCGAACTATTAACCTAATGTGCAGACCCAGGTGAGACATAGCAAGGATTGTTGCAACATGTACTGGACACTGGCCAATAGGAGAACATGCGGCGAAGCTTGGCATCCCCTACAATACTCACTGTCGTAGTTGTGGGGACCAGCAGGAAAAGGAAACAGTCTTTCATTTCCTCTGTAAATGTCCCGCCTTGGCCAGAATGAGGCAACAATCTTTTGGGAAGCCCTTTTATTTTGTTTTTCTTGACGACCTTAATGAACTCTCTGGAACGAAGATCAAAGATTTGACTTCTTTCCTCAACGCGACGAAATGGATCTAGGATTTACTTCGGTTCCTCTTGCACCGTCTTCTTCCCCACACTCCTATGACTGCGAGCTGGCAGACTAACGGTTTTTGAAGGTGGCTCATGGTGCACGAGGACCGGACGATCACACAATTGGGCCGATCTCCGATCAATACCAGCCAACAAGTGCCTAGGTGGCACAGTGTAGATGGGTCTTAGTTGCGGACTTCGACCCTTTTGAGTGTTTTCCTATTTTCAAGTTCAAGAATGTTTCAATGGATTTAGAATTAACTTCGGTTTCCTTTTGCACCATTTTCTTCCCCAAACTCAAATGACTGTGAGCTAGCAGACTACTGGTTTTTGAAGGTGGCTCATGGTGCACGAGGACCGGAGGATCACATGGTTGTGCCAACCTTCGCTTTAATACCAGTCAACAAGTTGCCTAGTTGGCACAGTGTAGATGGTTTTTAATTGCGAACTTTGGTCCTATCGGGTGTTTTTCCTATGTCCAAATCCTTAGTAAGTTTCATCTCATGTCTAAATTCAATAAAAGCGTCTGGTCATACAGGCGGGTGGTACTTTCTCTGGTAACCACAAGTCATGTTGTGCAAACAGACGGAGGTGTACCCCATCGGGGTTGGATTCGAAGACTCGTCGGGCAGGTGCGTTGCTGTCCATACGCTCCACGTGCCTCATCCATCTCAGCCGCTGTATTTTCAGCTTTTTGACCAGGTCAACGTCGCTGTATAGCCCGTATAGCTCGTCGTTGAATCTTCTCCTCCATACTCCTTCGATACACACCGGACCGAAAATCACACGAAGAATCTTCCTCTCAAAGCACCCTAGCAGATTTTTATCTGAATCTTTCAGTGTCCATGCTTCTGACCCATAAAGCAGGACCGGGATGATTAGGGTTTTGTATAAAGTCTCCTTGGTTCTCTGAGAGAGGGCCTTACTACTTAAATGCCTTCTTAGACCGAAGAAACAGCGGTTGGCAAGAGTAATTCTTCGCTTGATCTCTGCACTGATGTCAATCTGCGATGTAATAGTGGAGCCCAGGTAGACAAAATCCTTGACAACTTCGAAGTTATATCTGTCCATCGTGATATTTTGCCCGAGTCGACGATGTTGAGATTCCTCTCTCGATGACAGCATATACTTCGTCTTGTCCTCATTAACCGCCAATCCCATTCTAGCCGCCTCCGATTCAATGCTCGCAAATGCCCCTGCCACAGCTCGCTTCGTTCTGCCGACAATGTCTATGTCATCCGCATATGCAAGCAATTGAACGGACTTTTGATAGATTGTACCGCTGGTGTTGACATGTGCGTTGCGTACAATGGCTTCAAGAACGATGTTGAATAGGTTGCATGATAACGCGTCGCCTTGCCTCAATCCTTTCTCAACATCAAAGGAATCGGTGGTGTTCTTACCAATTTTGACGGAGCAGCGAGATTTCTCCATCGTCATCCTGCACAAGCGGACGAGTTTGGCAGGGATGCCGAGACTCGACATGGCTCTGTATAATTCGTCCCTTTCACGCTATCATACGCGACTTTAAAATCGATAAAAAGGTGGTGTGTATCGATCTGGAATTCCCGGGATTTTTCTAAAATCTGTCGGAGTGTGAACATTTGATCGACGGTTGACTTGCCTGGCCTAAAACCGCACTGATAAGGGCCTATCAGATCGTTGACAAAAGGTTTTAAGCGGTCACACAGGATGGCCGACAAGATTTTATAAGCGACGTTTAGGAGACTAATTCCTCTGTAGTTGGTACATTTCAGAACATCTCCCTTTTTATGGATGGGGCACACTATACCGAGGTTCTATTCATCGGGCATACTTTCCTCCGACCAAATTTTGCAGATGAGCTGGTGTATGCTCCTAGCCAATTCATCTCCCGCTGATTTAAATAGTTCGGCTTGTAAGCCATCCGCACCTGCAGCCTTGTACGACTTAAGTTTGGATATCGCCAGCCGCACTTCAGTTAGGTCGGGTGGACGAAACTCTTGGCCATCATCGTCCAAGTTGAATGGAGCGTTCTGCCTATTAGCGGCATCTTGGCTGTCTTCGCCATTAAGCAGTCTAGAGAAGTGTTCTTTCCAGATCCTCAGCACTGACTGTGTGTCTACTACCATATTCCCACTCTCATCTCGGCAGGCTTCCGTTCTAGCCTTGAATCCTTGGGTGGATCGCTTCACCCTCTGATAAAATTTTCGAACATCTCCCCTACCGCTACAACCCTCAATAGACTCTACCGCCCGCTTCTCGTGCTCTCTCTTTTTCCTCCTGAGAAGTCGGCGTTCCTCTTTTCGTTTCAGCCCGCAGAGCTCCCGGGCCACTCTCTCAGCAGCTCTTGTTCGAGTCTGCAGCATTGCCTGGTAGGCCTCGTCCTTAGCTGCATGCGCTAGCCGGCACTCTTCATCGAACCAGGGGTTTCGTTGTATTCGCCTAGTGAAACCCAGCACATCACAGGCGGCACTTCTGATGGCTTGTTGACAGTGTTCCCACTGGTCCTCTGCACTTGATGCTGGTGGGGGACCTCCTGAGAGATTAAGAGTTACGTGGTCTGCAAAAGTTCTGGCTCTTGTCTCTTGCGATTTAAGCTTCTCGACATCGAATCTTTTCACAGCATCTGCTCTGCGTTGTCGCGTCATGGATATCCGCATACGTAGTCTAGCTAGCTACCACCAGGTAGTGATCCGAGTCAATGTTGGCCCCTCGGAACGTTCGGACGTCAAAGATACTGGAAGCATGTCTCGCGTCTATCGCAACGTGGTCGATTTGTGTATATTGAGGTGTGGGAAGTAGGTGCTTGAGATGATGACATTTCGCCCCGCCGCAAAGTCTGCCAGCCTGTGTCCGTTGCCGGAAGTTTCGTCGTGTAGGCTGTGTCCTCCGACTATCGAACCAAAGATGCCCTCCTTTCCGAATCTTGCGTTGAAGTCACCAAGAATGATCTTCACGTCGTACTTCGGGCACATATCATACGTTGTCTCCAAGAGATCGTAGAATGCTTCTTTGGTTGAGTCTTCTCTTCTTTCATGGGGGGCGTGAACACAAATCAGCGAAATGTTCTTAAATTTGCCTTTGATGCGGATTGTGACCAGGCGTTCGCTTACACTTCGGAAGCCCAAGACTTCTTGCCTAAGTCTTCCCCTTATCACAAAACCACAACCAAAGAGCCGCTGACCCTGTTCCTTCAAGCACCCGCCGTAGTAGATGTCACACGTTTTCAGTCTCCGTACGCCCTCTCCATCCCATCGCACTTCCTGGATGGCTGTTACGTCAGCCTTAAGCCTGTCCAGGTTCTCCAGTAATTGTTCGGCTGCACGTGTTCTGTATAAGGACAGGACGTTCCACGTGCAGATCCGAAATTCATTGTCCTTGTTTCGTTTGCTGGGGTCGTCAACTTTAAAATCATCCATATCCCAGGCTTGTTGTTGTTTCGGAACAACTTGTAAGGACGTAACAAACTATTATTTATGCATAAAAATTACATGTATAAACTACAAAATTCTAGATTAAAGTATATCAACAGAGTTTTTCCCATTTGCTAATACTTTTTGATATTTTATTTATTGATTTAATTTATTTTATGGTGTATATGAACGTTTAAGTACTGAGCATAACTAAGAATCTTTGGGATGTTTATGTTTGTTAGAGCTATAAAAAAGCCATTTGTTGAAGAAAGAAAATGAAACATACATTTTCTTAAAGTGTACAAAAAGACGAACATTTTGATATAAAAAAAACCTATTTGTGCATTTTGTATGACATAGAACATTAAAGTATTGAGCCAGCAAATGATAAATTTTTAACCATGATTGATTCTTTTTCAAAATTTCTTATAGTAAGCCATTGAAAGTAAAATTGATGCAAAGATTAAACTCATTGAAACAATACCAATATTTGGTAGAGTTGAAATACTAGTGACAGATAATGAAAAAACATTTTGTACTCCATCAGCACAACAAGAATTAGAAAGACTAGGCATGAAACACGAAAGAGTAGCTCCAAACCATTGTAAAACGAATGGAATAATAAAAAGAGTTCATTGTACAATCACAGAACCTAAACGTATAACGAAAACGGAGATTCAGGCAGAAACCAAAGAGATAATGCCATTTGTAGTAAAGAAATATAATGAATCCATTCAATCAGTGGCAAACCTACAACCAATAGAGGTTTTTCATAATTTTGAAAAGTATATGGGTGATTATTCAAACGATGGAATTTTCTTTGGCCACGCTGATATTTTGAAAACTGTTCAACCAATCAGTCTGATTTTTTTTAACAGCAGTCAACCATGTCGATACCCGCTATGATAAACAAAATTATAAAGATCTGATACATTTTCGTTACTCAAAAAAATTTTCAAAGTGCCTAATATTCAGTCCCCTGACGTGTCCCCCGCTTGTTTTCAAATGGATGGAATTTTCTATGGCCACGCTGATATTAAACGAGTTTTGATTTCTCATTGGACAATTCTATCGAGATCAGAATTTATTGAGCTTATCATACGCTTTCGGTGAATTTCCGCATCCGAAAAAGGACATGGATGTGAATCTAGAAACGAAACAGTTTAATTGATTAGAAGTTTCAGATAAAAGATCATTATAAGAAAGAGAGTTGGAGACAAAACGGAGCCCTGGGGCAAACAAACATTTATTTAATGGATTTCAGACTTGAAATTAGACGATGCTTATACAACTTGTATTGAGCGGTCCGAAAGGTAGTTTCTAATCCAACGAAGAAAAGATTCATCGAAAGAGAGATTGGTGTCAAACTCTATGAAACGCTTTTGAAAATTAAATGCAATAATCTAACTTTCTCCAAAAACGATGAAAAGATTTTTGCCACTATTTAGTGAGATAAACCATCAGATTACCAGTGGACTTATTGCTGCGAAAACCGCACTGCCGGTCATTAAGAAACTTTCGTTTTTCGGGGTATTTCTTGAGCTAGAAATTAATCAGCGTTTCCAGTTTCTATGATTTTGCAAAGAAGATACGACTTTCTTATGGACATCCTGTTTTCCATCCACTCGGAAATAGACCGTTACAGTTTCCCACGTTGAATAACAACTCTTCAGAACAATGGAAGGGATACTTTCCCGGCTAGTGGATTTGTTTATATCAAGATTTTTCAAAACTCTAGAAACAAGTGCGACAAGTTTTCGTTATTTGTTTTAATAGATATGGAAACTTTAACAATATAAATAAGAACATAAATTCAGAAATGTTATCGAATTGATGTTCAGATGTCAGTTTTTAGTATTTAAAAGGAAATAGGCGTATTAACTTAGGGAATAAATCAATTTTGTACAAACAATTCAAAATAGTACTGAAAATGGCAAAGATGTACTTACGTACTGAGAAATTCAAATAGTACTGAATTCAGTACAATAGTAAGCCTTTTTCCAACAGTGATTTGTAGTAAAGAAATATAATGAATCCATTCACTCAGTGACAAACCTACAATCAATAGAGGTTTTTCATAATTTTTAAAAGTATATGGGTGATTCTACAAATAATGATGGAATTTTCTATGGCCACGCTGATATTTTGAAAACGGTTCAACCAATCAATCTGATTTTAACATTGAAAATGTTTATAGGCTCGTTTTGCACAAATTATGGTGTTACCAAAATGAATAAACTACAAATGAATACAAATAAAAATGAAATTAAGCGTAGTAGGGGCATTTTGCGAAAAATTTTGTTGGTGTTACCACAGAAGCTACCTACAAAATTAAAATGAACATATCTTTGTAAGCGATAAACCTCGCAGCGTATCGAATATTTGGTTGGGCGATGTTTCGTGCTTGTGCAATTTGCTTGTGCACCAAAGAAGTAAGAAGAGAATGAAAGAATGAAAAATAAACGACGACATAAATAATGAGCTACGTGTTTGTAGGTCTTTTATTAGCAGGCGCAGATGCAGACTGCAGAGCACAACTAGAGCAGAGTATCGAATTGTCGGTTCATATGTTGTGTTGTGTACAGTCAATGTGCGTGTTTACAGTGGTTGTGGGTAGAAAAGGAACGGAGGATAAAGGGATACATGCAAAATTTACCACATTAGAATTTACAAAAGTTTTGAACCTATTTATTATATTATTTAAAATAACTTTTTCACAAAAAAATAAGTAACTTTTCTACAATAAAAAAATAACTTTTTTACAAAAACAAATTAACTTTTTTACAAAAAAAAAAATAACGCTTTTACAAAAAAAAAATAACTTTTTTACAAAAACAAAATAACGTTGTTACAACAAAAAAATTAACTTTTTTACAAAAAAAAAAAATAATTTTTTTACATACAAATATAGCTTTTCTAAAAAAAAAATAACTTTTGTAGAAAAAAAAAAATTAACTTGTTTACAAAAAAATTAATAACATTTTTCAAACTAAATTTCTTGTAAAAATAAATATCTTTGGTTACTTGCTTAGACAAAAGTGATGAGAAATTATTCAATTATGTTTTATATTTTTATTATAAATTATACATACAAAATATGCATTAAATACACTGCTACGATGGTAAATCAAATTTTACAAATTTGTAAAACAAAACCCACGCACATATTGACTTATTGACTTAAACCTCCTACGATTAGGGATAAGATAATGTTAAAAAAAATTGTTGATTAATTTAACAAGAGCAAAACGAATTAATAAAATAAATTCGTAACTTACAAAATTCTAAACGGATCCTCCAGATTAAGGTTTAAAAATACTGCCCTTAAGATTAACAAAAAAAAAAAAAAACTATCTTCAAATTCTTGAAAACTTCGACAAAATTAAAAACAATTTGAGTTAATGTTTTTTTTTACCTACATAATTTACTTAATTATTCAAAAATTATTAAATTAAATTTGTTGGTTGGCATATTCTTTACATAAACTAGAGATTATAAAGTTGGACATCTAATGCAAAATTCAAATTTAATGCTTTTTGAATTATGATTATTAAACAAAAGCTGTTCTGACACTCAATCGGACAGATTGATAAAATCGTTCCTTACTTTATATTTCACTGAAGGACTTCAATCTTCTCTTTCTCTTGTTAGCAATTAAGCTTATATTAATCAAACAGAGCTGTGCACTTAGTTAATGTTTTTTTACCTACATAATTTACTTAATTATTCAAAAATTATTAATTTAAATTTGTTGGTTGGCATATTCTTTACATAAACTAGAGATTATAAAGTTGGACATCTAATGCAAAATTCAAATTTAATGCTTTTTGAATTATGATTATTAAACAAAAGCTGTTCTGACACTCAATCGGACAGATTGATAAAATCGTTCCTTACTTTATATTTCACTGAAGGACTTCAATCTTCTCTTTCTCTTGTTAGCAATTAAGCTTATATTAATCAAACAGAGCTGTGCACTTATAGAAAGTGAAACAAACAACAAAAACTATTATGGGAAGAATTACCTGGCTCAACACCAATAGCAGTAGGTTCACTTGTAGTTGAAGATAGCTAGTACAATTAACGAAGTCGAAAGGAAGAAAACAGTATGCAGTCGAGCCCGTTTAGCCATATGAAGATAAAATAAAAAAAAAAATGTGCTTTTATCCGACTACAAAGTTTGTTTGGCGCACAGAAGAAAAGATTAACTGACGATAACAAACAAATATAAGTTCCAGTGTTACTTGCAGATGTTACGGTGCAGTATAAAATTGAGAAAACTTCAACTTTTTGCTACAGGTAGGTTAGGCAGTCAATTAAGTCGGAAAAAGTCATTAGTCAGTAAAAGTAGAATAACAGATTCAGGCAAAATGATATTTGCCAAAAAATTAGTAATGATAGGAATGGGTACCTAATTCGCTTGGATCTTCGACCTTCCAATCACATTGGGAAATGGTTAAGCCTAATGGTGTAGGTAGCTCTGGAAGAAGCTTATATATGTATATCACTGTCAAAATAAAAAGATACGAAAACAGTGAAGAACTCTATAATATAACGTTTTAGTTGTTGCAAGAAATGTATGGTATGACACAAAGTTAAGCACTTTTGATTGAAATTACAATCATGTGTTCAGCCATCAGTTACCTACAACTATTTTTGTAGCTTTCACAAATGGAAAGCTTACCAAATTAAAATAATTATAATGTACCTTATTGCATCACGATATGTTGTCAATATCACCTCCTTACAAGAATTTCAAAATTCAAAAACATATGGATTTATTCATTTTTATTGTGTATTTATATTAAATAAGGAGTTCTATATAACATATCTTGCTTCAACTTTATTTTAATTAATGGAATTTTGTTTAAGTGCAAACAATTAGTTATGTTTTAATTTTATCTAGCAAATGCAAGTCATTTTCAATGCTCCCATTCTTATTCTATGAGTGAAATCTGTAAATTTTTTTAACAGCAGTCAACCAAGTCGATACCCACTATGACAAACAAAATTATAAAGATCTGATACATTTTCGTTACTCAAAAAATGTTTCAAAGTGCCTAATTCTCAGTCCCCTTGTTTTTCAAACAAAAAATCATAACTGTTCTTTTATTTTCGGGTCCACATATAAATCTTTATTATGACGTAAACAAATCTTTCATAACTATATATATTATTACAAAAAAAAATCATTAAACTTTTTCCCCCGTGTTTCTTATCAGTCCCCTGGCAGATTGAAATAGTCAAAAATTTTAATAATTAAGGCACCAATCGAAGTTCCAGATATGGTATATTGAAGTTTGGAGTCTTGCTCGGCAAAAATCCACGTATCAAACCCTCCTAGTGGGTGCCGGGCGGTTAATGGTCACCACAGTTTTTATCTTGTGCCAAGATGGTGATGGGATGGTAAGAAGGCCTGTATAGCTTTCTATGCCTGTAGCAAAAGTTTTTGTAAGAGGTGGGGCCTCCAGTCAAAAATGATTTTATGGACATATGGATGGTGATGGGATGGTAAGAAGGCCTGTATAGCTTTCTATGCCTGTAGCAAAAGTTTTTGTAAGAGGTGGGGCCTCCAGTCAAAAATGATTTTATGGACATACACAGCCGTGGTGCGACCTATTCTCACGTATGGTTCGATTGTGTGGTGGCCAGCATTAAAAAATTTGTATAACATCAACAAACTTAGGAAGGTTCAAAGAACAGCTAGCATTGGTACCACAGAGGCTATTCGATCCTGTCCAACAGATGCTTTAGGAGTTTGTCTACACCTTTTACCACTAGATTTATACATTAAATACCTAGTATCTTGCAGCGCGATAAGACTAAAAGAATCGAACTCCTGGTTTGCCAAACCCTATGGGCACATCAACATCGCGGGTTTAATTCCAACCGAAATGTTTTCCACTCCCACTGATTACTGCACCCCTTCAATGAGCCTCGGTAAAGATTTTAAAGTTATATTCCTATCCAGAAATGATTGGAATGATGACGTCATGACGAAAGACTTCGACACAACTATCTTTACTGATGGGTCAAAGATGGAGTGCGGTGTTGGTGCGGGTATTTTCTCAGAGTCCCTAAATATATCCAGGTCTTTTCGGCTACCTGACTTTGCTAGTGTCTTTCAGGCTGAAGTACTGGCGATGGGAAGCATGCAAGCTACTTAAACAAAATCCAAACCAGAACCAAAATACAGCTATTTTCTCATACAGTCAAGCGGCTGTCAAAGCCATTAATTCGGCTACATCATCCTCAAAATTAGTACGATAATGCCAGGAAGAGCTTCTGAGTCTGAACACTAACCTCAGGGTCACTCTTATCTGGGTTCCGGGTCACAGTGGCATTGAGGGGAATGAGCGGGCTGGCCAGGCAAGGTTCAGCCCTTCATAACTCACTTGCGGAAAGAGTCAGTATTCCTCTTGGAATTATGAAGGGCAATATATTCTCAATTTTTCTCTCAGAACCTAATCGTAGGTGCAATAGTTTAACTAACTGCATTATTGCTAAATCTAGCCTACCTATAATAAATCCCGAACTATTAACCTAATGTGCAGACCCAGGTGAGACATAGCAAGGATTGTTGCAACATGTACTGGACACTGGCCAATAGGAGAACATGCGGCGAAGCTTGGCATCCCCTACAATACTCACTGTCGTAGTTGTGGGGACCAGCAGGAAAAGGAAACAGTCTTTCATTTCCTCTGTAAATGTCCCGCCTTGGCCAGAATGAGGCAACAATCTTTTGGGAAGCCCTTTTATTTTGTTTTTCTTGACGACCTTAATGAACTCTCTGGAACGAAGATCAAAGATTTGACTTCTTTCCTCAACGCGACGAAATGGATCTAGGATTTACTTCGGTTCCTCTTGCACCGTCTTCTTCCCCACACTCCTATGACTGCGAGCTGGCAGACTAACGGTTTTTGAAGGTGGCTCATGGTGCACGAGGACCGGACGATCACACAATTGGGCCGATCTCCGATCAATACCAGCCAACAAGTGCCTAGGTGGCACAGTGTAGATGGGTCTTAGTTGCGGACTTCGACCCTTTTGAGTGTTTTCCTATTTTCAAGTTCAAGAATGTTTCAATGGATTTAGAATTAACTTCGGTTTCCTTTTGCACCATTTTCTTCCCCAAACTCAAATGACTGTGAGCTAGCAGACTACTGGTTTTTGAAGGTGGCTCATGGTGCACGAGGACCGGAGGATCACATGGTTGTGCCAACCTTCGCTTTAATACCAGTCAACAAGTTGCCTAGTTGGCACAGTGTAGATGGTTTTTAATTGCGAACTTTGGTCCTATCGAGTGTTTTTCCTATGTCCAAATCCTTAGTAAGTTTCATCTCATGTCTAAATTCAATAAAAGCGTCTGGTCATACAGGCGGGTGGTACTTTCTCTGGTAACCACAAGTCATGTTGTGCAAACAGACGGAGGTGTACCCCATCGGGGTTGGATTCGAAGACTCGTCGGGCAGGTGCGTTGCTGTCCATACGCTCCACGTGCCTCATCCATCTCAGCCGCTGTATTTTCAGCTTTTTGACCAGGTCAACGTCGCTGTATAGCCCGTATAGCTCGTCGTTGAATCTTCTCCTCCATACTCCTTCGATACACACCGGACCGAAAATCACACGAAGAATCTTCCTCTCAAAGCACCCTAGCAGATTTTTATCTGAATCTTTCAGTGTCCATGCTTCTGACCCATAAAGCAGGACCGGGATGATTAGGGTTTTGTATAAAGTCTCCTTGGTTCTCTGAGAGAGGGCCTTACTACTTAAATGCCTTCTTAGACCGAAGAAACAGCGGTTGGCAAGAGTAATTCTTCGCTTGATCTCTGCACTGATGTCAATCTGCGATGTAATAGTGGAGCCCAGGTAGACAAAATCCTTGACAACTTCGAAGTTATATCTGTCCATCGTGATATTTTGCCCGAGTCGACGATGTTGAGATTCCTCTCTCGATGACAGCATATACTTCGTCTTGTCCTCATTAACCGCCAATCCTATTCTAGCCGCCTCCGATTCAATGCTCGCAAATGCCCCTGCCACAGCTCGCTTCGTTCTGCCGACAATGTCTATGTCATCCGCATATGCAAGCAATTGAACGGACTTTTGATAGATTGTACCGCTGGTGTTGACATGTGCGTTGCGTACAATGGCTTCAAGAACGATGTTGAATAGGTTGCATGATAACGCGTCGCCTTGCCTCAATCCTTTCTCAACATCAAAGGAATCGGTGGTGTTCTTACCAATTTTGACGGAGCAGCGAGATTTCTCCATCGTCATCCTGCACAAGCGGACGAGTTTGGCAGGGATGCCGAGACTCGACATGGCTCTGTATAATTCGTCCCTTTTCACGCTATCATACGCGACTTTAAAATCGATAAAAAGGTGGTGTGTATCGATCTGGAATTCCCGGGATTTTTCTAAAATCTGTCGGAGTGTGAACATTTGATCGACGGTTGACTTGCCTGGCCTAAGACCGCACTGATTAGGGCCGATCAAATCGTTGACAAAAGGTTTTAAGCGGTCACACAGGATGGCCGACAAGATTTTATAAGCGACGTTTAGGAGACTAATTCCTCTGTAGTTGGTACATTTCAGAACATCTTCCTTTTTATGGATGGGGCACACTATACCGAGGTTCCATTCATCGGGCATACTTTCCTCCGACCAAATTTTGCAGATGAGCTGGTGTATGCTCCTAGCCAATTCATCTCCCGCTGATTTAAATAGTTCGGCTTGTAAGCCATCCGCACCTGCAGCCTTGTACGACTTAAGTTTGGATATCGCCAGCCGCACTTCAGTTAGGTCGGGTGGACGAAACTCTTGGCCATCATCGTCCAAGTTGAATGGAGCGTTCTGCCTATTAGCGGCATCTTGGCTGTCTTCGCCATTAAGCAGTCTAGAGAAGTGTTCTTTCCAGATCCTCAGCACTGACTGTGTGTCTACTACCATATTCCCACTCTCATCTCGGCAGGCTTCCGTTCTAGCCTTGAATCCTTGGGTGGATCGCTTCACCCTCTGATAAAATTTTCGAACATCTCCCCTACCGCTACAACCCTCAATAGACTCTACCGCCCGCTTCTCGTGCTCTCTCTTTTTCCTCCTGAGAAGTCGGCGTTCCTCTTTTCGTTTCAGCCCGTAGAGCTCCCACTCTCTCAGCAGCTCTTGTTCGAGTCTGCAGCATTGCCTGGTAGGCCTCGTCCTTAGCTGCATGCGCTAGCCGGCACTCTTCATCGAACCAGGGGTTTCGTTGTATTCGCCTAGTGAAACCCAGCACATCACAGGCGGCACTTCTGATGGCTTGTTGACAGTGTTCCCACTGGTCCTCTGCACTTGATGCTGGTGGGGGACCTCCTGAGAGATTAAGAGTTACGTGGTCTGCAAAAGTTCTGGCTCTTGTCTCTTGCGATTTAAGCTTCTCGACATCGAATCTTTTCACAGCATCTGCTCTGCGTTGTCGCGTCATGGATATCCGCATACGTAGTCTAGCTAGCTACCACCAGGTAGTGATCCGAGTCAATGTTGGCCCCTCGGAACGTTCGGACGTCAAAGATACTGGAAGCATGTCTCGCGTCTATCGCAACGTGGTCGATTTGTGTATATTGAGGTGTGGGAAGTAGGTGCTTGAGATGATGACATTTCGCCCCGCCGCAAAGTCTGCCAGCCTGTGTCCGTTGCCGGAAGTTTCGTCGTGTAGGCTGTGTCCTCCGACTATCGAACCAAAGATGCCCTCCTTTCCGAATCTTGCGTTGAAGTCACCAAGAATGATCTTCACGTCGTACTTCGGGCACATATCATACGTTGTCTCCAAGAGATCGTAGAATGCTTCTTTGGTTGAGTCTTCTCTCCTTTCATGGGGGGCGTGAACACAAATCAGCGAAATGTTCTTAAATTTGCCTTTGATGCGGATTGTGACCAGGCGTTCGCTTACACTTCGGAAGCCCAAGACTTCTTGCCTAAGTCTTCCCCTTATCACAAAACCACAACCAAAGAGCCGCTGACCCTGTTCCTTCAAGCACCCGCCGTAGTAGATGTCACACGTTTTCAGTCTCCGTACGCCCTCTCCATCCCATCGCACTTCCTGGATGGCTGTTACGTCAGCCTTAAGCCTGTCCAGGTTCTCCAGTAATTGTTCGGCTGCACGTGTTCTGTATAAGGACAGGACGTTCCACGTGCAGATCCGAAATTCATTGTCCTTGTTTCGTTTGCTGGGGTCGTCAACTTTAAAATCATCCATATCCCAGGCTTGTTGTTGTTTCGGAACAACTTGTAAGGACGTAACAAACTATTATTTATGCATAAAAATTACATGTATAAACTACAAAATTCTAGATTAAAGTATATCAACAGAGTTTTTCCCATTTGCTAATACTTTTTGATATTTTATTTATTGATTTAATTTATTTTATGGTGTATATGAACGTTTAAGTACTGAGCATAACTAAGAATCTTTGGGATGTTTATGTTTGTTAGAGCTATAAAAAAGCCATTTGTTGAAGAAAGAAAATGAAACATACATTTTCTTAAAGTGGACAAAAAGACGAACATTTTGATATAAAAAAAAACCTATTTGTGCATTTTGTATGACATAGAACATTAAAGTATTGAGCCAGCAAATGATAAATTTTTAACCATGATTGATTCTTTTTCAAAATTTCTTATAGTAAGCCATTGAAAGTAAAATTGATGCAAAGATTAAACTCATTGAAACAATACCAATATTTGGTAGAGTTGAAATACTAGTGACAGATAATGAAAAAACATTTTGTACTCCATCAGCACAACAAGAATTAGAAAGACTAGGCATGAAACACGAAAGAGTAGCTCCAAACCATTGTAAAACGAATGGAATAATAAAAAGAGTTCATTGTACAATCACAGAACCTATACGTATAACGAAAACGGAGATTCAGGCAGAAACCAAAGAGATAATGCCATTTGTAGTAAAGAAATATAATGAATCCATTCACTCAGTGGCAAACCTACAACCAATAGAGGTTTTTCATAATTTTGAAAAGTATATGGGTGATTATTCAAATGATGGAATTTTCTTTGGCCACGCTGATATTTTGAAAACTGTTCAACCAATCAGTCTGATTTTTTTTAACAGCAGTCAACCATGTCGATACCCGCTATGATAAACAAAATTATAAAGATCTGATACATTTTCGTTACTCAAAAAAATTTTCAAAGTGCCTAATATTCAGTCCCCTGACGTGTCCCCCGCTTGTTTTCAAATGGATGGAATTTTCTATGGCCACGCTGATATTAAACGAGTTTTGATTTCTCATTGGACAATTCTATCGAGATCAGAATTTATTGAGCTTATCATACGCTTTCGGTGAATTTCCGCATCCGAAAAAGGACATGGATGTGAATCTAGAAACGAAACAGTTTAATTGATTAGAAGTTTCAGATAAAAGATCATTATAAGAAAGAGAGTTGGAGACAAAACGGAGCCCTGGGGCAAACAAACATTTATTTAATGGATTTCAGACTTGAAATTAGACGATGCTTATACAACTTGTATTGAGCGGTCCGAAAGGTAGTTTCTAATCCAACGAAGAAAAGATTCATCGAAAGAGAGATTGGTGTCAAACTCTATGAAACGCTTTTGAAAATTAAATGCAATAATCTTACTTTCTCCAAAAACGATGAAAAGATTTTTGCCACTATTTAGTGAGATAAACCATCAGATTACCAGTGGACTTATTGCTGCGAAAACCGCACTGCCGGTCATTAAGAAACTTTCGTTTTTCGAGGTATTTCTTGAGATTAGAAATTAATCAGCGTTTCCAGTTTCTATGACTTTGCAAAGAAGATACGACTTTCTTATGGACATCCTGTTTTCCATTCACTCGGAAATAGACCATTACAGTTTCCCACGTTGAAGAACAACTCTTCAGAACAATGGAAGGGATACTTTCCCGGCTAGTGGATTTGTTTATATCAAGATTTTTCAAAACTCTAGAAACAAGTGCGACAAGTTTTCGTTATTTGTTTTAATAGATATGGAAACTTTAACAATATAAATAAGAACATAAATTCAGAAATGTTATCGAATTGATGTTCAGATGTCAGTTTTTAGTATTTAAAAGGAAATAGGCGTATTAACTTAGGGAATAAATCAATTTTGTACAAACAATTCAAAATAGTACTGAAAATGGCAAAGATGTACTTACGTACTGAGAAATTCAAATAGTACTGAATTCAGTACAATAGTAAGCCTTTTTCCAACAGTGATTTGTAGTAAAGAAATATAATGAATCCATTCACTCAGTGACAAACCTACAATCAATAGAGGTTTTTCATAATTTTTAAAAGTATATGGGTGATTCTACAAATAATGATGGAATTTTCTATGGCCACGCTGATATTTTGAAAACGGTTCAACCAATCAATCTGATTTTAACATTGAAAATGTTTATAGGCTCGTTTTGCACAAATTATGGTGTTACCAAAATGAATAAACTACAAATGAATACAAATAAAAATGAAATTAAGCGTAGTAGGGGCATTTTGCGAAAAATTTTGTTGGTGTTACCACAGAAGCTACCTACAAAATTAAAATGAACATATCTTTGTAAGCGATAAACCTCGCAGCGTATCGAATATTTGGTTGGGCGATGTTTCGTGCTTGTGCAATTTGCTTGTGCACCAAAGAAGTAAGAAGAGAATGAAAGAATGAAAAATAAACGACGACATAAATAATGAGCTACGTGTTTGTAGGTCTTTTATTAGCAGGCGCAGATGCAGACTGCAGAGCACAACTAGAGCAGAGTATCGAATTGTCGGTTCATATGTTGTGTTGTGTACAGTCAATGTGCGTGTTTACAGTGGTTGTGGGTAGAAAAGGAACGGAGGATAAAGGGATACATGCAAAATTTACCACATTAGAATTTACAAAAGTTTTGAACCTATTTATTATATTATTTAAAATAACTTTTTCACAAAAAAATAAGTAACTTTTCTACAATAAAAAAATAACTTTTTTACAAAAACAAATTAACTTTTTTACAAAAAAAAAATAACGCTTTTACAAAAATAAATTAACTTTTTTACAAAAAAAAAATAACTTTTTTACAAAAACAAAATAACGTTGTTACAACAAAAAAATTAACTTTTTTACAAAAAAAAAAAATAATTTTTTTACATACAAATATAGCTTTTCTAAAAAAAAAAATAACTTTTGTAGAAAAAAAAAAATTAACTTGTTTACAAAAAAATTAATAACATTTTTCAAACTAAATTTCTTGTAAAAATAAATATCTTTGGTTACTTGCTTAGACAAAAGTGATGAGAAATTATTCAATTATGTTTTATATTTTTATTATAAATTATACATACAAAATATGCATTAAATACACTGCTACGATGGTAAATCAAATTTTACAAATTTGTAAAACAAAACCCACGCACATATTGACTTATTGACTTAAACCTCCTACGATTAGGGATAAGATAATGTTAAAAAAAATTGTTGATTAATTTAACAAGAGCAAAACGAATTAATAAAATAAATTCGTAACTTACAAAATTCTAAACGGATCCTCCAGATTAAGGTTTAAAAATACTGCCCTTAAGATTAACAAAAAAAAAAAAAACTATCTTCAAATTCTTGAAAACTTCGACAAAATTAAAAACAATTTGAGTTAATGTTTTTTTTTACCTACATAATTTACTTAATTATTCAAAAATTATTAATTTAAATTTGTTGGTTGGCATATTCTTTACATAAACTAGAGATTATAAAGTTGGACATCTAATGCAAAATTCAAATTTAATGCTTTTTGAATTATGATTATTAAACAAAAGCTGTTCTGACACTCAATCGGACAGATTGATAAAATCGTTCCTTACTTTATATTTCACTGAAGGACTTCAATCTTCTCTTTCTCTTGTTAGCAATTAAGCTTATATTAATCAAACAGAGCTGTGCACTTAGTTAATGTTTTTGTACCTACATAATTTACTTAATTATTCAAAAATTATTAATTTAAATTTGTTGGTTGGCATATTCTTTACATAAACTAGAGATTATAAAGTTGGACATCTAATGCAAAATTCAAATTTAATGCTTTTTGAATTATGATTATTAAACAAAAGCTGTTCTGACACTCAATCGGACAGATTGATAAAATCGTTCCTTACTTTATATTTCACTGAAGGACTTCAATCTTCTCTTTCTCTTGTTAGCAATTAAGCTTATATTAATCAAACAGAGCTGTGCACTTATAGAAAGTGAAACAAACAACAAAAACTATTATGGGAAGAATTACCTGGCTCAACACCAATAGCAGTAGGTTCACTTGTAGTTGAAGATAGCTAGTACAATTAACGAAGTCGAAAGGAAGAAAACAGTATGCAGTCGAGCCCGTTTAGCCATATGAAGATACAATAAAAAAAAAAATGTGCTTTTATCCGACTACAAAGTTTGTTTGGCGCACAGAAAAAAAGATTAACTGACGATAACAAACAAATATAAGTTCCAGTGTTACTTGCAGATGTTACGGTGCAGTATAAAATTGAGAAAACTTCAACTTTTTGCTACAGGTAGGTTAGGCAGCCAATTAAGTCGGAAAAAGTCATTAGTCAGTAAAAGTAGAATAACAGATTCAGGCAAGATGATATTTGCCAAAAAATTAGTAATGATAGGAATGGGTACCTAATTCGCTTGGATCTTCGACCTTCCAATCACATTGGGAAATGGTTAAGCCTAATGGTGTAGGTAGCTCTGGAAGAAGCTTATATATGTATATCACTGTCAAAATAAAAAGATACGAAAACAGTGAAGAACTCTATAATATAACGTTTTAGTTGTTGCAAGAAATGTATGGTATGACACAAAGTTAAGCACTTTTGATTGAAATTACAATCATGTGTTCAGCCATCAGTTACCTACAACTATTTTTGTAGCTTTCACAAATGGAAAGCTTACCAAATTAAAATAATTATAATGTACCTTATTGCATCACGATATGTTGTCAATATCACCTCCTTACAAGAATTTCAAAATTCAAAAACATATGGATTTATTCATTTTTATTGTGTATTTATATTAAATAAGGAGTTCTATATAACATATCTTGCTTCAACTTTATTTTAATTAATGGAATTTTGTTTAAGTGCAAACAATTAGTTATGTTTTAATTTTATCTAGCAAATGCAAGTCATTTTCAATGCTCCCATTCTTATTCTATGAGTGAAATCTGTAAATTTTTTTAACAGCAGTCAACCAAGTCGATACCCACTATGACAAACAAAATTATAAAGATCTGATACATTTTCGTTACTCAAAAAATGTTTCAAAGTGCCTAATTCTCAGTCCCCTTGTTTTTCAAACAAAAAATCATAACTGTTCTTTTATTTTCGGGTCCACATATAAATCTTTATTATGACGTAAACAAATCTTTCATAACTATATATATTATTACAAAAAAAAATCATTAAACTTTTTCCCCCGTGTTTCTTATCAGTCCCCTGGCAGATTGAAATAGTCAAAAATTTTAATAATTAAGGCACCAATCGAAGTTCCAGATATGGTATATTGAAGTTTGGAGTCTTGCTCGGCAAAAATCCACGTATCAAACCCTCCTAGTGGGTGCCGGGCGGTTAATGGTCACCACAGTTTTTATCTTGTGCGATATCAAGATGGTGATGGGATGGTAAGAAGGCCTGTATAGCTTTCTATGCCTGTAGCAAAAGTTTTTGTAAGAGGTGGGGCCTCCAGTCAAAAATGATTTTATGGACATACACAGCCGTGGTGCGACCTATTCTCACGTATGGTTCGATTGTTTGGTGGCCAGCATTAAAAAATTTGTATAACATCAACAAACTTAGGAAGGTTCAAAGAACAGCTAGCATTGGTACCACAGAGGCTATTCGATCCTGTCCAACAGATGCTTTAGGAGTTTTTCTACACCTTTTACCACTAGATTTACACATTAAATACCTAGTATCTTGCAGCGCGATAAGACTAAAAGAATCGAACTCCTGGTTTGCCAAACCCTATGGGCACAGCAACATCGCGGGTTTAATTCCAACCAAAATGTTTTCCACTCCCACTGATTACTGCACCCCTTCAATGAGCCTCGGTAAAGATTTTAAAGTTATATTCCCATCCAGAAATGATTGGAATGATGACGTCGTGACGAAAGACTTCCACACAACTATCTTTACTGATGGGTCAAAGATGGAGTGCGGTGTTGGTGCGGGTATTTTCTCAGAGTCCCTAAATATATCCAGGTCTTTTCGGCTACCTGACTTTGCTAGTGTCTTTCAGGCTGAAGTACTGGCGATGGGAAGCATGCAAGCTACTTAAACAAAATCCAAACCAGAACCAAAATACAGCTATTTTCTCATACAGTCAAGCGGCTGTCAAAGCCATTAATTCGGCTACATCATCCTCAAAATTAGTACGATAATGCCAGGAAGAGCTTCTGAGTCTGAACACTAACCTCAGGGTCACTCTTATCTGGGTTCCGGGTCACAGTGGCATTGAGGGGAATGAGCGGGCTGACGGGCTGGCCAGGCAAGGTTCAGCCCTTCATAACTCACTTGCGGAAAGAGTCAGTATTCCTCTTGGAGTTATGAAGGGCAATATATTCTCAATTTTTCTCTCAGAACCTAATCGTAGGTGCAATAGTTTAACTAACTGCATTATTGCTAGAAAAATCTGGCCTACCTATAATAAATCCCGAACTATTAACCTAATGTGCAGACCCAGGTGAGACATAGCAAGGATTGTTGCAACATGTACTGGACACTGGCCAATAGGAGAACATGCAGCGGAGCTTGGCATCCTCTACAATACTCACTGTCGTAGTTGTGGGGACCAGCAGGAAAAGGAAACAGTCTTTCATTTCCTCTGTAAATGTCCCGCTTAGGCCAGAATGAGGCAACAATCTTTTGGGAAGCCCTTTTATTTTGTTTTTCTTGACGACCTTAATGAACTCTCTGGAACGAAGATCAAAGATTTGACTTCTTTCCTCAACGCGACGATCTAGGATTTACTTCGGTTCCTCTTGCACCGTCTTCTTCCCCAAACTCCTATGACTGCGAGCTGGCAGACTAACGGTTTTTGAAGGTGGCTCATGGTGCACGAGGACCGAACGATCACACAATTGGTCCGATCTCCGATCAATACCAGCCAACAAGTGCCTAGGTGGCACAGTGTAGATGGGTCTTAGTTGCGGACTTCGACCCTTTTGAGTGTTTTCCTATTTTCAAGTTCAAGAATGTTTCAATGGATCTAGAATTAACTTCGGTTTCCTTTTGCACCATTTTCTTCCCCAAACTCCAATGACTGTGAGCTCAGTGGCGATTCCTGGTCCTTAGTATTGGTTGAGCTAGGTGGTCTGGGCAGGTTAAAATAAAAAAAAAAATCATACTTTTTTTTTAATTTGATTGATAACGACAATTAATAAAAAAACGTTAATAAATTATAGGTATAAAATAAAAGTTCAAAAATGTATCGATACATAAATTCGCTTCGTCGCGTCGTTTGACGGAAAAAAAAATTTTCGCCGACTTTGTTGTGGTCAAATTTTTTTTTTTTGTACACGTACTTTGTACACGTACTTTGAACCCTTATACATAAAATATAATGTTAATGCTTTAGGTCTATATTTGTATCTAAGTATCTAATTCAGACGTCGTTTCAAACGTGGTTACGTTTTTCTTCAGGTCTCAAAAACAGTTATTAATATTTTATAGCTTCAATTTTTAAAAATTATAAAATATGTACTTCCAATTCTTTTCTTATAAAAATAATATTAAGGTTTAATCCTCTTTTGGTTGTGTTTTGGTTTTTGAGTGCAACTATTATTCTTTTTAATATTAAGAAATGTCTTGAAAAAGACGTTTTTTTTAAATCAAAAGTTCGAATAATAATAAATATTTCAAACTATATTTATTATATTTTGAATAATAATTCAAAATATTTTAAACAATTCTAACCTACAAAACAAGTTAAATATAAATTCTAAGTTTTAGTTTATTGCCTTTCAATGAGTTGACCATATATGCTGCTAAGTCACGAAGAATTATTATCATAAAATATAGTTATAATATTTATATCTTTTTTTAAGCAACTTTGGTACTGAATTTAAAAGTTCCAAAAACTGTTCACTTGGCTTAAAAAAAGATGTAAACATCTATTATAACTATATTTCATGATTTTATGGTTCTAAGTACGTGTACAAAAATCAGTGCCAACTTAAGTGTCCTAGTTTGACCACCGCAATGTTTGCATCATAATTGTGTTGCACTTAGTTAGCATCATATTTCTTGCCAAAACTATTTCACCGATTTGGATCGAATTTCGTCTTGTGATACTCTAGAGTCTAGACTATTTGATTCCAAATTTTTAGAAGAATTGGACAATTTTTGACATATTTTTTGAGTGCTTCAAATTTACTTAGTTTTTTCAGATTTTTTTTTAATTCATGGTTAGATAGCAACACAAATATAACATGCATTTAAAATTGATGTTGTTTTGTAGAAAATTTTATAAAAAACAAGTTTATAGTGGACGGTTTTTTCATAAGTTGCATATTTCCAAAGTTATAAAGGAAATTGTCGGAAAAAAGGGGTGATTTTAGCGTTTTTTTCACTGTTGCTGCAAACTTGTCTATATACTACTCTAAGATGCCCCAACAACATATCAAAAATGCAGAACTACATCGCGCTTTGCGAATTTAGCACTTTTTTTTGTGTAATTATTCACTGTGCTAAAAGAACTCAATCTCAATGTTTACTCATATCAATCAAAGATCACTAATAACAAAACAATGCATTCATCCTTCCTACCGCATTTTCCCAGAAACATATACGAAAGCAAAAAAGAGAATGACAAAAAAAACGTACCCAAAATGTACCTGGAGCTGCTTGCATACCTAATGTATCGTGCCGTATCGCATCATACTTACGCTTACGCTTTCATTTATTTAGCTGGGCTTTGCTTAGGACATTGTGTAGTAAAACGCTCTTGTATTCTAGATTGTATTGTATTTGTGCTTGTATTTGTAATTTGTATAGATATTATTAAAAATTGTATGAAATTGTGCAGCGCAGATGTTGCAAGCTAAAATGTTTCAAGGGAGACTTGTTCTATGAGAGTTTTATGTTGTGTGTCTGCAGGAAAATATAATTGAGAACAATATGGGGGTAGGTTAGGTAGGTATCTATTTTTTTTAAATTATTTCAATGCTCTTTCCCAGCGGGAAAAATTGAAAAATTCATTGAGGAAAGATCAGCTTTTTCCTTGAGGAATGGCAGCTGCATCGTCCACTTTTCAACTGATTCCTTTGATGAAATTATCATGTGCATGTCCTAGGCGGGAAGCACATGCTGAAAATCCGATGAAAATTCGCCAACGAAATCACTTCTTCGTTGGAAGTTGTTTATTCACAGACCCAGATGATGAAAATCATGATGGTTGCATAGTCTGTGAATTCACTACATAAATGTATGTGGTTTATTCATCAGTTCAATGTTTTCGATGAAAATGGTAATGAAAATTCAATTATCAAAACACAAGATTAGTGGTAGTTGTTTATTCAGCAATTATAGTTAATTCAATATGAAAAATGTGAAAAAAAATTAAATAAATAGTGAATTCATTACTCTGTTGTGTATGTGTTGTGAATTTGTGATTGGTTAATTAAAATAAAATATAGAATTAAAACTTTGAATTTAATTAAAGTGAAATCACTAGGTCAGGGGCAGTGGCGGATCCAGGGGGGTGGCTATAGGGGCTAAAGCCCCCCCCACAGGCGGTTCTTAAAATTGATTGAAATATAGAAATCAGAATCAGGAGTCAGAAAAAATAACGAGGCTGGGGCTACGCAATTTATATGCTACGTATTTTTTGTCTAAGTCCCAAATTAATTAGGTTGGGGCTGAATTCTGAAGGGAATTGTAGAAAAAACAAGTTCGGGGCTACGGATAATTGACAGAAAATTGGGATGAAAAAGAGATAATTGAAAAAAACGGGGTCGGGGCTTAATAATTAACATGCCAAACGAAAAAATAATTCACCCTAAGAACTTCGCTAACTTTGCAAAAAAAACGAAATTGGGGCTAAAACCCGTGAAGAATTTGGGAACAACAAATCAAAATCTGAGTTTTCTCTGGGCACTCAGAAAATCATGCGTGTGAATATTTACAGTCCCTCTTGACTGACGTAGTAGCCCGTAGAGTAATGGTTAGTGCGTTCGACTGTCACGCTGGAGGTCTGGGATCGCTTCCCAGCCTCGTCCATCTAAAAACTCAAAAAGTTTTTTTTTCAGGGCTACTGCCTCTTGCGAGAAATTGACAAATCCTCCCAGAGTATCACTTGTCACGAATAAGTGCTTCTCGTCTAGTCGTTCGGATTCGGCATAAAATTGTAGGTCCCTTTCATTCCTGTCGAAAGGCGCACACAGGAATGGTTACGAGTTGTTAGTCACTAGGCCCTGGTTCTTCATGAGCCGTTGTGCCACGCGATTTATTTTTTATTTATTCTAGACTGACGTACAAATTTACTGACAGATTTTTTCTTCTGACAGTTTAAAGCTTGACGTGGCTGAAAATTGAAGGTATATACATTTTTTTTTTCTATCTCCACTTAAAAATATTAACTACTACAGATGTTATTGTATGTAATATTGAAATCATTTTACACCGGGGATAGAAGCTGATATAAATGCACAAAAAACAATGCTATTCTAAAAGGAAAAGTGGGAATGCCAAAATTCAATTATTTATATAACTGTAGATTTTCACAAAAAAAAAACCTTTAACCTAAACTAAAACTTTTTTATATTAGCTATGTATAAATTATAAAAATATATAAATTATAAAATAAAATCAACATCGTCACAATAGTTAAAATAATTTGTTCTTCAAGGGAAGTGTATTTCTCTTTTCACTCTCACAACGAATGTTACATTTCCTCGTCACTCGAAAACATTAAAAAAAAAATAATTTCAAATAGAAAGAAATATAATAATTTATTATTATTAAAAAATGGCAGTTATCAATAAGATTTTAGAATGATATAACGATCAAGTGTTCTGAACGCCGGCCGCACTGATAGACTAAGAGCCTACAGCAAATTTTGGGAGTGGATTGCTAACCAAAATATGAGTATGATGGTTTGTAGGTGTATATATCGCGGTATCAAAAACAACCGTCTGGCAGGTTTCTTTTTCAGCTTTTGGCGGGGGTGGGAGTTTGAAAATAACGATTTTCCAGTTTATTTTTTCAAAGGTATTACCACTTCAATTAATTTAAAAAATATATAATGTGATGCTCTGTCATTTTCTTTAAGTCAAAACGTCAAAATCTTGGCAATCCGACCAATAGAACTCAATATATTAGGTTTTTAAGCGAACCTTAATCGATTTTTTTGGAGACTTTGTTTTGTTGAGTTTTTGTGTTTTATAATTCTACAAAAAAAAAAAGCTTATATTTTGAGTTCTATTGGTCGAATTGCCAAGATTATGATGTTTTGACTTAATGACAACATCACATAATATATTTTTTAAATTTATTGAAGTGGTAATACCTCTGACAAAATAAACTGGAAATCGCTATTTTCAAACCCCCACCCCCGCAAAAGGCTGAAAAAGAAACCTGAGAGACGGTTGTTTTTGATACCGCGATATATGCACCTACAAACCATCATACTCATATTTTGGTTATTAATCCACTCCCAAAATTTGCTGCCGGCTCTTAGGCTATGAAGTTTAAATGGCAGAATACATTCGTTGAACTAGAACTACAGAATTATCTAAGTTCAAGGTTTACTTTGAAACCGAATGAAGTGCTGAACTTAAGTTTTAACATAAATTGTAGTTTAACTTGTGAAACTGGCCATTAATGTCTCAAACTGGATCTACCAAGCCCCCCCCACAGCCTTATCCTAGATCCGCTACTGGTCAGGGGTTGTTGGTTAATCACCACTTCATATGCGAAGTGGTGATTAACCAACAACCCTACTTTGAGACAATCTGAGATTTCCTCATTTTAATAGAAATTCACAAGTCGTCTTATAATATTTACTGTCAGCAGACAATGTCAACACAGAGAACACAAAAAAAAATCAACTTCTATCAAAACACACAATGGCGGTGCACACTTTACAAAGCATATGAGTGGACATAGACGATGAACTGATGAACTTCTACATGACTTTTCAACAGTTTTTTCATCTTATAATTTTCCATATCAAAAGCAATTTTTAATTCAACGAAAGAAAGGGTTGTTTTCACACAAAGCAGAAAGTGGGTTCAAATCTATGAACTGAGGAAACATCGCATGACTCTTCACTTACTAAATCATTACATGTCGTTTCCTTTTATTATCTGGTTAGTGAATTGATTGCTGTTGTCTTGTTGTTTTCTACACACAAAGCGAAAAGTGGGTTCAAATCTATGAACTGAGGAAACCTAGCATGACTCTTCACTGGCTAAATCATTGCATGACGTTTCCCTTTATTATTTGGCTAGTGAATTGATTGAAGAACTCAGCTATAAAATTCATTGGGGAAGATATTTCCCGCTGGGTTGTAGAGAATTTGGTTTTGGTATCGCATATTGTAACGCTGAGGCAGATAGGAAGATGGGAGTTTTGTGTTGTGTGAAGGAAAATATGATTTGAAAATAGGTAGGTAGGTAGGTAGGTGGGTAGTTTTTTGTATTTATAGTATTGATTATTGTATGAAATCATTATCATTATTTCAACATTGCCATTTGTTACTTTTTGAAAATAAAAAGTACATCATACAATTTATTCATTTAAATTCTTGGTTTAACGGCGATAAACCTGCTAACTGGGAGGAATCGCCACTGTGTGAGCTAGCAGACTTCTGGTTTTTGAAGGTGGCTCATGGTGCACGAGGACCGGAGGATCACATGGTTGTGCCAACCTTCGCTTCAATACCAGTCAACAAGTTGCCTAGTTGGCACAGTGTAGATTGTTTTTAGTTGCGAACTTCGGTCCTATCGGGTGTTTTTCCTATGTCCAAATCCTTAGTAAGTTTCATCTCATGTCTAAATCCAATAAAAGCGTCTGGTCATACAGGCGGGTGGTACTTTCTCTGGTAACCACAAGTCATGTTGTGCAAACAGACGGAGGTGTACAAAGATTACCATATCCGAGTGTGCGACTAGACGATCATCCTAAGGGATCAGATCGTATGCGTCCCGGGCAAATCAGCAAATTGCTTAGCGTAGCATACTGCAGCTGAACTCGGGCGTAGGCGATGATCCGTTGGGAGATCTATCACCAAATACCCTCTTTTTCTTTAAAAATGTTCTTTTAACCCACAGGTCAAACGACTTATGGTATCAAAACGGCGCATTACAGCGTTAATTGGGTCATCGAGCAGGGATGCTTGTGACCACCATCTCTACCTTGGAGTCTTGCTTACACATAACGGCGAGACATATGGTATGCAATGGATAATTGGAGAAAAATGGAATAAAATATGCAGTGAAATTGCAAAAACTGGTAACTGTGATTGTAAGGACGTAACAAACTATTATTTATGCATAAAAATTACATGTTTAAACTACAAAATTCTAGATTAAAGTATATCAACAGAGTTTTTCCCATTTGCTAATACTTTTTGATATTTTATTTATTGATTTAATTTATTTTATGGTGTATATGAACGTTTAAGTACTGAGCATAACTAAGAATCTTTGGAATGTTATGTATTCTTCAACAAATGGCTTTTTTATAGCTCTAACAAAGCTATAAAAAAGCCATTTGTTGAAGAAAGAAAATGAAACATACATTTTCTTAAAGTGTACAAAAAGACGAACATTTTGATATAAAAAAACCTATTTGTGCATTTTGTTAACATAGAACATTAAAGTATTGAGCCAGCAAATGATCAATTTTTAACCATGATTGATTCTTTTTCAAAATTTCTTATAGTAAGCCATTGAAAGTAAAATTGATGCAAAGATTAAACTCATTGAAACAATACCAATATTTGGTAGAGTTGAAATACTAGTGACAGATAATGAAAAAACATTTTGTACTCCATCAGCACAACAAGAATTAGAAAGACTAGGCATGAAACACGAAAGAAGAGCTCCAAACCATTGTAAAACGAATGGAATAATAAAAAGAGTTCATTGTACAATCACAGAACCTACACGTATAACGAAAACGGAGATTCAGGCAGAAACCAAAGAGATAATGCCATTTGTAGTAAAGAATTATAATGAATCCATTCACTCAGTGGCAAACCTACAACCAATAGAGGTTTTTCATAATTTTGAAAAGTATATGGGTGATTATACAAATGATGGAATTTTCTTTGGCCACGCTGATATTTTGAAAACTGTTCAACCAATCTATCTGATTTTTTTTAACAGCAGTCAACCATGTCGATACCCGCTATGACAAACAAAATTATAAAGATCTGATACATTTTCGTTACTCAAAAAAATTTTCAAAGTACCTAATATTCAGTCCCCTTACGTGTCCCCCGCTTGTTTTCAAATGGATGGAATTTTCTATGGCCACGCTGATATTAAACGAGTTTTGATTTCTCATTGGACAATTCTATCGAGATCAGAATTTATTGGGCTTATCATACGCTTTCGGTGAATTTCCGCATCCGAAAAAGGACATGTATGTGAATCTAGAAACCAATATGAAAAGCATAGTGTTTTGTCGTCAGCAAACAGTTTAATTGATGATCATTATAAGAAAGAAAGTTGGAGACAAAACGGAGCCCTGGGGCAAACAAACATTTATTTAATGGATTTCAGACTTGAAATTAGACGATGCTTATACAACTTGTATTGAGCGGTCCGAAAGGTA
The DNA here is from genome assembly GCA_949320155.1 of Melangyna quadrimaculata. Classification (NCBI taxonomy): domain Eukaryota; kingdom Metazoa; phylum Arthropoda; class Insecta; order Diptera; family Syrphidae; genus Melangyna; species Melangyna quadrimaculata. The sequence goes on from OX439483.1 coordinate 275,775,093, forward strand.
GTTTCTAATCCAACGAAGAAAAGATTCATCGAAAGAGAGATTGGTGTCAAACTCTATGAAACGCTTTTGAAAATTAAATGCAATAATCTAACTTTCTCCAAAAACGATGAAAAGATTTTTGCCACTATTTAGTGAGATAAACCATCAGATTACCAGTGCTGCGAAAACCGCACTGCCGGTCATTAAGAAACTTTCGTTTTTCGAGGTATTTCTTGAGCTAGAGCGTTTCCAGTTTCTATGACTTTGCAAAGAAGATACGACTTTCTTATGGACATCCTGTTTTCCATTCACTCGGAAATAGACCATTACAGTTTTCCACGTTGAAGAACAACTCTTCAGAACAATGGAAGGGATACTTTCCCGGCTAGTGGATTTGTTTATATCAAAATTTCTCAAAACTCTAGAAACAAGTGCGACAAGTTTTCGTTATTTGTTTTAATAGATATGGAAACTTTAACAATATAAATAAGAACATAAATTCAGAAATGTTATCGAATTGATGTTCAGATGTCAGTTTTTAGTATTTAAAAGGAAATAGGCGTATTAACTTAGGGAATAAAATAATTTTGTACAAACAATTCAAAATAGTACTGAAAATGGCAAAGATGTACTTACGTACTGAGAAATTCAAATAGTACTGAATTCAGTACAATAGTAAGCCTTTTTCCAACAGTGATTTGTAGTAAAGAAATATAATGAATCCATTCACTCAGTGACAAACCTACAACCAATAGAGGTTTTTCATAATTTTTAAAAGTATATGGGTGATTCTACAAATAATGATGGAATTTTCTATGGCCACGCTGATATTTTGAAAACGGTTCAACCAATCAATCTGATTTTAACATTGAAAATGTTTATAGGCTCGTTTTTCACAAATTATGGTGTTACCAAAATGAATAAACTACAAATGAATACAAATGAAAATGAAATTAAGCGTAGTAGGGGCATTTTGCGAAAAATTTGGTTGGTGTTACCACAGAAGCTACCTACAAAATTAAAATGAACATATCTTTGTAAGCGATAAACCTCCCAGCGTATCGAATATTTGGTTGGGCGATGTTTCGTGCTTGTGCAATTTGCTTGTGCACCAAAGAAGTAAGAAGAGAATGAAAAATAAACGACGACATAAATAATGAGCTACGTGTTTGTAGGTCTTTTATTAGCAGGCGCAGATGCAGACTGCAGAGCACAACTAGAGCAGACTATCGAATTGTCGGTTCATATGTTGTGTTGTGTACAGTCAAAGTGCGTGTTTACAGTGGTTGTGGGTAGAAAAGGAACGGAGGATAAAGGGATACATGCAAAATTTACCACATTAGAATTTACAAAAGTTTTGAACCTATTTATTATATTATTTAAAATAACTTTTTCACAAAAAAATAAGTAACTTTTCTACAATAAAAAAAATAACTTTTTTACAAAAACAAATTAACTTTTTTACAAAAAAAAAATAACGCTTTTACAAAAATAAATTAACTTTTTTACAAAAAAAAAATAACTTTTTTTCAAAAAAAAAAATAACTTTTTTACAAAAACAAATTAACGTTGTTACAACAAAAAGATTAACTTTTTTACAAAAAAAAAAAAATAAATTTTTTACATAAAAAAATAGCTTTTCTAAAAAAAAAATAACTTTTGTAGAAAAAAAATTAACTTGCTTACAAAAAAATTAATAACATTTTTCAAACTAAATTTCTTGTAAAAATAAATATCTTTAGTTACTTGCTTAAACAAAAGTGATGAGAAATTATTCAATTATGTTTTATATTTTTATTATAAATTATACATACAAAATATGCATTATATACACTGCTACGATGGTAAATCAAATTTTACAAATTTGTAAAACAAAACCCACGCACATATTGACTTATTGACTTAAACCTCCTACGATAAGGGATAAGATAATGTTAAAAAAAATTGTTGATTAATTTAACAAGAGCAGAACGAATTAATAAAATAAATTCGTAACTTACAAAATTCTAAACGGATCCTCCAGATTAAGGTTTAAAAATACTGCCCATAAGATTAACAAAAAAAAAAAAAAACTATCTTCAAATTCTTGAAAACTTCGACAAAATTAAAAACAATTTGAGTTAATGTTTTTTTTTACCTACATAATTTACTTAATTATTCTAAAATTATTAATTTAAATTCGTTGGTTGGCATATTCTTTACATAAACTAGAGATTATAAAGTTGGACATCTAATGCAAAATTCAAATTTAATGCTTTTTGAATTATGATTATTAAACAAAAGCTGTTCTGACACTCAATCAGACAGCTTGATAAAATCGTTCCTTACTTTATATTTTACTGAAGGACTTCAATCTTGTTAGCAATTAAGCGCTTATATTAATCAAACAGAGCTGTGCACTTATAGAAAGTGAAACAAACAACAAAAACTATTCTTATGGGAAGAATTACCTAGCTGAACACCAATAGCAGTAGGTTCACTTGTAGTTGAAGATAGCTAGTACAATTAACGAAGTCGAAAGGAAGAAAACAGTATGCAGTCGAGCCCGTTTAGCCATATGAAGATAAAATAAAAAAAATGTGCTCTTATCCGACTACAAAGTTTGTTTGGCGCACAGAAAAAAAAATTATATGACGATAACAATCAAAAATAAGTTCCAGTGTTACTTGCAGATGTTACGGTGCAGTATAAAATTGAGAAAACTTCAACTTTTTGCTACAGGTAGGTTAGGCAGTCAATTAAGTCGGAAAAAGTCATTAGTCAGTAAAAGTAGAATAACAGATTCAGGCAAGATGATATTTGCCAAAAAATTAGTAATGATAGGAATGGGTACCTAATTCGCTTGGATCTTCAACCTTCCAATCACATTGGGAAATGGTTAAGCCTAATGGTGTAGGTAGCTCTGGAAGAAGCTTATATATGTATATCACTGTCAAAATAAAAAGATACGAAAACAGTGAAGAACTCTATAATATAACGTTTTAGTTGTTGCAAGAAATGTATGGTATGACACAAAGTTGAGCACTTTTGATTGAAATTACAATCATGTGTTGAGCCATCAGTTACCTACAACTATTTTTGTAGCTTTCACAAATGGAAAGCTTACCAAATTAAAATAATTATAATGTACCTTATTGCATCACGATATGTTGTCAATATCACCTCCTTACAAGAATTTCAAAATTCAAAAACATATGGATTTATTCATTTTTATTGTGTATTTATATTAAATAAGGAGTTCTATATAACATATCTTGCTTCAACTTTATTTTAATTAATGGAATTTTGTTTAAGTGCAAACAATTAGTTATGTTTTAATTTTATCTAGCAAATGCAAGTCATTTTCAATGCTCCCATTCTTACTCTATGAGTGAAATTTGTAAATTTTTTTAACATCAGTCAACCAAGACGATACCCACTATAACAAACAAAATTATAAAGATCTGATACATTTTCGTTACTCAAAAAATTTTTCAAAGTGCCTAATTCTCAGTCCCCTGGCGTGTCCCCCGCTGTTTTTCAAACAAAAAATCATAACTGTTCTTTTATTTTTGGGTCCACACATAAATCTTTATTATGACGTAAACAAATCTTTCATAACTATTTATTTTATTACAAAAAAAAATCATTAAACTTTTTCCACCGTGTTTCTTATCAGTCCCCTGGCAGATTGAAACAGTCAAAAATTTCAATAACTAAGGCACCAATCGAAGTTCCAGATATGGTATATTGAAGTTTGGAGTCTTGCTCGGCAAAAATCCTCGTATCAATCCCTCCTAGTGGGTGCCGGGCGGTTAATGGTCACCACAGTTTTTATCTTGTGCGATGTCAAGATGGTGATCAGCTAAGGTCAGGTCGAATTGCTGAGACGTTCCTTTACTTCTCAATAGTTTAACGCTCAGCAATGCGATTTGACCATAGAGACCATAGACCACAGATAGATAGATCAGTGGTGGTGTGAGCGATTTCCATAATCCGTGCCGAAGAAATGGAAGGCTGGGGGTACCAGTCGCTAACGAGATCTTTCGGACGCCTTGGCAGGGTCCGTCATACTCTGCCTTACCCCGGTATATCGGCTCTGCCAGGGCTGACCTTTCCTTTCCGACCTACTCGTGGGACTCTTATTTAATTTTTCACACTATGGACGATTTAGACATGACAGACGTTTTACCATCCGCCGACACACAGGATGAACTTTTGGCCTCCAGTCAGGAAACCATTGTAGGGCAACCTACAGAAACTGGAAGCACAGGCAGTACCAGCCACAGTACCCCTGTGTTTCAACCGACCAAACCCAACGTACCCTCAGGTAGCAACGACAGCCATAGCGGTGCTGTCCGTGGTAAAAAGCAATCAGCGGGTGTTCTTCGCAGGTTGGAGTTCAAGAAGTCCACCTTTATTCTTGACAAAATTGCCAAGAATGAGGAGGCTGGAATTATTCTTGAGAAGGACCTCACTGACAAAATTACGTGCCAGAAGATCGTTGAAGAGTACAACTGTCTTCTGGTTACTAAAGCCGAAAACACCGCCAAGCGCAATAGGTCTCGTGAAGAGACCAGCCAGCCTATGAAAAAAGCAAGCTTGACGGTACGAAAGGGTCTATCAAGGCGCCATCTTCCGGAGCAGCGCAACCACGTACTCTTAGTGAGGTTGTCAGCGACGACCTCCAAGTAGTGGTTGTGGATGAGCTCACCACAACCAGCAGAGCTCTGCTTAATGTGTGGAACTCCATCGAGGCCAAGCTCTCGGAGATGGTGTTTTCGTATACCATTTCGGCGATCGAGGGCCCTTACCCTAGTTTTGACTCTGACGAGGTGCTCAGGGTGTACAGGGTAATCAGGTGCGCAGACGTGTTCTCTAGGAAGTTCCTTAGGACCTGCATCGCTAAGATTAGCAATGACTGGGAGGGTTTGAAGCTCAAGCTCATCCCAGCTAAGGACATCCCTAAATGACCTAAGGCTCGCATCTGGTTGCCCCTCATGAGCATTAAGCCAAGCGGACAGGAGCTGATCCGTGGTCTTCGGAGGTTAAATCCACTGATTCCGATGCACGACTGGACAGTCATTAAGGCGGAGGAGCCGCAAAGGAACAGTGCATCGTACCTTCTGATGATCAGCGAGGAAGGCATTGGGGCTCTCGAGAAGGCCGAATTCAAGCTGCGTTTTGGCATAAGATATGCGAAAATTAAGATTCTGCAGAAGCAGGGAGCAGACCCCGGCAAAGTTGCTGACAACATTGAGCTAGACGATGTCACTGATGGAGTCGAGGTCCCTAGCGAGTCGCCGGGCCTGGCTTTGCAGAATCGAAAGAAAATTAAAAAACGCGCTGCTAAAAGTCATTCAGATTAACCTGAAGCACTCAAAATGTGCCTCGGATAATCTGAGAGTTTTCCTGAGTGAGGAAAATATAGATGTAGGCATCGTCCAAGAACCATGTGTCAATCGCTTTAGAGTGAGAGGCCTCCAAGATAAACAATACGACCTGATCTACAAGATCGCAAACACAAACGAGGGTAAGCCTAGAACTTGTACTTTAGCTAAAAACACTTAAAAGCTTTTCTGTGTCCTAATCTTAGCACTCCTGATCTGACAGTCGTTAGGTTGGAAGCAAAAAATGCAGACGGCTTAATCTTGGCATCTGCTTACTTCGGGCATGACCAGCAGTCACCACCAGAAGAAGTGTGCGCACTCATAGCCGAGGCGAAAGCACAAAAAACAAACCTCCTGATTGGATGTGATGCAAACGCAAGACACACCCTTTGGGGAAGTTCCGAGATAAACGAACGAGGTGAGTCTCTTTTTAATTTTGTCATTGATAATAATTTAACTGTTTTTAACAGAGGTAATACACCCCCACTTTCGTCTTTCCGAGCTCTGAAAATTATGAAGGTTGGGAGGATGTGCTCGATGTTACTATTGTCAACAATAACTTTAATTTATTAGTGGAAAATTGGAGGGTATCTCCTCTGAATTCGTTTTCGGATCACAGGTGGATACTCTTCAGCATAGGTTTTGAGTCTGAAACCCCTCCTCCTTATAGAAATCCTAAACGAATTGACTGGAAGAAATTCAGTAAAATTTTTAATTCTAAACTGCGCAATATACCCAATCTGAGTCCAGAATCGGTTGCAGATCTTGAGTCAATGGTGAAAACCTTTGAAGCATCTATGAACACGGCGTTCAAGACCTCTTGCCCAGTTAAATATAGCCGAAAAACTCTCCCTCCATGGTGGAATGAAAATCTGTCTGAACACAGAAAATCGACAAGGAAAATTTTCAACATCTGCCACAAAAACAAATTTTATCAACCGTATAAAAATAGCCTTAGAGTATACAAGTGAGCTGTCGCATCAGCCAAGAAACAAGGCTGAAGGGAGTACTGCGAGTCAATAGAAAACATCAAAGACTCCGCAAGACTTGGTAGAGTTCTGTCAAAAGAGCATTGCAACCCGTCTTTTTTGAAAAAAAAAATCGATGGGGAGTGGGCAGTCTCTCCAGTTGAATCCTTGGAACTACTGATGAGGACACACTTTCCGGGGTGTGAAAACAGTAAACAGTAATCCTAGACAAACACATTAGGGACATCCTAGTTGGATGCCCTCTTGAAAACTCTCAACACGCATACCTAAAGGGTAAGTCCACGGAGACGGCCCTTCACGAGGTAGTTCGTACAATTGAGAAAACTATTAACTTCAAAGAATATACACTTGCCACCTTCTAAGATGTAGAAGGGGCTTTGAACAACGTCCTAACTGAGTACATTCTAGAAGCCCTTATTGACTTTGGTGTAGAGCTTTACATCCGGGAGTAGATAGTTTCCATGCTCAGGGATAGAAGGATTCAATCTACGTTAGGAAATAGAATGTTAACCAAATACGTCAGTAGAGGAACACCCCAGGGTGGTGTTCTGTCTCCTCTTCTTTGGCTTTTAGTCATGAATAAAATTCTCGCTAAGTTAGAACTAACTAGTGTCGGGTAAGTTTACCCCTGTGATAAGTGAGATCACGGAGGTGGCTTTAAGGAAGGTAAGTAACTGGGCTGCGAGCTGCGGACTGGGTATTAATCAAAGCAAAACTGAACTTATACTTTTTACTACCAAAACAAAGATAGACCCCTTCAATCCACCTCGACTCAACGGTCAAACACTTTCGCTCTCCTCCTGTGCAAAATATCTGGGTGTAATTCTCGACCCTAAATTAAACTGGAAATTAAACATTGAAGAACGGGTTAAGAAGGCCTGTATAGCTTTCTATGCCTGTAGCAAAACTTTTGGTAAGAGGTGGGGCCTCCAGTCAAAAATGATTTTATGGACATACACAGCCGTGGTGCGACCTATTCTCACGTATGGTTCGAATGTGTGGTGGCCAGCATTAAAGAATTTGTATAATATCAACAAACTTAGGAAGGTTCAAAGAACAGCTAGCATTGGCAGCACAGGGGCTATTCGATCCTGTCCAACAGATGCTTTAGGAGTTTTTCTACAATTTTTACCACTAGATTTACACATTAAATACCTAGTATCTTGCAGCGCGATAAGACTAAAAGAATCGAACTCATGGTTTGCCAATCACTATGGGCACAGCAACATCGCGGGTTTAATTCCAACCGAAATGTTTTCGACTCCCACTGATTACTGCACCCCTTCAATGAGCCTCGGTAAAGATTTTAAAGTTTTATTTCCATCCAGAAATGATTGGAATGATCAAAGATGGAGTGCGGTGTTCGTGCGGGTATTTTCTCAGAGTCCCTAAATATATTCAGGTCTTTTCGGCTACCTGACTTTGCTAGTGTCTTTCAGGCTGAAGTACTGGCGATCAGGGAAGCATGCAAGCTACTTAAACAAAATCCAAACCAGAACCGAAATACAGCTATTTTATCAGACAGTCAAGCGGCTGTCAAAGCCATTAAAAGCTACATCATCCTCAAAATTAGTACGACAATGCCAGGAAGAGCTTCTGAGTCTGAACACTAACCTCAGGGTCACTCTTATCTGGGTTCCGGGTCACAATGGCATTGAGGGGAATGAGCGGGCTGACGGGCTGGCCAGACAAGGTTCAGCCTTTCATAATTAACTTGCGGAAAGAGTCAGTATTCCCCTTGGAGTTATGAAGGGCAATATATTCTCAATTTTTCTCTCAGCGGGTGGTACTTTCTCTGGTAACCACAAGTCATGTTGTGCAAACAGACGGAGGTGTACAGAAATTACCATATCCGAGTGTGCGACTAGACGATCACCCTAAGGGATCAGATCGTATGCGTCCCGGGCAAATCAGCAAATTGCTTAGCGTAGCATACTGCAGCTGAACTCGGGCGTAGGCGATGATCCGTTGGGAGATCTATCACCAAATACCCTCTTTTTCTTTAAAAATGTTCTTTTAACCCACAGGTCAAACGAGTTATGGTATCAAAACGGCGCATAACAGCGTTAATTGGGTCATCGAGCAAGGATGCTTGTGACCGCCATCTCTACCTACCTTGGAGTCTTGCTAACACATAACGGCGAGACATATGGTATGCAATGGATAATTGGAGAAAAATGGAATAAAATATGCAGTGAAATTGCAAAAACTGGTAACTGCGATTGTTAGGACGTAACAAACTATTATTTATGCATAAAAATTACATGTATAAACTACAAAATTCTAGATTAAAGTATATCAACAGAGTTTTTCCTATTTGCTAATACTTTTTGATATTTTATTTATTGATTTAATTTATTTCATGGTGTATATAAACGTTTAAGTACTGAGCATAACTAAGAATCTTTGGAATGTTTATGTTTGTTAGAGCTATAGAAAAGCCATTTGTTGAAGAAAGAAAATGAAACATATATTTTCTTAAAGTGGACAAAAAGACGAACATTTTGATATAAAAAAACCTATTTGTGCATTTTGTATGATATAGAACATTAAAGTATTGAGCCAGCAAATGATCAATTTTTAACCATGATTGATTCTTTTTCAAAATGTCTTATAGTAAGCCATTGAAAGTAAAATTGATGCAAAGATTAAACTCATTGAAACAATACCAATATTTGGTAGAGTTGAAATACTAGTGACAGATAATGAAAAAACATTTTGTACTCCATCAGCACAACAAGAATTAGAAAGACTAGGCATAAAACACGAAAGAGTAGCTCCAAGCCATTGTAAAACGAATGGAATAATAGAAGGAGTTCATTGTATAATCACAGAACCTATACGTATAACGAAAACGGAGATTCAGGCAGAAACCAAAGAGATAATGCCATTTGTAGTAAAGAAATATAATGAATCCATTCACTCAGTGACAAACCTACAACCAATAGAGGTTTTTCATAATTTTGAAAAGTATATGCGTGATTCTACAAATGATGGAATTTTCTATGGCCACGCTGATATTTTGAAAACGGTTCAACCAACGTTAACACTTAGCTGCATTTTTGGCGATATGACAAATATGTGGTCGTTTCACAACAGGTAGTCTGCAACACACATACCGCGGACTGAAAGCTGTTCAGTTTCCTCTTTGTAAGTACCACTCATGGATAGTAGCATTGGGGGTGGGTTCCGCTTTAACGACAGGAGACAGCATTGAGTTTTGATTTCTCATTGGACAATTCTATCGAGATCAGAATTTATTGAGCTTATCATACGCTTTCGGTGAATTTCCGCATCCGAAAAAGGACATGGATGTGAATCTAGAAAAGAATATGAAAAGCATAGTGTTTTTTCGTCAGCAAACAGTTTAATTGATTAGAAGTTTCAGATAAAAGCTCATTATAAGAAAGAGAGTTAGCCAAACTCTATGAAACGCTTTTGAAATATTAAATGCAATAATCTTACTTTCTCCAAAAACGATGAAAAGATTTTTGCCACTATTTGGTGAGATAAACCATCAGATTACCAGTGGACTTATTGCTGCGAAAACCGCACTGCCGGTCATTAAGAAACTTTCGTTTTTCGAGGTATTTCTTGAGCTAGAAATTAATCAGCGTTTCCAGTTTCTATGACTTTGCAAAGAAGATACGACTTTCTTATGGACATCCTGTTTTCCATCCACTCGGAAATAGACCATTACAGTTTCCCACGTTGAAGAACAACTCTTCAGAACAATGGGAGGGATACTTTCCCGGCTAGTGGATTTGTTTATATCAAGATTTTTCAAAACTCTAGAAACAAGTGCGACAAGTTTTCGTTATTTGTTTTAATAGATATGGAAAATGTTTATAGGCTCGTTTTGCACAAATTATTGTTTTACCAAAATGAATAAACTACAAATGAATACAAATGAAAATGAAATTAAGCGTATAAGGGGCATTTTGCGAAAAATTTGGTTTGTGTTACCACAGAAGCTACCTACAAAACTAAAATGAACATATCTTTGTAAGCGATGAACCTCGCAGCGTATCGAATTGTTGGTTGGGCGATGTTTCGTGCTTGTGCAATTTGCTTGGGCACCAAAGAAGTCAGTGGAATCAGTGGCCACAAGTCATAACCACTTAAGTCGATTTTGAACATTTTTCAGGAGAGCAGTTTAAAGTTTCAAATCCTCTCTGGGAATCAGGATTTTGTAATTTTTGTATTTTTTGAAAGCAAAAATGAAGAAATAATACTCCTTTCCTTAAAGTAAATAAATTTATACCTGATAAATAAGGAGTAATTTAGGAATAATACACTTAAGCTGTTATGGCTTATTGAATATTAATAAAATTAAGAGCTTATGTCGAGTTAGGCTGTTATGGCATATGAAGGAATAAAAAAATAAATAACTCAGGTCGAGTTAGGTTGTTATGACATAACTGGGAAGAGTGAATTTAATTTCTTTTGTCGACTTGGGTCGTTATTCTTTGTGTGAGAATGTCAGATAGAATTTCCTATGTTGAGTTAAGTTCTTTTTCCTTACCATCAAATAATGATATTTACAATACTATTGGCTTGTTCTCGGAATTATTTCTTAGCTTTATTGCATTAAAAAACAAAGGAAATTTTTTAGTAAGGATGATAATATTTTATTCATTGAAGTACAAAAATATAATTTAAGGATATTGTATTAATTCAAGCATTAAAATATAAATTTAAAATATATTTTTTTTTGATAAGTACAAAGTAGGTCACATTAAAGCATTTTTAAACATCTTCTCCCTCTGCGTTGTCAAGGTCTGTCAAATCGGGATGGGTATTTGTTTCTCTTGGGAAATGCTCGGTAAATTAGTAACGTTACAAATTTCGTTTGCACTTATAGTATTCGCACCTCTCTTTCCTACTTTTAAAATTTTAAAAGTCTCATCTCTGTCCAAAGAATTTTTGTAAGACACTTGATTGCAGCTTTTTGTGTATCGCAGCCACCGAACTGCATTTCAAGTGAATTTGTTGCCATCTTCATCAACTCGTTTCCAGGAAAATTTAGATTTTGATAATTTGGAAAAATCATAAAAATCGTCGTTCTTCATCTCAACTGAAACAATCTTATTTCCAACAGTGTTAACAAATTGTTTCAATTTCGACATTTGTTTTTTTTTCATACGCTCAATCAGTGCATGGTCGCTGTCTCATTCCATGTGCGTATGTCCTGGTTCCAGGAATTTGTGATCGATGAATTCCTTAGAAGAAGAAATAGAGGAAGAGGTATTTGTCACATATACAGTGTACGTGAGTGAAGCAATTTTTGAGAACCAGAAGTGTCAAATCGTTAGCGTGTGATTAGAAAAAAAACAAAAAAAAAAATTGATACAAGTTAAAACCCAAATTAATATAACAATTACTTTGAAAAAACAAATAACTTAAAGTGCATTAATTGGACATTGTGGTGATTTTTTTATAAATTAAAAAAAAAAAACATGAAGTGCATTGTTCAGGGGTGTGGAAATCAACAAAACAAGGTGGGTAAAAGCATTTCCTTTAACAGGTGAGTTTTATTATATTTTTCTCTAAAAAAGTGCTGTAAAGTTTTTGTATTTAGATTGATGAACTATTAAACAACATATTTAGAATGGGTTACACTTTAAATTAAGTCAAGAATATTATTATTTAGTTGAAAATGTGCACATAATTGTTTTGTTAGAATTCAAGAACCAGAAATGTCAAACTGAAATTCAAGTTAACAGGGGCGCATGAAATGTAAGACTTCGAATAAATTACTTAGATCATAGAAGCCCTGGTATATTTCTTCAGTTTGAAAAATCAATAGACGGTGTTCACATTAGACTGATTCTTCCGACTATTTTTGACTTCTCTGAAATTTATTTTACTCCCACTTAATGGTTAGAAAGAGAGAAAAGTAGTATATTAAAAAAAAAAAAAATATGTGGATTTTTGTTTCCGTTTTCTTTTGTTAATTCGGAGGAGTCATTCCAATGTGAACACAGTCATAAGCAGCAGTAGTAAACATTGACTTTAGAGATAGATTCCGAGTCTGATTTTCTCTCATCTTCTAATAGTTCGTCAAAAATGCTACTTCTTTTATTTTTTAAATACAGTTGTTACCCCCACTCTTTTCCTAAATCTCTGGACTCTTTAAGCAAACTTAACAATGATTTTTGATTTCGTATTTCTCTAAGGGCCAGTTTGTTCACAGCTAATTATTTTTAATCCATGATTAGTGGAGCTGGGAAATCCTCAAATGTGTTCGTTGATCAATTTTTTTTTTTTTTTAATCCAAAGTATGAGTTGCTTATCATGGATTTCACTAATCAGCCAATTTTGGTTTGGTTGGTCGTTTAATTAAAGCCTATGAAAGTCACATACTAAATTTAACCCACTGTTAACAAACTGGCCTTAAGTCAATTTAAAAGATTACTAAGTGAGTTTGAAAGGCGCAACTATCTGTTAAGCGCCCTTATGAGAAATATTTTTTTTTTTATTAAATCGATTTTTTTTCCTCAACTTATTAATTCATGTTTCAATGTTAATTTGTCTTTTCAGTAAGGTGTCTATCAGTTCATGTTTGGTTATTCATGGATCATGGCTCATGTTTAAAGTTTAGTCCATTATAAATAATATGTTGTTCGATAGTTAATTAGTTTACATAAATACAAACAGTTAACAGAACTTGCTTTAAGAAATATATAATAAAACACACATGTGAGGAAATGATCTTACCGCTTTTTTTCGTCGTTTTTCACACGATTTACCAACGCACTTAATGTTTCTTTTTGTTTATTGATAGATAACCACAATGTCTATTTGATTCACTTAAAAAGTTTTGTTTTTTTTTTCAAAGTTCTTAGTTTTTTTTTATATATAAATATGCGTCTTAATTTGTAACACTTTTTTATTGTTCTTTTTTAAAGTCACACTAGCGATTTGATATTTCAGATTGACAAAAATTGCTTCACGCACGTACTCTTTCTTTTTCTAAGACCATACCACTAAAACAACTTCCGAAAATAACAAAAATGATTATTCTGATGGCGCCCTAGTGAGTTGCCGTCAAAGAGCACTCCGTCCCTGCTGTAATGCATTTGTGTTTCTGGGATCTCACACCATTTAAAAAACTGCTTCACTTTTTTCCAAGAAGGGCAGTTCCTCTATTTCTTCTTCTAAGATGAATTCAATGTTATCCGAGTTAGTTAAGAACGAAATAAACATCGCAGCAACAAACGAGTTCTTGTTCTGTCCAAAACATGAATCACTGTAGAATATAATGCTTTTTGTTTCATCTGGTAAACTTTTCAGTAACTTAAAAAACGCATGAGGAGATTTCGTTTCCGCCACGACGGGCCATAGCTTCATGCCACATGAAACATTTTGCCATATTTGAGTCTAAATCGTGGACCGTTAAATTAAATGTCCAGAGTTGTCTCTTATTAAAACTTATGGAGTTTCTTAAAAAATGTGTTGGCAAGCATTGTTGGAGGTCAAATGCAAAAGCTTTTATATACTTAGATTTGGTTGCCTCCATTTTGTCGTTGCGCTTTGCTTCATATGCCATTTCAGCCTTATTCAAATGGTTGGCTTTTTGTTCAATCAATGATAGTCTTTGAAACAAAGGTAATACAAGTAGAACATGTGTCTACTTTCAGAGCTTTAAATTTAAGGCCCATAGTTCTGAAAATTTGTGAAAATTTTGATAGGCTTACCGGATTAGAGAACTCAGATTTATAGAGGCGATGCATCGATGTTAGGTTAAGGCTAGCTGGTAAATATTTTTTACTTGTGTCCCTTCGACTGTAGTGGCTTTCATAAGCCGGAGACCTTGAAATATGAGCCCTTACTTCTTCTTCTTTAGCCGCGTCATACCTATTGCCAGAAGTATGTTTTCCTCGCATGTTTTTGAATGGAATCGAAGGACATCCACTTTTTTTGAATGACTGATTTAACGAAGCTCTCAGTTTCATCAAAGCACTGAAGAAAATGCTTTTTACAAACATTTATAACAGTTCCTTCGTATTCCAGTGTATATTTCATGGTGTGCTCGACCAAGGTGTCACATTTTTTATCCTCTATGTATATAATGGAACCGATATATAAAATTCTTTTGTCATAACTACCTAAGGACCAGTAGTGGTTGAACAAAAATTCAATGCTTTCAATTCCAATTTTCTCGTTGCATTTACTTCTACAGTTATCAAACGGCTTAGGAGCTCTAGCCTTGATAGTCTTTTCGTTAACCGATTGGTATGATTGGCCACGATTTCGAAGTTTGGTACGAAGTATTTTCTTATTTTTGCATTTTGGCGCTGCTAAGGCTTCTTCTATTTGTGCTCCCAGGGCAATAATTTCATCATCGGTATCTCCGTCATTCACTGAATTTGAATTACTGGACTTACTAGATAAATTGAAATCCGGGTCTTTCAATGAATCATCTGAGTTCATCCATTCGGGCTTATGAAATAAGCTACCATCGAGTTTGGAATCACTTTCAATATAATCACTTAATTGTAGTTCACCTAAATAAAAAAACAAATGATTACGACCCTAAGAATACATCTTCAATACGAAAAATTATCTATAATAAGCTAATGATGACTTTTATAAAAGTAAGTAGTGATTTTCTTACTGCGGAGGAATTCAACGTCAAAATTTCGCGCGTTCATTGATGACCTTGTTTCGTTTTTTACACTGGGCTTAAAATTTGGCAGTAGATCATTTAAAAAAACTTTCATTATGAGCACCATAAGTTTCCGTTTCTTTAGGTTTTTCTACAGTGTAAAGCATGAATAAGTAATTGTTATGTTTTTTACTTCTTAACCATTGTCTTACCTATGTCATCATTTTTATCGGCATTTTTTCAACATTTTCTCCCTGAAATTCTCCATTCATAAAACCCCGAACGTTTTCTAGAACAAATTGTAACAATAACATCTTAATAATCTAAGAGTAAATACTTATTTTTTAAATTAGAAATTTAAAAGCACTTTACAAGGAAGGTTTGCATGAAATGAACTTTAGTTTGGCATACAAATAACTGTAATTTTTATTTCTTATTGTCTCAAAATTTATAATTAAAATTTTCAACAAAATTCAATGATAGCTTGAACTGACGCCTTATTGAGAATTAATGCTCATTTTCTTTCATTATTTGCGAACACAAAATTCACATGTAATAGGTACCTAATTAAATTCATTTTTAGAAAGTTTGAAAGTAGATCGCAAGATACTTTTACCCTTATTCATACAAAAAAAAATAGTTACTTTAGCTCCCGTATTTAGGAAGACTACACCATGGCATAAGAATGTTCCGGACTCAAATGGCGCAGGAAGCAATTGCCTTTAGTTTGAGCCCACAAAATTCTTATACCATGGCGTAGTTTTCCTAAACACGGGAACTAAAATAACTATTTTTTCTTTATGAATACGGGTGTTTATGTATACACCAACATTTTACTTTAAAATAACTTGGTAAATATTTTGTATTTATATTCAATAAATAAAATGCAACATGACCCGAACAAGTGAACCTCACTGTAAGTGCAATTTTCAGAATTAAAAAAAAAAAAAAACAAAACATGAAAAATGAGTTTTCCTCCTGTACTTGCTCGCAACGCCTATTAAACCTAATGCACATAACTGAAACGCATATTCCTATACTAAGAATAGTAAAACATAAAAAATTGTAAACTCACCTTTTGCTTTAGCACGTTCTGTAAGCATCCTCGCTAATTGGACCATTTGAAGTGCTCTATTAGACATTGTATACACTCTGTTCCGATTAAACTTTTCACTTTTAAAATACACTTTTACCAGCTCTTCACTCAGATGCGACTAGTCTCAACAACTTAACTCAACTTATGACTCATATCTTCTCGAATATTTAAAAGACAAAAGAACATAAGTGTACTTAGATTTGTGATTTTTTTGAACTCAAATACGGAATAACCGCCTAACTCGAATTACGAATTTCAAAGAAACATAGTTTGGTATGCCAAAAGGACTTAAGTTAAGTTATGTTTATTAAAAAATAGATCTCTGATTTTCCATAACAGCCTAACTCAAGTTAAGAAAATGAAAAATTTGTTTTACTTTGGGGAAAAACAGCCTAAGTTGACTTAAGAAAAATAAAAAAATTACGATTTTTAAGTATGGACGACTTAACATTTCTTAACTAGACTTATGTTTTTATTCTTGCTTAATTTATTTTAAAAATGCAGAATAATATTAGCATATCTAAAGATAGGTTTCTTTGGAAAAACAAAAAATATATATTCACAAACTTAACTCAAGTTATGAAACCGACAATACAAAAAATTAAGTTAAGTTGTTTTGGCAAATGATTATTTTGAAAAAGGGACTTAAGCTATTAAGTTTTTTGCTTACCTATAACCTTCGTTTAAAAAAAGATATAAATGTAAAAAATTGAGTGGGTATAGATTTTCTTAACATGATTATGATAAAAACTCAATTTTGTCATAACTCGAGTTAAGCGGTTTTGGCTTGTGGCCACTGTAATAATGAGCTACGTGTTTGTAGGTCTTTTATTGGCAGGCGCAGATGCAGACTGCAGAGCACAACTAGAGCAGAGTATCGAATTTTCGGTTCAAGAATTCAAGATTACGACACTTCTTTTTTTCTTCTTTTTTGTAAACTTCATTGGAGACAAAAACAAATGTGACAGCCAGGCAAATTGGTTAGTTTTTCCGTGGATTATTTTTCGATAATTGTTTTGTGTGCGTCTGATTTAATAATAAAAAAGTTTTTTCTATAAAAACAATAGGAAAAAATAACACAAATATATTTTAAATCAAATAAAATTGTTTTTAAATTGAATTCATAGTGAAAAAGCAAAAGAATTGGAGAGTAATGATGTGGAAAGTAGAAGGTTGAAAAAAACTCAGAAGTTTATTGAAGTTTTTGGAATAAATAAAAGAAACTCATTTTAATTATGTTGTGATTTTTGTGTATTTTCTTTTTGATTTCGATAGATCAACTATAGCTTTGTTAAGCGTTCTTATTCTAAAATACATTCGTGCTCTAAAGAATAGTTTTTTTACTTGGAGATCACACGGAATATCTTGTGCTAAGTCCAAAAGATTTTGTTGGTATTCTGGACAGATCACAAGATCCTCTCCATTAAATGACTTAAAAATATTCTCCAACGACGTCAAAATGGTTCATCATCGTTGGCGACGGCTTCGACAAACCACCTTCGCTTAGGTGGTCTACCCACGAGAAAGAATAAGGAACATTTTCACCGAGATCAAGAGGGATTTTATTTTTAAGCTTATGGCATATATATCCCGCCATATTTTCCAGCCCATCATTTCTAAATGTTTCAGCTCTTCATCGTCCAGGTTAATATTATGTTTTCTTCCTTTTCTGGTTCCCAAACAATGCTTTTAAATATTGATCGTAGTAGGTAAGACATTTATGTATAATTTTGTATACAATTCGCTAGTTCCTTACCTGTAAGTGGAACTTCCAAATCAGGAGTATCATCAGAGCAAACCTAGGTTTGCTGCTCTGCTTATAGCCTGTGCTATAGAGTGCGAGAAAAGTTTTGCGGCCGGTTTAACTTTTTGACGGTCGGCTCCAGAAACGTGCAAGTGAAAACTGTTGATTTTGTGAGTGATACTTAGTTCTGTGGAAGTGCAGAAATTAAATTTTCATTTACTTCCTCTTCGTTTATTAAGAAACCATGATCTAAGAAGTGGTTTCTTAAAAGTTTTAGGAGATGAGGAACATCCGCAAAAACGAAAACTTTGTTCTCG
Source organism: Melangyna quadrimaculata (assembly GCA_949320155.1). Taxonomy (NCBI): domain Eukaryota; kingdom Metazoa; phylum Arthropoda; class Insecta; order Diptera; family Syrphidae; genus Melangyna; species Melangyna quadrimaculata. The sequence goes on from OX439483.1 coordinate 275,793,198, forward strand.
TTGTAGAGAAACCTAAGGGCAATCTTATTTTATAGTAAATTTCAATAAAGTGTAGTATACCTAAACATTACCATGGCTTTTCAAAAGATATTTCCAATTCTTTATACAGTCCTCTATTCGCTCCTCCCAAGTCACTAACCATTGCAACAATAGTATATCCACATTCCAAGGCTGTCTTAAAAATATTTTTTTAAATATCTGTGGTCATTTTGCAATCAAAGGAATAAAATATAGGCTGTTTCCATTTGCTCATCAGACCTATAAAGAAATAAATAAAGAATATAATAATATAGGTAGGTTTATAAATCATAATGGACTTTATTACCTTTCAGCATTGCCACCTGCACATAATCGACTGGTGCTAAAGTTGTGTCTGTAGTTTTCTGGTAGCAGTATGTCTTCTTGACCTTCATCTCGTCAAATGACAGCACACATACCTTTTGGGCTTCGTCCATGTCTGTTGTTGCTTTGAGAATTCTTACAACAGGCTGTAGAATTCCAGGTGAGAGATCAATTTTTTGAGCCCATCGCTGCAGAGTACGTACTGATGGCAGAGGAAACTCCTTTTTTCTCAGAAGCTTGTACCCTCTTGCACTAGCTGAGTAGAGAGTTATTGACCTTGCTATGTCAATTTCTGACCAACGCTGTTTATTGGCGTCCGCCGACCACAACTTTCGTATCTTTACATCTGTAAAAATACTGGCCAGTTTCTTCTCAATGTTGGATTTTCTCAACTCGCTTTGCTCCAGCTCTTCCACAAGGGATTTTATTTTCTCATCGAGCTCGATTTCACGAAGAATGAACCGATTGCATTGTTCTTCCATAGTTTTCCTTTTTTTAATTTAAACATCAAAATCACATTCATTGGTCATGAAAATAAACTTACATCTCAAGCTTAAGTGCACAGATTTGTGTCCTGAAAATTACACAGTTTTCACAACCATCACTTAAATCATCAATGGATGTGTCTTCTTCAGAAGCAGGCGCAGAGCTCTCGACTCCAATTTCCGGCTGAGTATTTTCAGTCAACAAATGTTCGACAATTTTTTTGTTTTCCCTAGCCATAATCCTCGATGATCGGGCAGATGAATCATCAACAACTTCACCTGTTGTATTATACACTGAAGGTACTGAACCACGTTTGCGTTGGAGGGGGTTTTTGTTCGTTAAGCCTATGAACGAAATATAGTTTTGATTTTCACTTGCAAATATATGAGCATCATTCTCTTTCCCTACCCAATTCAAATTTTAAATTCCTCCTCATGTCATCTGGGGTAAAGTGGTCACTACACATCCTTGCAGTTGTTGTGTTAAACACATCCTTCCGCTTGCAAAAATGAACCCATATCTTCAAAAGCTCAGGATCTTCAGGGAAACGATAATATGAAACATCCTCTTTTCTTAGTTTAAGTCTTCTATTATTATTATTGTTACATCCACATACAGCACATAACATTTTTAATATTTAATTTTTGAATGCCTTATGTCAAATTCAAATTCACCCAATTAAGATACTTTTCGCGCCTTTATCTAATAAGAAAGTTGTCTCCAATCGACTCATAACGAAATGTCAAAAATTACAACAACAAAGCAAAAAAAAAGAAGTGTCGTTTTCTTGTATTCTTTCATTCATGGGTTCATATGTTGTGTTGTTTACAGTCAAAGTGCGTGTTTACAGTGGTTGTGGGTAGAAAAGGAACGGAGGATAAAGGGATACATGCAAAATTTACCACATTAGAATTTACAAAAGTTTTGAACCTATTTATAATATTATTTAAAATAGCTTTTTCACAAAAAAATAAGTAACTTTTCTAAAATACAAAAATAACTTTTTTACAAAAACAAGTTAACTTTTTTACAAAAAAAAAGTAACGCTTTTACAAAAATAAATTAACTTTTTTACAAAAAAAAAAATAACTTTTTTACAAAAAGAAAATAACTTTCTTACAAAAACAAATTAACGTTTTTACAACAAAAAAATTAACTTTTTTACAAAAAAAAAGAATAACTTTTTAACATAAAAAAATAGCTTTTCTAAAAAAAAAAAATAACTTTTGTACAAAAAAAATTAACTAGTTTACAAGAAAATTAATAACATTTTTCAAACTAAATTTCTTGTAAAAATAAATATCTTGGGTTACTTGCTTACACAAAAGTGATGAGAAATTATTCAATTATGTTTTATATTTTTATTATAAATTATACATACAAAATATGCATTATATTAACGCTCTTTTCTGACTCACAGACTGGGTAACACTGCTATGATGGTAAAATCAAAAAAAAACACTCCTGCCTGAAAGTGAACGGTGAGTTTGTCAACTAAATTTTATACATATTTGCGCTCAGCCCTCTCTTTCTTCTCTTTTGATGGCGCTCACAGCCCAGGATGGGCTTCGGCCTCAACTAACAAGCCCCTCCAGCCAGCTCTGTCCCTAGCTAGCCGCTTCCAGTTGCGCACACCGAGTGCTTTGATGTCGTCATTCACTTGATTGCGCCACCTGTTACGGGTTCTTCCTCTGCTGCGTACCCCATCGGGGTTGGATTCGAAGACTCGTCGGGCAGGTGCGTTGCTGTCCATACGCTCCACGTGCCCCAGCCATCTCAGCCGCTGTATTTTTAGCTTTTTGACCAGGTCAACGTCGCTGTATAGCCCGTATAGCTCGTCGTTGAATCTTCTCCTCCATACTCCTTCGATACACACCGGACCGAAAATCACACGAATAATCTTCCTCTCAAAGCACCCTAGCAGATTTTTATCCAAATCTTTCAGTGTCCATGCTTCTGACCCATAAAGCAGGACCGGGATGATTAGGGTTTTGTATAAAGTCTCCTTGGTTCTCTGAGAGAGGGCCTTACTACTTAAATGCCTTCTTAGACCGAAGAAACAGCGGTTGGCAAGAGTAATTTTTCGCTTGATCTCTGCACTGATGTCATTCTGCGATGTAATAGTGGAGCCCAGGTAGACAAAGGCCTTGACAACTTCGAAGTTATATCTGTCCATCGTGATATTTTGCCCGAGTCGAAGATGTTGAGATTCCTCTCTCGATAACAGCATATACTTCGTCTTGTCCTCATTAACCGCCAATCACATTCTAGCCGCCTCCGATTCAATGCTCGCAAATGCCCCTGCCACAGCTCGCTTCGTTCTGCCGATAATGTCTATATCATCCGCATATGTAAGCAATTGAACGGATTTTTGATAGATTGTACCGCTGGTGTTGACATGTGCGTTGCGTACAATCGCTTCAAAAACGATGTTGAATAGGTTGCATAATAACGCGTCGCCTTGCCTCAATCCTTTCTCAACATCAAAGGAATCGGTGGTGTTCTTACCAATTTTAACGGAGCAGCGAGATTTCTCCATCGTCATCCTGCACAGGCGGACGAGTTTGGCAGGGATGCCGATACTCGACGTGGCTCTGTATAATTCGTCCCTTTTCACGCTATCATACGCGACTTTAAAATCGATAAAAAGGTGGTGTGTATCGATCTGGAATTCCCGGGATTTTTCTAAAATCTGTCGAAGTGTGAACATTTGATCGACGGTTGACTTGCCTGGCCTAAAACCGCACTGATAGGGGCCGATCAGATCGTTGACAAAAGGTTTTAGGCGGTCACACAGGATGGCCGAAAAGATTTTATAAGCGACGTTTAGGAGACTAATTCCTCTGTAGTTGGTACATTTCAGAACATCTCCCTTTTTATGGATGGGGCACACTATACCGAGGTTCCATTCATCGGGCATACTTTCCTCCGACCAAATTTTGGTGTATGCTCCTAGCCAATTCATCTCCCGCTGATTTAAATAGTTCAGCTTCCGCACCAGCAGCCTTGTACGACTTAAGTTTGGATATCGCCAGCCGCACTTCGGTTAGGTCGGGTGGACGGAACTCTTGGCCATCATCGTCCAAGTTGAATGGAGCGTTCTGCCTTATTAGCGGCGTCTTGACTGTCTTCGCCATTAAGCAGTCTAGAGAAGTGTTCTTTCCAGATCCTCAGCACTGACTGTGTGTCTACTACCATTGTTGGAGTCCAACATAGGAAAACCACATTCAGCACAAAACACGTTTCATCAATCCACACGAAGAACTATTGTTAATATGCACTGGTTCAACAATTGACATGCAAATTCAAATTAAAAACATTATCGAGTGTTGATCCAACGCATTTAACAATATAAAACACAATTAAAATAATTATATCAAAAAGAAGCTAGAACAAAAATGAAACGACCAAGCGCATGTAACACGAGAATTAGAACTAAAGAGAAATTGTAAAAAATGAAACAAATTAGTATATTAAACTGTCTCTCTCACTTTAGCTGATTCTAAAACTTATTAATTTGTCAAGACTTAAAACTTAACGAAAAAAACTAATGAGTGCATCTCACTTTTATAAGAACATAAAAATAAGGAAATTAGAATTTCGAAAATCAAAGTATATGCTAAAGTAAAAATGAAATTTAAGTTAATTCCCCTCTTAAAGGTTATCGACCCCTTACATAGGATCAGCTGTCGGGGTTATATACTGAAATACAGTAAAAACTGAATAAGAGCTTTCTTGGTAGGAAATTATAAAATTCTTAAACACTTGATAATTGTCATTTAAATTGGCTACAACTTAGCCCTTGATTATAAATTAAATATAAAGTTATGTCAGAGACCTCCTCGACAGGGTTCACCTTGCCGCAATGAGGAGGCTTGCGTTTGGATCTTCAGCTGACCAGTTGTGGATTTTCTTTCTTAAATCCTCAGCTGGTCGGCTGTAGATTTTTGACAAACTAAGAAACCCAAACCATTGACAAACCATGACAGATACAACAAAAACAGGAACAAATTTAGCGGGGATATACGCTACAGTGTCGGCAGAAGTCACGGCTGCCGGCGAGGGCTTGGCTTCGCAAGAAGCTAAGTCGCCAGAGATACACGACACACACACTTTAGACAAAAAAGACAAACCAGTAACAATGACTGACGAGGAAGAGGACCTACTCCTCAACCCTTTTGCCAACCTCGGAGTTGAAGATGGGGCCAGCGTCGGAACGGTTGACAGTGATGGTGACAGCATCATTGACTGCTGTTCCGTCGCCGGCTCCAATCTTTCCGCACTGTCAACCTCTTCCAGGCGGAGTAAAATCTCCAACTGTAGGAAAACAGTCAAGAGACTTGGTGAAAGGAGTTGGGATGAACTGACAGACACAGAACGCACACGACTGCACAACGCTCGTACGTTTCTGCAGAAAAAGCTCCCAATGGAGAATGGGCCATCTACCCATACATCGGCGGGGGCTTCTCCTGTAGAGATCATAAGCGTGAGTGTATTAATGGGACCGCCTGCTTCGAGTGTTGGTAAAACCCATACTGGAAAAAGGACTGTCTACTTAAACGACAAGGACCAACAAATACAAACCTCCGGAATATTGGACTCACCTGCCAGACGTTGCGTGGAAAATTCCTCTACTCCGGGTCTGGTGGGTGATAAGATACCCCCGGGAGAGGTAGGTGTGGAGGTGACGCACATGGGAAACATCCAGGGCCTTAGCCCCACATGCAACCTTGGTGCGTCTACCTCTTCACAACCTAGACGATATGACGAACGAAAGGACTTTGTAAAGAAACGCACCACTAAGCTTCCTGTCACACCGTACAGACGTTGCATGGAGCCTTTTGCTCCTACGGGCCTGTGCGGTGAGAGGGCGGCCACTGGTGAGGTTGAGAGTAGTGAGAAGCACACGGGAAACATCCTGGGCACTGGCCCTACATGCAACCTAAATGTTTCCTGCTCCCCTCGACCAGGTAACTGCATGGGGAACTCAACAATTGAAAGCGACCCAACTAACAAGACTGTCGTGGAGAATCCTACCGCGCAACGCAACGCAAAGCCAGCAATGCAACGCAAGGTAAAGAGACTCCTCGGCGACAAACAGATACAACGCCGACAATTACGGAACGCTACGCGGATTGTCGGGATTCTAGCAAACAAAAACCCTGAAACCCTAACGGCTAAGGAACGGCTAGCTCTGGACAGATCCAGACAAAGATTACTGACAATACCAAAAACAATTGACGAACGCGACAATCCGAGTCCTAGGAGTACCGCATTAGGAGTGTCTAAGAAGAGCCCCGTGCCCCTCACTGACCCACCAGCTAATACAGGTACGTCCAAGTGAGCGAGGAAAGACATGCATTCACCAACGAACGTATCACCGACGAACAGGAAGAAAAAAGCCAAACTTTCTTAGGTGCCTGTAGTAGGTAGACAAGTCGCCGTAGTAGTCTACGGTAATCCTACACGGAAACTAACGGAAGACCAATGGCAATTAATCGAACTTCGGATCCTTGAGGAGGTAAATGAGGCTATCGTCAAGAGCCGGCCACCGCCACTCTTCGGTACTCTCGGCACCTACCAAGGATTCAAAATGCTGACATGTGAGGATGAACATAGCCACACATGGCTTCAAGAATTTGTCAGTAAAACTGAAGCTCCCTGGCCAAACGCTGACCTTCGCCTCATGGGGAGGAAGGAAATCGGTGAACTGTCAAGACCTAGAGCAAAGATAATTATATGGACCGCTCATCCCGAGGGATCGAATTGAAAGATACCTCAGGTCACTCAATACTGAACAGCTTAGTCAAAACTGGGAGGTAGTCGAGATGGGTCAGAAAACTAAAGATGGCACTGAAGCGGTTGTGATCTTAAATCACAAATCAATACCGCTGCTCAGAAAAATTGATTTTAAGGTACGCGTCGGTACAAACCGATGCAGACTGCAGCTCATAGACAACAAGAAGAAGGTAAATGGGGGGGAGAAAGGTATATAACAATATGAAAATAATACAAATTAATCTCCAACACAGTAAAGCCGCCAGTGCCAACCTAGTCTACCTCATGGAGGACAGACAAATAGACATTGCCCTTATTCAAGAACCCTGGATTGCAGGTGGCAGAATTAAGGGCCTTCACTCAAAAGAACTAACGCTGTATAAGACCACAAACGTAGGTATTAACAGTAGTATTAGAGCTTGTATCGTAGCTAGAAAACAGATTAATCTCTTTCTTCTATCTACATACAGTTGTTTAGACCAAACGACGGTCAAACTTGATCGAGCCGGGCTCCCACCACTAGTTATAGCATCATGCTATATGCCGGGTGATGGAATTGAAGGACCACCGGCTGAGATGACAAAGCAACTCATTGCACGTGCTGCACTGGAGAAATGGGACGCTGTTGTGGGCTGTGATGCCAACGCGCACCATTTGCAGTGGGGATGCACTGATATCAACGAAAGGGGTGAGTTACTATTTGAATTTATTATTGAAAATAACCTTTTGGTAGCGAACAGAGGGAATGAGCCCACTTTTGTCACCAAAACTCGTAAAGAGGTACTTGATGTACTTTATTAAATAGGTACTTTATTAAATAACTCAGATACCATATTCATAGATCAGTGGAAGGTATTAAAAGAGGAATCATTCTCTGACCATAAACTCATAGAATTCTTAATACCTGACACCCCAGATCCTCACAAACCTTTTAGAAATCTCAGACGAACAAACTGGGAAATTTTTAATAGGGAGGTAGAAACAGAATTACGAAAGCTTAATACTGATGCAAGAACCCGAGATTATAGAGAAAGCTACTGATAGCTTCACTGAAATTCTCGGTAAAGCATTCGAAAAAGGATGTCCATTAAAACCAGGGAGACAGAGTAAAAAGAAACCACCCTGGTGGACAACTGAACTTGGCAACATCAGGAAGGAAACAAGAAGACTTTTTAATGTTGCCAAGCGCACAGGAGCAGATAGTGACTGGGAAACTTACAAATCTAGTCAAAAGAAATTCAAGATGGAAACTCAAAGAGCCAAACGGAGCTCATGGAGGAACTTCTGCAATCAAATTGAGAGTACCAACGAATCAGCTAGACTCAGAAAAATACTTGCTAAGGGACCAATTGTTCTAGGATCTCTTAAGGAACTCAATGGACATTGGACGAAATCGTGTAGCGAAACACTGGAACTCCTGATAAACGCTCACTTTCCTGGTTGCACCTCTAAGGGGAATAACAACCCACAAGTAGAACTCAGCATAGAGAACACAACACCAACGGAGCTGATTACGGAAGAAAGGATAAAATGGGCTATTAACTCCTTTTCACCGTACAAATCACCAGGTTTGGATGGTGTCTTCCCCATGATGCTACAAAAATGTGAAGACCATGTTATCCCACACTTAAAAAACATATTCCTAAGTCGCCTAAAATTAGGATATGTGCCGAAGGAGTGGCGAGAGGTCAAAGTGGTATTCATTCCAAAAGATAGCAAGCCAAGCCACACGACCGCTAAAGATTTTAGACCCATTAGTCTCACGTCTTTTCTCTTAAAGACATTAGAAAGATTGATTGATATATATATACGCAACGCACTGAGCCCGGAAGTCATATCTCCAGCCCAGCATGCTTATACAAAAGGTAAAAGTGTTGAGACAGCACTACACAGTGTCGTCAGCACAATTGAAAAAACGCTCAAGGCAAAGAATACACCCTTGCTGCCTTTCTAGACATTGAAGGAGCCTTCAACAATGTTCGGAACGAGGCGGTGGAAGGAGCGCTCGTGAATCTTAATATGAATAACGCTATCATCAGATGGATAATGTTCATGTTGAAAAACAGAGAGATCAACTCAGAGCTAGGAGGAGTGCAAATCAATGTATCTACTTCTAGAGGAACCCCACAAGGTGGGGTGCTTTCTCTCCTTCTCTGGACACTCGTGATGAACACAGTTTTTGTGAGACTAAGATACAGTGGAGTCAAAGTTATTGCATATGCAGATGATCTAGCATTACTAGCGACAGGCAAATTTCCCTCCACAAATAGAAAATGCCCTATCAATAGTGAATACATGGACTAGGAATTGTGGACTTGCGGTTAATCCGCAGAAAACCGAACTAGTTCTTTTTACGAACAAACGGAAAATACCGACTTTCAAGATTCCTTTCATTGAAGGGACCCAACTCAAAATCTCCGATCACGCAAAATACCTTGGTGTAATCTTGGATAAGAAATTGAATTGGAGTCTCAACGTTAAAGAAAGAACTAACAAAGTCATGTTTGCATTCTACTCCTGCAACAGGATATTTGGTAAAACCTGGGGACCTAGCCCAAAAATTATCAGGTGGATGTATACGGCGATAGTTAGACCTGTACTGACATACGGTAACGTAGTCTGGTGGAATGCGCTCGACAAAGTTACTAACCTTAAACTCATGACCAAGGTACAAAGAATGGCATGTATTGGAATCACTGGGGCTATGAGGTCCACACCCACAGCGGGCTTGGAAGCTGTACTCAACTTAACACCCCTTGATTTATTTGTACAAGAATCGGCAGCCAAGAGCGCACTTCGGCTTAGCCAAACTAGTAGCTGGAAGCGCAGCGCCATAGGACACGCGCAGATTCTGCAGAAATACACGGGAAGTATGGTATGCACTGACTACATTACACCCCGTTTAGACTTTCACAAGCCGTTCACGATCGCCTTTCCTAGTAGAGAGGATTGGCAAACCAAAGAACCATCAACCTGCGAATCGATGATAGCAATATATACCGACGGGTCCAAGATGGATACTGGTGTTGGTGCAGGCTTCTTTTCGGAAACTCTTGAACTAGCCAGCTCATTCAGACTTCCGAATTACAGCAGTGTCTTCCAAGCTGAAGTCCTGGCAGTGACGAAAGGCTAGACAGGTCTCAATGATGGCTATACCACAAGCGGATATCACCTTTTTCATTGACAGCCAAGCGGCAATAAAAGCAATTTCTGCCATTGAAATAAAATCGAAGCTTGTGACATGCTGTCGCGAAGAGCTAAGGGTTCTTGGTACACGGCACAACATACGACTCTGCTGGGTTCCTGGCCACAGTGGTGTCCCAGGTAATGAAAGTGCTGACGAACTGGCAAGAATGGGATCAGCACTTGATCTCAATCAAGCAGATTCAACTGTTTAAATCCCGCCCTGTAATCTTAAGAGGGTAATCGAGAGTAAAGTTCTAGCTATAACCAACAAGAGATGGAACTCACTCGATACCTGTGTTATAACTAGAAAATTATGGCCTAGTTTCGATAAACAAAAGACCGACAAAATCATCCACCTGGGAAAAAAGTATCTATCTATTCTCGTGAGCGTTACCACTGGGCACAACCAACTGGGTTACCATAAGAAAAAGATGAGTCTCAGTATGGACGACTTATGTAGAGGATGTGGTGACGAAGAGATACATGAGGATACTCCACACTACCTTTGTCACTGCTCTGCACTATGTCATCTAAGAAATAGGCTCCTCGGGAGACATTTCTTCAATGACTTAGAGGAACTATCTGACATTACAAGCAATAACATGTTAAAATTCATTAACGCTACAAAATGGCTTGACAATTCTTAAATACAGCTAAACAAATGAGTCACATACACCAACCCACTGATCTATCAAACTCAACCGCCACCCGTTGCATGGAGCCATTGCCCCTACGGGCCTGGTGGTGGGGATGATTTAAACAGTGGAGGTAAAGAGAAGGGACCACGCCCTTGAAAAGACGATTGTGCGTTGACCTCTCCTCAACCTGGTGATTGTGCTTACGGACACTTCTTCAGTAACCTGAAGACTAATCTTACTGAACGGGGCAGACGCATGCACCAACCACTGATCTATCAAGCTCACCCAGCGGACGTTGCATGGAGCCACTGCTCCTACGGGCCCGGTGGAGAGATGATATTTCCGGTGGGGGTAAATGAGGGAATCACGCCCTAAGAAGACAATGGTGCGTTGAACTTTCCTCAACCTGGTGTTAATATGCCGTCAGACAATTCTTCTATACCTGGATAGCTTCACCGAGTTAACTAGGCAGACACATACACCAACCACTGATCTTTCAAACTCATCCACCAGACCTTGCACGGATCCACTGCTCCTACGGGCCTGATGGGGGGATGATTTAACCAGTGGGGGTAGGGGAGATCACGCCCTTAAGGGACAGTGATACGTTGGTCTCTCCTAAGCCCGGTGATTGTGCCGACGACGTAGGTTTACATTACAGAAGGGGGTAGACGCGTACACCAACCACTAATCTATCAAACTCACTCACCAGACGTTGAATGGAGCCACTGCTCCTACGGGCCTGGTGAGTGGATGATCTATTCAGAGGGGGTAGAGGTAGAGATCACGCCCTTAAAAGACAACGGTGCGTTAACTTCTCCACAACCCGGTGATTATGCGCAAACAAACACTTCTCCAACACCTTAATGGGACCAACTTAACAAAGCTACCACATACACCAACCACTGATTTATCAAACTTACCCGCCAGACGTTGCATGGAGCCACTGCTCCTACGGGCCTGGTGGAGGAATGATTTACCTGTTGGGGGTAAGGGAGAGGCTCACGCTCTAAAAACACTATGGTGAGCTGGCCTCTCCTTTGCCCGGTGATTGTGTCGACGGACTCTCCTTATCTGACCTAACTGGGCAGTCGCTGGCACCAACCACTGATTTATCGTACCCAGCGCCAGACGTTGCATGGAGCCACTGCTCCTACGGGTCTGGTGTGGGGTTGATCAATCCAGTGAGGGTAAAGGAAAGGGACACGCCCTTAAAAGATTATGGTGCGTCAACCTATCCTCAACCCGGTATTTACACAGCGACTGACACTCCTTCAATCAATTTGTAGACGACTTTTTCCTAGTTTCAGCTTTTAAGAACGGTATTGACGCCCTCTAAGGGCTATGTCATTGGATGTATCATAGGTTTCTTTTATGGGGATTAATCCCCAGGGTATCACAATGGATCTACACTGATCTAAGTGTGACGGTAACAAGATCAACTGTCAGCCCACTAACCTAACCTAACCTATGTCAGAGACATCACCCAAATCAACATCACAAGATACTTTACCCTTGGATGTGTTGACCAGATATAGCCGTAGACCAAACGGTAAACAATAATATCCGTTGGCTTCCCAGCCAAAAAACCAATAACATAAACAAGTGTTTATGATTGCTTTGTGCATAGTTGCACATTTTAAATAAGTATCAAGTTACTTTAAAATATTGTCATAACAAAAATATCATTTACGCATTCAACTTGAATGCTCCAAATTATAAAGTCTGTAGTCAGTTCTTAACCAACTCTTGAGCAATATACTAACTTGTCTTATTACTTGTCTTTCGGTTCTAGCTATGTGTCAAATCTTAATTTAAGAATTTATTAAATAATTAATTAAATAAAGTCATTTTTAAATAAAATCGAAAGGTGTTTGATTTTAGAAGTTTTCCTCAAATAAAACTCTCAGTGGTTGAGATAAAATAGTTTTTTTTGGTTAACCCCCAAATCACGACTATAACTGGCGCAGTCGAAAAAACGAGCTCCTTTGGACGCGACTACAAAATATAAAAGTTTAAGAAAAACAATAAAAAACAAAAATAATATAAAAAGAAAAAGTGAAAACCAAAAAGTGGTGAAAATAGAAAATAAAAAGTTATAAAGAAAATTGAGAAATTGAAAAATAAAATACAATATAAAAAGAAAAAGTGAAAACCAAAAAGTGGTGAAAATAGAAAATAAAAAGTTATAAAGAAAATTGAGAAATTGAAAAATAAAATATAATATAAAAAGAAAAAGTAAAAACCAAAAAGTGGTGAAAATAGAAAATAAAAAGTTATAAAGAAAATTGAGAAATTGAAAAATAAAAAATAATATAAAAAGAAAAAGTGAAAACCAAAAAGTGGTGAAAATAGAAAATAAAATTTATAAAGAAAATTGAGAAATTGAAAATACAAAAAAAAAAGTGACGAAAATGAAAAGTTAGTAATAGTAATATAATATAATATAACTGATAAAAAAAAGACTAGTGAAACAATTAGTCAAAATTGACGAAATTTTTTTTTTATAATAAATAAAAGAAAAGTGAAAAAATATAAAAATAATAATAAGAAAAATAAGAAATATTGAGACATCAGAATAAGAAGTGTAAAAAAAAAGAAAGGAGAAAGAAAAAAGAAAAATATTTAATTATAACAAACGCTGCAAAAGTTACAACACGGGAAGTGAAGATTATAATAAAACAGTTCAAGAAATAGATCCAGATTCGGAAGATACCGATTAAAAAAACAAATACCAGTGAACAACAGAAGCTGAAATTATTACATCTGTAACAATTATATATCTGTAGCAGTTTTATACATCTGTAACATTTATACATCTGTAGCCAAACAGAAGACAACTTTAATAAATCAACTTTAAATTGCGGAATCATCTCTAAAAAAAACTAAGTTAGTATTAAAAATATAATAATAACCATAATATCTAGTAAAAAAAAAAAGAAAAAAGAGTAGAATTAAGAAGAGAAAATAATAAATTTGTTCAAACTTGCAAATCCAAGCTGAAAGCAACAGTTTACATACGAATATCCTTTATCTGTACTCATTAAATTCTCATAAAAATTCAAAATGAATTTCTTAAAAACCCCCGATTTACTAAAGTCCTTGCCAGAATTTACTGGAAAATCCAATGAATTGAAAAATTTCGTTAAATCAGTTGATTTAGTGTGGGCTGCACTAAGAACTGTTGAAGGTGCCCCATTGCAAATTTGGCCTCAAATATTAAAAAATAAAATTAAAGATGCAGCTTCGGATAGACTTCGTCTATATGGAAACCCAGATACCTGGGAAGGAATTAGAGAAATATTGTAAAGACATTTTCAGGATCACAGAGATGAAAGAACTCTGTACAACCAATTGAGTTTAATTAAACAAACAGGTAGCTTGTCGAAATATTATGATGATATTTTAGAAATCATCACAGCGCTGAACGCAAAAGTAAGACAAAATGAAAATGATGTCGATATACTTACTAGAATGATACGTAGGAATATCCAGGAAGGTCTAGAGACTTTTGTTAAAGGATTAAGGGATCCATTTAGGACAATCGTAATGTCCAGAGATCCAGATACATTGGAACAAGCTTATGAGATAACATTAGGATTGGCAGAAGCCAATAGGTTCAGCTACATGCAAAATAACAGGTATAGCAATAACAGTCAATACAATAATAATTATAGAAACAGAAACAATAATTATTATCAGAACAGAAACTACAATAACTATCAGAATAAAGGTAATAACAATTATAACAATTATAATAATAATAACAATAATAGCAATAGTATGAATAGAGACAATAATAGGAACAATAATAATAACAATGTTAATAATAATAATTTTCAGAACAAAAATAACAGGAATAATAATTTTAACAACAGAAACAATTTTGATAATAATTCCTTTAGATATAGGAATAATTCAGGACAATATGCTCAACAAAGATTTAATGACAGGGTAGTTCCCATGGAAGTAGATCCAAATCCTTCTACTATCCAAAGAGGTTTGAATAGAAACAAAAGAAATGAAATTTATTGCCAGGAAAATTTTCGGCCAAAAGCCTCGGTCTTAGTACACTTCCTTATGTTGAAGTAAAAATAAATGACAAGAAAAATTTTAAAATGTTAATAGATACTGGATCTTCAAGATCAATACTTAATCCAGAAAGTATAAATAAAAAATGTATAATAAATATAGAACCGAGAATAGCAAAAACATTTAGTGGTAAGACAACAATTAATCAAAAAGTAGAATTAACATTATTTGAGGAATTCGGCTCAGATCACCCTAAAGTAACTTATTATTTATATAAGTTTCATGAATATTTTGATGGAATAATAGGCAACGATATATTGAGTAAACAAAGAATAAATGTAGATTACGAAAATGGAGTATTAATAAGGGGAAAATATAAAGTTAAATTACAATTTAAACTAATAATAAAAACTTATACATATGAACTAGAACCAAGACAAGTAATTTGTGTGGAAGTCCTCATAGATAGAAAACGTGGCGACATAAAAATATTAGAACGAAACTTAGGCGATGTTGAAGTCTTAGACGACGTATACTGTTCTAAGAATTGGTTGGCAAAGTTGATGTTGAAGAAAAAAACTAACCACCCTCTAACCTTTAGAGTTCGACAGCCATTAAAAGCCAAACGGCTTAATGATCTAGGCAGCAATTTTAGCTTAGCAGCCAAAAATTCACTAGATGTTAACTTAGCAGTTGACCAGTTTCCTAATATAAAAGCAATTATAAATGACGAAAAAAGACACGATATAGATAACAGTAAAAAGGTAGGCGGAAAGCCATATAAAGAAAGTATAAAATATTTTACCAAAAAGGTAAGTATAGAGCCAGATTATGAAAATTATGAATTTATAAACAGTACACTCGGTTTGGAACCCGGATTGAGGAGTAGTACTAGCAAAGTCGGATTGGACCCCGACGAGGTAGAAATAAGTAGTACCGGAACTATTGAGACCCAATTTAAGGAAATTAGGCCAATTTACCGATGTTGTAGTATCGAAGTTACCGAGAAACTTGAAGTGAATAAAAATAAAGATATGAATGAAATAATTAAAAATGAAGAAAAAGATGAAAATATTAAAAGAAAAGGAAAAATAAATGAAAAGATAGGAATAAATAAGAATGAAGGTAAAATTGAAAATATTGAGGAAAATAAAGTTATAAATAAAAATATAAATAAAAATAAAATTATAAACGAAAACCCTTATATCATAGAGATAGGTAAAGAAACAGAAATAAAAGAAAACAATACTAAATTAAAACTTAAAACTGAAAAAAATAATGAAGAAACTAAAAAAGTCAAAATGAAAACTGAAATAAAAGATAAAAATAGTGACGAAATAAATTTTTGCGGATTGAAACAAAAAGAAAATATTAATGACTTAACGTCACAAACTGATTTAAATCACTTAAATGAAAAGCAAAAAGGCGAACTATTGGATTTATTAACAGAATACGCGGATATTTTTAAAAGAGATGGACAAAACTTAACATTTACAAATAAAGTAAAACACGAAATAAAAACTACAGACGAACAACCAGTGTTTGTAAAAAACTATAGGCACCCTTACGTACATAAAGAGGAAATTCAAAAACAAATAAAAGAAATGTTAGAGTCAGGAATAATTAGACCAAGTAATTCACCATGGTCTTCCCCGGTTTGGATAGTACCTAAAAAAGAAGACCCATCAGGAAATAAAAAATTGAGATTAGTTATAGATTTTAGAAAAGTTAATGAAAAAACTATAGATGATAGATGGCTATACCACAAGCGGATATCACCTTTTTCATTGACAGCCAAGCGGCAATAAAAGCAATTTCTGCCATTGAAATAAAATCGAAGCTTGTGACATGCTGTCGCGAGGAGCTAAGGGTTCTTGGTACACAGCACAACATACGACTCTGCTGGGTTCTTGGCCACAGTGGTGTCCCAGGTAATGAAAGTGCTGACGAACTGGCAAGAATGGGATCAGCACTTGATCTTAATCAAGCAGATTCAACTGTTTAAATCCCGCCCTGTAATCTTAAGAGGGTAATCGAGAGTAAAGCTCTAGCTATAACCAACAAGAGATGGAACTCACTCGATACCTGTGTTATAACTAGAAAATTATGGCCTAATTTCGATAAACAAAAGACCGACAAAATCATCCACCTGGGAAAAAAGTCTCTATCTATTCTCGTGAGCGTTACCACTGGGCACAACCAACTGGGTTACCATAAGAAAAAGATGAGTCTCAGTATGGACGACTTATGTTGAGGATGTGGTGACGAAGAGATACATGAGGATACTCCACACTACCTTTGTCACTGCTCTGCACTATGTCATCTAGGAAATAGGCTCCTCGGGAGACATTTCTTCAATGACTTAGAGGAACTATCTGACATTACAAGCAATAACATGTTAAACTTTATTAACGCTACAAAATGGCTTGACAATTCTTAAATACAGCTAAACAAATGAGTCACATACACCAACCCACTGATCTATCAAACTCAACCGCCACCCGTTACATGGAGCCATTGCCCCTACGGGCCTGGTGGTGGGGATGATTTAAACAGTGGAGGTAAAGGGAAGGGACCACGCCCTTGAAAAGACGATTGTGCGTTGACCTCTCCTCAACCTGGTGATTGTGCTTACGGACACTTCTTCAGTAACCTGAAGACTAATCTTACTGAACGGGGCAGACGCATGCACCAACCACTGATCTATCAAGCTCACCCAGCGGACGTTGCCTACGGGCCCGGTGTAGAGATGATATTTCCGGTGGGGGTAAATGAGGGAATCACGCCCTAAGAAGACAATGGTGCGTTTAACTTTCCTCAACATGGTGTTAATATGCCGTCAGACAATTCTTCTATACCTGGATAGCTTCACCGAGTTAACTAGGCAAACACATACACCAACCACTGATCTTTCAAACTCATCCACCAGACCTTGCACGGATCCACTGCTCCTACGGGTCTGATGGGGGGATGATTTAACCAGTGGGGGTAGGGGAGATCACGCCTTTAAAGGACAGTGATACGTTGGTCTCTCCTAAGCCCGGTGATTGTGCCGACGACGTAGGTTTACATTACAGAAGGGGGTAGACGCGTACACCAACCACTAATCTATCAAACTCACTCACCAGACGTTGAATGGAGCCAGATCACGCCCTTAAAAGACAACGGTGCGTTAACTTCTCCACAACCCGGTGATTATGCGCAAACAAACACTTCTCCAACATCTTAATGGGACCAACTTAACAAAGCTACCACATACACCAACCACTGATTTATCAAACTTACCCGCCAGACGTTGCATGGAGCCACTGCTCCTACGGGTCTGGTGTGGGGTTGATCAATCCAGTGAGGGTAAAGGAAAGGGACACGCCCTTAAAAGATAATGGTGCGTCAACCTATCCTCAACCCGGTATTTACACAGCGACTGACACTCCTTCAATCAATTTGTAGACGACTTTTTCCTAGCTTCAGCTTGTAAGAACGGTATTGACGCCCTCTAAGGGCTATGTCATTGGATGTATCATAGGTTTCTTTTATGGGGATTAATCCCCAGGGTATCACAATGGATCTACACTGATCTAAGTGTGACGGTAACAAGATCAACTGTCAGCCCACTAACCTAACCTAACCTATGTCAGAGACATCACCCAAATCAACATCACAAGATACTTTACCCTTGGATGTGTTGACCGGATATAGCAGTAGACCAAACGGTAAACAATAATATCCGTTGGCTTCCCAGCCAAAAAACCAATAACATAAACAAGTGTTTATGATTGCTTTGTGCATAGTTGCACATTTTAAACAAGTATCAAGTTACTTTAAAATATTGTCATAACAAAAATATCATTTACGCATTCAACTTGAATGCTCCAAATTATAAAGTCTGTAGTCAGTTCTTAACCAACTCTTGAGCAATATACTAACTTGTCTTATTACTTGTCTTTCGGTTCTAGCTATGTGTCAAATCTTAATTTAAGAATTTATTAAATAATTAATTAAATAAAGTCATTTTTAAATAAAATCGAAAGGTGTTTGATTTTAGAAGTTTTCCTCAAATAAAACTCTCAGTGGTTGAGATAAAATAGTTTTTTTTGGTTAACCCCCAAATCACGACTATAACTGGCGCAGTCGAAAAAACGAGCTCCTTTGGACGCGACTACAAAATATAAAAGTTTAAGAAAAACAATAAAAAACAAAAATAATATAAAAAGAAAAAGTGAAAACCAAAAAGTGGTGAAAATAGAAAATAAAAAGTTATAAAGAAAATTGAGAAATTGAAAAATAAAATACAATATAAAAAAAAAAGTGAAAACCAAAAAGTGGTGAAAATAGAAAATAAAAAGTTATAAAGAAAATTGAGAAATTTAATAATAAAATATAATATAAAAAGAAAAAGTAAAAACCAAAAAGTGGTGAAAATAGAAAATAAAAAGTTATAAAGAAAATTGAGAAATTGAAAAATAAAAAATAATATAAAAAGAAAAAGTGAAAACCAAAAAGTGGTGAAAATAGAAAATAAAATTTATAAAGAAAATTGAGAAATTGAAAATACAAAAAAAAAGTGACGAAAATAAAAAGTTATTATAAAAATATAAAAAAAAAAAAATAATAAATAATATAATATAATATAACTGATAAAAAAAAGACAAGTGAAACAATTAGTCAAACAATAAATAAAAGAAAAGTGAAAAAATATAAAAATAATAATAAGAAAAATAAGAAATATTGAGACATCAGAATAAGAAGTGTAAAAAAAAAGAAAGGAGAAATAAAAAAGAAAAATATTTAATTATAACAAACAAACGCTGCAAAAGTTACAACACGGGAAGTGAAGATTATAATAAAACAGTTCAAGAAATAGATCCAGATTCGGAAGATACCGATTGAAAAAACAAATACCAGTGAACAACAGAAGCTGAAATTATTACATCTGTAACAATTATATATCTGTAGCAGTTTTATACATCTGTAACATTTATACATCTGTAGCCAAACAGAAGACAACTTTAATAAATCAACTTTAAATTGCGGAATCATCTCTAAAAACAACTAAGTTAGTATTAAAAATATAATAATAGAGTAGAATTAAGAAGAGAAAATAATAAATTTGTTCAAACTTGCAAATCCAAGCTGAAAGCAACAGTTTACATACGAATATCCTTTATCTGTACTCATTAAATTCTCATAAAAATTCAAAATGAATTTCTTAAAAACCCCCGATTTACTAAAGTCCTTGCCAGAATTTACTGGAAAATCCAATGAATTGAAAAATTTCGTTAAATCAGTTGATTTAGTGTGGGCTGCACTAAGAACTGTTGAAGGTGCCCCATTGCAAATTTGGCCTCAAATATTAAAAAATAAAATTAAAGATGCAGATTCGGATAGACTTCGTCTATATGGAAACCCAGATACCTGGGGAGGAATTAGAGAAATATTGTAAAGACATTTTCAGGATCACAGAGATGAAAGAACTCTGTACAACCAATTGAGTTTAATTAAACAAACAGGTAGCTTGTCGAAATATTATGATGATATTTTAGAAATCATCACAGCGCTGAACGCAAAAGTAAGACAAAATGAAAATGATGTCGATATACTTACTAAAATGATACGTAGGAATATCCAGGAAGGTCTAGAGACTTTTGTTAAAGGATTAAGGGATCCATTTAGGACAATCGTAATGTCCAGAGATCCAGATACATTGGAACAAGCTTATGAGATAACATTAGGATTGGCAGAAGCCAATAGGTTCAGCTACATGCAAAATAACAGGTATAGCAATAACAGTCAATACAATAATAATTATAGAAACAGAAACAATAATTATTATCAGAACAGAAACTACAATAACTATCAGAATAAAGGTAATAACAATTATAACAATTATAATAATAATAACAATAATAGCAATAGTATGAATAGAGACAATAATAGGAACAATAATAATAACAATGTTAATAATAATAATTTTCAGAACAAAAATAACAGGAATAATAATTTTAACAACAGAAACAATTTTGATAATAATTCCTTTAGATATAGGAATAATTCAGGACAATATGCTCAACAAAGATTTAATGACAGGGTAGTTCCCATGGAAGTAGATCCAAATCCTTCTACTATCCAAAGAGGTTTGAATAGAAACAAAAGAAATGAAATTTATTGCCAGGAAAATTTTCGGCCAAAAGCCTCGGTCTTAGTACACTTCCTTATGTTGAAGTAAAAATAAATGACAAGAAAAATTTTAAAATGTTAATAGATACTGGATCTTCAAGATCAATACTTAATCCAGAAAGTATAAATAAAAAATGTATAATAAATATAGAACCGAGAATAGCAAAAACATTTAGTGGTAAGACAACAATTAATCAAAAAGTAGAATTAACATTATTTGAGGAATTCGGCTCAGATCACCCTAAAGTAACTTATTATTTATATAAGTTTCATGAATATTTTGATGGAATAATAGGCAACGATATATTGAGTAAACAAAGAATAAATGTAGATTACGAAAATGGAGTATTAATAAGGGGAAAATATAAAGTTAAATTACAATTTAAACTAATAATAAAAACTTATACATATGAACTAGAACCAAGACAAGTAATTTGTGTGGAAGTCCTCATAGATAGAAAACGTGGCGACATAAAAATATTAGAACGAAACTTAGGCGATGTTGAAGTCTTAGACGACGTATACTGTTCTAAGAATTGGTTGGGAAAGTTGATGTTGAAGAACAAAACTAACCACCCTCTAACCTTTAGAGTTCGACAGCCATTAAAAGCCAAACGGCTTAATGATCTAGGCAGCAATTTTAGCTTAGCAGCCAAAAATTCACTAGATGTTAACTTAGCAGTTGACCAGTTTCCTAATATAAAAGCAATTATAAATGACGAAAAAAGACACGATATAGATAACAGTAAAAAGGTAGGCGGAAAGCCATATAAAGAAAGTATAAAATATTTTACCAAAAAGGTAAGTATAGAGCCAGATTATGAAAATTATGAATTTATAAACAGTACACTCGGTTTGGAACCCGGATTGAGGAGTAGTACTAGCAAAGTCGGATTGGACCCCGACGAGGTAGAAATAAGTAGTACCGGAACTATTGAGACCCAATTTAAGGAAATTAGGCCAATTTACCGATGTTGTAGTATCGAAGTTACCGAGAAACTTGAAGTGAATAAAAATAAAGATATGAATGAAATAATTAAAAATGAAGAAAAAGATGAAAATATTAAAAGAAAAGGAAAAATAAATGAAAAGATAGGAATAAATAAGAATGAAGGTAAAATTGAAAATATTCAGGAAAATAAAGTTATAAATAAAAATATAAATAAAAATAAAATTATAAATGAAAACCCTTATATCATAGAGATAGGTAAAGAAACAGAAATAAAAGAAAACAATACTAAATTAAAACTTAAAACTGAAAAAAATAATGAAGAAACTAAAAAAGTCAAAATGAAAACTGAAATAAAAGATAAAAATAGTGACGAAATAAATTTTTGCGGATTGAAACAAAAAGAAAATATTAATGACTTAACGTCACAAACTGATTTAAATCACTTAAATGAAAAGCAAAAAGGCGAACTATTGGATTTATTAACAGAATACGCGGATATTTTTAAAAGAGATGGACAATACTTAACATTTACAAATAAAGTAAAACACGAAATAAAAACTACAGACGAACGACCAGTGTATGTACAAAACTATAGGCACCCTTACGTACATAAAGAGGAAATTCAAAAACAAATAAAAGAAATGTTAGAGTCAGGAATAATTAGACCAAGTAATTCACCATGGTCTTCCCCGGTTTGGATAGTACCTAAAAAAGAAGACCCATCAGGAAATAAAAAATGGAGATTAGTTATAGATTTTAGAAAAGTTAATGAAAAAACTATAGATGATAGATGGCTATACCACAAGCGGATATCACCTTTTTCATTGACAGCCAAGCGGCAATAAAAGCAATTTCTGCCATTGAAATAAAATCGAAGCTTGTGACATGCTGTCGCGAAGAGCTAAGGGTTCTTGGAACACAGCACAACATACGACTCTGCTGGGTTCCTGGCCACAGTGGTGTCCCAGGTAATGAAAGTGCTGACGAACTGGCAAGAATGGGATCAGCACTTGATCAGATTCAACTGTTCAAATCCCGCCCTGTAATCTTAAGAGGGTAATCGAGAGTAAAGCTCTAGCTATAACCAAGAAGAGATGGAACTCACTCGATACCTGTGTTATAACTAGAAAATTATGGCCTAATTTCGATAAACAAAAGACCGACAAAATCATCCACTTGGGAAAAAAGTCTCTATCTATTCTCGTGAGCGTTACCACTGGGCACAACCAACTGGGTTACCATAAGAAAAAGATGAGTCTCAGTATGGACGACTTATGTTGAGGATGTGGTGACGAAGAGATACATGAGGATACTCCACACTACCTTTGTCACTGCTCTGCACTATGTCATCTAAGAAATAGGCTCCTCGGGAGACATTTCTTCAATGACTTAGAGGAACTATCTGACATTACAAGCAATAACATGTTAAACTTTATTAACGCTACAAAATGGCTTGACAATTCTTAAATACAGCTAAACAAATGAGTCACATACACCAACCCACTGATCTATCAAACTCAACCGCCACCCGTTACATGGAGCCATTGCCCCTACGGGCCTGGTGGTGGGGATGATTTAAACAGTGGAGGTAAAGAGAAGGGACCACGCCCTTGAAAAGACGATTGTGCGTTGACCTCTCCTCAACCTGGTGATTGTGCTTACGGACACTTCTTCAGTAACCTGAAGACTAATCTTACTGAACGGGGCAGACGCATGCACCAACCACTGATCTATCAAGCTCACCCAGCGGACGTTGCATGGAGCCACTGCTCCTACGGGCCCGGTGTAGAGATGATATTTCCGGTGGGGGTAAATGAGGGAATCACGCCCTAAGAAGACAATGGTGCGTTTATCTTTCCACTGCTCCTACGGGCCTGATGGGGGGATGATTTAACCAGTGGGGGTAGGGGAGATCACGCCCTTAAAGGACAGTGATACGTTGGTCTCTCCTAAGCCCGGTGATTGTGCCGACGACGTAGGTTTACATTACAGAAGGGGGTAGACGCGTACACCAACCACTAATCTATCAAACTCACTCACCAGACGTTGAATGGAGCCACTGCTCCTACGGGCCTGGTGAGTGGATGATCTATTCAGAGGGGGTAGAGGTAGAGATCACGCCCTTAAAAGACAACGGTGCGTTAACTTCTCCACAACCCGGTGATTATGCGCAAACAAACACTTCTCCAACACCTTAATGGGACCAACTTAACAAAGCTACCACATACACCAACCACTGATTTATCAAACTTACCCGCCAGACGTTGCATGGAGCCACTGCTCCTACGGGCCTGGTGGAGGAATGATTTACCTGTTGGGGGTAAGGGAGAGGCTCACGCTCTAAAAACACTATGGTGAGCTGGCCTCTCCTTTGCCCGGTGATTGTGTCGACGGACTCTCCTTATCTGACCTAACTGGGCAGTCGCTGGCACCAACCACTGATTTATCGTACCCAGCGCCAGACGTTGCATGGAGCCACTGCTCCTACGGGTCTGGTGTGGGGTTGATCAATCCAGTTAGGGTAAAGGAAAGGGACACGCCCTTAAAAGATAATGGTGCGTCAACCTATCCTCAACCCGGTATTTACACAGCGACTGACACTCCTTCAATCAATTTGTAGACGACTTTTTCCTAGTTTCAGCTTTTAAGAACGGTATTGACGCCCTCTAAGGGCTATGTCATTGGATGTATCATAGGTTTCTTTTATGGGGATTAATCCCCAGGGTATCACAATGGATCTACACTGATCTAAGTGTGACGGTAACAAGATCAACTGTCAGCCCACTAACCTAACCTAACCTATGTCAGAGACATCACCCAAATCAACATCACAAGATACTTTACCCTTGGATGTGTTGACCAGATATACCCGTAGACCAAACGGTAAACAATAATATCCGTTGGCTTCCCAGCCAAAAAACCAATAACATAAACAAGTGTTTATGATTGCTTTGTGCATAGTTGCACATTTTAAATAAGTATCAAGTTACTTTAAAATATTGTCATAACAAAAATATCATTTACGCATTCAACTTGAATGCTCCAAATTATAAAGTCTGTAGTCAGTTCTTAACCAACTCTTGAGCAATATACTAACTTGTCTTATTACTTGTCTTTCGGTTCTAGCTATGTGTCAAATCTTAATTTAAGAATTTATTAAATAATTGATTAAATAAAGTCATTTTTAAATAAAATCGAAAGGTGTTTGATTTTAGAAGTTTTCCTCAAATAAAACTCTCAGTGGTTGAGATAAAATAGTTTTTTTTGGTTAACCCCCAAATCACGACTATAACTGGCGCAGTCGAAAAAACGAGCTCCTTTGGACGCGACTACAAAATATAAAAGTTTAAGAAAAACAATAAAAAACAAAAATAATATAAAAAGAAAAAGTGAAAACCAAAAAGTGGTGAAAATAGAAAATAAAAAGTTATAAAGAAAATTGAGAAATTGAAAAATAAAATACAATATAAAAAGAAAAAGTGAAAACCAAAAAGTGGTGAAAATAGAAAATAAAAAGTTATAAAGAAAATTGAGAAATTGAAAAATAAAATATAATATAAAAAGAAAAAGTAAAAACCAAAAAGTGGTGAAAATAGAAAATAAAGAAATAAGAAATAAAGAAAATAAAGAAAATTGAGAAATTGAAAAATAAAAAATAATATAAAAAGAAAAAGTGAAAACCAAAAAGTGGTGAAAATAGAAAATAAAATTTATAAAGAAAATTGAGAAATTGAGAATACAAAAAAAAAAGTGACAAAAATGAAAAGTTAGTTATAGTAATATAATATAATATAACTGATAAAAAAAAAGACTAGTGAAACAATTAGTCAAAATTGACGAAATTTTTTTTTTATAATAAATAAAAGAAAAGTGAAAAAATATAAAAATAATAATAAGAAAAATAAGAAATATTGAGACATCAGAATAAGAAGTGTAAAAAAAAGAAAGGAGAAAGAAAAAAGAAAAATATTTAATTATAACAAACGCTGCAAAAGTTACAACACGGGAAGTGAAGATTATAATAAAACAGTTCAAGAAATAGATCCAGATTCGGAAGATACCGATTAAAAAAACAAATACCAGTGAACAACAGAAGCTGAAATTATTACATCTGTAACAATTATATATCTGTAGCAGTTTTATACATCTGTAACATTTATACATCTGTAGCCAAACAGAAGACAACTTTAATAAATCAACTTTAAATTGCGGAATCATCTCTAAAAACAACTAAGTTAGTATTAAAAATATAATAATAACCATAATATCTAGTAAAAAAAAAAGAAAAAAGAGTAGAATTAAGAAGAGAAAATAATAAATTTGTTCAAACTTGCAAATCCAAGCTGAAAGCAACAGTTTACATACGAATATCCTTTATCTGTACTCATTAAATTCTCATAAAAATTCAAAATGAATTTCTTAAAAACCCCCGATTTACTAAAGTCCTTGCCAGAATTTACTGGAAAATCCAATGAATTGAAAAATTTCGTTAAATCAGTTGATTTAGTGTGGGCTGCACTAAGAACTGTTGAAGGTGCCCCATTGCAAATTTGGCCTCAAATATTAAAAAATAAAATTAAAGATGCAGCTTCGGATAGACTTCGTCTATATGGAAACCCAGATACCTGGGAAGGAATTAGAGAAATATTGTAAAGACATTTTCAGGATCACAGAGATGAAAGAACTCTGTACAACCAATTGAGTTTAATTAAACAAACAGGTAGCTTGTCGAAATATTATGATGATATTTAAGAAATCATCACAGCGCTGAACGCAAAAGTAAGACAAAATGAAAATGATGTCGATATACTTACTAGAATGATACGTAGGAATATCCAGGAAGGTCTAGAGACTTTTGTTAAAGGATTAAGGGATCCATTTAGGACAATCTTAATGTCCAGAGATCCAGATACATTGTAACAAGCTTATGAGATAACATTAGGATTGGCAGAAGCCAATAGGTTCAGCTACATGCAAAATAACAGGTATAGCAATAACAGTCAATACAATAATAATTATAGAAACAGAAACAATAATTATTATCAGAACAGAAACTACAATAACTATCAGAATAAAGGTAATAACAATTATAACAATTATAATAATAATAACAATAATAGCAATAGTATGAATAGAGACAATAATAGGAACAATAATAATAACAATGTTAATAATAATAATTTTCAAAACAAAAATAACAGGAATAATAATTTTAACAACAGAAACAATTTTGATAATAATTCCTTTAGATATAGGAATAATTCAGGACAATATGCTCAACAAAGATTTAATGACAGGGTAGTTCCCATGGAAGTAGATTCAAATCCTTCTACTATCCAAAGAGGTTTGAATAGAAACAAAAGAAATGAAATTTATTGCCAGGAAAATTTTCGGCCAAAAGCCTCGGTCTTAGTACACTTCCTTATGTTGAAGTAAAAATAAATGACAAGAAAAATTTTAAAATGTTAATAGATACTGGATCTTCAAGATCAATACTTAATCCAGAAAGTATAAAT
Organism: Melangyna quadrimaculata; assembly: GCA_949320155.1. Lineage (NCBI taxonomy): Eukaryota > Metazoa > Arthropoda > Insecta > Diptera > Syrphidae > Melangyna > Melangyna quadrimaculata. Next base: position 275,820,305 of record OX439483.1, read on the forward strand.
AAAAAATGTATAATAAATATAGAACCGAGAATAGCAAAAACATTTAGTGGTAAGACAACAATTAATCAAAAAGTAGAATTAACATTATTTGAGGAATTCGGCTCAGATCACCCTAAAGTAACTTATTATTTATATAAGTTTCATGAATATTTTGATGGAATAATAGGCAACGATATATTGAGTAAACAAAGAATAAATGTAGATTACGAAAATGGAGTATTAATAAGGGGAAAATATAAAGTTAAATTACAATTTAAACTAATAATAAAAACTTATACATATGAACTAGAACCAAGACAAGTAATTTGTGTGGAAGTCCTCATAGATAGAAAACGTGGCGACATACAAATATTAGAACGAAACTTAGGCGATGTTGAAGTCTTAGACGACGTATACTGTTCTAAGAATTGGTTGGCAAAGTTGATGTTGAAGAACAAAACTAACCACCCTCTAACCTTTAGAGTTCGACAGCCATTAAAAGCCAAACGGCTTAATGATCTAGGCAGCAATTTTAGCTTAGCAGCCAAAAATTCACTAGATGTTAACTTAGCAGTTGACCAGTTTCCTAATATAAAAGCAATTATAAATGACGAAAAAAGACACGATATAGATAACAGTAAAAAGGTAGGCGGAAAGCCATATAAAGAAAGTATAAAATATTTTACCAAAAAGGTAAGTATAGAGCCAGATTATGAAAATTATGAATTTATAAACAGTACACTCGGTTTGGAACCCGGATTGAGGAGTAGTACTAGCAAAGTCGGATTGGACCCCGACGAGGTAGAAATAAGTAGTACCGGAACTATTGAGACCCAATTTAAGGAAATTAGGCCAATTTACCGATGTTGTAGTATCGAAGTTACCGAGAAACTTGAAGTGAATAAAAATAAAGATATGAATGAAATAATTAAAAATGAAGAAAAAGATGAAAATATTAAAAGAAAAGGAAAAATAAATGAAAAGATAGGAATAAATAAGAATGAAGGTAAAATTGAAAATATTGAGGAAAATAAAGTTATAAATAAAAATATAAATAAAAATAAAATTATAAACGAAAACCCTTATATCATAGAGATAGGTAAAGAAACAGAAATAAAAGAAAACAATACTAAATTAAAACTTAAAACTGAAAAAAATAATGAAGAAACTAAAAAAGTCAAAATGAAAACTGAAATAAAAGATAAAAATAGTGACGAAATAAATTTTTGCGGATTGAAACAAAAAGAAAATATTAATGACTTAACGTCACAAACTGATTTAAATCACTTAAATGAAAAGCAAAAAGGCGAACTATTGGATTTATTAACAGAATACGCGGATATTTTTAAAAGAGATGGACAAAACTTAACATTTACAAATAAAGTAAAACACGAAATAAAAACTACAGACGAACAACCAGTGTTTGTAAAAAACTATAGGCACCCTTACGTACATAAAGAGGAAATTCAAAAACAAATAAAAGAAATGTTAGAGTCAGGAATAATTAGACCAAGTAATTCACCATGGTCTTCCCCGGTTTGGATAGTACCTAAAAAAGAAGACCCATCAGGAAATAAAAAATTGAGATTAGTTATAGATTTTAGAAAAGTTAATGAAAAAACTATAGATGATAGATGGCTATACCACAAGCGGATATCACCTTTTTCATTGACAGCCAAGCGGCAATAAAAGCAATTTCTGCCATTGAAATAAAATCGAAGCTTGTGACATGCTGTCGCGAGGAGCTAAGGGTTCTTGGTACACAGCACAACATACGACTCTGCTGGGTTCTTGGCCACAGTGGTGTCCCAGGTAATGAAAGTGCTGACGAACTGGCAAGAATGGGATCAGCACTTGATCTTAATCAAGCAGATTCAACTGTTTAAATCCCGCCCTGTAATCTTAAGAGGGTAATCGAGAGTAAAGCTCTAGCTATAACCAACAAGAGATGGAACTCACTCGATACCTGTGTTATAACTAGAAAATTATGGCCTAATTTCGATAAACAAAAGACCGACAAAATCATCCACCTGGGAAAAAAGTCTCTATCTATTCTCGTGAGCGTTACCACTGGGCACAACCAACTGGGTTACCATAAGAAAAAGATGAGTCTCAGTATGGACGACTTATGTTGAGGATGTGGTGACGAAGAGATACATGAGGATACTCCACACTACCTTTGTCACTGCTCTGCACTATGTCATCTAAGAAATAGGCTCCTCGGGAGACATTTCTTCAATGACTTAGAGGAACTATCTGACATTACAAGCAATAACATGTTAAACTTTATTAACGCTACAAAATGGCTTGACAATTCTTAAATACAGCTAAACAAATGAGTCACATACACCAACCCACTGATCTATCAAACTCAACCGCCACCCGTTACATGGAGCCATTGCCCCTACGGGCCTGGTGGTGGGGATGATTTAAACAGTGGAGGTAAAGAGAAGGGACCACGCCCTTGAAAAGACGATTGTGCGTTGACCTCTCCTCAACCTGGTGATTGTGCTTACGGACACTTCTTCAGTAACCTGAAGACTAATCTTACTGAACGGGGCAGACGCATGCACCAACCACTGATCTATCAAGCTCACCCAGCGGACGTTGCATGGAGCCACTGCTCCAACGGGCCCGGTGTAGAGATGATATTTCCGGTGGGGGTAAATGAGGGAATCACGCCCTAAGAAGACAATGGTGCGTTTAACTTTCCTCAACCTGGTGTTAATATGCCGTCAGACAATTCTTCTATACCTGGATAGCTTCACCGAGTTAACTAGGCAGACACATACACCAACCACTGATCTTTCAAACTCATCCACCAGACCTTGCACGGATCCACTGCTCCTACGGGTCTGATGGGGGGATGATTTAACCAGTGGGGGTAGGGGAGATCACGCCCTTAAAGGACAGTGATACGTTGGTCTCTCCTAAGCCCGGTGATTGTGCCGACGACGTAGGTTTACATTACAGAAGGGGGTAGACGCGTACACCAACCACTAATCTATCAAACTCACTCACCAGACGTTGAATGGAGCCACTGCTCCTACGGGCCTGGTGAGTGGATGATCTATTCAGAGGGGGTAGAGGTAGAGATCACGCCCTTAAAAGACAACGGTGCGTTAACTTCTCCACAACCCGGTGATTATGCGCAAACAAACACTTCTCCAACATCTTAATGGGACCAACTTAACAAAGCTACCACATACACCAACCACTGATTTATCAAACTTACCCGCCAGACGTTGCATGGAGCCACTGCTCCTACGGGCCTGGTGGAAGAATGATTTACCTGTTGGGGGTAAGGGAGAGGCTCACGCTCTAAAAACACTATGGTGAGCTGGCCTCTCCTTTGCCCGGTGATTGTGTCGACGGACTCTCCTTATCTGACCTTACTGGGCAGTCGCTGGCACCAACCACTGATTTATCGTACCCAGCGCCAGACGTTGCATGGAGCCACTGCTCCTACGGGTCTGGTGTGGGGTTGATCAATCCAGTGAGGGTAAAGGAAAGGGACACGCCCTTAAAAGATAATGGTGCGTCAACCTATCCTCAACCCGGTATTTACACAGCGACTGACACTCCTTCAATCAATTTGTAGACGACTTTTTCCTAGCTTCAGCTTGTAAGAACGGTATTGACGCCCTCTAAGGGCTATGTCATTGGATGTATCATAGGTTTCTTTTATGGGGATTAATCCCCAGGGTATCACAATGGATCTATACTGATCTAAGTGTGACGGTAACAAGATCAACTGTCAGCCCACTAACCTAACCTAACCTATGTCAGAGACATCACCCAAATCAACATCACAAGATACTTTACCCTTGGATGTGTTGACCGGATATAGCCGTAGACCAAACGGTAAACAATAATATCCGTTGGCTTCCCAGCCAAAAAACCAATAACATAAACAAATGTTTATGATTGCTTTGTGCATAGTTGCACATTTTAAATAAGTATCAAGTTACTTTAAAATATTGTCATAACAAAAATATCATTTACGCATTCAACTTGAATGCTCCAAATTATAAAGTCTGTAGTCAGTTCTTAACCAACTCTTGAGCAATATACTAACTTGTCTTATTACTTGTCTTTCGGTTCTAGCTATGTGTCAAATCTTAATTTAAGAATTTATTAAATAATTAATTAAATAAAGTCATTTTTAAATAAAATCGAAAGGTGTTTGATTTTAGAAGTTTTCCTCAAATAAAACTCTCAGTTGTTGAGATAAAATAGTTTTTTTTGGTTAACCCCCAAATCACGACTATAACTGGCGCAGTCGAAAAAACGAGCTCCTTTGGACGCGACTACAAAATATAAAAGTTTAAGAAAAACAATAAAAAAAAAATAATATAAAAAGAAAAAGTGAAAACCAAAAAGTGGTGAAAATAGAAAATAAAAAGTTATAAAGAAAATTGAGAAATTGAAAAATAAAATACAATATAAAAAGAAAAAGTGAAAACCAAAAAGTGGTGAAAATAGAAAATAAAAAGTTATAAAGAAAATTGAGAAATTTAAAAATGAAATATAATATAAAAAGAAAAAGTAAAAACCAAAAAGTGGTGAAAATAGAAAATAAAAAGTTATAAAGAAAATTGAGAAATTGAAAAATAAAAAATAATATAAAAAGAAAAAGTGAAAACCAAAAAGTGGTGAAAATAGAAAATAAAATTTATAAAGAAAATTGAGAAATTGAAAATACAAAAAAAAAAAGTGACGAAAATAAAAAGTTATTATAAAAATATAAAAAAAAAAAAAAATAATAAATAATATAATATAATATAACTGATAAAAAAAGACAACTGAAACAATTAGTCAAACAATAAATAAAAGAAAAGTGAAAAAATATAAAAATAATAATAAGAAAAATAAGAAATATTGAGACATCAGAATAAGAAGTGTAAAAAAAAAGAAAGGAGAAATAAAAAAGAAAAATATTTAATTATAACAAACAAACGCTGCAAAAGTTACAACACGGGAAGTGAAGATTATAATAAAACAGTTCAAGAAATAGATCCAGATTCGGAAGATACCGATTGAAAAAACAAATACCAGTGAACAACAGAAGCTGAAATTATTACATCTGTAACAATTATATATCTGTAGCAGTTTTATACATCTGTAACATTAATACATCTGTAGCCAAACAGAAGACAACTTTAATAAATCAACTTTAAATTGCGGAATCATCTCTAAAAACAACTAAGTTAGTATTAAAAATATAATAATAACCATAATATCTAGTAAAAAAAAAAGAAAAAAGAGTAGAATTAAGAAGAGAAAATAATAAATTTGTTCAAACTTGCAAATCCAAGCTGAAAGCAACAGTTTACATACGAATATCCTTTATCTGTACTCATTAAATTCTCATAAAAATTCAAAATGAATTTCTTAAAAACACCCGATTTACTAAAGTCCTTGCCAGAATTTACTGGAAAATCCAATGAATTGAAAAATTTCGTTAAATCAGTTGATTTAGTGTGGGCTGCACTAAGAACTGTTGAAGGTGCCCCATTGCAAATTTGGGCTCAAATATTAAAAAATAAAATTAAAGATGCAGCTTCGGATAGACTTCGTCTATATGGAAACCCAGATACCTGGGAAGGAATTAGAGAAATATTGTAAATACATTTTCAGGATCACAGAGATGAAAGAACTCTGTACAACCAATTGAGTTTAATTAAACAAACAGGTAGCTTGTCGAAATATTATGATGATATTTTAGAAATCATCACAGCGCTGAACGCAAAAGTAAGACAAAATGAAAATGATGTCGATATACGTACTAGAATGATACGTAGGAATATCCAGGAAGGTCTAGAGACTTTTGTTAAAGGATTAAGGGATCCATTTAGGACAATCGTAATGTCCAGAGATCCAGATACATTGGAACAAGCTTATGAGATAACATTAGGATTGGCAGAAGCCAATAGGTTCAGCTACATGCAAAATAACAGGTATAGCAATAACAGTCAATACAATAATAATTATAGAAACAGAAACAATAATTATTATCAGAACAGAAACTACAATAACCATCAGAATAAAGGTAATAACAATTATAACAATTATAATAATAATAACAATAATAGCAATAGTATGAATAGAGACAATAATAGGAACAATAATAATAGCAATGTTAATAATAATAATTTTCAGAAAAAAATAACAGGAATAATAATTTTAACAACAGAAACAATTTTGATAACAATTCCTTTAGATATAGGAATAATTCAGGATAATATGCTCAACAAAGATTTAATGACAGGGTAGTTCCCATGGAAGTAGATCCAAATCCTTCTACTATCCAAAGAGGTTTGAATAGAAACAACAGAAATGAAATTTATTGCCAGGAAAATTTTCGGCCAAGGCAAAAGTTCTGGCAGTCTCTTGCGATTTAAGCTTCTCGACATCGAATCTTTTCACAGCATCTGCTCTGCGTTCTCGCGTCATGGATATCCGCATACGTAGTCTAGCTACTACCAGGTAGTGATCCGAGTCAATGTTGGCCCCTCGGAACGTTCGGACGTCCAAGATACTGACAGCATGTCTCGCGTCTATCGCTACGTGGTCGATGTGGTTGACGGTTACTTGATCACGCGACCGTCAAGTCCCCTTGTGTATGTTGAGGTGTGGGAAGTAGGTGCTTGAGATGATGACATTTCGCCTTGCCGTAAAGTCTGCCAGCCTGTGTCCGTTGCCGGAAGTTTCGTCGTGTAGGCTGTGTCCTCCGACTATCGAACCAAAGATGCCCTCCTTTCCGAATCTTGCGCTCAGCCCTGGCTAACATAATTATGTTCGACCTTCGACGGGTGCCTTTGGGGTCGGGCAACCAACTAGTCTTCGAAATTAAGATTTTAAAATACTTCATTAAGCCAGACATAAAAGATTAATTGAAAAAAGAAAAACAATCTACAATGCATGAAAACTTTCAAAAAAAAAAAAAATTAAAATAAAGGAGAGTGCCCAAAAAAAACCCAGAGTCGATAAGAAAAAAACACATATGGTTTGAAAGGGCATTGACTGTAGATATCAAATATGAAATTATTTGCTTTCAAAGTTATCCCCGGGGCTGGATATGACAATTTATTTATTTTTAATAGCAAGGGGTTTTTTTCATGTATACAACATTGGTGAGGACTGTACAGAAAAGAACAGGTATTGATTAAAAAACATACCTACATATCTACTCGGCACATGTTAATTCGCAAAAGTTTCGTAAGACAAAGTTTCTATTAAGACAGGGCTTCGAAACTATTTTTCGAAAAAAACTTATTTTCATAAGGCAATGCTCAAAAATACAAGGTTTGGAAAAAATAATTGTTAAAAGCGTGGCGGACGCTTTACTTTTTTTTTGGAATGTGAGGTAGCAACAGTATAGGAAGGTATAGGAGGATATACATGTGCCTTGATGTTGCATTCTTTTAATGCGAAAATGTGTAAACAGTTATAAATTGGTACATTACTTTTACTAGTCTCGTCAATATATCAAAAGTACTCTTATCCAAGAAATCAATTAGCAAATTCCAGAATAAATTATGAAAACAAACCATTTCGGAATTGTACCACTGCCGATGAAAAATGCTTAGTTTTACCGATTTCGTTTTCATTTCGGAGGTTTTAAGTAACATATTTATGTAGTAACGAAAAGACAGGTCTTATTTATTTTTAAATGAAAGAATATGCGAATGATTTATAAGTTCTTCTTAATTGTAACGCACATAATATTTCCTAAAACTGTTTTCCGGCATGCTTAGGTAGGTAACTATTTTTTTCAAAACTGTTTAGTAACGGTATGAGTGATAACCGCAATTTTATGAAGGAATACATAAATGTCTTGTGGCTGCAGATTTTAGTGACTTTTGGTTAACCTATTAAATAACATGAATCAACCACAATATGAAGATGTGCCCCATTTTAATTTTTTTACATGAAGAAATACTGTGTTTTTAAAAATTTTAAATTGTCATATCTAGTCCCGGGGATAACTTTTTAAAAAAATGATTCCATATTTGCCATCTACAATTAATGCCCTTTCAAACCATGTATGAATTTTCTTAATCGACTCTGGGTTTTTCGCGCATACATTTTTGGGCATTCTCCTTTGAGTTAATGTTTTTGTACCTCCCTAATTGACTTAATTATTCAAAACTTTATACGGAAAATTGATGTGGTACAAAAGTTGTAATTTAAGATTCTTGGTAGCATATTCTCTACATAAATAGTAGAGGATTAAATAGTTGTAGATATAATAGAAAATTTAAAATTTAGTATTTTTGATTTATGATTTAAAAATATAAGCATTTTGTGACACCGCAACGGACAGGTACAATCGTTCCTAACTTTATTTTTCTTGGATTTCAATGTAATAATCTATTTTGTAGCTCGTACCACTGGAAAAATAGAAGTTATATACAGTAGAGGCCACTTATAGTCACAAGAAGATGAGAGACAAATGTGGCTGTTCTTGTACCTAATTCTGAAGATGGTTTATCCCAAACAAAATATATCAGATCTTTATGAATGAGCCGAGAAATTAAAGCAGGGATGACTTAAATTTGTATGCAAACTTAATCGGAAAATGTTGTACAAATTCGTTCTAAAAATGTGATTGAGTTAAAAGTCGTTTCGATTTTTGGCGCATAAAATTGAAAAGGTGATACAAAATTTTACAAATTTGTAAAACAAAACCCACGCACATATTGACTTATTGACTTAAACCTCCTACGATAAGGGATAAGATAATGTTAAAAAAAATTGTTGATTAATTTAACAAGAGCAAAACGAATTAATAAAATAAATTCGTAACTTAAAGAATTCCAAACGGATCCTCCAGATTAAGGTTTAAAAATACTGCCCTTAAGATTTACAAAAAAAAAAAAAAACTATCTTCAAATTCTTGAAAACTTCGACAAAATTAAAAACAATTTGAGTTAATTTTTTTTTTGTACCTACATAATTTACTTAATTATACAAAAATTATTAATTTAAATTCGTTGGTTGGCATTCTTTACATAAACTAGAGATTATAAAGTTGGACATCTAATGCAAAATTTAAATTTAATGCTTTTTGAATTATGATTATTAAACTAAAGCTGTTCTGACACTCAATCGGACAGATTGATAAAATCGTTCCTTACTTTATATTTTACTGAAGGACTTCAATCTTCTTTTTCTTTTGTTAGCAATTAAGCGCTTATATTAATCAAACAGAGCTGTGCACTTATAGAAAGTGAAACAAACAACAAAAACTATTCTTATGGGAAGAATTACCTGGCTCAACACCAATAGCAGTAGGTTCACTTGTAGTTGAAGATAGCTAGTACAATTAACGAAGTCGAAAGGAAGAAAACAGTATGCAGTCGAGCCCGTTTAGCCATATGAAGATAAAATAAAAAAATAATGTGCTTTTATCCGACTACAAAGTTTGTTTGGCGCACAGAAAAAAAGATTAGATGACGATAACAAACAAAAATAAGTTCCAGTGTTACTTGCAGACGGTGCAGTATAAAATTGAGAAAACTTCAACTACCTGTAGGTTAGGCAGTCAATTAAGTCGGAAAAAGTCATTAGTCAGTAAAAGTAGAATAACATATTCAGGCAAGATGATATTTGCCAAAAAATTAGTAATGATAGGAATGGGTACCTAATTCGCTTGGATCTTCGACCTTCCAATCACATTGGGAAATGGTTAAGCCTAATGGTGTAGGTAGCTCTGGAAGAAGCTTGTATATGTATATCACTGTCAAAATAAAAAGATACGGAAACAGTGAAGAACTCTATAATATAACGTTTTAGTTGTTGCAATAAATGTATGGTATGACACAAAGTTGAGCACTTTTGATTGAAATTAAAATCATGTGTTCAGCCATCAGTTACCTACAACTATTTGTGTAGCTTTCACAAATGGAAAGCTTACCAAATTAAAATAATTATAATGTACCTTATTGCATCACGATATGTTGTCAATATCACCTCCTTACAAGAATTTCAAAATTCAAAAACATATGGATTTATTCATTTTTATTGTGTATTTATATTAAATAAGGAGTTCTATATAACATATCTTGCTTCAACTTAATTTTAATTAATGGTATTTTGTTCAAGTGCAAACAATTAGTTATATTTTAATTTTATCTAGCAAATGCAAGTCATTTTCAATGCTCCCATTCTTATTCTATGAGTGAAATCTAAATTTTTTTTTTAATAGCAGTCAACCAAGTCGATACCCACTATGACAAACAAAATTATAAGATCTGATACATTTTCGTTACTCAACAAATTTTTCAAAGTGCCTAATTCTCAGTTCCCTGACGTGTCCCCCGCTGTTTTTCAAACAAAAAATCATAACTGTTCTTCTATTTTTGGGTCCACACATAAATCTGTATTATGACGTAAGCAAATCTTTCATAACTTTTTATTTTATTACAAAAAAAATCATTAAACTTTTTCCACCGTGTTTCTTATCAGTCCCCTGGCAGATTGAAACAGTCAAAAATTTCAATAACTAAGGCACCAATCGAAGTTCCAGATATGGTATATTGAAGTTTGGAGTCTTGCTCGGCAAAAATGCTCGTATCAAACCCTCCGGGCGGTTAATGGTCACCACAGTTTTTATCTTGTGCGATGTCAAGATGGTGATCAGCTAAGGTCCGGTCGAATTGCTGAGACGTTCCTTTACTTATCAATAGTTTAACGCTCAGCAATGCGATTTGACCATAGATACGGGGTTTCTAATTTTCAGTGGTGGTGTGAGCGATTTATATAATCCGTGCCAAAGAAATGGAAGGCTGGGGGGTAAACCAGTCGCTAACGAGCTCTTTAGGACGCCTTGGCAGGGTCCGTCATACTCTGCCTTACCCCGGTATATCGGCTCTGCTGGGGCTGACCTTTCCTTTCCGACCTACTCGTGGGACTCTTATTTAAATGTTCACACTATGGACGATTTAGACATGTTTTACCATCCGCCGACACAGAGGATGAACTTTTGGCCTCCAGTCAGGAGACCATTGTAAAGCAACCTACAGAAACTGGAAGCACAGGCAGTACCAGCCACAGTACCCCTGTGTTTCGACCGACCAAACCCAACGTACCCTCAGGTAGCAACGCCAGCCATAGCGGTGCTGCCCGGGGTAAATAGCGATCAGCGGGTGTTCTTCGCAGGTTGGAGTTCAAGAAGGCCACCTTTATTCTTGAAAAAATTGCCAAGAATGAAGAGGCTGGAATTATTCTTGAGACGGACCTCGCTGACAAAATTACGTGCCAGAAGATCGTTGAAGAGTACAATTGTCTTCTGGCTACTAAAGCCAAAAACACCGCCAAGCGCAATAGGTCTCGTGAAGAGACCAGCCAGCCTATGAAAAAAAGCATGCTTGACGGTACGAAAGGGTCTACCAAGGCGCCATCTTCCGGAGCAGCGCAACCACGTACTCTAAGTGAGGTTGTCAGAGTCGACCTCCAAGTAGCGGTTGTGGATGAGCTCACCACAACCAGCAGAGCTCTGCTTATTGTGTGGAACTCCATCGAGGCCAAGCTCTCGGAGATGGTGTTTTCGTATACCATTTCAGCGATCGAGGGCCCTTACCCTAGTTTTGACTCTGACGAGGTGCTCAGGGGGTACAGGGTAATCAGGTGCGCAGACGTGTTCTCTAGGAAGTTCCTTAGGACCTGCATCGCTAAGATTAGCAATGACTGGGAGGGTTTGAAGCTCAAGCTCATCCCAGCTAAGGACATCCCTAAAAGACCTAAGGCTCGCATCTGGTTGCCCCTCATGAGCATTAAGCCAAGCGGACAGGAGCTGATCCGTGGTCTTCGGAGGTTAAATCCACTGATTCCGATGCACGACTAGACAGTCATTAAGGCGGAGGAGCCGCAAAGGAACAGTGCATCTTACCTTCTGATGATCAGCGAGGAAAGCATTGGGGCTCTCGAGAAGGCCGAATTCAAGCTGCGTTTTGGCATAAGATGTGCGAAAATTAAGATTCTGCAGAACCAGGGAGCAGACCCCGGCAAAGTTGGTGACAACGTTGAGCTAGACGATGTCACTGATGGAGTCGAGGTCCCTAGCGAGTCGCCGGGCCCTCGCTTTGCAGAATCGAAAGAAAATTAAAAAACGCGCTGCTAAAAGTCATTCAGATTAACCTGAAGCACTCAAAATGTGCCTCGGAAAATCTGAGAGTTTTCCTGAGTGGGGAAAATATAGATGTAGGCATCGTCCAAGAACCATGTGTCAATCGCTCTAGAGTGAGAGGCCTCCAAGATAAACAATATAACCTGATCTACAAGATCGCAAACACAAACGATGGTAAGCCTAGAACTTGTATTTAAGCTAAAAAAAACACTAAAAAGCTTTTCTGTGTGCTAATCTTAGCACTCCTGATCTGACAGTCGACAGGTTGAAAGCAAAAAATGCAGACAGCTTAATCTTGGCATCTGCTTAGTTCGGGCATGCCGAGGCGAAAGCCCAAAAAACAAACCTCCTGATTTGATGTGATGCAAACGCAAGACACACCCTTTGGGGAAGTTCCGAGATAAACGAACGAGGTGAGTCTCTTTTTAATTTTGTCATTGATAATAATTTAACTATTTGTAACAGAGGTAATACTCCCACTTTCGTCTTTCCGAGCTCTGAAAATTATGAAGGTTGGGAGGATGTGCTCGATGTTACTATTGTCAACAATAACTTTAATCTATTAGTGGAAAAGTGGAGGGTATCTCTTCTGCATTCGTTTTCGGATCACAGGTGGATACTCTTCAGCATAGGTTTTGAGTCTGAAACCCCTCCTCCTTATAGAAATCCTAAACGAATTGACTGGAAAAAATTCAGTAAAATTTTTAATTCTAAACTGCACAATATACCCAATCTGAGTTCAGAATCAGTTGCAGATCTAGAGTCAATGGTGAAAACCTTTGAAGCATCTATAAACACGGCGTTCAAGATCTCTTGCCCAGTTAAATATAGCCTAAAAACTCTCCCTCCATGGTGGAATGAAAATCTGTCTGAACTCAGAAAATCGACAAGGAAATTTTTCAACATCTGCCACAAAAACAAATTTTATCAACCGTATAAAAATAGCCTTAGAGTATACAAGCGAGCTGTCGCATCAGCCAAGAAACAAGGCTGGAGGGAGTACTGCGAGTCAATAGAAAACATCAAAGACTCCGCAAGACTTGGTAGAGTTCTGTCAAAAGAGCATTGCAACCCGTCTTTTTTGAAAAAGAACGATGGAGAGTGGGCAGTCTCTCCAGCTGAATCCTTGGAACTACTGATGACGACACACTTTCCGGGGTGTGAAAACAGTAAACCAGAACCACTTGAAACTCAAATCATACCGTTAGCTCATGAAGAGCATATCAATACCGTCATAACAAGAGAAAACATTGCCTGGGCAATTAATTCCTTCTCTCCATATAAATCTCCAGGCCTGGATGGCCTGTTATGCTTCAAAAACTGCAAGATGTTATGCTTCAAAAACTGCAAGATGTGGTTGTTCCTTGGCTGGAAATAATTTTCAAAGGTTGCCTCTATCTCAACCATGTACCCGAGACATGGAGACATATCAGAGTAGTTTTCATCCCGAAGGTCGGTAGAAGGGGCCATGAATCCGCGACGGATTTTCGACCAATTAGTCTGACCTCTTTCGTGCTTAAAACGATGGAGCGCATCCTAGACAAACACATTAGGGACATCCTAATTGGATGCCCTCTTGAAAGCTCTCAACACGCATACCTAAAGGGTAAGTCCACGGAGAGGGCCCTTCACGAGGTAGTTCGTACAATTGAGAAAACTATTAACTTCAAAAAATATACACGCGCCACCTTCTTAGATGTAGAAGGGGCTTTCAACAACGTCCTAACTGAGTACATTCTAGAAGCCCTTATTGACTTTGGTGTAGAGCTCTACATCCGGGAGTAGATAGTTTCCATGCTCAGGGATAGAAGGATTCAATCTACGTTAGGAAATAGAATGTTAACCAAATACGTCAGTAGAGGAACACCCCAGGGTGGTGTTCTGTCTCCTCTTCTTTGGCTTTTAGTCATGAATAAAATTCTCGCTAAGTTAGAACTAACTAGTGTCGGGTAAGTTTACCCCTGTGATAAGTGAGATCACGGAGGTGGCTTTAAGGAAGGTAAGTAACTGGGCTGCGAGCTGCGGACTGGGTATTAATCAAAGCAAAACTGAACTTATACTTTTTACTACCAAAACAAAGATAGACCCCTTCAATCCACCTCGACTCAACGGTCAAACACTTTCGCTCTCCTCCTGTGCAAAATATCTGGGTGTAATTCTCGACCCTAAATTAAACTGGAAATTAAACATTGAAGAACGGGTTAAGAAGGCCTGTATAGCTTTCTATGCCTGTAGCAAAACTTTTGGTAAGAGGTGGGGCCTCCAGTCAAAAATGATTTTATGGACATACACAGCCGTGGTGCGACCTATTCTCACGTATGGTTCGATTTTGTCGTGGCCAGCATTAAAGAATTTGTATAATATCAACAAACTTAGGAAGGTTCAAAGAACAGCTAGCATTGGCACCACAGAGGCTATTCGATCCTGTCCAACAGATGCTTTAGGAGTTTTTCTACACCTTTTACCACTAGATTTACACATTAAATACCTAGTATCTTGCAGCGCGATAAGACTTAAAGAATCGAACTCCTGGTTTGCCAAACCCTATGGGCACAGCAACATCGCGGGTTTAATTCCAACCGAAATGTTTTCGACTCCCACTGATTACTGCACCCCTTCAATTAGCCTCGGTAAAGATTTTAAAGTCATATTTCCATCCAGAAATGATTGGAATGATGACGTCGTGACGAAAGACTTCGACACAACTATCTTTACTGATGGGTCAAAGATGGAGTGCGGTGTTGGTGCGGGTATTTTCTCAGAGTTCCTTAAATATATTCAGGTCTGTCGGCTACCTGACTTTGCTAGTGTCTTTCAGGCTGAAGTACTGGAGATCAGGGAAGCATGCAAGCTACTTAAACAAAATCCAAACCAGAACCGAAATACAGCTATTTTATCAGACAGTCAAGCGGCTGTCAAAGCCATTAAAAGCTACATCATCCTCAAAATTAGTACGACAATGCCAGGAAGAGCTTCTGAGTCTGAACACTAACCTCAGGGTCACTCTTATCTGGGTTCCGGGTCACAGTGGCATTGAGGGGAATGAGCGGGCTGACGGGCTGGCCAGGCAAGGTTCAGCCCTTCATAACTCACTTGCGGAAAGAGTCAGTATTCCTCTTGGAGTTATGAAGGGCAATATATTCTCAATTTTTCTCTCAGAATCTAATCGTAGGTGGAATAGTTTAACTAACTGCATTATTGCTAGAAAAATCTGGCCTACTTATAATAAATCCCGAACTATTAACCTAATGTGCAGACCCAGGCGAGACATAGCAAGGATTGTTGCAACATGCACTGGACACTGGCCAATAGGAGAACATGCGGCGAAGCTTGAGAGCCCCTACAATACTCACTGTCGTAGTTGTGGGGACCAGCAGGAAAAGGAAACAGTCTTTCATTTCCTCTGTTAATGTCCCGCTTTGGCCAGAATGAGGCAACAATCTTTTGGGAAGCCCTTTTTTGACGACCTTAACGAACTCTCCGGAACGAAGATCAAAGATTTGACTTCTTTCCTCAACGCGACGAAATGGACCTAGGATATACTTCGGTTCCTCTTGCACCGTCTTCTTCCCCAAACTCCTATGACTGCGAGCTAGCAGACTAACGGTTTTTGAAGGTGGCTCATTGTGCACGAGGACCGGACGATCACACAATTGGGCCGATCTCCGATCAATACCAGCCAACAAGTGCCTAGGTGGCACAGTGTAGATGGGTCTTAGTTGCGGACTTCGACCCTTTTGAGTGTTTTCCTATTTTCAAGTTCAAGAATGTTTCAATGGATCTAGAATTAACTTCGGTTTCCTTTTGCACCATTTTCTTCCCCAAACTCCAATGACTGTGGGCTAGCAGACTACTGGTTTTTGAAGGTGGATCACACGGTTGTGCCAACCTTCGCTTCAATACCAGTCAACAAGTTGCCTATTTGGCACAGTGTAGATGGTTTTAAGTTGCGAACTTTAGTCCTATCGGGTGTTTTTCCTATGTCCAAATCCTTAATAAGTTTCATCTCATGTCTAAATCCAATAAGCGTCTGGTCATACAGGCGTGTGGTACTTTCTCTGGTAACCACAAGTCATGTTGTGCAAACAGACGGAGGTGTACAGAGATTACCATATCCGAGTGTGCGACTAGACGATCACTCTAAGGGATCAGATCGTATGCGTCCCGGGCAAATCTGCAAATTGCTTAGCGTAGCATACTGCAGCTTAACTCGGGCGTAGGCGATGATCCGTTGGGAGATCTATCACCAAATACACTCTTTTTCTTTAAAAATGTTCTTTTAACCCACAGGTCAAACGAGTTATGGTCTCAAAACGGCGCATACAGCGTTAATTGGGTCATCGAGCAAGGATGCTTGTGACCGCCATCGCTACCTACCTTGGAGTCTTGCTAACACATAATGGCAAGACATATGGTATGCAATGGATAATTGGAGAAAAATGGAATAAAATATGCAGTGAAATTGCAAAAACTGGTAACTGCGATTGTTAGACCGTAACAAACTATTATTTATGCATACAAATTACATGTATAAACTACAAAATTCTTGATTAAAGTATATCAACAGAGTTTTTCCCATTTGCTAATACTTTTTGATATTTTATTTATTGGTTTAATTTATTTTATGGTGTATATGAACGTTTAAGTACTGAGCATAACTAAGAATCTTTGGAATGTTTATGTTTGTTAGAGCTATAAAAAAGCCATTTATTGAAGAAAAAAAATGAAACATATATTTTCTTAAAGTTGACGAAAAAGACGAACATTTTGATATAAAAAAACCTATTTGTGCATTTTGTATGATATAGAACATTAAAGTATTGAGCCAGCGAATGATCAATTATTAAGCCATCTGATACATTTTCGTTACTCAAAAAAAATTTCAAAATGCCTCATATTCAGTCCCCTGACGTGTCCCCCACTTGTTTTTAAAATGGATGGAATTTTCTATGGCCACGCTTATATTTTGAAAACGATTCAACCAATCAATCTGATTTTTTTTAACAGCAGTCAACCATGTCGATACCCGCTATGACAAACAAAATTATAAAGATCTGATACATTTTCGTTACTCAAAAAATTTTTCAAAGTGCCTAATATTCAGTCCCCTGACGTGTCCCCCGCTTGTTTTCAAATGGATGGAATTTTCTATGGCCACACTGATATTTTGAAAACGGTTCAACCAACGTTAACACTTAGCTGTATTTTTGGCGATATGACAAATATGTGGTCGTTTCACAAAAGATAGTCTATAACACACATACCGCGGACTGAAAGCTGTTCAGTTTCCTCTTTGTAAGTACCACTCATGGATAGTAGCATTGGGGGTGGGTTCCGCTTTAACGACAGGAGACAGCATTGAGAGAAGCATTTAACGAGTTTTGATTTCTCATTGGACAATTCTATCGAGATCAGAATTTATTGGGCTTATCATACGCTTTCGGTGAATTTCCGCATCCGAAAAAGGACATGGATGTGAATCTAGAAACGAATATGAAAAGCATTGTGTTTTGTCGTCAGCAAACAGTTTAATTGATTAGAAGTTTCAGATAAAAGATCATTATAAGAAAGAGAGTTGGAGACAAAACGGAGCCCTGGGGCAAACAAACATTTTTTTAATGGATTATAGACTTGAAATTAGACGATGCTTATACAACTTGTATTGAGCAGTCCGATAGGTAGTTTCTAATCCAACGAAGAAAAGATTCATCGAAAGAGAGATTGGAGCCAAACTCTATGAAACGCTTTTGAAATATTAAATGCAATAGTCTTACTTTCTCCAAAAACGATGAAAAGATTTTTGCCACTATTTGGTGAGATAAACCATCAGATTACCAGTGGACTTATTGCTGCGAAAACCGCACTGCCGGTCATTAAGAAACTTTCGTTTTTCGGGGTATTTCTTGAGCTAGAAATTAATCAGCGTTTCCAGTTTCTATGATTTTGCAAAGAAGATACGACTTTCTTATGGACATCCTGTTTTCCATCCACTCGGAAATAGACCGTTACAGTTTCCCACGTTGAATAACAACTCTTCAGAACAATGGAAGGGATACTTTCCGGGCTAGTGGATTTGTTTATATCAAGATTTTTCAAAACTCTAGAAACAAGTGCGACAAGTTTTCGTTATTTGTTTTAATAGATATGGAAACTTTAACAATATAAATAAGAACAAAAATTCAGAAATGTTATCGAATTGATGTTCAGATGTCAGTTTTTATTATTTAAAAGGAAATAGGCGTATTAACTTAGGGAATAAATCAATTTTGTACAAACAATTCAAAATAGTACTGAAAATGGCAAAATTAATAAACTACAAATGAATACTACCTACAAAATTAAATTAACATATCTTTGTAAGCGATGAACCTAGCAGCGTATCGAATTGTTGGTTGGGCGATGTTTCGTGCTTGTGCAATTTGCTTGTGCACCAAAGAAGTAAGACGAGAATGATAGAATGAAAAAAAAAAACGATGACATAAATAATGAGCTACGTGTTTGTAGGTCGTTTATTGGCAGGCGCAGTTGCAGACTGCAGAGCACAACTAGCGCAGAGTATCGAATTGTCGGTTCATATGTTGTGTTGTGTACAGTCAAAGTGCGTGTTTACAGTGGTTGTGGGTAGAAAAGAAACGGAGGATAAAGGGATACATGCAAAATTTACCACATTAGAATTTACTAATGTTTTGAACCTATTTATTATATTATTTAAAATAACTTTTCCACAAAAAAATAAGTAACTTTTCCACAATACAAAAATAACTTTTTTACAAAAAAAAAATAACGCCTTTACAAAAATAAAAAAAAACTTTTTTACAAAAAAAAAAAATAACTTTTTTACAAAAAAAAAATAACTTTCTTACAAAACAAATTAACGTTTTTACAACAAAAAAATTAACTTTTTTACAAAAAAAAATAATAACTTTTAAACATAAAAAAATAGCTTTTCTAAAAAAAATAAATTTTGTACAAAAAAATTAACTTGTTTACAAAAAAATTAATAACTTTTTTTAAACTAAATTTCTTGTAAAAATAAATATCTTTGGTTACTTGCTTAAACAAAAGTGATGAGAAATTATTCAATTATGTTTTATATTTTTATTATAAATTATACATACAAAATATGCGTTATATTAACGTTTTTTTCTGACTCACTGACTGGGTAACACTGCTATGATGGTAAAATCAGAAAAAAACACAATGCATGAAAACTTTCAAAAAAAAAAAATGAAAATAAATTTGAGTTAATATTTTTGTACCTTGACTTAATTATTCAAAACTTTATATGGAAAATTGATGTGGTACAAAAGTTGTAATTTAAGATTCTTGGTAGCATATTCTCTACATAAATAGTAGAGGATTAAATAGTTGTAGATATAATAGAAAATTTAAAATTTAGTATTTTTTGAATTATGATTAAAAAAGATTAGCATTTTGTGACACCGCAACGGACAGGTACAATCGTTCCTAACTTTATTTTTTCTGGGATTTCAATGTAATAATCTATTTTGTAGCTCGTACCACTGGAAAATAGAAGTTATATAGAGTAGAGGCCACTTATAGTCACAAGAAGATGAGAGACAAATGTGGCTGTTCTTGTACCTAATTCTGAAGATGGTTTAACCCAAACAAAATATTGTATAATATTTGTGACCTTTTATCGATAGAGATTGATATAACTTTTTGTGGGCTATAGGTCCACAAAAAGTTATATCAATCCCCAAACAAAATATATCAGATCTTTATGAATGAGCCGAGAAATTAAAGCAGGGATGACTTAAATTTGTATGCAAACTTAATCGGAAAATGTTGTACAAATTCGTTCTAAAAATGTGATTGAGTTAATAGTCGTTTCGATTATTGGCGCATAAAATTGAAAAGTTGATACAAAATTTTACAAATTTGTAAAACAAAACCCACGTACATATTGACTTATTGACTTAAACCTCCTACGATTAGGGATAAGATAATGTTAAAAAAAATTGTTGATTAATTTAACAAGAGCAAAACGAATTAATAAAATAAATTCGTAACTTACAAAATTCTAAACGAATCCGCCAGATTAAGGTTTAAAAATACTGCCCTTAAGATTTACAAAAAAAAAAAACTATCTTCAAATTCTTGAAAACTTCGACAAAATTAAAAACAATTTGAGTTTATGTTTTTTTTTTACCTACATAATTTACTTAATTATTCAAAAATTATTAATTTAAATTCGTTGGTTGGCATATTCTTTACATAAACTAGAGATTTTAAAGTTGGACATCTAATGCAAAATTCAAATTTAATGCTTTTTGAATTATGATTATTAAACAAAAGCTGTTCTGACACTCAATCGGACAGATTGATAAAATTGTTCCTTACTTTATATTTTACTGAAGGACTTCAATCTTCTCTTTCTCTTGTTAGCAATTAAGCGCTTATATTAATCAAACAGAGCTGTGCACTTATAGAAAGTGAAACAAACAACAAAAACTATTCTTATGGGAAGAATTACCTGCCTGAACACCAATAGCAGTAGGTTCACTTGTAGTTAGTTGAAGATAGCTAGTACAATTAACGAAGTCGAAAAATTTTTCAAAGTGCCTAATTCTCAGTCCCCTGACGTGTCCCCCGCTGTTTTTCAAACAAAAAATCATAACTGTTCTTTTATTTTTGGGTCCACACATAAATCTTTATTATGACGTAAACAAATCTTTCATAACTATTTATTTTATATTTTAATATGCAGTGAAATTGCAAAAACTGTTAACTGCGATTGTTAGACCGTAACAAAATATTATTTATGCATAAAAATTACATGTATAAACTACAAAATTCTAGATTAAAGTATATCAACAGAGTTTTTCCCATTTGCTAATACTTTTTGATATTTTATTTATTGGTTTAATTTATTTTATGGTGTATATGAACGTTTAAGTACTGAGCATAACTAAGAATCTTTGGAATGTTTATGTTTATTAGAGCTATAAAAATCCATTTGTTGAAGAAAAAAAATGAAACATACATTTTCTTAAAGTGGACAAAAAGACGAACATTTTGATATAAAAAACCTATTTGTGCATTTTGTATGATATAGAACATTAAAGTATTGAGCCAGCGAATGATCAATTTTTAACCATGATTGATTCTTTTTCAAAATTTCTCTTAGTAAGCCATTGAAAGTAAAATTGATGCAAAGATTAAACTCATTGAAACAATGCCAATATTTGGTAGAGTTGAAATACTAGTGACATATAATGAAAAAACATTTTGTACTCCATCAGCACAACAAGAATTAGAAAGACTAGGCATAAAACACGAAAGAGTAGCTCCAAACCACAGTGAAACGAATGGAATGATAGAAAGAGTTCATAGTACAATCACAGAACCTATACGTATAACGAAAACGGAGATTCAGGCAGAAACCAAAGAGATAATGCCATTTGTAGTATAGAAATATAATGAATCCATTCACTCAGTGACAAACCTACAACCAATAGAGGTTTTTCATAATTTTGAAAAATATATGGGTGATTCTACAAATGATGGAATTTTCTATGGCCACGCTGATATTTTGAAAACGGTTCAACCAATCAATCTGATTTTTTTTAACAGCAGTCAACCATGTCGATACCCGCTATCACAAACTGTTACATGTTCGTTACTCAAAAAATTTTTCAAAGTGCCTAATATTCAGTCCCCTGACGTGTCCCCCGCTTGTTTTCAAATGGATGGAATTTTCTATGGCCACGCTGATATTTTGAAAACGGTTCAACCAATTAATCTGATTTTTTTTAAGAGCAGTCAACCAAGTCGTTACCCTCTTTCACAAACAAAATTATAAAGATCTGATACATTTTCGTTACTCAAAAAATTTTTCAAAGTGCCTAATTCTCAGCCCCTGACGTGTCCCCCGCTTGTTTTTCAAACAAAAAATCATAACTGTTCTTTTATTTTTGGGTCCACACATAAATCTTTATTATGACGTAAACAAATCTTTCATAACTATTTATTTTATATTTTAATATGCAGTGAAATTGCAAAAACTGGTAACTGCGATTGTTAGACCGTAACAAACTATTATTTATGCATAAAAATTACATGTATAAACTACAAAATTCTAGATTAAAGTATATCAACAGAGTTTTTCCCATTTGCTAATGCTTTTTGATATTTTATTTATTGGTTTAATTTATTTTATGGTGTATATGAACGTTTAAGTACTGAGCATAACTAAGAATCTTTGGAATGTTTATGTTTATTAGAGCTATAAAAATCCATTTGTTGAAGAAAAAAAATGAAACATACATTTTCTTAAAGTGGACAAAAAGACGAACATTTTGATATAAAAAACCTATTTGTGCATTTTGTATGATATAGAACATTAAAGTATTGAGCCAGCGAATGATCAATTTTTAACCATGATTGATTCTTTTTCAAAATTTCTCTTAGTAAGCCATTGAAAGTAAAATTGATGCAAAGATTAAACTCATTGAAACAATGTCAATATTTGGTAGAGTTGAAATACTAGTGACATATAATGAAAAAACATTTTGTACTCCATCAGCACAACAAGAATTAGAAAGACTAGGCATAAAACACGAAAGAGTAGCTCCAAACCACAGTGAAACGAATGGAATGATAGAAAGAGTTCATAGTACAATCACAGAACCTATACGTATAACGAAAACGGAGATTCAGGCAGAAACCAAAGAGATAATGCCATTTGTAGTAAAGTAATATAATGAATCCATTCACTCAGTGACAAACCTACAACCAATAGAGGTTTTTCATAATTTTGAAAAATATATGGGTGATTCTACAAATGATGGAATTTTCTATGGCCACGCTGATATTTTGAAAACGGTTCAACCAATCAATCTGATTTTTTTTAACAGCAGTCAACCATGTCGATACCCGCTATGACAAACTGTTACATGTTCGTTACTCAAAAAATTTTTCAAAGTGCCTAATATTCAGTCCCCTGACGTGTCCCCCGCTTGTTTTCAAATGGATGGAATTTTCTATGGCCACGCTGATATTTTGAAAACGGTTCAACCAATTAATCTGATTTTTTTTAAGAGCAGTCAACCAAGTCGTTACCCTCTATCACAAACAAAATAATAAAGATCTGATACATTTTCGTTACTCAAAAAATTTTTCAAAGTGCCTAATTCTCAGCCCCTGACGTGTCCCCCGCTTGTTTTTCAAACAAAAAATCATAACTGTTCTTTTATTTTTGGGTCCACACATAAATCTTTATTATGACGTAAACAAATCTTTCATAACTATTTATTTTATATTTTAATATGCAGTGAAATTGCAAAAACTGGTAACTGCGATTGTTAGACCGTAACAAACTATTATTTATGCATAAAAATTACATGTATAAACTACAAAATTCTAGATTAAAGTATATAACAGAGTTTTTCCCATTTGCTAATACGTTTTGATATTTTATTTATTGGTTTAATTTATTTTATGGTGTATATGAACGTTTAAGTACTGAGCATAACTAAGAATCTTTGGAATGTTTATGATTGTTAGAGCTATAAAAAAGCCATTTGTTGAAGAAAAAAAATGAAACATACATTTTCTTAAAGTGGACAAAAAGACGAACATTTTGATATAAAAAAACCTATTTGTGCATTTTGTATGATATAGAACATTAATGTATTGAGCCAGCGAATGATCAATTTTTAACCATGATTGATTCTTTTTCAAAATTTCTCTTAGTAAGCCATTGAAAGTAAAATGGGTGCACAGATTAAACTCATTGAAACAATGCCAATATTTGGTAGAGTTGAAATACTAGTGATATATAATGGAAAAACATTTTGTACTCCATCAGCACAACAAGAATTAGAAAGACTAGGCATAAAACACGAAAGAGTAGCTCCAAACCACAGTGAAACGAATGGAATGATAGAAAGAGTTCATAGTACAATCACAGAACCTATACGTATAACGAAAACGGAGATTCAGGCAGAAACCAAAGAGATAATGCCATTTGTAGTAAAGAAATATAATGAATCCATTCACTCAGTGACAAACGTACAACCAATAGAGGTTTTTCATAATTTTGAAAAATATATGGGTGATTCTACAAATGATGGAATTTTCTATGGCCACGCTGATATTTTGAAAACGGTTCAACCAATCAATCTGATTTTATTTAACAGCAGTCAACCATGTCGATACCCGCTATGACAAACTGTTACATGTTCGATACTCAAAAAATTTTTCAAAGTGCCTAATATTCAGTCCCCTGACGTGTCCCCCGCTTGTTTTCAAATGGATGGAATTTTCTATGGCCACGCTGATATTTTGAAAACGGTTCAACCAATCAATCTGATTTTTTTTAAGAGCAGTCAACCAAGTCGTTACCCTCTATCACAAACAAAATTATAAAGATCTGATACATTTTCGTTACTCAAAAAATTTTTCAAAGTGCCTAATTCTCAGCCCCTGACGTGTCCCCCGCTTGTTTTTCAAATGGATGGAATTTTCTATGGCCCAGCTTATATTTTGAAAACGGTTCAACCAATCAATGTAATTTTTTTAACAGCAGTCAACCAAGTCGATACCCACTATGACAAACAAAATTATAAATATCTGATACATTTTCGTTACTCAAAAAATTTTTCAAAGTGCCTAATTCTCAGCCCCTGACGTGTCCCCCGCTTGTTTTTCAAACAAAAAATCATAACGGTTCTTTTATTTTCGGGTCCACACATAAATCTTTAATACGACTTAAACAAATCATTCATAATTATTTATCTTATTACAAAAAAAAAATCATTAAACTTTTTCCCCCGTGTTTCTTATCAGTCCCCTGGCAGATTGAAACAGCCAAAATTTCAATAACTAAGGCACCAATTAGGGCTGCCAGATTAAATTTGATTAATATCGGGACGCCAGGCCCCAAAAACCGGGACAAATCGGGACATTAAAAAATATCTATTTATATACAAATCTTAAATGGAATGGCGCAAAATTTTAGTCCATTAAGTACGATATTAAATCATTTTTATTTAATAAATTTATATAAGCGAAGTGAAGAAATCCATATGATACCTATTAACGTTTCAAAATGTCAAAATGAGGTACGTTTGCGAATTTTTTGAACTAGCCACACTTTTTGGACGTGTTCTACAATTTCAAAAAATATTTTAAATTTAGAGAATTTTAATAAACTGTTTTAAAATTAGAAAAATGTGGCTGTTTAAAATGTTGACCAATATTTTTTGACTAACTTAGAAATACGTGCCAAATTCCAAATTTTGACAAAATCAAAAAAGCCAATATTGAGATATTTGGGAATATCTCAAAACAAGTAAGAAACCGGTAATTTTCACAAAAAAAAAACAACATTTATTTCAGTTCTTCGATTTTTTTGGCAAAACCTTATGCTGGATTTACACGAATAGCAAAATGCCATTATATCTGTCAAATTATAGCCATTTTTCTTTTCATCGTGTAAACGCTCAAAATACTGGCAATATTTTTGCCAAAATAAAATGGCAGAGATAATTTGGCATAAAATGCTGCCATTAATACCACTATGTGTAAACACTTTACTGACGCCATTTTCCGAAATTATGCCATTCTAGATAAGAATGAACTTGCTCATTCTTTTATGGCATGTTGCCAGTATTTTGAAATCTGCCATTATTTGAACTCGTGTAAATGCATGTCATAAAAAAATTATTTCTGCCATTATTTTTATTGGCATCCTTGCCATTCGTGTAAATCCGGCATTATGCAGTGATATAAAAACTGTTCTAGGGATTATACATGTACGAAATTTTATCAAAACCATTACAGCCGTTTTTTTAGAAAACTTCGTCACCTGAGATCTATCTTGTTCAATAGACCATTTTTCACGAAATTGAGTTAGAAATGCAGTTTTTTATAATTCGAAGGTGCCCTTTAGTTTTCGAGTTATGGAGAACTGTTTTGTTCAATAGATCACTTTTCTGACCCATTTTTGAGTGTTACTTTTGTTCAATAAACCACTAATAATTCTTTTTGTATCATATTGAACAATTCATGGTATATTTTTAAAAACATACCATCTTATTGCTTTCTTATTCAATATCCAAATTATTTTCGTTACAATTTGTACCTTATTGAACAAAAAGATATGAATTATGTTGTGTTAATACGAAAATTCTATTTTGTTCAATATCATACGAAATCAACATTGTTGCCCTTGATTTGGGTATTATGTATGATGTAAACGGCCAAAAGCGTAGATAATGCAAAATTAAAATGTGTCCAAGTTGCAAACATCAGTTGCTGTCATATTTATTTTACAAAATTTTCCGATGAAGAGCTTCGACAAATATTCAATACTTTACCTATTCTAAAACTTATGGAATGTAATAAAAATATTCTGACAATTACGTGCAAGTATTCTGAACCATCAGGCCATTTACAAGTGCAAGAAGTGGATGCTGTGCACAGTGGAATACAGATATATTTTAAGGACTTGGAAGTTTACAGCCCCGTTTCTTTAATAAGGATTCTGAAGGGAATTAAATACACCAAATTTAAAATGAGATTGCACAGCTTAAGAAAGAAGATTTTATTTATTTTAATAAAGCCAGCCTGGGATCTTAAAATGGTTCCTATCAAAGATTGCAGGCAGATTAAATACAGAAGCAAAGACCTTCTTTCCTTGTATTACAACACAAAACATAGAGAGGTTTTTCAAAAGGCTAGAATCGCTAAAACTGTGAGAGGCTCGAAGTGTGTCATCCTTCCTACCGTCATTCAAAGTTGTTTTTTCAAGCTAAAGCCTAGTACGCTGCTGATGCGAAACGAAATTTTTCTGTGGTCTTCAAAAAGACAACGAAAAATGCTAACGAAAACACAGCGAAAAAATATTCATGCAGATTTTCACGAATCGCAAAAAAATAAAACAAAATTTAAGCAAAAAATCAAACAAAAGCCATGCTGTAATGAAATACACAATGAAATAAACAAATAAAAACACGAAATAACCCAAATGTCTTTTTTCCCCACACAATAAATGGTCCAGGCTCTTAATTCTGTGTGAAAAGAGAGTGGAGATTTGTCAAAACAATCTGGTAAAATCAATTTCGCTGGTCGAACAGCGTACCGCAAAACGAAAAGCACAACGAAATTTTTCGTTTATAATTTCATCGTGTCATTTAAGTATGGGATGTGTTCCGTTTCACATCAGCAGCGTTTTAGACTAACCAAAGTAAAAGAAAAGCGGTATTCAAGAAATATTGCCGTTCATGCTGTACATAAGGTCTACGTTTTCATTTTTATAATATCGCCATAAGCTAATCATATTTTTTAATTTAAAACCTAGCAAAATAATGTGAAACACAGACTGTGAAAAAGTGAATTAATAAAGACTGTTTCTTATTTGTACAGTATTCTACGGATAAAAGAAACACTCGCATATAAGAATTCATTTCCTTCTACAAACATAAATTTCAAGAACAAAAAAGTATACGTATTATGAGAAATTTACTTCATCATTTTTTAATTTACCTTTGCCAAAACAAGTTTGTGCCAATAAATATTTTCTCATAGTAAATGGCAGCTTAAATGTGTATATAGATTTGCAGAATCAGTCTAAAAAGCGCTAGAATATTAATAAACTGATTTCCTAAAACCTACATGATTTATTTCCATTTCAGATAAAAACATACAAAGATAGGTATTCAATTTTTT
Source organism: Melangyna quadrimaculata (assembly GCA_949320155.1). Classification (NCBI taxonomy): domain Eukaryota; kingdom Metazoa; phylum Arthropoda; class Insecta; order Diptera; family Syrphidae; genus Melangyna; species Melangyna quadrimaculata. Next base: position 275,848,113 of record OX439483.1, read on the forward strand.
TGTTCCCATTAATAGTACGAGAACCTTATGAAATCTGATCTGAATAATGACTTATGTTTTTGTTCAATTTAATACAAAATACCTCTAGTTTCTTTTTGATCATTTATTTATTGATTTAATTTATTTTATGGTGTATATAAACGTTTAATTACTGAGCATAACTAAGAATTTCTGGAATGTTTATCCTTGTAAGCTATAAAAAAGCCATTCGTTGAAGAAAAGAAACATACATTTTCTTAAAGTGGACAAAAAGACGAACATTTTGATATAAAAAACCTATTTGTGCATTTTGTATGATATAGAACATTAAAGTATTGAGCCAAATTTGTAACCAAAATTTCTCTTAGTAAGCCATTGAAAGTAAAATTGATGCAAAGATTAAACTCATTGAAACAATACCAATATTTGGTAGAGTTGAAATACTAGTGACATATAATGAAAAAACATTTTGTACTCCATCAGCACAACAATAATTAGAAAGACTAGGCATAAAACACGAAAGAGTAGCTCCAAACCATAGTAAAACGAATGGAATGATAGAAAGAGTTCATAGTACAATCACAGAACCTATACGTATAACGAAAACGGAGATTCAGGCAGAAACCAAAGAGATAATGCCATTTGTAGTAAAGAAATAAAATGAATCCATTCACTCAGTGACAAACCTACAACCAATAGAGGTTTTTCATAATTTTGAAAAGTAGGTATATGGGTGATTCTACAAATGATGGAATTTTCTATGGCCACGCTGATATTTTGTAAACGGTTCAACCAATCAATCTGATTTTTTTTTAACAGCAGTCAACCATGTCGATACCCGCTTTGACAAACTGATACATGTTCGTTATTCAAAAAATTTTTCAAAGTGCCTAATTCTCAGTCCCCTGACGTGTCCCCCGCTTGTTTTTCAAACAAAAAAACATAACGGTTCCTTTATTTTTGGGTCCACACATAAATCTTTAATATGACTTAAACAAATCTTTCATAACTATTTATTTCATTACAAAAAAAAATCATTAAACTTTTTCCCCCGTGTTTCTTATCAGTCCCCTGGCAGATTGAAACAGCCAAAATTTTAATAACTAAGGCACCAATTAGGTCTGCCAGATTAAATTTGATTAATATCGGGACGCCAGGGCCCGAAAACCGGGACAAATCGGGACATTAAAAAATATCTATTTATATACAAATCTTAAATGGAATGGCGCAAAATTTTAGTCCATTAAGTACGATATTAAATCATTTTTATTTAATAAATTTATATAAGCGAAGTGAAGAAATCCATATGATTCCTATTAACGTTTCTAAATGTCAGAATGAGGTATGTTTGCGAATGTTTTTGAACTAGCCGCACTTTTTTGGACGTGTTCTACAATTTCAAAAAATATTTTAAATTTTGAGAATTTTAATAAACTGTTTTAAAATTAGAAAAATGTGGCTATTTAAAATGTTGACCAATATTTTTTGACTAACTTAGAAATACGTGCCAAATTCCAAATTTTGACAAAATCAAAAAAGCCAATATTGAGATATTTGGGAATATCTCAAAACAAGTAAGAAACCAGTAATTTTCACAAAAAAAAGCAAACGTTTATTTCAGTTCTTCGATTTTTTTTGGCAAAACCTTATGCTGGATTTACACGAATAGCAAAATGCCATTATATCTGTCAAATTATAGCCATTTTTCTTTTCATCGTGTAAACGCTCAAAATACTGGCAATATTTTTGCCAAAATAAAATGGCAGAGATAATTTGGCATAAAATGCTGCCATTAATACGACTATGTGTAAACACTTTACTGACGCCATTTTCCAAAATTATGCCATTCTAGATAAGAATGAACTTGCTCATTCTTTTATGGCATGTTGCCAGTATTTTGAAATCTGCCATTATTTGAACCCGTGTAAATGCATGTCATAAAAAAATTATTTCTGCCATTATTTTTATTGGCATCCTTGCCATTCGTGTAAATCCTGCATTATGCAGTGATATAAGAACTGTTCTAGAGATTATACATGTACGAAATTTTATCAAAACCATTACAGCCGTTTTTTTAGAAAACTTCGTCACCTGAGTTCTATCTTGTTCAATAGACAATTTTTCACGAAATTGAGTTAGAAATGCAGTTTTTTATAATTCGAAGGTTCCCATTCGATTGGCGCAAACCATTTTGTTCTATCTCTTTTAGTTTTCGAGTTATGGAGAACTGTTTTGTTCAATAGATCACTTTTCTGACCCATTTTTGAGTGTTACTTTTGTTCAATAAACCACTAATAATTCTCTATGTATCATATTGAACAATTCATGGTATATTTTTAAAAACATACCATCTTATTCCTTTCTTATTCAATATCCAAATTATTTTCGTTACAATTTGTACCTTATTGAACAAAAAGATATGAATTTGGTTGTGTTAATACGAAAATTCTATTTTGTTCAATATCATACGAAATCAACATTGTTGCCCTTGATTTGGGTATTATGTATGATGTAAACGGCCAAAAGCGTAGATAATTCAAAATTAAAATGTGTCCAAGTTGCAAACATCAGTTGCTGTCATATTTATTTTCACAAAATTTTCCGATGAAGAGCTTCGACAAATATTCAATACTTTACCTATTCTAAAACTTATGGAATGTAATAAAAATATTCTGACAATTACGTGCAAGTATTCTGAACCATCAGGCCATTTACAAGTGCAAGAAGTGGATGCTGTGCCGGTGGAATACAGATATACTTTAAGGACTTGGAAGTTTACAGCCTCGTTTCTTTAATAAGGATTCTGAAGGGAATTAAATACACCAAATTTAAAATGAGATTGCACAGCTTAAGAAAGAAGATTTTATTTATTTTAATAAAGCCAGCCTGGGATCTTAAAATGGTTCCTATCAAAGATTGCAGGCAGATTTAATACAGAAGCAAAGACCTTCTTTCCTTGTATTACAACACAAAACATAGAGAGGTTTTTCAAAAGGCTAGAATCGCTAAAACTGTGAGAGGCTCGAAGTGTGTCATCCTTCCTACCGTCATTCAAAGTTGTTTTTTCAAGCTTAAGCCTAGTACGCTGCTGATGCGAAACGAAATTTTTCTGTGGTCTTCAAAAAGACAACGAAAAATGCTAACGAAAACACAGCGAAAAAATATTCATGCAGATTTTCACGAATCGCAAAAAAATAAAACAAAATTTAAGCAAAAAATCAAACAAAAGCCATGCTGTAATGAAATACACAATGAAATAAACAAATAAAAACACGAAATAACCCAAATGTCTTTTTTCCCCACACAATAAATGGTCCAGGCTCTTAATTCTGTGTGAAAAGAGAGTGGAGATTTGTCAAAACAATCTGGTAAAATCAATTTCGCTGGTCGAACAGCGTACCGCAAAACGAAAAGCACAACGAAATTTTTCGTTTATAATTTCATCGTGTCATTTAAGTATGGGATGTGTTCCGTTTCACATCAGCAGCGTTTTAGACTAACCAAAGTAAAAGAAAAGCGATATTCAAGAAATATTGCCGTTCATGCTGAACATAAGGTCTACGTTTTCATTTTTATAATATCGCCATAAGCTAATCATATTTTTTAATTTAAAACCTAGCAAAATAATGTGAAACACAGACTGTGAAAAAGTGAATTAATAAAGACTGTTTCTTATTTGTACAGTATTCTACGGATAAAAGAAACACTCGTATAAGAAAAACTCGCATATAAGAATTCATTTCCTACTACAAACATTAATTTCAAGAACAAAAAAGTATACGTATTATGAGAAATTTACTTCATCATTTTTTAATTTACCTTTGCCAAAACAAGTTTATGCCAATAAATATTTTCTCATAGTAAATGACAGCTTAAATGTTTATATAGATTTGCAGAATCAGTCTAAAAAGCGCTAGAATATTAATAAACTGATTTCCTAAAACCTACATGATTTATTTCCATTTCAGATAAAAACATACAAAGATAGGTATTCAATTTTTTTGTTCCCATTAATAGTACGAGAACCTTATGAAATCTGATCTGAATAATGACTTATGTTTTTGTTCAATTTAATACAAAATACCTCTAGTTTCTTTTTGATCATTTATTTATTGATTTAATTTATTTTATGGTGTATATGAACGTTTAATTACTGAGCATAACTAAGAATCTTTGGAATGTTGATGCTTGTTAGAGCTATAAAAAAGCCATTCGTTGAAGAAGAGAAACATACATTTTCTTAAAGTGGACAAAAAGACGAACATTTTGATATAAAAAAACCTATTTGTGCATTTTGTATGACATAGAACATTAAAGTATTGAGCCAGCGAATGATCAATTTTCAACCATGATTGATTCTTTTTCAAAATTTCTCATAGCAAGCCATTGAAAGTAAAATTTATGCAAAGATTAAACTCATAGAAACAATACCAATATTTGGCAGAGTTGAAATACTAGTGACAGATAATAAAAAAACATTTTGTACTCCATCAGCACAACAAGAATTAGAAAGACTAGGCATAAAACACGAAAGAGTAGCTCCAAGCCATAGTAAAACGAATGGAATGATAGAAAGAGTTCATAGTACAATTACAGAACCTATACGTATAACGAAAACGGAGATTCAGGCAGAAACCAAAGAGATAATGCCATTTGTAGCAAAGAAATATAATGAATCCATTCACCCAGTGACAAACCTACAACCAATAGAGGTTTTTCATAATTTTGAAAAGTATATGGCTGATTCTACAAATGATGGAATTTTCTATGGCCACGCTGATATTTTGAAAACGGTTCAACCAATCAACCTGATTTTTTTAACAGCAGTCAACCAAGTCGATACCCACTATGACAAACAAAATTATAAGGATCTGATACATTTTCGTTACTCAAAAAATTTTATTCAGTCCCCTGACGTGTCCCCCGCTTGTTTTTCAAATGGATGGCATTTTCTATGGCCACGCTGATATTTTGAAAACGGTTCAACCAATCAATGTGATTTTTTTTAACAGCAGTCAACCAAGTCGATACCCACTATAACAAACAAAATTATAAAGATCTGATACATTTTCGTTACTCAAACAAAAAAACATAACGGTTCTTTTATTTTTGGGTCCACACATAAATCTTTAATATGACTTAAACAAATCTTTCATAACTATTTATTTCATTACAAAAAAAAATCATTAAACTTTTTCCCCCGTGTTTCTTATCAGTCCCCTGGCAGATTGAAACAGCCAAAATTTTAATAACTAAGGCACCAATTAGGTCTGCCAGATTAAATTTGATTAATATCGGGACGCCAGGGCCCGAAAACCGCGACAAATCGGGACATTAAAAAATATCTATTTATATACAAATCTTAAATGGAATGGCGCAAAATTTTAGTCCATTAAGTACGATATTAAATCATTTTTATTTATTAAATTTATATAAGCGAAGTGAAGAAATCCATATGATACCTATTAACGTTTCTAAATGTCAGAATGAGGTATGTTTGCGAATGTTTTTGAACTAGCCGCACTTTTTTGGACGTGTTCTACAATTTCAAAAAATATTTTAAATTTTGAGAATTTTAATAAACTGTTTTAAAATTAGAAAAATGTGGCTGTTTAAAATGTTGACCAATATTTTTTGACTAACTTAGAAATACGTGCCAAATTCCAAATTTTGACAAAATCAAAAAAGCCAATATTGAGATATTTGGGAATATCTCAAAACAAGTAAGAAACCAGTAATTTTCACAAAAAAAAAGCAAACATTTATTTCAGTTCTTCGATTTTGTTTGGCAAAACCTTATGCTGGATTTACACGAATAGCAAAATGCCATTATATCTGTCAAATTATAGCCATTTTTCTTTTCATCGTGTAAACGCTCAAAATACTGGCAATATTTTTGCCAAAATAAAATGGCAGAGATAATTTGGCATAAAATGCTGCCATTAATACGACTATGTGTAAACACTTTACTGACGCCATTTTCCGAAATAATGCCATTCTAGATAAGAATGAACTTGCTCATTCTTTTATGGCATGTTGCCAGTATTTTGAAATCTGCCATTATTTGAACTCGTGTAAATGCATGTCATAAAAAAATTATTTCTGCCATTATTTTTATTGGCATCCTTGCCATTCGTGTAAATCCTGCATTATGCAGTGATATAAAAACTGTTCTAGGGATTATACATGTACGAAATTTTATCAAAACCATTACAGCCGTTTTTTTAGAAAACTTCGTCACCTGAGTTCTATCTTGTTCAATAGACAATTTTTCACGAAATTGAGTTAGAAATGCAGTTTTTTATAATTCGAAGGTGCCCATTCGATTGGCGCAAACCATTTTGTTCTATCTCTTTTAGTTTTCGAGTTATGGAGAACTGTTTTGTTCAATAGATCACTTTTCTGACCCATTTTTGAGTGTTACTTTTGTTCAATAAACCACTAATAATTCTTTTTGTATCATATTGAACAATTCATGGTATATTTTTAAAAACATACCATCTTATTCCTTTCTTATTCAATATCCAAATTATTTTCGTTACAATTTGTACCTTATTGAACAAAAAGATATGAATTTGGTTGTGTTAATACGAAAATTCTATTTTGTTCAATATCATACGAAATCAACATTGTTGCCCTTGATTTGGGTATTATGTATGATGTAAACGGCCAAAAGCGTAGATAATGCAAAATTAAAATGTGTCCAAGTTGCAAACATCAGTTGCTGTCATATTTATTTTACAAAATTTTCCGATGAAGAGCTTCGACAAATATTCAATACTTTACTTATTCTAAAACTTATGGAATGTAATAAAAATATTCTGACAATTACGTGCAAGTATTCTGAACCATCAGGCCATTTACAAGTGCAAGAAGTGGATGCTGTGCACAGTGGAATACAGATATACTTTAAGGACTTGGAAGTTTACAGCCTCGTTTCTTTAATAAGGATTCTGAAGGGAATTAAATACACCAAATTTAAAATGAGATTGCACAGCTTAAGAAAGAAGATTTTATTTATTTTAATAAAGCCAGCCTGGGATCTTAAAATGGTTCCTATCAAAGATTGCAGGCAGATTAAATACAGAAGCAAAGACCTTCTTTCCTTGTATTACAACACAAAACCTAGAGAGGTTTTTCAAAAGGCTAGAATCGCTAAAACTGTGAGAGGCTCGAAGTGTGTCATCCTTCCTACCGTCATTCAAAGTTGTTTTTTCAAGCTAAAGCCTAGTACGCTGCTGATGCGAAACGAAATTTTTCTGTGGTCTTCAAAAAGACAACGAAAAATGATAACGAAAACACAGCGAAAAAATATTCATGCAGATTTTCACGAATCGCAAAAAAATAAAACAAAATTTAAGCAAAAAATCAAACAAAAGCCATGCTGTAATGAAATACACAATGAAATAAACAAATAAAAACACGAAATAACCCAAATGTCTTTTTTCCCCACACAATAAATGGTCCAGGCTCTTAATTCTGTGTGAAAAGAGAGTGGAGATTTGTCAAAACAATCTGGTAAAATCAATTTCGCTGGTCGAACAGCGTACCGCAAAACGAAAAGCAACGAAATTTTTCGTTTATAATTTCATCGTGTCATTTAAGTATGGGATGTGTTCCGTTTCACATCAGCAGCGTTTTAGACTAACCAAAGTAAAAGAAAAGCGATATTCAAGAAATATTGCCGTTCATGCTGAACATAAGGTCTACGTTTTTATTTTTATAATATCGCCATAAGCTTATCATATTTTTTAATTTAAAACCTAGCAAAATAATGTGAAACACAGACTGTGAAAAAGTGAATTAATAAAGACTGTTTCTTATTTGTACATTATTCTACGGATAAAAGAAACACTCGTAAAAGAAAAACTCGGATATAAGAATTCATTTCCTTCTACAAACATTAATTTCAAGAACAAAAAAGTATACGTATTATGAGAAATTTTCTTCATCATTTTTTAATTTACCTTTGCCAAAACAAGTTTGTGCCAATAAATATTTTCTCATAGTAAATGACAGCTTAATTGTGTATATAGATTTGCAGAATCAGTCTAAAAAGCGCTAGAATATTAATAAACTGATTTCCTAAAACCTACATGATTTATTTCCATTTCAGATAAAAACATACAAAGATAGGTATTCAATTTTTTTGTTCCCATTAATAGTACGAGAACCTTATGAAATCTGATCTGAATAATGACTTATGTTTTTGTTTAATTTAATACAAAATACCTCTAGTTTCTTTTTGATCATTTATTTATTGATTTAATTTATTTTATGGTGTATATGAACGTTTAATTACTGAGCATAACTAAGAATCTTTGGAATGTTGATGCTTGTTATAGCTATAAAAAAGCCATTCGTTGAAGAAAAGAAACATACATTTTCTTAAAGTGGACAAAAAGACGAACATTTTGATATAAAAAAACCTATTTGTGAATTTTGTATGACATAGAACATTAAAGTATTGAGCCAGCGAATGATCAATTTTTAACCATGATTGATTCTTTTTCAAAATTTCTCATAGCAAGCCATTGAAAGTAAAATGTATGCAAAGATTAAACTCATAGAAACAATACCAATATTTGGCAGAGTTGAAATACTAGTGACAGATAATAAAAAAACATTTTGTACTCGATCAGCACAACAAGAATTAGAAAGACTAGGCATAAAACACGAAAGAGTAGCTCTAAACCACAGTAAAACGAATGGAATGATAGAAAGAGTTCATAGTACAATCACAGAACCTATACGTATAACGAAAACGGGAATTCAGGCAGAAACCAAAGAGATAATGCAATTTGTAGTATAGAAATATAATGAATCCATTCACTCAGTGACAAACCTACAACCAATAGAGGTTTTTCATAATTTTGAAAAGTATATGGGTGATTCTACAAATGATGGAATTTTCTATGGCCACGCTGATATTTTGAAAACGGTTCAACCAATCCATCTGATTTTTTTTAAGAGCAGTCAACCAAGTCGATACCCACTATGACTAACAAAATTATAAGGATCTGATACATTTTTGTTACTCAAACAAATTTTCAAAGAGCCTAATTCTCAGTCCCCTGACGTGTCCCCCGGTTGTTTTTCAAAATAGAAGTTATATAGAGTAGAGGCCACTTATAGTCACAAGAAGATGAGAGACAAATGTGGCTGTTCTTGTACCTAATTCTGAAGATGGTTTAACCCAAACAAAATATATCAGATCTTTATGAATGAGCCGAGAAATTAAAGCAGGGATGACTTAAATTTGTATGCAAACTTAATCGGAAAATGTTGTACAAATTCGTTCTAAAAATGTGATTGAGTTAATAGTCGTTTCGATTATTGGCGCATAAAATTGAAAAGTTGATACAAAATTTTACAAATTTGTAAAACAAAACCCACGTACATATTGACTTATTGACTTAAACCTCCTACGATTAGGGATAAGATAATGTTAAAAAAAATTGTTGATTAATTTAACAAGAGCAAAACGAATTAATAAAATAAATTCGTAACTTACAAAATTCTAAACGAATCCGCCAGATTAAGGTTTAAAAATACTGCCCTTAAGATTTACAAAAAAAAAAAAACTATCTTCAAATTCTTGAAAACTTCGACAAAATTAAAAACAATTTGAGGTTATGTTTTTTTTTACCTACATAATTTACTTAATTATTCAAAAATTATTAATTTAAATTCGTTGGTTGGCATATTCTTTACATAAACTAGAGATTATAAAGTTGGACATCTAATGCAAAATTCAAATTTAATGCTTTTTGAATTATGATTATTAAACAAAAGCTGTTCTGACACTCAATCGGACAGATTGATAAAATTGTTCCTTACTTTATATTTTACTGAAGGACTTCAATCTTCTCTTTCTCTTGTTAGCAATTAAGCGCTTATATTAATCAAACAGAGCTGTGCACTTATAGAAAGTGAAACAAACAACAAAAACTATTCTTATGGGAAGAATTACCTGCCTGAACACCAATAGCAGTAGGTTCACTTGTAGTTAGTTGAAGATAGCTAGTACAATTAACGAAGTCGAAAAATTTTTCAAAGTGCCTAATTCTCAGTCCCCTGACGTGTCCCCCGCTGTTTTTCAAACAAAAAATCATAACTGTTCTTTTATTTTTGGGTCCACACATAAATCTTTATTATGACGTAAACAAATCTTTCATAACTATTTATTTTATATTTTAATATTCAGTGAAATTGCAAAAACTGTTAACTGCGATTGTTAGACCGTAACAAAATATTATTTATGCATAAAAATTACATGTATAAACTACAAAATTCTAGATTAAAGTATATCAACAGAGTTTTTCCCATTTGCTAATACTTTTTGATATTTTATTTATTGGTTTAATTTATTTTATGGTGTATATGAACGTTTAAGTACTGAGCATAACTAAGAATCTTTGGAATGTTTATGTTTATTAGAGCTATAAAAATCCATTTGTTGAAGAAAAAAAATGAAACATACATTTTCTTAAAGTGGACAAAAAGACGAACATTTTGATATAAAAAACCTATTTGTGCATTTTGTATGATATAGAACATTAAAGTATTGAGCCAGCGAATGATCAATTTTTAACCATGATTGATTCTTTTTCAAAATTTCTCTTAGTAAGCCATTGAAAGTAAAATTGATGCAAAGATTAAACTCATTGAAACAATGCCAATATTTGGTAGAGTTGAAATACTAGTGACATATAATGAAAAAACATTTTGTACTCCATCAGCACAACAAGAATTAGAAAGACTAGGCATAAAACACGAAAGAGTAGCTCCAAACCACAGTGAAACGAATGGAATGATAGAAAGAGTTCATAGTACAATCACAGAACCTATACGTATAACGAAAACGGAGATTCAGGCAGAAACCAAAGAGATAATGCCATTTGTAGTATAGAAATATAATGAATCCATTCACTCAGTGACAAACCTACAACCAATAGAGGTTTTTCATAATTTTGAAAAATATATGGGTGATTCTACAAATGATGGAATTTTCTATGGCCACGCTGATATTTTGAAAACGGTTCAACCAATCAATCTGATTTTTTTTAACAGCAGTCAACCATGTCGATACCCGCTATCACAAACTGTTACATGTTCGTTACTCAAAAAATTTTTCAAAGTGCCTAATATTCAGTCCCCTGACGTGTCCCCCGCTTGTTTTCAAATGGATGGAATTTTCTATGGCCACGCTGATATTTTGAAAACGGTTCAACCAATTAATCTGATTTTTTTTAAGAGCAGTCAACCAAGTCGTTACCCTCTATCACAAACAAAATTATAAAGATCTGATACATTTTCGTTACTCAAAAAATTTTTCAAAGTGCCTAATTCTCAGCCCCTGACGTGTCCCCCGCTTGTTTTTCAAACAAAAAATCATAACTGTTCTTTTATTTTTGGGTCCACACATAAATCTTTATTATGACGTAAACAAATCTTTCATAACTATTTATTTTATATTTTAATATGCAGTGAAATTGCAAAAACTGGTAACTGCGATTGTTAGACCGTAACAAACTATTATTTATGCATAAAAATTACATGTATAAACTACAAAATTCTAGATTAAAGTATATCAACAGAGTTTTTCCCATTTGCTAATGCTTTTTGATATTTTATTTATTGGTTTAATTTATTTTATGGTGTATATGAACGTTTAAGTACTGAGCATAACTAAGAATCTTTGGAATGTTTATGTTTATTAGAGCTATAAAAATCCATTTGTTGAAGAAAAAAAATGAAACATACATTTTCTTAAAGTGGACAAAAAGACGAACATTTTGATATAAAAAACCTATTTGTGCATTTTGTATGATATAGAACATTAAAGTATTGAGCCAGCGAATGATCAATTTTTAACCATGATTGATTCTTTTTCAAAATTTCTCTTAGTAAGCCATTGAAAGTAAAATTGATGCAAAGATTAAACTCATTGAAACAATGCCAATATTTGGTAGAGTTAAAATACTAGTGACATATAATGAAAAAACATTTTGTACTCCATCAGCACAACAAGAATTAGAAAGACTAGGCATAAAACACGAAAGAGTAGCTCCAAACCACAGTGAAACGAATGGAATGATAGAAAGAGTTCATAGTACAATCACAGAACCTATACGTATAACGAAAACGGAGATTCAGGCAGAAACCAAAGAGATAATGCCATTTGTAGTATAGAAATATAATGAATCCATTCACTCAGTGACAAACCTACAACCAATAGAGGTTTTTCATAATTTTGAAAAATATATGGGTGATTCTACAAATGATGGAATTTTCTATGGCCACGCTGATATTTTGAAAACGGTTCAACCAATCAATCTGATTTTTTTTAACAGCAGTCAACCATGTCGATACCCGCTATGACAAACTGTTACATGTTCGTTACTCAAAAAAATTTTCAAAGTGCCTAATATTCAGTCCCCTGACGTGTCCCCCGCTTGTTTTCAAATGGGTGGAATTTTCTATGGCCACGCTGATATTTTGAAAACGGTTCAACCAATTAATCTGATTTTTTTTAAGAGCAGTCAACCAAGTCGTTACCCTCTATCACAAACAAAATTATAAAGATCTGATACATTTTCGTTACTCAAAAAAATTTTCAAAGTGCCTAATTCTCAGCCCCTGACGTGTCCCCCGCTTGTTTTTCAAACAAAAAATCATAACTGTTCTTTTATTTTTGGGTCCACACATAAATCTTTATTATGACGTAAACAAATCTTTCATAACTATTTATTTTATATTTTAATATGCAGTGAAATTGCAAAAACTGGTAACTGCGATTGTTAGACCGTAACAAACTATTATTTATGCATAAAAATTACATGTATAAACTACAAAATTCTAGATTAAAGTATATCAACAGAGTTTTTCCCATTTGCTAATACTTTTTGATATTTTATTTATTGGTTTAATTTATTTTATGGTGTATATGAACGTTTAAGTACTGAGCATAACTAAGAATCTTTGGAATGTTTATGATTGTTAGAGCTATAAAAAAGCCATTTGTTGAAGAAAAAAAATGAAACATACATTTTCTTAAAGTGGACAAAAAGACGAACATTTTGATATAAAAAACCTATTTGTGCATTTTGTATGATATAGAACATTAAAGTATTGAGCCAGCGAATGATCAATTTTTAACCATGATTGATTCTTTTTCAAAATTTCTCTTAGTAAGCCATTGAAAGTAAAATTGATGCACAGATTAAACTCATTGAAACAATGCCAATATTTGGTA